>JAKSZT010046586.1:11459847-11506930 GCA_026826555.1 Tolypeutes matacus
CCCCCCCCCCCCCCCCCCCCCGCTGCCTGTGCTCGCTGGGTCAGCCAACCACGCTGCGCGGGCGGGCTTGCCCTCACCAGGAGACCCCGGAAACCAAACCCGGGGCCTCCCATATGGTAAACGGGAGCCCCACTGATTGAGCCACAGCCGCTTCCCAATGGATGAACCTTGAGACATTATGTTGAGTGAAATAAGCCAGACACAAAAAGACAAATATTGTGAGTCTCACTAATATGAACTAAATATGATGAGTAAACTCATGGAGTTAAACTATAGAGTATAAAATAGTAGGAGACAGAATGTGGGTTAAGACAAAAGAGCTGATGCTGAATGTACGTAGAATGTTTAATAAGGTCAACTGTAAATATGTGGTAATGGATGGAGTTGATGGTAGCACATTACAATGAGTATAACTAACACTGCTGATTTATAAATGTGATTGTGGCTAAAAGGGGTATTCTAGGGAGGTTAATGGCCATTGAAAGAAAGCTAGAGGATAATCTAGGGGCTGTGTAACATAATGATTACGGTGGTAGAGGAGGGTTGTGGTTAATAATATAAATACAGGAATGTTCTTCTATTACCAGGTGTTATATGGTGATACATGGGGGAAATACAACTAATGTAACTTATAGACTACAGTTATCAATCTTGTAACGATTTCACAGCAAGAGCAAAGAAGGTACTATATTAACATTAAAGGGCAAAAAAAAAAAGAATATAGGGTTTAGTTTTATGAGATATGAATATGATTAAGCATTTTTTATTCATTTTCTTCATGAACAAGGAGAACTTGGTCATGTCATTTAACCAATCTGTGCTTATTTACATATCCTTCTGAACACTAACACACCACTTTCAATAATTGATAGAAAAACTAGACAAATTGAGTTTGTTTTTACGATTAAATGAGATTAAATGTGCCTGGACAGAATTTTTTAGAGTAATGCTTCCATAATTTGTTAAGCTGCCTTTTACCTATTATTTTATTTATTGAAGTTGAAATAAAGTTTACTTTTTTAAAATAATGATTTTAAATCAGAGAAAAAAATAAAATTAGATGAATTTTTTTTCTTTGTACCTGAAATAAAGTAAAAGGAATTTGTGTCACCATAGGCTCACACTATCTTCTCTGAAGAAAGTGAAAACAAGAATCAGATCATGCTCTTCACACTTTCCACTTTTCTTTATTCCCACTCTGAGTGGAACATTTGCCTGATGTCCCTGCAGTGATTGGTCACTGGCTGCTGGTGGGATGCAAACCCGCTCTGCCATTGTCCTCATGAGCCACCGCACTAGGACTGCTTGGATTTTTGAAGAAACCCACCTCAGGCAGAACCTGGAAGCAGGACAGGGAATGATCCACTAATACATGGACTTGCAATTAAAGGAATAAAGTAAAAAAAATTCATGGTCTATTCTCAGTCTTTCGGTGCCTTTTTAGTTCCCATCCTGTTGCAATAAAAGAAAAAAAGACTCAAAGTATGATCCAGTTCAAAGAGAACAAGTATCACCAATTTTCAGCAAGTCATGGAATAAAATCGCAGAGTAATAATATTAAATCATTGCTTCTTCCTCTTTTTTTTTTAAAAGGTTTTTTAACAGGAGTTGATTCATTCACTTTAATTTCCATAGCTAATAAGTTTTTGCATCATCTTGTCTCAGACACTTCACACTGTTTCCTTTTTGAAATGACACTATCCTTATAAAAGCAAGGATTTAGCATAATCTTACTTCTCACATTTTCCTGATCTTGGCCAATGTAACCTAGGGGTTTAAACACAAATTAGTGTTATATTACATTTTTATATTGTGCATCATATCTTTCAAGGATGGTTTTTAATTCACAGGAATTATTTAGACAGCTCTATATGTTCAACTTGGATCAATGGATAATACAGTCTTTTTATAGTCAGAATTTCCCATCTTTTACTTTTTATTTTTGCATTTTGATCAGCCAGAGCTGTGCTTCTCAAGCTTTAATGTACATATGGATCACCTAGGGATCTTATTAAAATACAGATTCTAATTCAGTAGGTCTGGGGTGGAGCTTGAAATTCTGCATTCATAACAAGCTCCCAGGTGATCCTGATACATAATCTCTGAGCAGTAAATTTTTCAAGAAGGGTGCATAAGCAGTATATTTTCTGAGACTTTGCATGTTTGAGAATGTCTTTGTATTGTATATATACATGAATGATGTCTTCACTAGGAACAGAATACTTGAAGCACAGACTTTTTCTCTCAGATCTCTTTGGTAGATGTTCTATTACCTTCCAGCATTCTGTGTTACAGGGAATACTGAAAATCACCTTATTTGCATCCCTTGGAATACAGCATCAATTTTTTTTTTCCTGCTGGAAGCTTTCAGGAGGTTTTCTATTTCGCATAAATTTAAAACTTTGCCAGAATAAAACTAGCATGTATCTACTTTCATGTAATTTGGTCATAAACACAATAAACACAAATAGAAATTAAGAACTCTTTTCAAGCTAATGAAAAATTCTTTCTCTCCATCCCTGATTTTTATTTATGCCCTATTTTTATATATCTTTATGAAGAATTCTTATTTTTTTAATTAGTTCACTGCTTTTATTCTCCATATCTATCAATTTCATTAATTATAGTTGATAGATTTTAACACACCACTTTCAATAATTGATAGAAAAACTAGACAGAAAGTCAGTAAGGATAACTAGACAGGAACTCAGTAAAGATCTAGAAATAGTTTGAAAAAACTATCAACCAATTGTCACAACTGACATTTATACAATGGAATGTTATTCATTCTTACTTTAAAATACTTTAAAACAGTGAAAATGAAACAAGTATGGCTATACTTGTCAATATTGGTGAATTTTAAGAACAAGGCTGAAGGGGACAAAAAGCATTTAATAAAAAAAAATACCTTCACCTTGATACTATTTTCATAAAAATAATAAAAACTAAATAATATGTTGTTAGGTACAATACATATGTAGGAAATAGATAAAGAAAAAAAAAGAAATGAGAAAAAACAACAACAAAGTTCAGTATCCTGTTTACTTCTGGGAGGAATGAATATACAGTATATTTAAGCCACCTTAATGCTGTACTTCTTAAAAGAGATAATAGATTTATGATTTTTTATTTTATTGTTGATATCATTATAATTAGTCATATTTTTAAAATCCTAATCACAGAACCAGTACTAATAACATAAATGGAAAACTGAATTCAAGAGGTGGTAGAGGAAAGTGGAGTAAAAACCTCTCTTAATCTGATCCTCCATAAAAGCAATGAAAAAACTGAAAAAAAAATTGTCAAAATCAACTTTTTCAGAAATCTAGAAATTAACCAAAGGCTTGAAACAATCTCAGAAACATTTATTCAAGAAACACTGAAGAATCTTGTTAATACAGATGACTTTGTGCCATTTTAATTAGACTTACTTCCATCCCCTTTTCCCTAGCTCTGCAATAGCCTTGAAAACCAACAGTCTTACAACCAGAGTAGATGCGAAAAACAACAGCTTTGCAGCCACAAAAGTGGGCAAATTGGATTGGGGCTCTTCAAAAAGTCCCGTCCCCAGAACATTGTCATTTTTTATTCTGTCTCTTAGCTGCCTGGAAAAGACCCAATTTGTAGGGTGTTTTTGTTATGTGGCCTGACTAGGAGTTCACTCTACAGGAAAAGCTCTATCCTCAGGGTGTTTCTGGGGGAAAAAATCAATGTCTGTGATACTAGTCAGGGCAAACAAGAACCTAGTCAATATCTTAAAAGAAATATCTGGAGAATGAGATGTCCATGGGGGACATGAAAAGCTCTCACATATTCCTGGAGATCTAGTAGACTACACTCATGTGCAGGGCTGTGCAGAAGACCATAAAAAGACCTGATAGTGCCCTAATCTCTCACCTCTGGATCACTTTGAGGTCCTCCACAATCAAGAAGTAAAGGCTAAGGCAGAGTTTTAAATTTCCTAAGTGCTGAAGGCATGCAAAAACACAAATATAAAGGGTGGGACTTATTGATTCAAAGCATTTAATTAAATTTCTGATCAATCATTAGCTGACCACTAAGACACTGGAATATCTCTGCTTAGAACTAAAGAAGGCAGGAATGGAAGAATAGAAGAGCAAAAAAAAGATATGACATATTGAAAACAAATAGGAAAATGGCAAATGTAAATTATATTATTACTAATTATATTTAAAGTAAATATATTACACTCCAATTAAAATCAGAGATTGACAGAATGGATTTTAAAAAAAACAAAACATGATTCAACTATATGTGACATATTTTATTCAAAGACACAAAAAGATTGAAAGTAAAAGAATGGCAAAAATACCACATAAACAAATAACCAAAGAGAGCTAGAGTGGCTAAACTAATATCAGACAAAATTTAAGAGAAAAAGTTGTTATTGAGACAAAAGGAAGGCCATGTTATAACAATGAAAGGGCCATCCATCAGTAAAATAAAGCAATTATAAAATATATGTGCACCTAACAACAAAGCCCCAAAATACATAGAGCAAAACTGGCAAAACTGAAGAAATAGTCTATTCATCCATAGTAGTTGGAGACTTCAATACCCTACTTTCAATAGGGGACAGAACAACTATGCAGAAGATCAATAAGGTTAGAAAATTTGAAGACACTGTAAACCAAATAGACCTAAGAGACATCTACAGAACACTCCACCCAACAACAGCAGAATGCATATTCTTCTTAAGTGTGCATGGAACATTCTCCAAGAAAGACCATATGCTATGTCATAAAACAAACCTAAATAAATTGAAAGGGTTAAAATCATACAAAGTATGTTCTCTGACCACAATGGAATGAAATAGAAATCAATAACTGAAGGAAATTTGGGAAATTCAAAAATATATAGATATTAAACAACACACTTGTAAATAATCAGTGGTTCAAACAGGAAGTCACAAGGGAAAATACTTTGAGATGAATGAACACAAAAGCACACCACACCAAAACTTACAGGATGCAGGTAAATTATAGCTATAAAGACCTATATTAAAAACAAATAACTATATTAGTGGGATAATATTAATATTATGTTAATATTAATAACAAAATATTAATTCATGGTTGGTCCTAGTTTTTACTCTTTCTCCATGAGCTTCACCCACCCATTTTTCAAGACATTGAGGCAATTCTGCATTCATTATCCCTGATATAAAACCAAAAATAATAACAATAATTATGCCTAACATTTATTGAATGATTACTAAGTCCCAAGTACTATTGTAAGAATTTTATCCATAATCAATCATTTAATCATCACAACAACCCTGAATTATAACTACTATTATTCTTCTTCACTATTTCATGTGTAAAGGGAGTCAAGAAACAGAAACGTTAAGTAACTTGACCAAGGTCACAGAGCTTAAAATTGAGAGATAGGGAATGAAATATAGGAACTCTGGTATCCAGAGAAAGAATGAACTCAGAGAAAGGACTCAATTCATTATCTCTGAATTTCAAAATGAACATTTAAAACACAGTTTAGGCCAGGGGTTAGCTGTGCTGTTTTTGTATGGCCTGTGAGCTGAGTGGTTTTTAACTTTTTTAATGGTTTTAAAAAATCAAAAGAATAATAATATTTCATGACATATAAAAATTATATGAAACCATGGTCAGATCTGTAAAATTTTGTCAGAATAGAAACTGAGTTTCCTCTCTTGTCCTACCTACAACAGCACCATAGACTGTTAGAAGTGGTAACATTTTACAGCTCTTTTTTAATTCAGTGCTGAGATTGAAATTTTTCTAAATAAGAATAACTTCTCTCAGCCACTATTACTGAACAACTAATGGGCCAATGGGTTTGAAATAAGTTTTACAGAAGTCTTGATAATATTTCTGGACTTAAAATCTTTCCTCCATATTTTTAGCTCTGGCCATGACAATGTAGATGGTATGATTAACCCTCCTAATGAATACAACTATGAAAGCTGGGTATATATATATTTTTTAAAATGTTTGAAGGCATTATAGAATAACCAATGCAGGCAATATTTAAGGAGCTATGTGCTCCCTGAGGAAAGGAAACACAGGAAATGAACTTTACGACCACCTTGGGGTTTTTTCCTAAGGGCACTTCGCAATTTGTAGAGGTCAGGACTGAATGGAGTCTAAGCAAACACAGTGGTCTTGGGAATGGATATGGCTCAAGCAATTGAGCTTCTGCCTCCCACATGGGCAGTCCTGGGTTCAGTTCCTGGTGCCTCCTGAAAAAACAAAAATAAACAACAAGCAAAACAAACAAAAAACGAACTCAGGGAAGCTGATGTGGCTCAATGGTTAAGCACCAGCTTCCCACATACAAGGTCCCGGGTTCAATTCCTGGCCCCCAATACCAAAAACAAACAAACAAACAACAACAACAACAAAAAGTGGTCTTGCTGGCATTAAGAGGCAGAAGTCCAAGTCTGGGTAATCAAAGAGGCAAAACCTGAGCTCTAATAGAAGATTTACAGGAAAAAGGTTATTTTCTGCATTCATCCCTCTGCCAAAAAAATTAAGCTTCTTGGTTCCCTTTTTTAGCCCAACATGTTCTATTTTGGTATGCTCTGGTACTAATGGTAAACTACTAAATGTTCAACAACAGCTCTCTGGGGGGGGGAAAGAGACTTGTTGTTTAGTATCTGCCTATTCCCATTGATGACACACCCATGCATGGGGTCTGGTGGCTCACCCATGGCCAATTTCAGGCTACCAATGCAACTTCACTAAACACAGATTTGGGAACAGGTTGTCAAAATTAATTCTCTCTACCTGGTGTGCACTGACTTCAGCACCCCACTGCAATCATCCAGCATAAACCCTATATTTTACATATTCAAACAACAGAAAGCAAAGAAAGATTTTATAAAACCAAATACATATTATAATTTATTATTTGTTTTATATTCATAAATGTTGAATTTATTTGCATAATTCTCTCATTTCAGAGATTTTCTTCACTCTAAGGTGAGACCTTCAAGATAATATTATTCTTGAACGTAATTTTCTTTGGCTACAGCAGTAGCATCTCTCATTCAAAGACAAACAAAAGAAGTGGCTTGAACACCAATAAAATTTTTTTCCTTGAGTTGCCTTGAAAAGATGCTGATTAAAAAGTTCAATTAAACGAATATTTATGGAATATGTACTGTGTTTAAGGCACTCTGCTATGTAATGAAGGGTTTCCCATTTCTTCAATTATTCTTATCAAAACAAATATAGAAGCAGAAAAGAACACTTGTAAGAAAATATTTATTTCCCAACATTTCAGGAAGAAGGGGGATAATGCCTAAAGCAAAGAACAGAGATGTGACAGCATACATGATGGAAGTAAAAGATTAGAAAGCAGAAATATTGAGATTCCAAGTCTCCATTTGTTGTTCTTGTTGCTTTGTATGAACTCGGTTTGAAATCACTGGCATGGTGACCCATGACAGAAAGAGAAAATGTTTCCATTCTGAATTCATGAAGGTGGGACCTTATTACCTTTTCTGGTGGCACTCCTCTTCTCTCAAGGAAGAGTCAGCCAAGTTCTTTTGGATAGTTCACATATGTCTAAACCACCTTGTTTTCTAGCACTTAGGAAAAGAATCCTTTTTTTCCTTCTGAAAATCTAGTCCTATAATAAATGCATTTACTCTACAGCATAGTTCTTTTTGAGGAGGAAAGATCCTATTTGATTTTTGAGAGGTGATAGCTGGACCGCCCTTTGCATCTTGACATGCAAGAACTTGTATTCTAATATTAAGTTATTGATATCAATATTAGTATTAATAATAGCTGAAATGCAGCTATTGTCTTTGCCTTGACCTACATGATTCCACTTGTGCCAACACCTACATAGCTTTGGTACAATCAGTTTATCTATCATTGTAATGTGGGACAGTATTTTAGTTTCCTTTTGTTGCTATACCACATAACCACAAACTTAGTGGCTTAAAACAACACAAGTTGGATTGTGGGAAGATGGTATCAGATTAGGCAGATAATGCTCAGACCACTCACAAAAACAATGGAGAAAGAGCTAAAAAGTGTCCAAGGGAACTTCTTTGGGGGCCAGCAGACCAGGTTTGTGTTTCTCAACTCCCAGGAGAGTGAGGGACAGAGAGACAAAGTAGCTGAAACAACAAACTGTGAGTTACTAAACCTCCTGGCTATGAGGAAGGGCTCCCCTCCCCCAGCCCTAAGATATTCAGTTGGGATAAAACCCCTGGCTAATTTCAGTTTTCTAAAAGGGGAACAGACATCTTCCTCCTTGTCAGCTGTTACAAGGGAAAAGGGAGGGGGAGTCGGGGGAGTTTCTTCAGTGAATTCAGCCAGTGGAGACTGCTTTGAATCTTGGTTCTGGCCAGATGAAAGCAATGGCAAACAAAGAGAGATAACACCTCTGTGAAAAGGTGTACCAAAAAGCACTATGTACTGGCCAGTCTGGAAATTACATGGACAAAAACCACTTTAGGGCATTCTTTACCCCACCCCGGGACAAAGTCTGCATCCCATGAATGCGTCCCTGGCACAACTTTGATAACTTAAGATGGGCAATTTTAAAGACTTAGGATAAGTTAAACCAAATATCAAAGAAGAGCTGTGAAAAAATAATAGCAACATGCAAGAGAGAGAAATTGGTCATTAGAGTAAATTTACCAACATATCAGATACCTAGACACCAACAAAAAATTGCAAGCCATACTAGGAAACAGGAAGAGATGGCCCAGCCAAAGGAACAAATCAAATATCCTGAAGTGATTCAAGATTTAAGACAATTAATCAATGATAATCACACAACTCTCCTAAATTAATTTAAAGAATTGAAAGAAAATATAACCAAAGAGATAAAGGAATTTAAGAAGACACTGAGCGAGCATAAAGAACAATTTGAAAGTCTGCAAAGAAAAGTAACAGATCTCATGGGAATGAAAGACATGATGGATGAGATTAAAAATACATTAGAGGCACATAAGAGCAGATCTGAATTGCTCAAAGGCAGTGATTTTGAAGACAGAACATCTGAACTGGAAAAGACAGGCGAACCAGAAAGAAAAGAGAATGGAAAAATTGGAACAGGGTCTCAGGGAAATGAATGACAATGCAAAATGCAAAAATATACACATTATCGGTGTCCCAGAAGGAGAAGAAAATGGAAGTGGGACAGAAAAATATTTGAGGAAATAATGACTGAAAACTTCCCTACTTTTATGAAAGACATAAATATCAATATCAAAGAAGGACAACATACCCCAAATAGAATAAACATGAAAAGACCCACCATGACACACCTATTCAGAATGAAAATAGCAGAGATAAAGAGAAGATTTTGAAAGCAGCAAGAGAAAAGCAAAGCATCACATACAAGGGACACTCGATAAGATTAAGCACCAACCTCTCATCAGAAACCATGGAGGAGAAAAGAAAGTGGTATGGTGTATTTAAGGTATTGAAAGAGAAAAACTGCCAGCGAAGAATTCTGTATCTGGAAAAACTATCCTTCAAAAAATGAAGGGAAGTTCAAAGTTGAACTTCAAAAGAGAACTTGAATAATATGATAAATGAACTAGAACTAACAGACATCAATAGAGCATTGCACCCCAAAACATCAGGATATACATTCTTTTCAAGTGCTCATGGATCCCTCTCCAGGATAGACCATATGTTGGGTCACAAAACGAGTCTCAATAAATTTAAAAAGGTTGAAATTATACAAAACACTTTCTCTGATCATAACAGAATGAAGCTGGAAATTAATAATGGACAGAAAAAGGGAAAATTCATAAATATATGGAGATTAAACAACACACTCTTAATCAGTGGTCAAAGAAGAAATTGCAAGAGAATTCAGCAAATATCTTGAGATGAATGAAAATGAGAACACGACATATCAAAACCTATGGGACACCACAAAGGCAGAGCTGAGAGGGAAATTTATAGTCCTCAATGCTTACATTAAAAAAGAAAAAAAAGCTAAAATCAATGACTTAACTACATAACTGGAGAAACTAGAAAAAGATGAGCAAACTAATCCCAAACCAAGCTGAAGGACAGAAATAGTAAAGATCAGAGTAGAAATAAATAAAATCAAGAACAAAAAAAACAAGAGCATCAACAAAATGAAAAAATTGGTTCTTTGAGAAGATCAACAAAATCAACAAACCATTAGCTAGACTGACAAAGAAAAGGAGAGAGAAGACACAAATAAAATCAGAAATGATAGGCAGGACATTACCACTGACCCCATAGAAACGAGAGATCAAAAGAGGATACTATGAACAACTCTGCACCAAAAATTAGAAAATGTAGACAAGATGGACAAATTCCTAGAAACACATAAACCACCTACACTGACTTTAGAAGAAATAAAAGACCTCAGCAACAAACCAATCACAAGGAAGAGATTGAAACAGTCATCAAAAATGTCCCAAAGATGAAAAGCCCAGAACCAGATGGCTTCACAAGTAAATTCTACCAATCATTCTAAGATGAACTAATACTAATCTTGATCTTTCAAAATATTGAATAGGAAAGAATGCTACCAAACTCATTCTATGAATCCAGCATCACCCTAATACCAAAACCAGATAAAGATACAACAAAAAAATTACAGAACAATATCTCTAATGAATATAGATTCAAAAATCCTCAACAACATACTTGCAAACATAACCCAAAAGCATATTAAAAGAATTCTACATTACGATCAAGTGGGTTTCATCCAAGATATGCAAGGGTGGCTCAACCCAAGAAAACCAATTAGTGTAATAAACTACATTGATAAACTGAAGAAGAAAAATCACATAATCGTCTCAATTGATGCAGAAAAGGCATTTGACAAAATACAGCATCCTTAATTGATAAAAACACCACAAAAGATAGGAATAAAAGGAAGCTTTCTCAATATGGTAAAGGCATATATAAAAAACCTACAGTTACATTGTACTAAATGGAGAAAGCCTGAAAGCTTTTCTGCTGAGATCAGTAACAGGACTGGGATGCTCACTGTCACCATTATTATTCAATGTTGTGTTAGAAGTTCTAGCTAGAGCAATTAGGCTGGACAAGGAAATAAAAGGTACCCAAATAGGAAAGGAAGTAGTAAAACTTTCACTATTTGCTGATTACATGATCCTATATATAGAAAATCCCAAAAAAATCACAACGAAGCTATTAGAATTAATAGATAAGTTCAGCAAAGTGTCAGGATACAAGGTTAATACGCAAAAATCAATAGTGTTTCTATACACTACTGATGTGCAATCTGAGGAGGAAATTTTTAAAATTTCCATTTATAATAGCAACTAAAACAATCAAATATTTAGGAATAAACTTAACCAAGGACATAAAGGACCTGTATTCAGAAAAGGACAAAACATTGCTAAAAGAAACTGAAGAAGTCTTCAATAAATGGAAGGACATTCCATGTTCATGGATTGGAAGACTAAATATCATTAAGATGTCAATTCTACCCAAACTGATTTACAGAATCAATGCAATCCCAATAAAAATCCCAACAGCCTTTTTTGCAGATATCGAAAAATCAATAATCAAATTTATTTGCTGCGAATATTCTCGCTGACCTGATTTTGTGATAATCAGGGTTGGCTAAACATTCACTATATTAGAAACCATGCATGTGTCCCCAGACCTAGTTTTTCTCCCTAGGTCTGGTTTTCAGAATGCTGGTGATAAACTAAGCCTGATTTATTATATGACCATCCTGTACGGGAAAAGACTGTAACTTTGGTATCTTTGGTCAACCTTAAGAGATATAGCAGGGGGACGGATGTGGCTCGGGTGGTTGGGCGTCCGTCTCCCATAGGGAGGGACCTGGGTTCAGTCCGTGGGACCTCTCAGTAAAAATAAAAAAAAGAAAAATATAGAAGGCGCATGGGCCATCAGGCCCCATCTGTGGGTGAGCCATCAGGTCCCATCTGCGGTGAGCCACCAGAACCTGCGCATGGGTGAGCCACCAGACCCTGTGCATGGGTGTGTCATCAGGCCCCGTGCACGGGTGAGCCGTCAGGCCCCATGAGCCACGCAGCAAGATGATGACGTAACAGGAAAGTGACCAAAGGGAGAGCCAGGATGAGACGCACCAAAAAACCAGGAACTAAAATGGCACAGGCGGTAGTAGGACGCCTCTCTCCCACATCAGAAATTCCAAGGATCAAATCCCAGTGAAGACAGGAGGAGAAGGATGACAAGAGAGGGCAGGAAATGGACACAGAGAGTTGCCCAGCAAATGGAGACAGAAATAGCAAAAATGGGGGGAGGGGGTAAAAATGGATAAAAGTAAATAAATAAATCCTCAAAAAAATGTATAGGGGAGGAAGATATGGACTATAGTTATTAGTAATACATTGACGATGCTCTTTCATGATTTGTTAACAAATGTTTCACAACAATGTAGGGTGTTTGGGGGGAGGGGGTGATGTGTGGGAGCCCTGTATGATGTTATACATGTTTGTTTTGTAAGATCACGATGTTTACTAAACACTTACAGTTTATGTATGTTCATGTACGAATGATATACTTCAATAAGTTGTTTTATAAAAAATAATAAAATAATTTAAAAATTAAAAAAAAAAAAGAATTTATTTGGAAGGGTAAGGGGCCCCGAATAACCAAAAATGTCTTTAAAAAGAACAAAGTTGGAGGAATCTCAATTCCTGACTTTAAAGCATATTACTTAGCTACAGTGGTAAAAAGAGCATGGTACTGGATGAATGGAACCTAATCGAGAACTCAGAAATTTACCCTCACATCTACAGTCCAGTGATTTTTGACAAGCTGCAAAGCCCACCCAGCTGTGCCAGAACAGTCTATTTAATAAATGGTTATGGGAGAACTAGATAGCTATCTCCAAAAAAAAAAGAAGACCCCTATCTCACACCTTATACAAAAATTAACTCAAAATGAATCAAGGACTTAAATATAAAAACAACCATAAACTCCTAGAAGAAAATGTAGGAGAAAATCTTCAAGATCTTGTGGTAGGTGGTAGTTTCGTAAACCTTACACCCAAAGCACAAGCAACAAAAGAAAAATAGATAAATAGCACCTCCTCAAAATTCAATACTTTTGTACCTCAAAGGACTGTTTCAAAAGGGTGACAGGGCAGCCAATTCAATGAGAGAAAATATTTGGCAATCACATATCTCATAAGGGTTTAATGTCCATGATATATAAGGAGATTATACAAGTCAACAATATAAAGACAAAGTATCCAATCAAAAAATGGGCAAAAGACTTGAAAAAACAACTGTCCAAAGAAGAAATACAAATAGCAAAGAAACACATGAAAAATTATTCACCATCACTAGTGATTAGGGAAATGCAAATCAAAACTACAATGAGATATCATTTCACACCTATTAGACTGGCCGCTATTAAAAAGTCGGAAAACTGTACATTTTGGAGAGGATGTGGAGAGATTGGAACATTTATTCACTGTTGTGGGAATGTAGAATGGTACAGCCACTGTGGAGGACTGTTTGGCAGTTCCTAAGGAAGTTGAATATATACTTGCCGTGGGACCTGGCAATACCATTCCTAGGTATATACCCAGAAGAACTGATAGCAGTGACACGAATAGATATCTGCACATCAGTGTTCATAGCAGCATTATTCACAATAGCCAAATGTTGGAAAATACCCAGGTGTCCATCAACTGATGAATGAATAATCAAATTGTGGAGATACGCACAACGGAATATTATGTAGTGATAAGAAGAAATGAAGTCGTGAAACATATGACAACATGGATGAACCTGGAGGACATTATATTGAGTCAAGTAAGCCAGACACAAAAGGACAAATACTGTATGATTGCCCTATTATGAGCTAAATATATTATGTGAAATACAAATATATTATATGGAATATGAATATAGGTAGAATTGCATATATAAGACCCTTTTTCTTTGAAGCTGAACAAATGTAAGTTAATACAACAAAATGTTAATATCAGACAATAAAAAACAACAACATTATACTAAGTGTAGAGAACTACATATTGTATGATTCTATTTATATAAAATGTAAACATAAATCAATTTATAAAGATAAAATGAGATTAGTGGTTATGTAGACCTGAGGAAGGAATTCTAAGGGGTATAGAGTCTTTCTTCTTGGAGTAATGAAATTGTTCAAAAATTTTTGAGATGATGAATGTACAACATTGTGATTATATTAAAGGCCATTGATCATACACTTTGGATAGAATAGCCAGAAACAGCAGCTATGTACAGTGGGGGAAGCATACAGAGATTGAGAGGTGAGGAATTTTCTTGTTTGTTTGTCTGGTTTTTGTTTATTATTATTATCGAAATAATGAAAATGCTCAAATAATGATTGAAGCGATGAACACAGAACTCTGTGATTATATCAAATACCATTGACTGTACACTTTGGATGAATTGTATGCTTTATTAATATGTATCAATAAAATTGATTTGTTTTTTAAAAAGTGTATTATCTTACAGTTCTGGAGATCAGACATCCAAAATGGGTCTTATTGGGCTACAATCAGAGTGTCACAGAGCTGTTTTCCTTCTGCAGACTCTAAGGAAGAATCGTTTTTTTACCTTTTCCGGCTTCTAGAGGCTGCCTGCCTTCCTTGACTTGTGGCCCCTTCTTCCATCTTCAAGGACTATAGTGGCTGGTTGAGCCTTTCTTAAACTTTATCACTCTAACCCTGATTCTCCAGCCTCCCTCTTTTACTTATAAAGACCCTGTGATTACATTGGGACAACCAGGATAATGCAGAATAATCTCCCTATCTCCAGATCATCTGATTAGCAACCTTATTTTCATTTTGCCATGTAACATATCATATTCAAATGTTCCAGGGATTAGGACATAAACATTTGGGGGTGTGGTGAGTGGATTATTCTGTCTCCTGAGGAAGAGGTAACAGTGAGTTTCCTAAAGAAAGACCAAAAAGTATGCAGAACATTTTTGTAACTGCCTTTGTTCTCTATAAAATAATGGCACATTGAGGCTGAATGGTCACTCTCTTTGTAAATAGAATGCCTTTAGGAATGTTTGCATTTGTACAATAGAGAAGTGCTTCATCTATTGACTGTGCTTCAAAAGTTGCTCCATGCAAATCCAAAGCTGAGGCTTGCAAACCACTCATTTCACAGATAACTGTAACTCACCTACATTTTCACATGAAATGAGCAACAGAACCAGACTTAGAAACCAGGTCTCTCAACTACCAGTTCAGATCTCTTTCTTTATACAAGGCCACATGCCAGTAACTGAGGGTCATTGATTACTTTCAGCTTTAGGGAAGAGTTGAGTATAGAACCCATTCTTCTAGAAAATGAAGAACAGACATCTAACTGATAGTGTACACACTGATATAATTTATTATTGCAAGGAGACTAAATAGAACATAACTTAATCCCAAACGTTCTTATGCCAGACAATGTTGATTGGTTGACTCCACAGTTATTCCAAGTCTCTTCTCAGGATACCATTTAGAAAAAAACACTCTTTTTTTTCCCCTAGCATCCAATGAGACATGAAAAGAACTCTGTCAAGGGGATAAAGAGTGTTCTGAGAAACCTTTTGCTATCATGATTAAAGGATCAGTCAAATCTACCTAGTATCTTCCTTTTTATTCCCACCTATTGAGCAGGGATATGTTGGTTGCTGCTCTCTCCCCAGTATTAGAAAAGTGTCTGGCACATACACAAATATTTTTTAATAAATGAATGAATACTGTGAATGCTACCAGAAGCCACAGCAGCCCTCTTGGAACTTAGAGGGAAAAATCAGAATTCCAGAGACATCATCCTTGACATACTGATGCCACTGAATTAATACCAACAGCTTCCAACCTCCAGGCTTCTTGTTATGTGACAAATTTTAACCTTACTTGATATTCATTGTATGCCTGGTTTTCTATTACTTGCAACCAAAAGCATTCCTAACCAATATAGGTATATTGTGCACAACAACTGCAGACCCTTCTAGTATGAGGGAAATTTCTGGGGTGATGCAATGTTTAATATCTTTCGTGTTTTTTTTAATTGCAGACAGGGAATAAAGAGTTTATTAAGAAACAAGAAAACGAGAAAAGTACATGGTCCGAGGCATGGGCCGCAGGCGTACAGCAGGGTGAGTTGTGCCTGTTTAATATCTTGATAGGGGTTCAAACATGCATTTGTCAAAAATCAGCACAAGGGAGTGGAAGTGGCTCAAGCAGTTGAGCATCTGCCTCTCACTTGGGAGGTCTCAGGTTTGGTTCCCAGTGCCTGCTAAAGAAGATAAACAACAAGCAGACAACAAGCAAAAAACAAAGGGCAAGACAACGAGCAAACAAGCAGACAACAAGCAAAAACAAATGAGCAGGGAGTGGATGTGGCTTAAGCAGTTGAGTGCCTGCCTCCCACATGGGAGATCCTGGGTTCAGTTCCCAGTGCCTCCTAAAGAGAACACAGAAAATGAGCAGACAACGAGTACAAATAAACAACGAGCAAACAGACAAGGGAGCCATTTCATGGGGGAGGGAGGGAGTCAGCAAAGGTGCATTTAGAATTTGTGCATTTAATTATACCTAAATTTTAACTCAAAAGAAGAAAAGTCTATAAACACATGTTGAACTCTAGTTAATGATACATATGCTGAAGTTTTTAGAGGGAACTGTACTGATGTATGTAATTTACCTTGAAATGCATCAGAAAACTTAGAGTTGGATTGATAGGAGTATTGATATATATGTGTTAAAGTAAGTATAATATAATGTTAGAGACAAGAGAAAGGTATACAAGTGTTTACCCTCAAAATTTTTCAACTACTCTGTATATTTTCAAATATTCATAATAGCTCCATCTTACAAATACATGTGCCAGAATAATTTCGGTATATTAATCTGTATTTTATGCAAAACTTATTTTATTTTTTATGTTTCATTATTTTCATTATTTTCATTTCATTATTTTATATATATTTCCCCACTAATCTCTAGAATGTAGCCAAATATTTGAGATCCTATACATGAGAAACTTTTGTTTCTAGATATCAAAACAGCAGTTTCCAGACACCAAAAATAAAACCTCTCTTCTGACTTTTGTGCTATGAAACTCTGCTGGATTGCTTTAGGAGGGAGAGGACCTAGAGGAAATGAAGTTTCCAAAATTTTTGTTGAGGTGATACTTTGCACTCTGACTGCGAGTAGGAGGAAGTGGCTGGAAGACACCCCTTGAAAGTGTGCAGTAATCATAGCGCTAATCCAAGCATAATGAAAAGTTCTTTTTGAACTTGAAAAGATTATTAACAAATTTTCCTGGAAGAATAAACAGACAACAATAGGTAAGAACTAAGAAAAATAAAAAATAAGGAAGAATGATTCTGCTGTATATTAAAAAAAAAAATAGAAGAGAAATGAGAAAGCATTTACCTTGCTTGAAATATATTATACTCCATTTCTGGAATTATGGTTGATATGACTTATTTTTAAAGCCTCCTGGAACTACTGGATGAAATGTAACTACCATCCTCCTAGAAGAATAGTTTAGATGTCAAAAAAAAGAAAGGAAAGTCTCCCGAGGCCTAAACTCCAGACCCCAATCAAGAACTTGCCGACAACTCTCCATCTGACATATAGAACACATTTGATCATGATAGAGTGTAAAAACAGAAATGACAAAAGGAGTCCTTAAAAGATGAGCAATTTCATTAAGTAAGTAGTATACACCAAATATTTGGGAAACAAGGACAGTTTTATGGGCAAGTAGGCAGATGATCATTTAGATAAGTAACCCCCAAAATATTTAACATTACAGTTTGATCAGGAAAAAACAATTATTGTGCATGACATCCTATATGTCTTTGTTTCTATATATTATCTATATTAAGTGCCAACATATCCTATCTATTATAAACTCATCCCCACAAATGTAAATTTAAAATAAGAGTGTGTGTCTGCACACACACTGTGTGTATGCGTTATCTAACAGGGATATCTTGAGCACCTCCTGGCATGCTCACACCCCCCCACTTTGGAAACCACTGGCCTCTATGAGTCCATCATATAGAGTGGAGATGAGGTGATTAAAATCCCACAACCCTCTTCTACCTCCAGACTGATGACTGAATTTCTGCAGATTTCTTAGGTTTTAGCCTTTAGCATAAATAACTTCAAGATTCCTTCCTGAGAACATATTTAATTACAGAGACTGGAGAGGAGGCATGAAGGCAGCAGCTAACCCAGTAGGGAAGAAGAGATCAATGGAGAAGGCAGAGGGGAGAGCCCTACATCACAGACGCCCCCAGGTAGTAATTATCCTTCTTAGGGTCATGAAGCACATACTTGATATGAATGGAATATACTTCAGTTCTTAAAAGTTTCATGTTTAAATAAAATTTTTTAATAATCAGCTCACTTTCTTATTCCAAACAAATAAGAGAATAAGCCACAATATCTTCTACCCCATCAATCTGCACCTGGCTATGTGGATCAGCCTCCTCTCCCACTGTTGCTACTCACATTCTCCCACCCTGCAACTTCGATCAGTGACAACAATGCCCGATTGAAGAAAGAAGTTTTTTGATCAAGGTAAGACTTCCGGGAAGTGGCTGTGGCTCAATCAGTGGGGCTCCCGTTTGCCATATGGGAGGCCCCAGGCCCGGTTCCCGGGGCCTCCTGGTGAAGGCAAGCCCGCCCGCACGCCGTGGGTAGCTGACCCAGCCCCCACCAACCAAAAAGGGAGGGGGGGTGAAAAAAAAAAAAAAAAAAAAAAAAAAAAAAAAAAAAAAAAAAAAAGGTAAGACTTTCTCCTGGGTAGTGGCATCTTTCTTCCACAGCAGCTGAATTGCGGAACTGGAGTCTTCTAAATTCTGAAATTCTCTGTACTCCTAATTCTCCTAATCATTAAAATCAATCCTTCAAAAATAAATTCTGATTATTTCAAATCTACATTTTTTGATTATTTGTTTTCTACCCATCTTGTATTCTCTGAGGGGAGGCTGTTTTAATGTTGAGTAAATGTCTTGAGTAAAACTAAAAGAAAAACCCAACAATTTGTCTTTACTTCTATAGAAAATTAAATCCTACTTAATCAAATGAGGAAAAGAATTGGAGAAAGGGGAGTCTGTCTTTGTTTGTGAATCTATATAAAACTCCTATTCTTCTCAGATATGATCCTAGAATAGTCGTCTTCTCCCATTGTCACAGGTCTAGGCTAGAGTTAGTGTTCAGTGACATGCTCAAAGCTTCCACTAGATCCACATATCTGTAGATCGAATATGGCCCACTGGGTAACAGTTTCCAATCCCCACCTTAAGGGGAAAGAGTTGCTCAGGAAGCAAAGTTTTTCGGATAATAAAGTGTGTAACTCTTCATATATAAAAATGTTTTAATTTTTACATATTTACTTTATTTGGTTGATAAATTTCCAAAATTGATTTCAAGTTCTTAACCAATAGATAGCAAACATTATTAAGGATCTTCTTGGTAAATTCAAGACTATCATGTTGAATGTTAGTCTGTACTCTATATACAAGAATGGAGTAATGCCCTTAAGAACTGTGGGAAATCTAAATACACCAGATACATATGCTTCTTGAGTTCACATTTACTTTCTACCTTGTTCTTGGTCCTTTCTTCCTCTACAGCTCTAACATCACATGCTTCTCTTGTTATGAATCTCCTTGTGGCCCATGTATCTGATTGTAGGAGCTGTTTTTCCTACTAGAAATCTGCACCTTCCTAATTGACCATAGCTTGGAAAACAAAACCCATCTTATAAGTGGTAGTTACAGGCCTCACAGCAGAGTGAGAGGGATGTTCCTATGAAAATTACAAGGTGCTGTTACTTAATATGTTTTTTTTTTTTAATTCTAGGCTATTTATGGTTTTCAGCTGTAATAAAAACATATGAATGCTGGGTAGATAAAAATATCAGTCAAAGACTAATCTTCAGGCCCAGCCACAATTAAGATGGTGGAGTGAGATGTTTCAGGGCTCCATCATCCCACAGAAGCTTTGAACAACTGCAAAAAACCCAGCTGATATGGTTTACAGGAGTTTTCACAAATCTGAGCATGTGACATGACTGACTCTTGTGCAGAATTTGACCCTGAAAGATGAGACAGGTGATTCTCCTTAGCAATTGTTTCCTCTGAGGGCTGTGGGGCAAAGAAGCAATTCTGAGCAAGAGTAGGTGGGATCTGATGGTGCTAATAAGGGATAACCATTAATTTCTGAACGTCTTTAAATAAATGTAGATATTCAAGTCTTTATTTCACTTAAAGATTAAATTTAGCTCATTATTATCTTTTTACAGAAAAATCCATGATATTCTTCTGAGAGCAAAATTCAGTGTAGGGCCTCATGAACTTTTACAGACATGTGTCTTTGTGATCACCTGAAATGAAGTATAAGAAGGCCCTGTTGATAACTTGGCTGTGTCCAAGATAACAAATGATTTATTCCAGAATCATCCATGTAGAGAGAAGAAAGAGTTTAGCCCAGTCCTTATTAAAATATCACCTTTACAACTTGTTATATGTTATAAACATATAGTATGTTTAAATACAGCAAAGGAAAAAAAAAAAAAAAAACCCACAGCAAACACCTTAGGGCAAACAGGAAAAATGGTTTTATAACATTTTACAGTTGAGAAAACTGCTCCTCAGATGTTAACTGACTTGTGTGTGGAACAAAGAAAACAAAGGCAAAGGCAGAACCAGCTCCCAGACCCAGGCTTTTTGATTCCCAGTCCAGTTCTCTTTACACTATAATTTACTGCCTCTCATATGATAAAATAAACTACTTGATTGATTTAAACCATTTTTAAACATGAGGGAGAGATTAAAGCATTCTCAGATAAACAAAACCTAAGGGAGTTTGTTACCACTAGACCCACCCTACAAGATTTGCTAAAGAGAGTTCTGCAGGTTGAAAGGAAAGGACAATAGATTGAAGTTACATGAAGAAATAAAGATCTCCAGTAAAGATTTCAATAGAGGTAAATATAAATGTTGATAGCATTGTTTTTTTTATTGTTGTTGTTTTTAGGAGGCACCAGGACCTGATCCTGAGACTTCCCATGTGGGAAGCAGGTGTTCAACCACTTGAGCCACCTCCACTCCCTGTATTTTTTGTTGGTAACTCCACTTTTTACTTCCTACAGGGTCTAAATGGCAAATTTTTGCATTAAAAATGATAAATCAGTGGTTTTGGACTCAAAATGTATAAATATGTAATTTGTGACAAGAACAAACATAAAGGTTGGGGGACAGAAGGGTATAGGAATATAGTTTAACTATTGAAGTTAAGTTGGTATCAAAGCAAATGAGATTGTTATAGGTTTTGGATGTTAAATTTAAGTCTCATGGTAAATAGAAAGACAATATTAGAAAATATGCAAGCTCATAGAAACAGATATGGGAATGTTTTAGTAATGGAAGGTGGTGAGGATACCACAATATTATAAATGTGATGGATCCCATTGAATGGCACACCAAGGACTGGCTGAGATGGGAAAGTTTATGGTATATAAATGTTCCCACAATTGAAAAACAAAGATGCAAGAGTAGCTGAAGAGACAATGACAAAGGCAATACAAAATTCTGGATGGAGATCTAAAAAGGGAGGTGAGAAGTTCAAAAGGACATTATTGGTACATGTGAAAAAGTTGCAATACAGACTGTAAACTTTCCATTAATGTTATGTTTCTTGACCTTGATAGCTGCACTTAAGGTTGATACATAAGTGAATATCCTTGTTCTTAGGAAATGTATATGTCAGTATTAAGTGTTTAAGGAGTATGATGTATACACTCAAGTGTTCAGAAAATAGATTGATAAATAGATAAACAGCAGATAGATGGATAGACAAATTAATAGACTGACGGATAAAAACAGAATGTTATGGCAAATGTGGCAAAATGTTAAAATTGATGGATCATGGGATAGGAGAGATAAGAGAATGTTAGAATTCTCTGTATATGGTATGTATTATTTTGTGACTGTGTAAATTTGAAAGTATTTAAAAACTAAAAAGTTTAAAATAAAAAAAAAACTATTTAAAAAAAAGTCCAGGAGAATGGATGTGGCTCAAGTGGTTAAGTGCCTGCTTCCACATGGGAGGTCCCAGGTTCAGTTCCCAGTGCCTCCTAAAAAAAAGAGAAAGGAAAAAAAAAAAAAAAAAAACCAACTCACAGGAGCCAATGTGGTTCAGTGGTTGAGCACCAGCTTCCCACATACAAGATTCTGGGTTCAATCCCCAGCCCCTGGTACCTAAACAAAATAAAAATTAAAAAAGCCTGATTCTCCAAAGATCCATATAATAGCCCAGACTGTATCAGTACCTTGAGTGGGGAAAAAAATAGGATTCAAGCAAAAATTTATTATCCAGTTTACATTAAATCCGTTAATTTAAAACTGAATTCATGCATATATTGAGTAGATCTGCTTTTACTTAGAGGTTATAGATACCCTGGATTCCAATTTTCAGTCCCCTGAAAATTGTTCTTCAGGGAAACAGAACCAAGAGAAGATATATATAAATATTACGAGATTTTTATAAGAATTGTCTCATAAGATTGTGGGGATGGGCAAATCCAAATTCCATAGAGCAGGCCTCAAGCAGGAAACTCCAATGCCAGGAGAAGATGGCTGGCTGAAATAGAGATGGAAATTCTGACTTCTCCTTTTAAAGCCTTCAGCTTTAAATGAGACATTTAAATGAGACATCTCTCATTGTTGAAGACAATCTCCTTAGTTGATTGTAGATATAATCAGCCACAGATGCAATCAACCAACTGATTATTTAAACCCACAAAATATCCTCACAATAACAATCAGGCCAGTGTTTACTTGACCAAACGACTGGACACCAAAACCTAGCCAAGCTGACACATGAACTTAGCCAACACAGTCCACTATTCTAGTATATGATCTCTAATGCCTGATAGAATTTTATTACATTAAGAATCATAGGCATGAGTGTCATGCCAGAAAGTCAGAATAAGTAGTGGGTTAAACCCCAAAGTGGAGATTCTTCAGCAAAAATCATTGCACACAACTCACCAGAAATAATCAAGTTTCACTGAAATTGGGTATTTACTTTTGAAGATTAAAGTAATATTTTCTCTTGCCTGAATTACCAAGATCATAGCTCCAATTCTTCACTTATTTTTACTTTACCAGATTTGGCCTCAAATTGCCTGGCATTGATGTCAAATGCACTACAAAGGCCTAACATGAAATTCAAGCACCAGAAAAGCAGTATCACAAGTAACAAACAAAAGGGTCAAGAAAAATAGTTGTTATCCACTCTCAACATTTTTTAGAACACATAAAAGTATCTCAAAATCAGTAATAAATTATGAAACCAGAGATCCCCTTTGCCTTCTAGATGTTCTCTAAGGTAGAACCTTGACCTCTAGGGAAATTCTGGACAACAAAATAACCCACAACCAGGTTGCAAAATCCTGCAACAGGCAAGAAAGCATCAGGTGTCATTTGTGTCATTAAGATGCACTTTTCTGAAGATGAATAAGTCTGGACTTTGATAAATGGATTTTTTTTCTTCTCTATAGTGCTATGATGCTAATAAACTTCCCCAAAATATTTTGCATTCTTAAAATTTGGAACCCTGACTATTGCAGTAAAATAAATAGAAGCAGCCCTTCTCTATTATAAAACTGCAGACACTGTGAAGGATATTCCATTTGCAGAGAGAGGGTTCTCAACCACATGATCAAAGTATTGCCCTTTGAAAAGTGTTTACTGTGTCTCTAGATGGTATCATTTTCACATTGTTTTTAGAACAAATAGGCTTGCAAATCTCTTCTGCATACTGTTTGTTCTTCCCCCACTGAACAGTACTATTCCCCAACTCCTTTTCCCACATTGCAATGATAAACTAAGCATAACAAAACCATGCATGGAGTTGGCATGAGTGGGGTCAAAAAGGTCAAGGCAAGCACAATGGCTGCGTTTCAGGAGGCTGAATTCAATAATAGAATATTCCCTCTGGTCAACGGCCATACCACCCTGAACGCGCCCGATCTCGTCTGATCTCGGAAGCTAAGCAGGGTCGGGCCTGGTTAGTACTTGGATGGGAGAATATTCCCTCTGTACATCAAGATGCAAAGGGCAATCAAGCCATTTCATTCTGAGAAACAGTTTCCTCAAAGAGAGACTATGGTATGGAGTAAATGCATTAGAGAGCTAGGGTTTCGGGGGGGGGGGGATTTATGTTTTTCCTAAGTGCAAGAAAGCAAGGTGATTTAGACATATGTGAATAGCTCCCAAAGAACCAGGCCAATTCTTCCCTGGCAGAGGAAGAATGCCACAAATAAGGCATAAAGCTCCACTTTCATGAAATCAGATGCCAGAGAAAGGAAAAGTTTTCTCCTCCTCATGTAGGTCATTGAGGGTCAAGAGCCACCTTAAAACTCACACACAAGAACTAATGGAGACTTAAAAATCACAATATTTCCTGCTTTCTAATCTGTCAGATTCTTCATGCTCACACTTATATGCGTGATCTTTGCTTTGGGTAATAGTTTTCTCCTCCTCCCTGCAATTTTGAAATGTAAATAGCTCTCTTCCCATAAGTTTCTTCTGTTCAGGCTGCAGAACCTAATGGCTTGAAAAGAATAATTGAAGAAATATAAATCTCCTCATTACTTACCAGAGTGCATGTTCCATTAATGTTTGTGGAATCAAACTTTGCTTAAATACCTGTTTGAGACAAGTATATAAAAAAGTTATTCATCAAAGTCCATGCCACCACTACTGTTTAACTTTAAATGAGATTCACTTCTGCTGTAGTCCAAAGAAATTATATTCCATGAATATTTTTTCTAAGTGCCACATTTTAGAAAAAAATCTAAAAAGAGAGCAGATGGCAGCTGCTCTATAAAAACCTTACTTTTATCTCTGGATGAATTCTGGGCGGCGTAGTCGTTCTCTTTCAGTGGCCCCTGCTTCATCGTGGCTCCGTGCGCTTTTACCCCTTCCTACCCACTCTCGCGTCGCCTCTAGGTCTTCCGCGCCAGATCGCGGAGGCCAGCCACTGTCGTTGGGAAACTATGAATGGAAGCGCTGATTTTCCAAAGCCGAATGCAGAAGTTCCAAGACCAATTCCCCATATAGGAGCTGATTATATTCCAACAGAAGGAGAAAGAAGGGTCTTCACAGAAAGCAATGATGGAAGCTTCTGGTTAGATCTGTGCCTTTGGTTGCAACAAGTATGTTGCAAATATAAACTTATATTTGCTTGTATCGTGGTATACTTTGCTGGGAAGCTTTCTTATGTGAAAACTTGCCAAGAGAAGTTTAAGAATCTTGTGAATTCCCCCCTCCTCCCCGCCCCCTTGGAGAAGGTTTACATCAGGACAGGCACGACGATCTTCACCACCTGGGCACTATTCTCAAAAGTCAAAATATGGGAAGCGGCTGTGGCTCAATCAGTGGGGCTCCCGTTTGCCATATGGAAGGCCCCGGGTTGGGTTCCTGGGGCCTCCTGGTGAAGGCAAGCCGGCCTGCATGGCGTGGTTGGCTGACCCAGCAAGGACAAGCAGCAAGGGGGGGATAAATTAATAAATAAATAAAATCTTTAATATATATATATATATGACTCGTGTGAGGGGTCATTCATCTTTTGTGACATCTCCAGCAGCAGACAACATAGAAAAAGAGATGCTTCCTCATTATGAGCCAATGCCATTCAGTTCTTCCATGAATGAATCTACTCCCACTGATATTACTGATCATATTGCCCAAGGTAGAAAATTGTCTTGAAATGAATTTCATCATTTAATGGTCCAACCACCTCATCCCAGGCTTGAAGAAAATTCTAAAAGAAAAATATATTGCATATGAGGAATTAAGGACTAAGAACAGAGTTATATGAAGTAACTTTAACATAAAAAACTGACCCCTCAGTCAGGCCTGTGCAGGAAAGAGTGCCAAAAGAAAGAAGGTATGAGTGTTTAGTCTGAATCACTTTACTTTTTTAGGTTGGAAACTGCAGTATTAATTTAAATTGTTAATTATATTAATAGTGTCATTTAATTCTTCATGCTTTTAACCAAAATAAAAATCTTTTAAAAAGATTAGCTATTTCACATTCATCAGTTCCTTCGTTTTTAAGGTGTTCCAAAGGTCATTCTGTGTTAGAAAATAATGAATTTCAAATAGAAGTATGAGGTAAGACAGTAAAACTAGTTTTATAACACAATGTAGAAATTATACATCCATGTGACTGTTTTTTTTTTTTTCCTTAGAAGTCACCTTAGAAATCTATTTACCCTTTTTCTAATATGCCTGATCTGGTGACCTGAGGTTGATAATTGGCTGTAATGCCACTTTTGGCAGAACCACAGAATCATATCTAAGTAAAGAGATTGATTTCCTCCTACATTTGCAAAATAAAAGAAGTTTTATGCCTTACAAACCAGCTTATAAGGCATTTCTAAAAGAGGAGTTTGACTTTTTTTTTTTCTTTACAGGAGTACTATTGCTTTTAAGTAACTATTAATTTTAAGTTACAAGGTAGAAAATCACAGTTGGTTTTAAATTCTTTTGGAACAACTATACATTTCCCAAAGTAAATTTTCCAACAAATAAGTCTACCTCTAATGGAAGAATACGTTTTGAGTAGAGTTTTGTAGCTATTTCAGTGTAGAATTTTGTGATTTCTTTCTTGAGAAATTCAAGGGGATGTGTCATTGTTTTAAGGTTTTCTATTTACTACTTTAAAAATTGAAGGAAGGAATAGGTCCTTGGTACTTTCTGGTGATTCATATGCCACAAAGAATGCAAAAATACATAAAAATCCTTAGCATTTTTTATTATGATCATTGTTTTAGAGCCAATTTTATTTCTAATTGGTAATGGTTACTTCATTTAGAAGTCTAATTTTTTATAACAGCAATGGCTAATATCGATGTCCTAGCATTGATGTAAAAAATCTAACTTTAAAATAGAATTGTAACTACAAAATTGCTTGTTAATGTTTGTCATTTAAAAAATAGCATAAACCGTATCATTCAATGGCCATTACTTGGAATATATAAAGACTCATAATGGTATTTTGTTCTGCTAAATGAGTTGAGTGGATTAAGACTGTAAGCTCCATGAGGGCAGGGAGTAGTATTTTCTCATTTTTGTAATCTTTTATATGCCTGTGCTGCTTAGTGTTTTGCAATAAAATATCAAAATGGAGTGTTTCGTTGGGTCTTCAATAGTAATAGAGGTTAAGAAAAGGAAATGCCTTTGGCATTTGCTAGATTTTGACATTTGTGGTTGTGATGAACAGTCTTAAAGTTTTGTTATATGACATGGTAATGTGAAGTGATACAGATTTTCCCTTTGTGAAAAGAAAGCAGATTTTTATGTGTGTGTTCTATGTATAATTAAAGAAAAAAGCCAGTTGTGAAATAGTTTCAGTGAATGTTCTAGAAGGTTCTGATCTGGAATCTAGATAGAAAATTTGACAGTATATTAGTATATTATAGAGTCACAGGGTCAGAAAGTATCACTTGAACTTTTCAGTTATATTTTATGGAGAGAAATTATGGATTAGTTGGTAATTATTGAATTTGAGGTTTTTGCAAGTTATGGGATATATTCCTAACAAATGCATAAAAGTAAATAAATAAATCCTTTAAAAAAACATATAGGGAAGGAAGATATGGACTATAGTTAGTAGTAATACTTTGATGATGCTCTTTCATGATTTGTTTACAAATGTTTCACAACAATGCAGGGAGTTTGTGGGGGATGGTGTGTAGGAGCCCTGTGTGATGTTATGCATGTTTGTTTTGTAAGTTCACGATGTTTACTGAACACTTATAGTTTATGTATGTTCATGTATGAATGATATACTTCAATAAATTGTTTTTTAAAAAATTATAAAAAAGCTTTCTCCAATGTTTGCTGCAATATCTTTTTTTTTATTTTATTTTATTAAATTTATTGTTCATTTTAAAGCAAATCAATTACACAGTAACATGACAATTGAAATTTGTTCACAAAAAGTGATGACTGAGTTCTATTGTTAAGCTCTGCTACATTACACCACTTATCACTTGATTAAAGAAGATCGATTAACGAACATTTACAAAGGCACCAACGTGTACCTTGACAGATTCAATACATTCAAGATTTCAATTCAGAAATTTCTTTCCAACATTTTGGAAATTTACTCAGATGCAGAACAATTAGTTATTCTTTTCCCATTCATTACTTTAAAGATTTTGGCTGAGTTTGGCAAGAATAGCATCAAACTTACTAGCCTCTTTTAAACTTTTTTTTTTTTTAAACTAAGCAGAATACAAAAATCTAAAAATCTCTCCGTTGATAAATAATTTATGAAAATTATTCAATAAATTTCAAAGTACAATCTTCAGTCTTATCATTTTCAAGCACAGTGATCAGTGCATTTCAACATTGAGGGGACTGCCAAAGTAATATACAGATTAAAATTTAAACTTTTCAAAGAAATCAAAGCCTTCAAGTTGCCCAATGAAGAATTGAGGTTTGTATATTCAAAAGGTAGTGTAAAATTATAAAGCATTTTAAAAAAACAAAATAAAAAACTAAGGAACTACATTTTGCCACAATGGAAGAGAATCTGGACTTTTCAAATAGCTTCTTCTACCCAGAAAATAAAAAATAACTAATAGCAGCCAGAGTTCTTATACTACTGTTAAAAAAATAAATTAAAAAAGGATTTTTACATCCAGTTTGAAACCAGTTTGAGAATAAAATATCTGCCTAGCAGCTCTTTTATAAAATGTTACTATAGGAAAAAGAAACTAAGCATATTACTTTCTTATTTCTAACAAAAATAGTATGTAGAAAACACATGTCCAGTTTCTTTAACATCAGAGACTTAAGTATCACATGTTAACAGGAGGCACTGCTGGTGGAAGACCCTAAAGAATAATGTACACCACAGCCCTCTGCCCTCCAGGTCACCATAGTTACTCAAATAACAGGCTTTCTGTTGTGGGTGAGTCTGTTTTTAAGAGCTGTAGAACATAGTTTCCCTAATCATCAATATTCAGGATATAGATAAGAATTCATACCTAATGATGACAAGACTTTCCATTGCACAAATGGGGACATGATATTTTGAGTTTTGTACCTTCACACAAATTTTGAAGGCCACATCATTTATAAAATTAGTAGGCAAATGTGTAACATTTTTTATTAGTAAAAGCTCATGATAAATACCTCTCATGCCAAAGTATTAGTATATATTACACTCTGGTCACCATATAAATTAGTTTCACTACAAGAAAGCAGAATCTAAATCCTTCACGCAAAAACTAAGTAACAATTCAAAAAATGTGCTTCAAAATCTGAATCAATGAGGCTCTTAGTTCCATAAATAAAACCAAGTTAGTAGTAATATATCCCAATGATAGCTCAAACTGAAATTTTTATGTTGAGTAATTAACATTATATAAGTTACTGTATAATATAGTCACACAAACAAAATCAGGTTTAGCACTGCAATTCATGTATTCCAGAATAAATTCTACTTTCTTAAAAGTAAAACTGCAACCACAGGGAAAGGATTAAAGTGCTAAAAATTCTTTGTAATTTTCCATAATCACTCAAAATGCCTAATATAATTAGTATGGTAATTCCTAAGTCATATTTTAAAATAATATTTCTTAAAAAACAAAAAACGCCTTTTCCCCAGTTTAAAAAGTTTTACTCTTTCTGAGTTAATGGGGAATGTTCCTTTGGTTCTTAAATAAAACAAAATCACAATACCACAAGAATCTAAGGTTAAAGTTTCCTAGTTAACACTATACCTTAAATTTCCAAACCTACACTGAAAGTTAAAAAGTTGGAATTCCTAACAAAATGTCTCAAATCTCCTTAAATACAGCAGCTAAGTCACATGAGAAAAGTCTTATTATGTAAACATCAAGAACTTTTAAAGTAGTCAAAACACAACAGCAAAACTCAATCCCAGTACATTAGGTTAAAAAAAATCTATTAAATTAAAATTATACTGAAAAGACAAAAGTCTTCAGTTTTTTAAGAGGCTTAGGAAGCACTTGTGAACAAGTGTACTAAAGATCCATCAACAGGTAATTTAGCCATGTATTAATGCTTATTTAATACATAAATAGCCTGCTGGGTTTTTTTTGTTTGTTTGTTTTTAGCAATTCTCTTCTGCCTTCCGAACCAGCAAGTGTAAATCATACATGTCTAAGCACGATTCAATATCTATTTTTTTTTCATTAAAAAAGCTTTAACAACAAAAAAAGCTCCAGAAGTCATTTAACTCCTTTCCTCCATGTCCAAGAAAGACTACACATAAACCATCTTCATTCAGAAGGCAGCAGTCTAAGAAGCCACCTTCTCTGTGCCCATATTTACAGAAAGAAGTCAAGATTCAATATGCAAATAAAAACAGCACACAGGCTCTATTTAACTTCATCTATCTGGTCTTTAAATTTTGTTATTGGCACTTAAAGATTTCACAAAAGTAGCAGGGCAGCACATCACAATAAATAGGGGCATTTCTAAATGGGGTGTTACATTACATCATTATGTATGTAACAGTGTTTATAAATCTCACAATAATGGTGACATGACTAAAATTTGACTGGGAAAGAAATAAAGGAATGGACTATGGAGACTGGGCGACTCTTAGAGAAACAAAAGGGGAAGATAAGACATAATGCCAAACTGTTATCAATTATTTAATTTCTCTGTTCTAAAGGTTCCCCAAGATTATTACTTTAAATTAAACTAATAGTCTCTACCACCATACAGGCCAAATTCCACATTTGTTTTGTTAATCTTTGAATCCTCCAGCCTAGCACATAGCAGGCACTCAAATTTACTGAATGAACATCTGTTTTCATACACCCATAAGTCCACAATGTATGAGGGAAAACCTACGAACCTCTGAAGAAAAGACTGTATATGTACGAGTATTTTTAAAAAATCCCCTTTGACAAGAGGGTTTGCTTCAATTTTAGTTGTATACCACAGGATAATTTACCTACAGTGTAACATTTCAAATAATCAACTTTTCTTAAGCTTTACTTCTTAGAATGGAAATCCATTATGCTTATAGAACACATAACAAATCCACCATTACCTGACCTACTTTAGTGGTTAATATTGGCTCTGAAAAGTAAATTGTGCAGTTTGATTAGCTGTATTAAATAATCATGAGACCTGATGGTTGAAATTATAGGACTGATTCCTTTAGGAATCTCTGTAACTTAAGAACCCAATCTTACACTCCAGTCAGCTAGAGAGCCACTTATTCACATGGACCCAGCCCATGGAATATGGAAGATTTGGCATAAATCCATTATCGATCCTTTACTGTACTCAAGGTACTGTTCTTTGGGCAACAATTCCAAATGTGAAAAACACTTTTTTAAACTGTCACTAGTGAAAATCAGAGAATGCTTTCCTAGTAGAGGCAGCCTAAATGCAATTTACCTAGGTATATGATTTTTACTTTCTTGTGCTATAATTTACTACTGGACTATGTATACATAAAGGAATCTGCAACAACAACAACAAAAAACAATAAAAACCTTACTCTTACCTCCAACCTAAACTGCCAATAAAAATTCTATCCCACCACCCTGCTTATAGAGACTTTTTAAGCTTTCCACCCCATGGGAAGTATTGTGGATTGGCTCTCACAACTCCATCTCAACGCTCTTGAAATGTACTTCACTGACTATTAGAGGTGATAAATCTAAGGATTCTATTTCTTAGACTCCCTGGGCCCCAGCATAGCTTAGGTTCCATCTGTGATCTGGTTTCCAACAAGTAGATGCACCTGCATGTAATTTGGGAGATGGAAGGCAAAGTCTGTGCTTGTGTTTCTGCTGTTTCACATTGGCTAGCACAGTCGTTGGGGGCTTTTCAGTTTTTTGCAGCAATGGTAATAAAGGACCTTTCCTGGGACCACGGGAGGAAGACTGAGAAGAGGTTAAAAGAGTAAGTGTCCAGACTCAAGTTTCCTGGCTCACCACTCAAAAATAAAATAAATTAAATTAAATTAAATTAAACTAAGTAAAATAAATTAGAAAGAGGGAGAAACACCCAGATAGTTAAGGCCCAAATTGTTAAATAGCAGGGTTAGCACGGTCCTCTCTTAGCCAAGGGACTTAGAAAAGTACTGCATTCAGCATGGTGCTACATTCGAACATGGAGAGGTAGAGTAGCAATAGGTAGGCTTAAAGACAACTACCTATCACTCTAGACTGATATAGAGAGAGCAGACAAGAATTCCTATCTCCCAGCAAGGGACAGAAGTACTACATGGGGGAGTGATGAGCAAGAATATGTCTGAGGTCAAGATGATGTAGCAGCAGAGTTCAGAGTTTTTGCTTGGAGGCAAAGGCTAAATGCCAACATGTGGCTCTAAGGTTAGTTGGACAAACCATACCTCAGTGGACACCAGCTCAGGATGCTCAGGGTACAGACATTCCAAAGAACATCATTCAATGACAGAGACTGATGTCCAAAGACCAAGCAGGACAAGAAACCTAAAGTAGAGGCCAACAAGACATTAATATTACTTTCCTGATATCAGAATAATATGTAAGCTCTCCAGTGAAAAGAGATCACTCCTGAGAAATAGAGAAGAAAGAGGAGAGATAAAGAATGTATGAAACATTGAAAGTTTACATAAAAGAGCTAAGATAGAAAGTGGCCAATGATTGTGGTAGTATTTTAATTTAGCTCAAAAATCATTGGATTGGACTGAAAAGACCAGAATAGGAAAGAATTTGTTGTCTGTTCAAGGCAAACTGAAAGACTCAAGAACAAAGTGGACTTAATTATGGAAAACAGAGTAACTTTTAAAAATACATATATATACACAACAGAATCATCGTGTGCAAATTTTGAACACACTATAAAAGCTTTAAATTATTGAGTGCTTACCCTGTGCCATTCACTGGCCTCATCTATACAATGAGTAAATTTCATTTACTCTTGCTGTCTTCATTTTACAAGTAAGGAAACTGAGTCTCACAAATATTCAGTAACTTGCCTAAGCATGAACAAAATTTTACGTATGATAAAAATATGATAAAGCAATATCTATGGCCAAGCAATATTCCACAAATTATTTGCAATGAATAATTGATCACTTTAAACCTTTTCTCTTTTCCTCATCTATTTGGCTGTCAGATACTATGTAGAGAGACACAAATGATTGTTGTTGGCACTATGAGTGGGAAGGGGAGAAGAAAATTCATCTGACCAAAGCTGAGATTTTCTTCCTTTAACTAGAGTTTCCTTGCCTTGCCTTTTTCTAAACAGTATTTCCAACTACAAGAAAACAGACAATAAATAGAAAAAAAGATCAAGTTGTTTGGACCCAGAATAGAATGTTGTTCCTATAAATTAGACATTTCTCATGTCTGCTCTTAGGTTCAACTCACTTCTTCCCTGGCTAATTCACATCAAAAGGGCTGGTTATCAGATATTTTTCATTTCTAAGTCCTGAAGCAAAAATTGTGAAACCAATGTACTGATTTTTAAAATGCTAACGCAACATGATTTTAGTGTGCCACAAAACTTAATATAAAAGAACTTAACCTGTGGATTTCTTTTTTTCTGCCACCCCTAGGGACTAGACCTGGATTAATTGTTTTTTTAATGTTACCAATTGTAATCCACTCAATCACTTCTATTCCTTCACAACTCTGAATCAGATTACACAGCTTTATAGCAAACATCCCACTATGAGCATGCCCTCTGCCAGTCCTGTCAACCAGATTCCACTCTTTAGCTCTTTGTCCATCAGGCCATCCATCAAGCTGAGGAGACAGGCTTGGGTGCCAGCTGTCAGCTATAAGTAGGTGGGCTGGAGATGGCCCAGGCCCAACTGGGAGACCAGAAACCAAGCTTCTTGGGCCAAACAGTGCCTGTGTTTGGCCTACTTGCTTTGCTGAGAGCTTCCAGAGCACAGCCAATGCCACCAGATTCTGGATGGTTGTCTCTATAACTTGTGTTGCCATTGTCAGATTGCTGAACTGGGAACTTTTCCCAGAAGATCAGAAGCATGTTTCACACCAGCTTCTGTGCTTCTTTCTCCATCTATTTTTGCATCCTAAAAACCAGCAAGTCCATGAACATGTCCTGTTTGTCTTTGTAAGCACCTAGTCTGGATCCTGAAATATAATAAGCTCTCACTAAAGGCTAAATGATAGCATTAATCAGTAAATCAAGGATAACTATGTAAAAATGGATTTAATTTCAAAACAGCCTTTCTTCAACCTGACATCACAGCTTGAATGCCAGGGGACAATTCCCAGGACTTAATGTGCTTCTCAAACATTAATGGGTCTAAGAATCACCTGGGGATCTTGCTATAAAACAAAGTTTGATTCATTAGGTCTTTAATTGGGCTTGAGTGTCTGCATGTCTGAGAAGCTCCCGGGTGATGCTGTTGGATCAGATCAATTTTGAGCAGCAACATCCTTATCAGCATCAACTTGTTGGTCTTCCCATCAAGTCTAGAATCTTCATGAACATCTCTGACCGGGCAAGATTATCTATGGTTAACAAAATAATATAGATATCGTGGCACAGAATAAATACTAAATCAGGATTTCATCTGGAAGAGAATAAATTTGGCCTATATTCAGGACAGGAAAATTTCCCTAGTAATTCAAGGGGAGAGTTTACCTGAAAAGACTCCTTGCTCCTATGCCTCAGAATGAATTTCAACACTTTGTCTAAAGTGAACTCAGATAGGCCAGCTTTGAGCCATGCCAGATAAATCTTCAGTCATTGAATGTGTTCAGACCAAGGTGTAAGTCTTCCAAACTTCCTCACTATTTTCCTTCTCAGAAGAAATGTAACAAAAAGTGAAAGCCCAATTACTAGCCCAAAAGAGGTTTTGTTGTTTTTTTTTTTTTTTTTTTGAGGAACCAGGGGCCAGGGATTGAACCTGGGACCTCATATTTGGGAAGCCAGCACTCAACCACTGAGCCACATCAGCTTCCCTGAATTGGTTTTTTTTATTTTGCCTATTGTTTGGCTTTGTTTTTTCAGGAGGCACCATAAACCAAGCCTGGGACCTTCCATGTGGGAGGAGGGAGCTCAACTGCTTGAGCCACATCCACTCCCCTAAAAGAGTTTTAAAATTTTAACATTTGTTGTTGTTAAGAAGGAGTAAGCCAGGAGCAGATGTAGCTCAAGTAGTTTAGCACCTGTTTCCCATGTACAAGGTCCCGGGTTCAATCCCCTGTACCTCCTAAAAACAAGCAAACAAATTTTTAAAAAAACAACTCTCATTGGGAAGCAGATGTAGCTCAGAGGTTGAGCACCTGCTTCCCATGTACAAGGTCCTAGTTTCACTCCCCAATACCTCCTAAAAAAAAATATATCTTTGAGACTGAAGTAAAAGGGACAATATATTTCCACTAGTAATTTCGAAGTATGATTTCTGGAGGAAGATATTTATTTGTTTACAGTGGCTATAGAACTCATAATGGTATATAGTGGCTTCTAAGTTAAATAATCACATGAAATTCTCTTCTTTAATTTTACTTCTTGTCAAAAAAAATTTTATTAATGGTCATGTTTAACTAGGAGCTAGTATATAAACTAGAATCTTAATTGGACTGACCTTATAAATAGAAAACTCCAAATACAGAGAACTGAGTCATACTCCCAAGTTCTTCTCTTGTTTTGTTTGATTTTTCTTCCTTCTCCCTCAATCTCCACTCCCAATCCCCTCCTCAACCTGTAGGAAATCACTCTGATGTGTTTAGCACTTTTCTTGGATATGTAGATATTTTTAAAATACAGTACTGTTTTGTGTGTGTATGCTTTAAATTTACCTAAATAGTGTTAAGAGATCTTGTAGTCTGTCTTACTTTTTCCTCTCAAAACTGTTTATACCCCAGAGACTAATGTGTAGGTTGTCTACAATGCCCTGCTACTACACATAATGCTTAATTGCACATTCTTCTACACATCTCCCTAGAGACCAGAACACTAGTTCTCTGGGGTATGTATACACGGGAGTGACAAGGCCAGGTCTTGGGCCTACACATACTAAATTAAACTAGGTATTTCCAGGTGGTTCTCCAGATTAGCTCTTTGGGTCTATAGTTTCTGCTTTGCCCAGTTTTCTACATGATTTAGAAGGATTTTTTTATACATTCTCTATATTAATTTCTTGTCAATTCTTTACTTTCAAATATCTTCTCCCTGTGTTTATTGCTGATGCTTTTCAATGAATAGAAATTTAAAATTTTTATAGTCAAATTTATCATTTTTGATGTTATGTCTTTCATTTTTGGGGTCTTATTTTATAAGTCTTTCACAACTCAGAATCACAGGATATTTTCTAATGTGTTTTATTTACTTTATAGTTTATCTTTCATATTTAAGCTTGTAATCAATCTAGATTTTATACTTGAGAATCAACTTTATGTTCTCTATATAGTGGCCTGTTTTCCCAATACCATAAACAAACCATCTTTTTCCATCAGTCCCACTTCTATCTTATATAGGTTCCCATGTAAGCATGGACTTCATTTTGAGCACTCGATTCTGTTCCATTGATCAATTTACATGTCTCTGTTCCATATTCTCTTTTCTCTGGCTTTGCAGCAGTCTTCTGTTTCAGAATTGGCCTACACGACTACATGACTTCCACTATTGGCTATAAACTACATCCTGGTTGTTTTTCTAATTGATGGACTCAGCTTGCTAAGAGTTGGCTAAGAATTTTTGCATCTATTTTCATAAGTGGGAGTCACATAAAATTATCCTTTCTTGAATTATTTGGGCCGGTTATAGCCCCCTAATTCTTCCTGGAGAGCAAAACACAGACTTCAAAGCAGACTTAGATCCCTTGATTTCAGGGAAAATGGGTTCTTCTTCTGAACCTAGAAGATGAATCATGATTGGTCTAAACCATTCACAGGAATTCTATTCTCCTCTGCCAGAGATTGCTCTAGGAATCCGGGTGGGATCCAGCTCTGGCCAAAGTGATCTAATGGAACACATGGTCTGGAGGTTCTCTTCCCAGGATATAAACAGCCTTACTTGGGGAAAGCCTTACTTACCCCTGCCTCTTCCTCCTTAGGACACTGGTGTGAGATTGTGATACTTTGAGTTACAGCACAAAACAACAGTCACAAAGAATAAATAAATAAATAAATAAATGAATAAATAAGCCACAAGAATAAGGATGGTAGGGAAGAAATTAGAAAGGAAATAGGTTCTTGATGGCACCACTAAGCCAGTGAACCAATACCATCAACTTTAGGCACGTTAATTTTTATATAAGAAAAGTAAACCACTATTTGTTTAAGCATTGTTACTTTTTCTATTAATTGAAGCTGGATTCATCCTAAATGATACACTCTCTGTCTTAGTGGGTTTCCCCAGGGACAGAGCCTGAGATATGGATTCAAGATGTAAAAATCCTGTATAAAATATTAACAGACATGGAAACAGATGTGGCTCAAGCAACTGAATGCCTGCTTCCCACATGTGAGGTCCTGGGTTCGCTCCCCTGTGCCTCCTAAAAAAAAAAACCAAACAACAAGCATACAAATGAAAAACCAACTCAGGGGATCTAATGTGGCTCAGTGGTTGAGTGCCAGCTTCCATCTGATGTCCTGGGTTTAATCCCCAGCTCGGTACCTCAAAAAAAACAAACAAACAAAGAAAAAGAGCAAAGATATATAAAAGGGATAATTTGTCAAAAACAAATTAGGGTTATTCCAGTAATACAAGACTTATTTAACATTTTAAAATCAAGGTAATTCATTACATCAAAAGATTAAATTATAAAAAATCATATGATCATCTCAATAGATGCTGGAAAAGCATCTTATTAAATTAAGCATCTATTCATATTTTAAATTGTTAGCATACTAGAAATAGAAACAGCTTATTGTTTAAAAAGGTATCTGTAAATCCTACAACCATCACCATGCTGAAGAGTAAGATTACCTCTGAAAATAAGGACAAGATATGGATGTCTTGCTATAAGGCAAGGCAAGGCAAGACAAGAAGGAAAGGAGGAAGGGAGGAAGGGAGGGAGGAAGGAAGGGAAGGAAAAATAAAACTGTCATTTTCCCAGAAGACATGATAGTGCATATAGAAATGCAAAATAATCTATAAACTATTAGAATTAATAAATTAATTACTCAATAAATGAATTTAGACATAAATTCTTTAATAAATGAATTCAGAAAGATCACAATAAGCAAAAATCTGTTTTGTTTCTATATGTTAACAATGAACAAATAGAAAAGGAAATGTTAAAAATTTATAACATTATAAAAATATACATAAAATTATAATAACATTAGAAAACCAGCTAACAATAGTTAGTAATATTTATTTTGATGATGCTCTTTCATAGTTTGTAACAAATTTTTCCCAACAATGCAAGGTGTTGGTGGTGTGGTGATGTATGAGAAGCCTGTATCATTATATGCATGTTTGTTTCTAAGTTCACAAGTTTTACTATACATTTATTGTTTATGTATGTTCATGTATGAATGATATAATTCAATAAATTTTTTAAGTGAAAAAAAAAAACAACTAACAGCTTGGAATAAATATAATGAAATCTATGCAAAAACTCTACAAAGCATTACTAAGAGAAACTAAAGAAGGCCTAAGTAAATAGATACAATATGTCATGTATCATAAGAGCAACTTTGTCAATTTTCTATAATTGACCTTTAGATTTTATTAAATTCCAAATGAAATACCAGCAAATATTTCTGTGGAAACTGGCCAACTTAAAAAGTTATACGGAAATATAATGGGCCAATAATAGCCAAAACCTCTTGAGGAAAAACAAATTGCAAGACTTCCACTATTGGCTATAAAGCTACATTAATTAAGACATTGATTGTGCTGTTGCAAAATAAAAAGACCAATGTAAGGGATGGAGAGTCCAGAAAAAACTTACATATATACATATGGACGGTCGGTGATTAATCAAAATGTAAACTTAAGATTAGTGCATTTACCTGTAAATAAGTTAAGAAAAAAAGCATATAGTAAAAAATGTCCCTAGTTTATGACTATGGTAGCAATGGAGTATAGTGGGAAAGGGTGATCATTTCAATAAATGGAGCTGAGTCAATTGTATATGTTGATGGAAAAAATTGAAACTTGATCCCTACTTTACACCATACATAAAAAAAACAATTCCAAGTGGCTTGCAGATTTAAACTTGAAAGGTAAAACAATAAAAAAGACAACAGGAAAAGATTTCCATGACCTTGGGTAGACAAAAAGTTACTAAATAAGAAACAAAAGGCATTCACCATAAGGAAAAGATTAATGAATTTGCCAGGATTAAACTTAAGAATTTCTATACTTCAAAACACCATTAAGAGACTGAACAGGGAAGCCACAAAGTAAGACATTTGTGTAAATTTTAATGGCAAAGGGTTAGATTCCAGAAACCTGAGAGATCAATAAGAAAAAGACAAATAACCCAATTAAAAAGATTTGAACAGGCACTTGAGAAAAGAAAGTTAAAAGTGCAATAAACTTGTCAAATGTTACTTAACTTCATTAGTAATTAGAGAAATGCAAATTAAAACCACAATTCGATATCAATACACACAATGAAATAACTAAAATTAAAAGTCTTACAACATCAACACCAAGTATTCCTGTGGAACAGCAGGAATTCTCACACACTGCCAGTGGAAGTGCAAATTGATACAACTACTTTGGAAAACTGTTTGGTCATATCGCCTAAAGTTGAACATACACATGCCCTATGGCCCAGGAGATTCATTTTCAATTATTTACCTAAGAAAAATCTGTATCTATGTGCAACAAGTCACATAAAAAATTTTCATAATCACATTATTCATAATGGTTAAAATTTGGAAGCAATACAAATGTCCATAAACAGTAGAATGAATAAATTATAGTATATATGCAATAAAAATGAACAAATTATTGCTACCTACACTACCCCTGATGAATCTCATAAGTGTAATGTTGAGTTATAAAAATCAGGCTCAAAAGAATGATTTATGATTCCACTTTTATAAAGTTTGAAAACAGGCAAAACTAATCTATGATGGCTACTTTTTCAGGGAATGAAAAGGTGTTTCAGTTTGCCAAAGGGCTGCCAGTGCAAAGTACCAGAAATGGTACTTTTATAACAGGAAACTTATTTGGGTAAAAGCTTACAGTTCTGAGGCTATGAAATGTCCAAATCAAGGCACCTTGAGGGTGCTTTCTCACCAAATCAGCTACTGTTGATCCTGTCGTCCAGCCATGTGGCAAATCAAGATGGCTGCCGAGTCTGCTGAGGTCTCCACCTTCCCCTAGGCTTCTCTGTTTTTCTGCAGTCCTCTCTCTTACATGGCTAGATCAAATATGGCAGAACTTTCTTTTCCTGTGCATGTCTCTGTTTATATCAGACCCAACAAAAGGGCAGAAACTCAACCTGAGTAACATCACTGATGTAGTCCAGTTCAAAGGGACTCACACCCACAGGAATAGATTAGTTATGAAACATAATCTTTCTCTTTTTGGGATTCATAAAATAATTTCAAAATTCCACAGAAGGGTAGTAAAAGAAGAGGGCATGAAGGGAGCATAGAGTATGCTGGTCACATTCTAGTTCTTGATCTGAGTGGTACTTACATGAATGAGTCCATTTAGTGATATCATCAAGATGTAAACTTTGGTTCATGCATTTTCCTATATGTATGGTAAAAAAAAGGGCATATAGTAAAAAGTGTTCCTGCTACTTCCAATTATTATCCACTCATTTCAAATTTCTGCCATTTAACCCAGGGTAATCACTTTTTTGTTTTTAATTTGATCCACCCTGTGTTTTTTTGTTTTGTTTTGTTTTGTTTTTTTTTTTCTTTGTTATTTTTATTCAAACTTTTTATTTTGAGATAGTCATAGATTCGCATGCAGTTGTAAGAAATAATTCAAAGAGTTTCTTTACATCTTCTACTCAGTTTACCCCAATGGTAACATCTTGCAAAACTACTTTACAATCACAACCAGGATATTGGCATTGAGACAGTCAAGAAACAGAACATTTCCATCACCACAAAGATCCTTCATGTTGTCCTTTTATAGCCAAAGGCCTACTTCCCACCTACCCTTGCCCTCTCCTTAGCCCTGGCAACCACTAATCTCTTCTACATTTCTATTACTTTGTCATTGCAAAAATGTTATATAAATGGAACATAGAGTATGTAACCTTTTGGGACTGGCTTTTGTTCACTCAGCGTACTTGTCAGGAGATTCATCCAGGATATTGCATGTACTAATAATTCCTTATTATTGTGGAGTAGTATCCCCTGGTATTTCATGGTATAGATGTACCACCATTTGTTTAGCTATTCATTTGTTGAAGAAGATCTGGGTTGTTTCCAAATTTGGGCAATTAAGAATAAAGCTAAAAAAAATAAAAAATAAAAATAAAAAAAAGAATAAAGTTGCTATAAATATCCATGGACAGGTATTTGTGTGGATATAGGTCTTCATATCTCTGGGATAGATGTCCAGAAATGTAATTGCTGGGTCTTATGGTTGTGGCATGTTTATTTTTTAAAGAACCTGCCAAACTATTTTATAGGTGCTGTACCATTTTCCCATCTAACTAGCAATCTATGAGCAGTCCAGTTTCTCTGCAACCTTGCCAGCATTTGGTTTTGTCACTATTTTATTTATATTAGCATTTCTGATAGGAGTGTTGTGGTTTCAATTTACTTTTCTATAATGCCTAACAATGTTGAAAATCTTTTCATGAGATTTTTATTGTTGAGTTTTAAGAGTTTTTTATATATCTAAATACTAGTCCTTTGTCACATATATGCTTTGCAAATCTTTTCTTCCACTCTGTACCTTGTCGTTTCATCCTCTTTACAGGATCTTTCACAGAGCAAAAGGTTCTTAATTTTTATAAAGTCCAGTTTATCAATTTCCCCTTTTATGGGCTGCACTTTGAGTGTCAAGTCTAAGAACTCTTTGCCCACTTCTAGATCCTGATGATTTTCTCCTATATTTTTTTCTAAAAGTTTTATGGTTTGCATTTTACATTTAAGTCCATGATTCATTTTTTTAACTTTTGTATTAGATGTGAAACTTAGGCTGAGTTTAGTTTTTACCTATGGATGTCTAAATGCTGCAGTACCATTTGTTTAAAACGTTATCTTAACTCTATTAAATTGCTTTTGCATCTTTGTCAAAAATCAGTTGGATATGCTTGTGTGGGTCTGTTTCTGTGTTCTCTATTTTGTTCCCATGTTCTATGTGGGTATCCTTCCATCAAAATCACATAGTCTCAATTTTTGTCACAATAGTTATTCAATAAATTTTGAAACCAGAAGATAGACCCCTCCCATTTTATTCTTCTTTTTCAAGCTTGTTCTAGCCATTGTAGTCCCTTTGCCTTTCTACATAAATTTTAGAATAATTTTGTCTATATCTACAAAAATATATATATATTGCTGGGATTTTGGTAATATTTGTGTTAAAACTGTTTATCAAAAATAGTTACCTGGGGGCGGATGTGGCTCAAATGGTTGGGCATCCATTTCCCATATGGAGGGACTTGGGTTCGATCCCCAGGATCTCCCTGTAAAAATAAAGAAATATAGAAGGCATGTGGACCACCAAGCCCTGCATGTGGGTGCGCCACCAGGCCCTGCCAAGCCACACAGCAAGATGATGATGTAACAGAAGAGTGACACAAGGGAGAGCCAAGACAAGACGTGCTGAAAAAAAAACAGGAACTAAGGTGGCACAGGTGGTAGGACACTTCTCTCCTACATCAGAAGTACCCAGGATTGAATCCTGGTGAAGACAGTAGGAGAAGGATGAGAAGAGAGGGCAGGAAATGGACACGGACAATTGCCCAGTAAATAGACACACACACACACACAAAAACCAGCAAAAACGGGGGGGGGGGGTGTGTAAAAATGGATATTAATTAATTAATTAATTAAATCTTTTTTAAAAGTATATACTTACCTGGCAGGAGAGATACTATGATCTTGAAGATGGTTTTTCCAGGTTGAGGCTAATCCATTGCACTCCTGATGTGCTAACCCCTGCAATTTCCCCAAATGTGGGAAATAATTGCATTATTTGTGGTAGTGGGAGACTGTGCTCATGCTCTCCCCTGTTTTCTAACAAAAAAAATATTTATTAATTTGTGGAGAATTGACATCCCTATCATGTTGAATCTTCCAATCTATGAACATAGCATATCTCTCCATTTATTTAAATCTTCTCTAATTTTTTCATCAGCATATAAATCCGGTATATGTTTTGTTAGATTTATACTATTAATGGTTTTTGCATGCATATTTATGAGAGATATTAATCTGCTGTTCTTTATTTTTACTATCTGCCTAATTTTCATATCAGTATATTAATAGTCTCATAAAACAAATTGGAATATGTTTCGTCCTCTGTTATAATTCTGGAGCAGATTATACAAAAATTGATTTATTTTTTTTTATAATAATTTTTTTTAAAGATACTTTGATTACATAAATGTTACACAAAAATTATAGGGATTCTCTAATTGATTTTAATTCTTCTTTAAATGTTTGGTAGAATTCTCTAGTGAAAACATTTGGTCTAGAGAGTTTCTTTTAGGAGTTTATAATTACAAATTCAATTTCCTTTTTAGTTATAGGACTATCCAAATTCTTTATTTCATATTGGGTGAGTGTGGTAGTTTGTGTTTTTTGAGAAAATGGTCTACTTCATCAGAGTTATAATATTTATGTGTATAGTTGTTCATGCTATTCCCTCTTTAGCCTTTTGACGCCTGTAGGTTCTGTAGTGATTTCCTCTGTTTAAGTTCTGTAATGATAATGTGTATATTTTTCTTTTTGCTTTGTTAGTCTTACTAATAATTTGTCAATTTTATTCTTCATTTTGAAGAACCAGCTCTTCATTTGATTGATTTTCTCTATTTTTCTGCTTTCAATTTCATTAATTTCTATTCTTAACTTTACAATTTCCTTCCTTCTTTTTTCTTTAGGTTTATTTTGCTCTTCTTTTCCTAAGTTCTTCAGGTGGGAACTTAGATTATTGATTTGGGATTTCCTTTTTTCCTAACATATGCATTTAGTGCTACAAATTTCCCTCCCAGTGCTGATTTTGTTGTTGCACAAAATTTTAAATGCTGTATTATAATATTCATTCAGTTTAATGTGGTATTTTTATTTCCCATCAGACTTCCTCTTTGATTCATGTATTATTTAGAAGTGTGTTGTCTAGTTTCCAAGTGTTTGGAAATTCATCTATTATATTTCTGTTACTGATTTCTAGGTTGATTCCATATGGTTAGAGAACACATTATCTATTATTTCAATTCTTTTAAATTTATTGAGGTTTGTTTTATGGCCCAGGATATGATCTATCTTGGTGTATGTTCCATGGGCACTTGAAAAAATTGTGCATTTTAGTTGTGTTGGTTGGAGTGTTTCATAAATGATTAGACCTTTTTGACTGATGGTGGTGTTGAGTTCTATATTCTTGCTGATTTTCTGTCTAGCTCTTCTCTCAATCATTGAGAGAATGCTATTGAAGTCTTCATCTATAACTGTGGAATTGTCTATTTCTCCTTTCAGTTCTATCAGTTTTGCTTCACGTATTTTTTCAGGTCTGCCAGTTGGTACGTATACAAACTTTTGCTGTGCCTTCTTGGTGGACTGATTGTATTATCATTATAAAATGCCCCTGTCTAGCTCATAATTTTCTTTTCTCTGAAATCTACTTTTTCTTATATTAACATAGCCACTTCTGCTTTCCTTTGATTAATGTTTGCATGGTGTATCTTTTTCCATTCTTTTACTTTCACTCTGCCTATATCACTATTGAAGTGATTTTCTTGTAGACAGTGTATAGTTGAGTGATGTTTTTAATCCACTCTGCAAATCTTTTGTCTTTTGACTGGATATTTAGGCCATTCATATTTAATTAAATTATTGATATCTTAGGACTTAAGCCTGCCATTTTATTTTTTCTCTTCTGTTAATTCTCTCTTTCTTGCCTTCCTGTAGGTTATGTGCACACTTTTTAAAATTCCATTTTGATTTATTCATAGAATTTTTTAGTTTATTACTTTTCTAATGGTAGCTCTAAATATTAGATGTATATAACTTATCACAGTCTACTGATGTTATCATTTCACCTATTTAAGTGAAGTATAGATACCTTACTTGCCTTTATGTCTCTTTATCTTCCTTTGTTTTTTTAATAATTTTATTAAAAACTTCTCTAGGGTTATGAATGCACAACTCTGTGATTATACCGAAAGCCATTGCTTGTACACTGTAGATGGTAAAATAAAAAATAAACTTCCTCTACATACATTTAGAGCCAAATAAGTGTTATAATCTTTGCTTCAAACATCAAGCATAATTTAGAGAATTCCAGAAGAGAAGAAGACCCAGTTGTATTTACCCATATATTTGCTTACTGTGTTCTTTCTTCCTGATATTCCAAGCTTCCTTTTATTATTTCCTTTCTATTTAGACAAACTCCATTAGCCACTTTTAAGATAGGTCTGCTGGTGACAAATTCTCTTATTTTCACTTCAACCGAGAAAGTTATCTTCTTCATTTTCTGAGTGATACTTTCAATTCTTTCTTTCAACACTGAGAAAATATTGTGCTACTTCCTTCTGGCCTCAGTTATTTCTGATGAGAAATCCACTGTCATTCAAATTGTTTCAAAAATCTTTTCTTATCTATTCAGAAATGTAGTTCTGATGTGTTTTGGCATGGATTTTGCAGGGATTGTCCTATTTGGGATTCACTCAAATTCTTGAATCTGTAGGTTTATGCCTTTAGCTAAATTTGGGAAGTTGTCAGCTATTATTTCTTCAGGTACTTTTTCAGCCCCATCCTCTTTCTCCTATCCTTCCATGACTCCAATGATACTAATATTAGATCTTTTCTTATAATCCCACAGGTCATTAAGGTTCTGTTAATTTTTTTCAATATATTTTCTCTTTGTTGTTCAGTTTGGGTAATATTTATTGTTCTGTCTTACAATTCACTGATTCTTCCCTCTTCCTCCTCCATTCTATGGTTGAGCTTGTCCACTGAGCTTTTTATTTAAGTTTTTCTGTTCTTAAGTTCCCAATTGGTTCTTTTTTGTATCTTCTATTTCTTTGCATGCACTTTCTCTTATGCCAAGCCTTTCTATTTTTTTTTTTTCATTTGTTTCAAGTGTGTTCATAATTTCTCAATGAAGCCTTTTTGTTATGGCTGCTTTAAAATATTGGTCATATAATTTTAACATCTCTCTTATCTCAGTGTTGGTATCTATTGATTGTCTTTTTTTTTTTTTTTCATTCAAATTAAGATCTTCCTGGTTCTTGTTAAAATGAGTGATTTTCAATTAAAACCTGGATAGTTTCATATTTTGTATGAAAGTCTCCTTCTTACTTAAAGCTTCTATTTTATCTACCTTCATTACACCACTTCTAGAAGGGAAGGGGTTAGGAGACCAGCTCATTACTGCCAGGTCAAGGTAGAAGTCCAAGTTCCCACTATGTTTACATTGATACCTGGGGGAGGAGGGCTCCTTTTACTACTAGGGGTAAGGGAAGTTCTAGTTTTACAGGTGGTCTCCATTGACACCACAGTAATATCCTCTTTACCCCTGGGGAATGATGAAAGTCTTGACTCTGGGCTCTCCACTAGGCCTTCTCTTACACCACCCAGTAAAGAGGGAGCTATCTCATTATTGCTATGTCTCAATTAACACCATGGGAGTGGGGACTCATTACTGATCTGTGGGTATGAAAGTCCTGGCTGCCTACTTATCTTACTCCATCCTGGCAGGGTTGTTGGAGCACCTTATTACAGCATCAGAGGGTGGAAGTCTAGGTTTCCCACTTTGTCTTTGCTGGAATGGGTGGGTATGGAGCCACAGTTTTTTTCTGTAGTGTCTGGCTAAAGTAAAGCAGTTATTGTCTAAAGATTTTCTGTCTTGCTAAGCTGCCCCTTTCCTGGTTATGCAAGACAGCATAGGCTTTTTTTTTAAAATCTGTGTCCATGGTGTTTCCAGTTTGCTAGCTTCTTCAGCTTAAA
>JAKSZT010046586.1:11506940-11652657 GCA_026826555.1 Tolypeutes matacus
GCCAGTATGTCTTCTTATGTCTACCTTTCAGAGTCTTCTTATGTTTGTTTATATATAATTCTCAGGGTCTTTAGTTACATTTAGCAGTAAGAATAAGGAAAAGTAAGTCTAGTTCACCTTCCCAGAAACAGAAGTCTCCTGGGTAATCATTTTTATTTCTCCCTTGTTTATTATTACAAGGAAATTTAGACATACATAAGCATCCAGAAATTAGTATTTTCCTCCCTTTTTTCACAAATAGTAAAATACTATGCATTTATTTCCCACACATTGCTTTTTCACATTAAAAAAAATAAAAACATCTTGGAGCTCTTTCCATATAATACATATATAGAGCTTCCACATTCATTTTTACAGCTGCAGAGTATTCATTTGAATAGATATATCATTCTTTAGCAGGTCCTCCTCTAATGGATATTTAGATTGTCTATAGAGCTACCAAAATTGTAGTCCTCTTCCCTACTACAGAGCTATTGCTAAAAGATAGCAGCCCAGTCAGGATATATATTCCAAACCCACCCCCAACTTACCACAGCCTTGTATTTAAGTGTGATAATAAGCTTATAATTACCTAGGAAATGTTAACAGAAGTGGTATTTGTCAGCTTCAGGCCAAGGTTATTAGGAAATTAATTTGTTACCTACATTGTCTCTTAAAATTGGTTGATCCTAGACTTACAAATCATCAAATGGTAGAAATCCATTGCCTACTCAGGATGTGAGTACTGTTATATGAATAAGAAATAAAGTTCTATTAAGACACTAAAATTTGGGGATTCATTTGTTGCAGCAAATAATATTACCTTAAATAGTACAGGTTGTCTGAAATGGATCACATAAATTACTCATTTCACATTTGTAAAAATAATGTTAGGATAAATTACTGAAAGTGGAATTGCAGCACCACAGGATATATACATTATTCATTTTGAGAAATATTTTATAAAACTTTATGGAAATTAGCATAAGCCAGATATGGTGCTAAGTGCTTTACTCATATCAAATGGTATGATAATGAGCAATAATAATATGATAATATCCATATCATAATAATCCTATAAAATGTTCATTTTATAGATGAAAATACTCAAGCAGAAGAAGATTAAGTAAAAAACTAAGGCCATATAACTATTAAATGGTAGTTGGAATTTGAACTCAGGCAACCTAACACCATTGTGACCTTAACACTATACTATGCTGCCAAATTGACAGCTACTATTCTTACCAGAAATGTATGAAAGCATTTAATTCTCCACAGCTTTACCATATTGAGTTTTTCAATTTTTGCCAGAATGATTGGAGAAAAATTTAATCTCCCTGTTGTTTTAATTTGCATTTCTCTTTTGATGAATGAAAATAAATACAGTATGCTTTCCTTTGTTTAAAAGCCACTTTTAGGGAAGCGGCTGTGGCTCAATCAGTAGGGCTCCCGTTTACCATATGGGAGGCCCGTGGTTCGGTTCTTGGGGCCTCCTGGTGAAGGCAAGCCTGCCCGCACGGCATGGTTAGCTGACTCAGTGAGAACAAGCAGAAAGGGGGGGGGGGGGCCTAAGTGAAAAAAAAAATAAAATCTTTAAAAAAAAAAAAAAAAGCCACTTTTATTGGCTTTTCTGTCAGTTGCTTGCTCGTATCATTTACCCACTCTTCCATGTATTTTGTTTTTTTACTTTGCTGATTGTGGTGCTTTGAAACTATGTACTGCAGAAAAACATGTTTTTAAACTTAATCCATTTCTGTGGGTATGAACTCATTTGTAAAAAAGACCTTTTGATGAACTACTTCAGTTAAGATGTGGCCCAAAATCATCAGGATGGGTCTTAATCCTATTACTGGAATCCTTTAAAAGTGGAATGAAATTCATATCATACACAGAGAAAGTCACAGGGAGCAGCCAGAAGCTAAAAGTCAATGGAATCCAGAAGAGAAAGAAGCCAGGAGAGACTGCCATGTGCATTGCCATGTGACAGAAAAGCAAAGGACCAAAGATCACCGGCAGCCAGCCCCAGAATGCCACAGTCATCCAGGAGAAAGCATAACCTTGATGATGCCCTTGATTTTGGACTTCTCCTAGTCTCAAAACCGTGAGCCAATAAATTTCTATTGTTTAAGTCAACCCATTGCAGGGTGTTTGGCAGCCAGGAAATTAAAACATTAATTATGTTGGGTTTTTGTTTTTATGCCATCAAATTGTTTTTTGTTTTTTTATTTTATTTTTTTGTAAGTCTGAAAACATATCACTCTTTCCTTTATTGCTACTGGATTTTTCTTCTTAGTAGAAGTCTTTCTCACTCCAAAATTAAGGAAGAATTTTCCCATTTTTCCCCCCTAGGATTTCTATGATTTATATATACCTTTCATTTAATTACATTTTATTCCAGTGTTATGTGTGAAGTAAAGAACCAATTTTATTTTTGTAAGCTAGCCATTCAGCAAACCAGTTATTGAATACTCCACTTAGCTGAGATGTAAACTTTAGATATCTTTTTTAATTAAAATCTATTCCTAGAGGGAAGCGGCTGTGGCTCAATCAGTAGGGCTCCCGTTTACCATATGGGAGGCCCCGGGTTCGGTTCCCGGGGCCTCCTGGTGAAGGCAAGCCCGCCCGCACGGCGTGGTTAGCTGACCCAGCGAGCACAAGCAGCAAGGGGGGGGATAAATGAATAAATAAATAAAATCTTTAATAAAAAAATAAATAAACAAATAAATAAAATCTATTCCTAGATTTCCTATTTTGTTCCATTCAGTTCATTCCATAGGATAGCCAATGATATCTTCTGTTCCACTCAATACAATTTTAGTCAAAATATTACTTTTCCTTATGTTTATCTTTGTATTTTATAACAGCTTTATTAAGATAAAATTCACGCATCATAAATTCACCCTTTTAAAGTGTACAATTAAGTGGCTTTTAGTATGCAACAATGTTCTGCAACAATCACCAGTAACTAATCCAAGAAATTTTCATTACCTCAAATTTAACAGTCACTTCAGCAGTCACTCCCTATTTTCCCTTTTCCACCCACCCCCAACTCCCACCCTACCTCACCTAGCTCCTAATCTACTTTCTGTCTCTACAGATTTGCTGACTCTGGACATTTCATATAAATAGATTCATATAATATGTGTCCTTCTGTGTCTAGTTTCTTTCACTGAGCATAACGTTTTCAAGATTCACCCATATTATAGCATATATCAAAACCCCATTCCTTTTTATGGCTAAATAACATGTCGGTGTATGGATATGCCATATTTTGTTTACTCATTCATCAGTTGATGGACATTTGGGTTGTTTCCACTTTTTTATTTTTATGAATGGTGCTGCTATAAGCATCAGTGCACAAGAGTTTGTGTGCACCTGTTTTCAGTTCTCTAGGAATAAACTTGCTGGGTCATATGATAATGCTATGTTACACATCTTAAGGAACTGTTACCCCAAACTGCCATGTTTTCCCAAGGGGCTGTACCATTTTACACCCCCATTAGCAATGTATGAGGGTTCCAATTGCTCCACATCCTCACAAAAACTTGTTATTATCTATCTTTTTTATTATAGCTATCATAATAAGTATGAAGTGGTAGGTCATTGTGGCTTTGATTTGGAAATCCCTCATGGTTTATGATACTGAACATATTTTCATGTGTTTATGTTTATGATGTTGAGCATCTTTTCATCTGCTTATTTGCCATTTGTATATCTTTTTTCAAGAAATATCTATTCAGGGGAGCTAATGTGGCTCAAGCGGTTGAGCGCCTACCTCCCACGTGGGAAGTCCCGGGTTCCATTCCCAGTGCCTCTGAAGGAAAAAAAAAAAAAAAGCAAACAACAAGCAAAACAAAGGAAAAAACCCAGGGAAGCCAATGTGGCTCAGTGGTTGAATGTCAGCTTTTCATATATGAAGTCTCGGGTTCAATCCCCAGTACTTCGAAAAATATATGTATCTATTAAGCTCATTTGCCAATTTTTTAATTAGGTATTTAAAATTATTGAGTTATAAGGATTCTTTACATATTCTGGATATAACGTTCCTAGTTAGGTATATGATTTGCAAATGCTTTCCCCCATTCTGTGGGTTGTCTTTTCATTCATGACAGTATCCTTTGAAGCACAAAAGTTTTTAATTTTGATGATGCCCTAATTAACTCTTTGTTTTTTCTTTTGTCATTTGTTCTTTTAGTGTCATATAAGAAACTCTTGTCTAATCCAAGGTCACAATGATTTATTCCTATATTTTCTTCTAAGAGTTTTAGAGTTTAGCTCTTACATTTATGTCTGTAATTCTTTTTTAGTTAATTTTGTACATGGTGTGCAGTAGAGTTCCAAGATCAGTCTTCTGCATGTGTATATCCAGTTGTCCCAGCACCATTTAGAGAACTCTTCTTTCCCCATTGAATAATTCTTGGTATTCTTGTCAAAAAAATTAACTGAACATAAATGGAAGGGTTTATTTCTGTATTCTCAATTATATTTCATTCCATTGCTGGACCGTACTGTCTTGATTATTATAGCTTTGTAGTAAGTTTTGAAATCAGGAAGTGTGAGTCCTCCAACTTTGTTCTTCTTTTTCAAGATTGCTTTGGCTATTCCAGATTTCTCATGCTTCCTGTTGAATTTTGGGATCAGTTTGGAAATTTCTACAAAAAAAAAGGCAGTTGGAAATTGATAAGGATTGCTTGATTTGGGGAGTATTGCCATCTGCATTAGTCAGCCAAAGGGGTGCTGATGCAAAGTACCAGAAATCTGTTGGGTTTTATAAGGGTATTTATTTGGGGTAGAAGCTTACGGTTACCAGACCATAAAGCATAAGTTACTTCCCTTATCAAAGTCTGTTGCTACGTGTTGGAGCAAGATGGCTGCTGATGTCTGCAAGGGTTCAGTCTTCCTCTTCCTCTTAAGGCTCCGTGGTCCCAGTTTCTTCCAAACTCAGCTGCAGGCTGGGACAAGTCTTGTCTCTCTCCCGGGGCTTGTTTCTCTCCAGGCTCATTTACTCTGCTCTCTCCACAAGGCCAGCTGCAAACTGTCAGGCAAATGGCTCATCTCTATTCCCAGGGCCTCTGCCATGTCTAATGGAGCTTTCTGTCTTTCCTCACATATCTGCTTCTCTGTGTATTTACTCCCCAGGGCTCCCACATTAAAACTCCCACCTCCCTTCTCTGCTGTGCGATTTCTCTGTGAGTCCCTGCCCACCAAGGGGACAGGGACTCAATGTCCTACTGAAGTGGCCCAATCAAAGCTTTAATTGTTCTTTAATCAAGCAAAAGTGAAACCTCTGAAACCAATATAATCTAATATTCCCAGAAAAACAAACCAGTTTACAAACATAATCCAATATCTATTTTTGGAATTCATAAACAATATCAAACTGCTACACCATCTTAACAATATTAAGTCTTCTGATCCATAAACATGAATGTCTTTATTTATTTAGGTCTTCTTTAATTTTTTCAATGTTTTGTAATTTTTAGTGTACAAGTCTTGAATGTTTTCTTCATATCTTAAGCATACCTATGACTCTATTACTTTATTTGTAAACTTTAAGTGATAACCTTTGACTATCACAACTATAAAGCCATTAGCCTACTTACTTTTTCAATACCTTCTTTTCTTCCTCCCCTCCAACTTTTGTGACTTGTGTTATTTCAACCTTATTAGGTAAATAGTATTTAGATTCTGTTCTGTCGATCTAATGCTCACATTTGTTTCACTCTCAGTTCTGCAGACTAAGGAATGCAAGAAGGGAAAGAGAACTTAGGGGAGAATCCTAAAAGTAGTTTTAAGAGGAGACACATGAATTTGATAACATCTCTGAAGTTACCATATGATAATTAATGAGAACTGGCTTTATTTTATTCATTTCATTTATGTTAAGCAAAGCCATGAGCCCATTTGTATTTATTACTCTTATTAGTATTATTGTTTTCACTGTAAAAACAACAATCTGTTTATCTGCATGATATCTTGTAACTATGGAGGATGGGTGCAAGAAAGAAGGAGAAAAGAAAACAGGCATCAACACTTCTTTTAATAGATAATGCTTACTTGTGCAATTCTTATTTGATGGCCATTATTCCCTGGTCTGTCACATTTGCACTCTAGGAGGATAAGGAAAAAAAGATAACGCAATCAAATTTAAACTCAGAGCCTAATCATCAATGACCTTTAAACTCTGAAGCTAGTGCTTCTGCCCACATGGTAAATGCAATTACAAAATTTGATTTCCTATATGTCGTAGGCAATGAAACTGTTTTAATTGACACTGATATATATTTGTAATAACTTCTGTATAAATTAAAAATCAATGCCAATTTCAACTCTCTGGATAATTTTTTATTGAACAGATGAAAATTTCACAGGAGTTGAACATTTGCAAATGGCAAAATTACAAGCAAATAGAACAAAACAAAATCTGACACAGCCCTCAACTACTCTAAGCCCAGATATGTTCCCCAGGCTACAGGGCGTACCAAGCCCATTGAGCAAGTTTGCGAAGCCCCAAGGCTGCTTCAGAACTTAGGGAGATACCCAAAATGCTATTGGTAGGGAGGAGCCCCTCAAACACCTCAACTATTTACCCAGACTGCCCTCAGAAAGAACAGCCAAAAAAAAGAAAAAAGAAAGGAAAAAAAAGAATGAACAGCCAGCGCGGCCTTTGCCTCCTTTTTTCTGAGATCCTTTGTTTTGCCTTAAATGAAGCACAGCTGAGGAAAATAGAGTAGTTGTCATGACCGGGCACACTTGGGGGACAATTACCTTTCACATACTGACCCAGGTTCCAGTGGCCAGGCATTGAGTGGACTGTGTTAACCAGACAAGTAAGCATACATGGACTACGTGCAAGAACCCAGGTATATGTCTGCGCGCACGCACGCGTGCGCACACACACACACACACACACAAATGCTGAGTAATTGGCTAGAGGGCTGCTGTAGAAGCCGTTCTGACCTTTGGTTGGCAGGGAGTTCACAAAGCCCTTCATCCTCAGTGAGGGAGACAGCACTGCTGGGGCGCTCAGTACTTGGGGGCACCAGGCCAAGTGAAAGCAAGCCTCTCCTAAAAGACCAGCCAGCCCCTCTTCAGTGCAGTCACAGACGTTTTTCCTTCCTGAACCAAGGGCTAGATTTTAACAGGACTTTACATACAGCAAATGCTGCAAATCAGGAAAGCTGTCAGGGCTATTATTTCCTTTTTCTTTTCCACAGTGATTTCATCTGAGACTGAACATATCAGCCATTATGCCTGTCAAATCTAGACTTAAATGTCCTTTATAATTTTGAAAGTATCCCCTGTTGTTGGCATGAGGCCATCTCTTTATAAATTCCAGTATGGATACAATCACACCTGGTGGTTGACTATACAATGGTATAAAACTTTCTGTTCCAGGGGTCCAAGCCAGGTAGTGTTTTTATTTTTTATTTTTTTCTTAATGAGAATTATGTGCTTGTGTTTAAAAAAAAAAAAAACGAATATAAATGAATTGTGTTGCTATAGAAATTATTTTTGACTGGATTGTGAAAAGCTAATACTAAACTAATGTGTGATCCAATTTTTGTAATATGTAATTTTATGTGTATATATACACACACACTCATATATGTAAAACTAGACGATTATACACTCAAATAATAGCATGGTAAGATAAATATTTTTTATTTACCTCTTTCACTTATCTATATTTCCTAAGATAACTTTGTGTTACTTTTATTATTAAAAAAAGTTTTAGCTAGCATGAGATGAGCTACAGGAAGAATGTATAGAATTGTTATGTAGACCCAAAATGCCCAAGCATACATAAACAGAAGGAAATGTACAATTGCATGTGAGTAAACATACATAGAGCTCAAGAAACAGAGTTAAGCCTATGAAAACTGCAGAGCTGGAACCGTCTCCCCAGAATATTTATATACACCACAAAGATATTTATATAAACGCTCGGTCTGAGACTTCCCATGTTCCTTTCTTGCCATTTAATGCAGCCTGGAGGCTCCTGCAGAGCTTCCTTTACAGCCCTGCTGCTGAGATCCTCAGCCTTGCTGACGTATAAATCCAAACAGCGGTGAATTATAATATGGGTAATCAAAGTCAAAAAGCCACCAAACTTTTCTAAATGCCAAGATTTTTTTCAGAGAAATTAAGGATCAGGAGAGAACAAGGGTGGTTAGAAAACAAACAAAAAATCTATTCCCTTCTTCCAAGCCAAAAGCTCTAAATTGTAACTGCCTGTAAATCTCTACCAATTTGTGCTCTATGTAAATCTCAGGAGTTCTCTTAGTGAACACTCCCCTGGAAAGGGGCTGCCAGGACGTTTATAGAATCATCACTAGTGGAGTCTCTGCAGGAAAAAGTCACGACTGCAGCTCCATTATTTTGGGGTGTAAGAATGTATTTCAGAAGGCAGTACGCCTTTTCACATTAAAGAAAAAAGATTTTAACTCAGACCATAATTATATTCTCACAAAGAAAGTGAGAAGTGGGATTTTTCGTAGACCAAAATGGCTTTATCTAAGCAACATCTCATGAATAAATCTCTTTTTAAAGATCTGAAGTGTGGCACAGCGACTTAGTAGAGAATATTCAATTAAATAAATATATAGCTTTAAGGGGGGAAAATGTGGTACAATATTCTGAACCAGAGCTGCATATTCAATAATGTATCTTTTAAAACTAAACATTAGGAAGGTACATTTTTGGTTAGATAAAAGTATATCTTCTGTGACATCACTGTTCCTACAGATTTTTCAACTGAAAGGAAATAATGCAACACTAATCTGTAAGACTTTTTTCAGTAATAGATGTTTTTCCTCAGTAAATCAATGCAAAGGCTAATTGGGGTGGAAGGTGACTATCTCTCGTGGTTATAAATACATTTGCATTGCTATCAATCTTTTCCACCACCGATGTTAAACGAGGCTGAATAACCTAGAAAGAGAAACTTCAATGTTAGCACGTAGTAAATGCTGCCATCAAGTGGCGAAACAGAGAGTTGCCCTAATGAAAAATAAAGTTGTCAACTAAATTACCAACACGTTTAAAACCTGGAATCAATCTTATTCATGGTTGGACACGTATTTTTTATCATAAACAGAGGTCAGAAAACAATGGCCTCTGGGCCAAATTTGGCCTGTGGTCTGTTTTTGTACGGATGCTTGAGCTAATAATTTTTTTTTTTTTTAATATTTTTAAGGATTGGGGGGAAAAAAAGAGGGAAGTAGACTATGGGACAGAGACTACATGTGGCTGAGAATACCTAAAATATGTATTGCTTTATTCTCTAAAGAGAAAAACGTTGTAACCCAGGATCATAGAGATTGGATAATCTCAAATCTACCTACTAAATAGGTAAAATTCATGCTTTTGGAGTATTTTCTTTTTCTTTTTACCCTTGCCTTCATTGTGTATTTAGTCAAAATACACAAGATAAAATAGAATTTAATGGCACACAACTTTTGAGATCCTTGAGGGAAAGTATAGCATCAATAAACAAAATGTCCCCTCCATAAGAATAAAATAAAACTACAACAAAAGTCTGCAAGTGAGTATTCTTTAGTTCTAAGTAGCTTAATTCTGAATTATATAGACTTGTCCCCAAACCTATCTATTGCAATGTTGTATGTTGGTGACATTGAGCTTGGACTATTAAAAGTCATTGAACTCTTTTTTTCTGATGTTCAAAAATAGATTGCTTTATTTAATAAACTTAGCACCTAATATGTACAAACTTTCTAATAATTGTCAGTCTTCATTGCTTAGTTGGACTAGATGGGATATGTTTGAGTTATGAGAAATAGTTTCTCTAGAAGACAACCTGATACTCTCATATATCAGGCAGTGGGCAGTAGAGGTTTTCAACTTATTAAGAGATTGGCCCCTGTGCCTCTATGATTAAATGTAATATTAACTTATTTCCATTTTGAGTGGCAGAGAAGAAAAATATGAAAGAGAAGTGAGGGTTAGAAAAATTTGAACTTTTTTTGAATCAACAGATTTTAGTGTTGTTCATGAGAAACTAATTTCCTTTTCATTTTCATAACGGCCGGTGCAAAACCATTGAGCCCCATGTTAGGATGTTTATTCTCAAAGAAGTTTTAGATGATACACATGATTGAATAATTAATCCTTGCTTAATAAACAAACACAATTTAAATTTGCATTCCCTATTTCATAGAATTTTGGAAGTAGGGGTGCTTCCTCGGGTTTTCAAAAGTTCTATAAATCCTATTGATATAGAGAAGTATTTCTCAAAGCATGGTCAACAGACCACCTACAACAGAATCATATGAAATGCTTATTTTTTTTAAAAAATCAGATTCTCAATCCTTATCTTAGACCAATTGAGTCAGAATTTCAAGGGGGAGAGGGACCAGGAATGTGAATTGTTAACAAATCCTGTAGATGACTTCATGACCTAAAAGTTGAAGAACCACCTTATTTAATAAAAGACAGACTAAAGTAAACTGATTTGCTTAAGATTAAGCTAGGATTCCAGCCAGAAATAAAAAGCAGCCATCCTCCCCTCTTGTCCAACTGTATAAACTGAGAAATAATTTCCACATTTCAGGTCTCAAAATCCTTGCACTATGATTGTGAACTCTTGACTATATAGAGAAGAGGCATTTCTTAAGTCTACCTTATGACCTTTAAAAAGAAAAACAAAACCAGGTGCTATGTCATTAAAGAGGAAGAATAACCAAATGAGTTTTTTTTCATTACCATTCATCACCTTTAAAACTAATAATACTCTGACTTCCAGTTAAAGGCACTAGAAGAAAATGGTCTCTGCCCCTTTCTTTACTATGAAACAAACAAAACCAAGTCAAGAAAAATAAAACAAAAGATATACCAAGTACAGTAAATTGCAAAAAAGGGGGGTGGGGCAGAATAATTCCTTCTATCACTAGATGCCTAGATGCATATCTTTTTACAATTTTGCTTTGACACTCCTTCCATCAAGCAGTGGAGCCTTTCTCCCCGTCTCTTGAAACTAGGCTGTTCCTGTGACTTGCTCTGACCAATAAAATCAGCAGAAGTGTTGTTAGCAACTTGTGAGCCTTAGCCTTGAGAGGTCTTGCAGCTCCTCACCCTCTTGGAACTCTGAGTCCACCATACTATGAGGATAACCATGAAAGACCCTGTGGAGAGAGAGACCCAGACATCCCAGCTGTTTCAACTATTCCAGCTGAGCCTCCAGTTGACTTCAGGAACCTTAATGCACATGCAAGAACTGCCCAGTCAACCAAGAGTACGGGGGAAGTAACAAATTGTTGCTGATTTAAGCCACTAAGTTTCAGGGTGGTTTGTTACACAATAATAGACAACCAATACACTAAGAAACAACTGTAACCCTAAACCACAACCTATAAAAAAACAACCACAAAGTTAAACCACAACCACTGATAAGTGCAATGAAAATGAGAAAAGGTCTGAGGAGGGCTCCATGGGAGGACACAAGCCTCTGCAGACCCTGAACAGAGTGAGGCATTTCATCACAGAGGGTGAGAAACACTGAGACAAAAAGGATCACACTTCACTTGAATAGCCAATTGTGGTTCGCACTGAGGCTCTGGAACCCTCAGCAACCTTGTTTTATATCATAGAGTGGTAGCTATTGCTGGGCTGAATAACAAAAGCATACAGACATGCCATTTTTTCAAGAGAGTTGCTAGGGCTAAAACAGGATGGTAAAGCAGTTATTGGTAGCAATTAGCCCTGCAAGGAAGTAAGGGCAAACACTAGCAAAAAAAAAAAAAAATCAATAAATAAGTAAAACACTTATTTACTTTAAAACTCTGTGACTGAGAGACTTCTTATTAACTCAGAGCCAATTTATACTCCTTGGGTAGAAGACTAGTGAGAACATGTTTAAAAACCATGGTCTGGGGAGCAGATGTGGCTCAAGCAGTTGCGTGCCCACCTACCACATGGGAGGTCCCTGGTTCAGTTCCAGGGGCCTCCAGAAGAAAACAAATAAACAACAAACAGACAACAAGCAGACAATGAACAAAAACAACAAGCAGACAACAAGCAAAAACAAGGAGCAGACAATGAGCAAAAGCAACAAGCAGACAATGAGCAAAAATTTAAAAATGAGCAGGGAGCAGATGTGGCTCAAGCAGTTGAGTGCCTACCTCCCACATGGGAGGTCCCAGGTTTGGTTCCCAGTGCCTCCTAAAGAAAAACAACCAGTCAACTAGCAAAAGCAATGAGCAGACAATGAGCCAAAACAAATGAGCAAATAATGAGCAAAACAATGAGCAAACAGACAAAGGAGCCAACTCAGGAGAGCCGATGTGGCTCAGTGGTTGAGCACCAGCCTCCCACATATGAGGTCCTTGGTTCAATCCCCACTACCTCAAAAAAAAAAAGTGGTCTAAAATGCTGCATTCTACCTCTACACTATTCATCATCAAATAGCTGATTCAGTTGTTCATTAAAGTTGGGAAACAATCAGTTTGGGGTATATACAAAGATAGTGCCAAAACCTAAGGAAAGTATATGGCAAATAGAAAGCAGCAAAAAATACACAAAACTGTGACCAAAACCAGGCAAAAAAAATTAACAGATGGTACTCTTTAAAGGAAAGGTATTTTTAAAATTATGACCTCTGTGAAAAAAGAATTCAGACAAGACATAACAGGACTTACGAAAAAAGTCTCAGAAAACAGAAGGTAATGAAGAGCGATGTGTTAGCGTCAAGAAAAAAATAGAAGAGAAAAATAAGATTATTACATAAATAAAGGTCATACTAGAGATATCAAAAATAAAAAATAATATATTTCTGGAATCACAGAAATATAGTAATCTTGAGAAAATTCAGAAAATAAAATATAAAAGAATGAAGGTTTTAATATACTAGAAAGAATATTACTCTTATGGAGCCAAAGGAGATCATTGACATTCCTAAATAAGAAATATAACAAAAAATACTTAAAGATATAATAAAAGAAAATTGCCCCAAGTAAAGGAAGATATAAAAAAGAAAATTGTCATGAAATAAAGGAAGAATCAAATATATAGGTGAAATGGGTACATTGTGTACCCGGGGGGGGGGAGGAAATGCTATAGAATGATCAGCACATAGCTTGATGAACTTACCAGAGTTTATTGATAGACCATTGTATGGGGAACAAAAAGAATCGACTCTACTATAAGAAAAAATAAAATCTGGCTGATCTTAGTCTTAAAAAATAAAATCAATTGGATGGCAGAGGAGCATTGTCTACCACATCCTCAGGGAAGTAAAGTATAAACCAAGAATGTTAAATCTAGAAAAGTAATCATTTCATTTCTAAAAGTTATTGACAAAGTATATGAAATCTGCAAGAAATTAAGATTTAGCTCCTTTGAACTCTTCTTCTTAAAAAATACTATAGTATGATATCTCATAAATTTAGAGATGAATAGAGAAATCATTGTAAACACTCCCAACTGTGAGAATTATAAGAGGACATAAATGTTATAGGTCAGCAATTTAGAAATAATAATATAAATCCTCACATGGTAGAAGGGAAGAAGGGAGAGTTAAGGTAGGATAAAGAGGAAGTATATTAGCCACTACATATTTTAGAAGGAGAGTCAAATAGATACTTGATCTTAAAGTAATAACTCATTGAATCATGATTTACAAATATAAACACATAGAAAAACATGAAGCATTTCAGACTATATAGCAAATAATTAAAAAACGATTAAAAACTGAAAGCATATCATACAAAATGGCAGGTTTTAAACCAATGGTTATCAAAACACTAACCTTTTAAATGGGGAAAAAAATACTCCCTATTAAAAAATTCTGTTTGGAACAAAAATCAAAACTCATCTACTTTATAAAAGAAAGGGCTATACAGAAACAATACATAGGACTCCAAAACCTCTATGTATTGTTTCTGTATTATTTTTGCAATTTTCCTGTAAGTTCGAAATTATTTCAAAATTAAAAGTATTGTTTTTTTTTAAAGAAAGGGTTATATTCATAAAGACCTGATATTAAAAATAAATTAATTAATTTTTAAAAAAATTTTAATGGGCAAAGACTTACCAGTAAACAAATAAACCAGATTCAACAAGTTTCCCCCCGCAGAAATGTGAGACTGTACTCCTCCCTCATCTACTGTGAGAGCAACGGGACCATTCCTGTCTGCAGGAGGTACAACGTCTAGAAGGGGAACCAAAAGCCAACTCTCACATATAGGCATATACATTTATATATCATTTTGCAAATGTTGGTATGTATTGTGAAAATTTTGATTTTTACCCACAATAAAAAAAAAAAAAAAAAAAAAAAGATGATACTTAAATGGATATAGAAAGAAGTAAAATGTTTGTGGAAGTGAAAAAAAAAAAAAAGTCAACTCTAATAAATAATAACTTGATTTCATCCCACCTTGCTGTCTCATTCAACATTTAGTGAACAGAAGCAACAATTTTTAAAAAGCAAAACTTTTCCCCCTATATTTGTATTGTTATTTTAAACAGAGAATTTAGTTTTCTATCCTGAACTTCTAAAACAACTTCTTTTAATAGCTGTGTTTCAGAGTTACTTTTGCAAAACAACGTAAATTTTAAAACTGTCTTTCAATTCACTGGCACAGTGGTTGGAGAGAAAGGAGAAGAAAAAAGGATTTATCTGAAAGATGTTACACACTGAGTATGATAGTCCACCTTTCACATTTGCATAATTTTCACAATATGCTTCAATGCTTCAGCACTTTGAGCTAAAGTAGTCTCACAACACCAGGAAAGTTATGTCATAGTCCTTTAGGAAAAGAATCCCCAATTTTATTCTAAGCATCTTAGAAGAATTATAACTTATAGGAATTATTAGCTGTTCCTGACACTGAAAGGATCATAGGACAACTGAAGACAGCTATTTCATTTTCCTCTAACCTGCCTCTTGGTTCCTACCAAAGAGGCAATGACTAGAGGTGACAATCTAAGTCATAACTGAGAGCCAAAACAAGAAATCTCCAGGAATGGCCAGGGAAATTTTTCATAGAAAAATAGCAACCTCAAAAGAGACAGTGGATACTCAAGGCTAGACATGTTAGTTCGGAAAGAAAACCTCAGCAGAAACTATCAAAATATACTGTAAGTCTTCCCCAAGAAAGGAGTGAATGAGCTTAGTTGATTTAAAAAAAAAAAAAAAAAAAAAAAAAAGGCACCTAATCATGAGCTCTTCAATTTTTTTCTAGTTAAGCTAAAACATTTGAAATTGATCCCACTTTAATCTTAAACTAAAACGGATCCTCCAGGTTTTGAATGAGAGCTTGAGCCAATAAAATAGTATTAAATTTCTAAGAGAAACAGCTCTCTTATGTTCCTCTGGTAAAAAGATTACACGATATTCATACTACCTTTATAAATTGATCGTTCGTAGCTAAATGAATTTTTTAAATGTATGCCCCAGGTGTTACTGTGTGGGAGGTTAACTGGGAACGTCATCTTCCCCTGCTGTTTTCTAGGACAGCTGACATAAGTTGTACACTTAAAGGGAGAGGCAGCTTCAGAAAGAGTAAAAGCAGAGACATGAAAGAACAGAAAGCTGAACAGTAAATTAACACGTTGATTTTCCTTAGAATATAGACATGCCTGGGGCCAAGAATTTACTTGTAAAACTATTTTCACAAAATCACCTGCCTGAGAAATTACCGATGCCTTAATTTTTTGTAGCCCATCGTACAAAAATGAGGAGTATTTCGCCTTTTCCTTCTCAAGAAGGCCAGCTGGAATTTGTGATCATAGGTTCTGGGGATCTCCTTTTCCTAGGAGAGGGTTAAGAAGCTTCAAAGTGCCAAGCCATGAACGTAATGAAAGCATGGAATACCTCCACGTGCCAGGCTTTCTTGCCCATGCTGTCTCAGGCAATCCTCACTACAACCCTCAAAGACAGGCCGTAATATCCCAATATTTTACGGAAGAGGAAAAGGGCCTAGAAATTAAGAAAATTCCACATGCCCCTCACACCCACCTCCTCCAAGAAACTTTTTCTGAATCCGTTTCCTCCCTCAGCATTCCCTTAGCTCTGATTGTAACTGGTGTTCCTGCTTGTTTACCACCTCTCTAAAAGCCCAGAAGGCAGGAACTATGCTGCACTCATCTCTCCATCTCCATAAGAGTGACCAGTGTGTATGGGGGTTCAGTAAATATTCAGTGAATGTGAGAATTAAGTAAGTATAAAACTACCCAAAAGGAGAGGGCTACCTGTGTGACTTCCCCACCCCCCACCCCCCACTGTTCCTCCTCCAAGTTCCCACGACCCCAGCCAGTCTCTCACTTAGAAACTATACACTTCAAACTCAGGGAATCAGGTCAAGAGACCAAAAAATAATTCTCTCTCATGATTATCTCTCATTGTTTTAAGCTGTTAACTAAATATATTGACCTGTGACTAAAGTCAAAATTACACAAATTTCTCCTCCTAAACTTTTCCTTTAAGTCCTGGGTTTTCATCTAAGGGAAAATATAACATTTCTAGATGAAGTACCTACACTATTTTTTTGACAACCCACCTTGTTGATGATGTTTTTAGTCATTAATTTCAGGTTCAAGAGGAGGGAATTCAGCCATTTTTCATAGTCCCACAGCAACTGAAATGCATCACCTCAGCCACTGTGTGTTACTAAATATTAAAATTAAATGGGAATCAGTTTTTCAACCCAATAGTTTACCTAAAAGTCTCTCTTAGGCAGGTTTGACCTTTACATTATGAATTTCCTTTTGCTGTAAGCTCTTACATTTGTATTACTGCTTAACATGTACTCTTCATAGAAATCTGCCCTAACAATTTCCAACTGTATTTATTCATGCTGAGTATTCTGCTTAACTACCAGCCTAAAATGCAGTACACTTATCAGAGAAAGAATATTTCCTGTTATTTCAAATCTGTGAAGGTCACACCAGTTTCATGCAAAGAAAAATGGAATGTTTTGTATCTTTGGGCTGTGCAGTATAATTTAAACGCTTTCTTATGTTTATGGTAGAGCCTTCCACTGTTCCTCCTCTTACTGTTTTCACCATTGTTCTCCCCTGTCCTCTTTCCCATGCCTTTTTAACTGGGCAAGATTATTTCTAATGCTTTACCACCTATAGGAATTACGTAACATGCACAGCCATTGAAAATCTAAGTTAAAAACGCTCTTTGTTATAAGAAAGCAAGAAGAATTGTATTAATTAAATAGTTCTGCAGAGTTCTTTAATCAGGTAATTAATCCCTTGGATAAAGTGATTTATTGCATTCTCTATACCATATTGAGGAATCAGATGATCCCATAGAGATTGCCTATTGTTGAAAACCTATTAAACCAGCACACAATAGCAACATAAGCCCAACCCTGGTGTTAAGGGCTGTTTTCCAATGAAGCCTTGGAGCACAATGAATGGCTAAATGCTTGGGCTCTATAGTTAGAAAGATCTGGTTTTGAAAAACTTAGTTCTACTTGTTACTTGCTATGTGATCCTCGGTAGGTTGTCTAACCTCCTTTGACATTCTACAAATGGTGAGCTCACTGTTCTATTATTATTGCTTCTTGCCTATGGAGCTGCAGCAAAATGTACCTAAGTACAATTGCAAAATTTGCAAATATTTTCTTCATTGAAAATCCAGTGGCACTAAAATCAGACCACTACAATATAGTTGAAAATGGGAGGGGAAATTCTGCAGAAGCAGATGAGGTGTCAAAGGTTGGGCCCACGGAGGGTCAACCAAAGCACAATGCATAAAGGCAGAGCAAACTTAGATGGGGCTGGTAATGTCAACGTCACTCAACCCTGTAAGTGAGGCGTAGTAACAAGAATATCTTGACTATATTCAAATGCAAGTGGCCTTCCAATGGCCCACCAGTTCTCAACCACCACTGTACAATTCACGACTATGTTAGAGATCAGTGAGCAAGAAAGAGGCAGAGTTGTAGCTAATGCCCCAAGAATTTCACATAAATTACAGATTACAATTTTCCTGTTTATTGTCTTATTGTTTTGAGTCATACATGGGAATGTTACTCAGTATGTGTTTTGCAAGTGTAGTGGGTTGAATGGAGAACCCCCAAAGATATGTCTACCCAGAAATTGTGAATGTGATCTTATTTGGAAAAAAAGTCTTTGCAGATGTGATTAAGTTAAGAATCTCAAAACGAGATCATCCTAGATTAACTAGGTGGGCCTCAAATCCAATGACAAGTGTCTTTATGAAAGACAGAAGAGAAAATAGAGACACAGAAGAGAAGGAGATGTGAAGCTGGGGGCAGAGACTGGAATGATGCTGCCTTGAGCGGGAACTCCTGGAGACAGCAGAAGCTGAAAGAGGCAAGGAAAGATTCTCCCCTAAAGCCTTCAGAAGGAGCAAGGTGCCCTGCAGACACCTTGACTTCAGAACTGTGAGAGTATATAAATTTTCATTGTATTCAGCCACACTGTGTATGATAATTTGTTATGGCACCCTCAGGAAACTAATCCAGCAAGACCCGAAGCAGCAGTAGGAATCAGTCCAGCAGGCATAGCAACGGGGCCGTGATGAGTAGGCAGGTTTGAATCCTGATTCTAGTTCAACCGATAATGAACACATTCAATCATTCAGCAGTTATTTTATAAATGGTCCTGAATTTGAAGGGTATGGTCAAATCCTATGGTGTAAGCAGTGGCAGTGGCAGGGTGTTCTCTGACTAGGAAGCCACCTGAACATTCAGGGCTTAACCTTGGTCATGGGGAAAAAAGCTTTTCTATAAAATTGAAGAAATAAAATAAACAGAAAAAATAAAGAGTCAAAGGAATCAAATATAACATGCATCAAAAAAACACATAGGCACTGCTGAAAACAGAGTCATGAAAATGGAGAACCACATTGCGAAAATCGAGCAAAATAAAATGAAAAAAAAAAAACACTTTACAAAGAAAATGGAGAAAAATGAAAGAACATGTCAGGCAGAGAAAAACTTCAAAAAAAATTTTCAAAAATAGGGATAACTAGTGTTTCTTTTTTTTTTTAAGATTTATTTATTTATTTATCTGCTCCCCACCCCCTTGTTTTTGCACTCGCTGACTGCTCTCTGTGTCCATTCACTGTGTGTTCTTCTGTGTCTGCTTGTCTTCTCTTTAGGTGGCACTGAGAACCGATCCTGGGACCTTCCAGAGTGGGAGAGAAACGCTCAATCTCTTGCACCACCTCAGCTCCCTGGTCTGCTGCGTCTCTTATTTTCTCTCCTCTGTGTCTCTTTTTGCTGCATCATCTTGCTGTGCCAGTTCTCCATGCAGGTCAGCACTCCTGCGTGGTCCAGCACTCCACGTGGATCAGCTCTCAGCTTGGGCCAGCTCACCGTGTGCACCAGCTTGCCTTCACCAGGAGACCCCAGGAATTGATCCCTGGCCCTCCTATATGGTAGATGGGAGCCCAATTGCTTGAGCAACATCCACTTCCCTAGTGTTTCTTAAAAATGAAACAAACAAATAAGACAGAAGTTTGATATATAATATAAGAAAACTTCCCCGAAATTAAAGATTGAAAAGACTTATTACGCCCAGAAAATTTTGATATAAGACAATCAACCCCAAGATTTCAAAGATGGGCTTCAAAGATTCTATGAGTAAAGAAGGTCTAGAGGAGGTAGCAAAAGGGTGATGTAGAAATTTTATTCCCAGCCAAGCTGTTTTTCACAAATAAAGGCAAATAGCCTAACTTCTCAAACATAAGGGAGCTCAAGAATAATTGGAGAAATAGTAGTTAAAGGATTGGTTGAGTAAATTGATTCCATTCAAATATAAAAGCTGTGGAAATTGTGGTGAAAGAAGAGAATATAAATGTTACAAATAATGAATAGGTTGAAAATCAATCTAATTAACAAATATTGAGAGAGGGAATAGAGAAAAGAGCAGGGTATAAGGAATGCAATCACATTGATTTTTCTAATGTTGCAAGACAGACTACCATTAGCTATTATTTAAAGGTGATAAGCAGTGGAGATAATATTATTTTAAAACATAAAGGAAAACACTTAAAGATGCATGAATAACAATATAACCAGGTAAATCAAAATAATATGTATACTCTGCTATTTTATAAGAAGACTGTATATTGTAATGATGTTAAATCTCCATAAATCAACCCATAAATTAAGTGTGATACCAGAAAAACACCATTACAGGATTATTTTTTTAAAACAAGAAAAATGAATTTTAAGGATTAAGTAAAAAAATTAACATGCAGACATAGTCAGTACATTTCTTCAAAAGTACTAAGATGCAATTAGCCTAGTAAGATATTAAAATATAGTACTTCAATATGGTAATTAAAAATTGGAAAAAATCAGTTGGACAGGATGAAGTCCAATATATATGAGTTTAGAATATGATAAAAACTATATTTTTTAGTAGTAGAGAGAGAAATCTATTGGTCAACAAGGAGTGTTGGGAAAAAACTAGTAGCCATCTGGACATGCACCAAATTAGATGCCTACCTCATTCTTATCAAATAAATTCTAAATAGATCAAAAGTCTGAAAAAGTTATATATACACAAACCCTTTGATACAGCAACTCCAATTCTAAGAATTTGTCCAATTTATATATTTGCTAATAAGTAATGTGTTAATATGGGACAATTGTGTTCCATGTTAACACAATTAAAATCTTAATATGGAACAATTACTTTGATGTATTTTTAAATGAAAAAAGCAAGGTACATGGGGGCGGATGTGGCTCAAATGGTTGGGTAGCCGTCTGCCATATGGAGGGACCTGGGTTCGATCCCCGGGACCTCCTGGTAAAATAAAAATAAAAAATAAAAAATTAAAAAAATAAAAAAATTTTTAAAAAAAGCAAGGTACAAAACAGTAGGTCCTAGTTTTAGGGAATTAATTCAAAGAGGTGCTCAGGACCTGATGATGTAGTGCTTTTTACCTAAAGAAAAGAGTCTGAGTTTATTCTAAGTGCTTAAAAGAGGAGTGAAATGACCTGATTAATTTTTTAAAAGGTCAATCTGATGACAAAATGGAAAACAGCAGTGGAAGGCCAGAGACTAGTAAGAAGATTGATGTTATAATTCTGAGAAAAAAAGTGACAGTGGCAAGGACTAGTGTCACGTCAATAAAAAGGGAAAGAACAGAATGACTTGGGATGTAATATGAAGTCAGAGACCACAAGACATACTATTGCATATACAGAATAACATGAATAAAGGAAAGAGGAAGCCAGCATGTCCCCAAATTTGTGACATGAACAATTAGGGAAATGCAGTACAATTAACTGAGATGTCGAAGGAAAATTAGCACTTGTGCTTATATCCCAATATTTGGAACTCAGTCACATGACCATTCCTGGTGGTAATTAGGACTGGAAAATGGAGCCACATTTCTAATGAAGAGTCATGGAGTTTAAGATGGGAAGAATGGATACTGAAGGAGATAAGTGCTGCCTCTAATGCAGGGAGTTAAAAATTAGTAATTCACTTTTGAACATGTTATAATAATTGTAGATTGATATTACACAGGAAAGAAAATAAACTAATGAGATAGAGGATGACTGTACCCTAGAATGAGCTGGGATGTAGATATATTGGACAAGGAAAGACGTTCTTAAGGAGGAAATATTTAGGTATCCAGTCTAGAGTCCTCTGTCCCCAGGTTTTTGAATGGCTGACTACTTTTTTTCAAATACATTATAACTTTGTTTTTTAAGAGTGGTATTTTCTGTCTACTAAATTACCCTTCACCCTAGCAATTCCCTATAACTTCACTTTATCTTATTTATTCATTTTATTTGTTTATTTGTTTATTATCTGTGCTCCCACCTCTAACAACGTCCATGAGGACAAGAATCTTCTCTCTGTATCTGTCCTGAATAATAAATGAATGAGTAAGTTAAAACAAACAAACAAACAAACAAAAAACAGTATGTCCAATGAGAGGCAGTAGCAGCAGCAGGGGTGGTAGGAGCTGGAGCTGTAAAGGGATTTGGGGAAGATGGTGCTGATTAAGGAATTCCATGTGGTTTTGCCATGTTTTGATCAAGAATATCAGGTTGGACAGCTTTATTCTATGGCTGAAGCTAGTAAGAATGAAACTGATGGTGGAGAAGGAACTGAAGTCTTAAAAAAATGAACCTTGGGAAGCAGATGTGGCTCAAGCGATTGGGCTCCTGCCTACCACATGGGAAGTCCCAGGTTTGGTTCCTGGTGCCTCCTGGAGAAGATGAGCAAGACAGTAAGCTTGCATGATGGGCAGGCACATAGACCTGACACAGCAAGATGACGCAACAAGGAGACACAAAGACAAAAGACATTGAGAGACAGAACAAAGCAGGGAGCTGGGGTGGCTCAAGCAATTAGGTGCCTCTCTCCCACATGGCAGGTCCCAGGTTCAGTTCCAGTGCCTCCTAAAGAGAATACGAGCAAACACAGAGAGCACACAGCAAATGGACACAGAGAGCAGACAGCAAGCACAAACAGTGATGGAGGGGAGATAAATAAATAAAAATATATCTTAAAAAAAAAAGATGAACCTTATGAGAAGGATGGAGAAAAGGGACACACAAAACTTACCACCTACAGAGCAAAGTTCCAGCATTCATGAGGAAGCTTGCTCCACAGGGTTTCTTGGTGTTTCATGAAAAAGTCTGGAACACACACAACTACAGTAGGACAATGGTAATGAATGAATAAATGAAAGATGATTTCTTCATTAAAATTGAAACATAGCACAAACCAGACTTGGGAACATTAGAAAATGTACATGGCTTAAATCCTAACACATGGAAAACTGTCAAAATTGTCCACATAGAAATTGCAGATCTAAGTCAAGTTGAACCCACAGACTACAACACTGATGAAGATCTAGCATTACTCAATTCAGTCAAGACCAAGAGAGGCCCTTTGGGACCCAACTAGAAGAAGGAGCTTGCCAAAAACCCAGACTGCCCTGAGATGTGTGCCTATAAGCTGGTGACCATCAAATTCAAGTGGTGGGGACTGCAAGCAAAGTAGGAAACTTCATTCAGAAGCAAGAAAAAAGGATATTTACAAACTTTCAGGGCCAGCTTTTTTGTTGGATTGACAAGTGGATTGATATGGCAATGGAAGACATTAGAAGGATGGAAGATGAAACTCAAAGAGAACTAGAAACAATGCATACGAAGGGTTCCATCTGAGGCATGTCAGCTGCTGATGTCTAGATGAGTCCTCCGTAGGGTCAGAGACAATATCAAACTGTTTACGTAATCAAGGTCACGTGGGAGGAACAAGTGTAGCCAGTGATGAATAAAGAAGAATTCGACCAATATCTTGCAGTGTTGGTGTTTCCCAGACATGTGCTCACGACTATGTATACACATGCACATGTTGCCAACCATGTGTGTATAGGTATGTGCATGTATCTCTGTAGCTGTATATAAAATGCATGTAGAACTACAGATAAAGTTTCACACACTTGTGTATATATTACATACAAACATATTGAAGGGATTAGTACAATTTCTCCAAAGTACTGTACCTATCTTCAGCAAGAATGAAGAAGAAAATATTTTCAGTATAAATCCCTAGAACAGATTTTTTTTAATTGTTTTTTTTTTTTTTTTTTTTAAATTGTGGGTAAAAATCAAAATTTTCACAATACATACCAACATTTGCAAAATGATATATAAATATATATGCATATATGTGCATTTGCTTACAAAAATGTTATTTATGTATATATATAAATATATTTTAAGAGGTGCTAGAACAGATTTTAATAATTATCAGAGTATTATCATTAATGGACAAATTGACTACAATGTAATACTACCTGGTATGTTTCATAAGTGTCAAGTCATGGACCAATATATATATACAGAATTCTATTACCTTTCTGTTCTTTAAATCAGACATACAAATTTTTATTTTAGGGCCATAAGCAGACTCCCACAGAAAAATTTATTCTAAGTTTTTTAGTGTCCCAATGAATCTGGGATGTAAACTCTGAATGTATTTATAACTATTTCTGCATGGTCATTACCTTACAGCCAAATTTGACAATATCTATTAGTGAGGGGTAAAGTTACAGGACAATTTTTACTTGTTTGCCCTGAAGGAACAATCCTTTTTTAAAATTTCAGATTTTTACTGGATTTTTCTATTTTAAATTTCAAATATTTTTCTACATCAGGCCTAGCAAAAATGGAGCTAACAGTTTCTGATTTACAATAAACACTGTACAATTTTCAGGTATCTGTTAGAAAAAGAAATTTCAAGAAATTAATCTCAATAATGTAGGCTGTGTAGGAAAAGCGGATGTATAGAACTTCCACGGAGTCTTGTTTCTGAAATGACTGTTTTCTGAAATTGAAGCTTGGAAACTATGCAAATGGTCTAGATTACTCACAATTTACACAATAAAATATGGTGATGATGTTTTGTTATTTTCATGCTGGAATACACATTAAGGGGGGAGGGGGTGCTGACTTTGAGATAGGAAGAAAGACACAGCAGAAGGCTTGCCTGCTTGTGGTCAGGGGCCCTGTGAGGGACTGGCGTGCCTCGGCCTTTTCGATGTGCTCTCAAGTGTCCATAGGAACGGGTCCCTGGTAGGCATTATGAAAATCCTGAACGCTGCCCAGAAGCTGTTGTCGCCACCCACCCCCACACACATGTCCGCCCCTTTTCTTTTTGTCCTTGAAAAAAAAAGGCAGCGATAGCTGGGTAAGGTTTTTTTTAATCCAGTTTCTCTGTCCGAATGCAACTTTTCTCCTGGCAGTGTGGAAGCTTGAGTAGAGTGATATTGTGGAAGCCTTCAGGTCATAAACTTAAAACCTCTCATCCCCCCTAAAACATGCCAGCGCCTGTAGCCCGCTCACATTAGTATTCTGACTTGCTGAGAGCCCAACCAGCCGTGGACCTCGTTTTTCCACGCCGCTCCCTGTCCCCACCGCATGATCGTTCAGGATCCTACCGCCCCTGCGAGGCCTTGTGCTCGGCCACAGTTCCTGCATCTCACGTGTCCTCTGTGTACGCAGGATAGAGACTGATATTTACGCTCTGGGCACTGTTGTAAAATAGGTTTCCTCGAAGCTTAATCGTCTGCAAAGTGTTTGATAGGAGGAGGATTATTGCTAATTTTGTGAAATAAAGAGTCTAGTCCTCTCCTTTTAATGAACTAAACTCTTGTCGGCGTCGGTAGTGTCGTTGGAAGTTTTCGGCACACGTGGAAACAAGAGCCCGGTGCATGGATTTTAATGTTTTTCTAGCAACTGTGGAGATTTGAGGGAATGTGCAGTGAATGTAAAAGACCTAGTTTACTTGACAGTCTGTTGTGTAAATTACAGTAAAACAAAGGAAATGAAATTTAAACAACAAAAAATTGATCACAGAGTGAAAAAAAATATGTCCAGTATATTTGTTTGAATGTGTGTATGTGTGTGTGTGTAGGTATATATAAAGTTTACACATGCATAGAACATTTCTAGGCAACGTAATGATGGTTGCCTCTGGGAAGGGGAATGGATGGACTGAGTATCTGGCATCAGAAGGAGGCTTTCCTTACATTATTTAACTGTATTTTTTATTTCTATCATTGACATATATTGTTCTTTGGATTACTAAAAGGACATTTTACAGCAAAGGTATTCAGATAAGCTGGGCTCTGAACTGCACTTCCTGGGACCCTGGAATCCCAATAACAATTGACTTCCTGAACAAGTTACAGGTCACATTGAGGCAAGTTAAAACATACCTGGGACAACTAGCAAGATGGCGGCAGAGTAAGGGGCTCTTAGAATCAGCCCTTGCTACAGGGCAGTTAGTAATCACCCAGAGCTAACTAAAGGACTTGTTTGGAGGCTCCAGGAGGCCAGAAGTGTATCCTGCAGCATTCTTGAAAGAGTGGAAGGAGGAGACTGCCCATGTGCAGAGAAGATTCTTAAGTAGAGCACTCCACCCCACCGAGGCTGGTGCCCATCCTCCACTGGAGGCACAAGCTGTTCGGCTGCTGGAATTGGAAGCTCCACTTCCTAAAAACAGGGGAGGAAGAGACAGTTGGGCACCAACTTCAGCTACTGATTAGAAAATTCAGCAGGCTAAAGTATAATCCTAAAAGCAGCTAAAGTTTGAACCTGTCCAAGTCAGAAACAGGCCAGTGGCCATCATCTTAACTCCGCGCCTAACACGAGGGAAAGTGGGGCTGACTGAAAATCACAGTGTTGGTAGAAACCAGCTTCTTTACATCTAGATCAGATTGCCACTCTAGCCTAAGCCCCAGGCCCACCTCTGATAGGGAGGAAGCTGGGGGGAGCTGCACCTGCCTCTCCAGGAAATAACAGGCCACACCGTGGAGGCTGGTGACCATCCTACTTTGGCAGTGCAAGCCACCCCAGGAGCTATTCTGTGGCAGGAATTGGAAGCTCCATGTCCCAAAAACAGGGAAGGAAGAGACGGTTGGCCACCAGTGTCAGCTACTGATTAGTCAGTTTGGCTGGCTAGAGTATAACCCTAAGAACAGCTGAACTTTGAATCTATCTAAGTCGGAAGGAGGCCACTAGCCACCATTTTGACTCCACCCCAGCACGAGGGGAAGCCAGACTGACTGAAAATCATGGTGATGGTAAAGACCGATTTCTTTCACCCAGATTGACCTGCAGCCCTAGCCTAGGCTTCAGCCCCACCTCAAGCAGGGAGGAAGCTAGCGGGCCCTGCAACTGCCTATCAGGTAACTGCAGGTACATTTGGCTGGCACAGACTGAATAATCGGAAGTCTACTGGGGAAATTGCGGTGATATTGGACCTGTACTGCATAGATTGCTGCCCATATCTGCAACTCCATCCCTGCCCCAGGCAGCGGAGAAAGGGGAGTGAAACTTCATCAGTCTAGGCCTGCAGGAGTTGGATTATTCCACTTAGCTGTAGCTCTGTCCCTACCCCTGGCAAAGGAGAAAGTTGGTAGACGCTTCATCAGTCCTTGGGGCACTGAGGGCAGCTTGACCTTCCACAGCTTATAGCACCAACTACATCCTTGGCTCCTACTATACAACCAGCAAGGAAGAAAGGGCAGGAAGCCCTAAACTAAAGAAAAAAACTGCACCCAGAATAAATACTCAGTAAGCCAGATGCCAAGAAACCAATAAAAAATTACAATCCACACCAAGAAACAGGAAGATATGGCCCAGTTAAAAGAACAAGATAAGCCATGTTCTTATCTTGACATAAAGGAGTTGAGACAATTAATCATAGATGTTCAAACAATTCTCCTTAATAAATTCAATGAGACGGCTAAAGAAATTAAGGATATTAAGAAGACATTGGATGAGCACAAAGAAGAATTTGAAAGCATACATAGAAAAATAGCAGATCTTTTGGGAATGAAAGGCACAATAAACGAAATTAAAAATACACAGGAATCATATAATAGCAGATTTGAGCAGGCAGAAGAAAGGATTGGTGAGCTTGAAGAAATGGCCTCTGAAAGTGAACATACAAAAGAACAAATGAAGAAAAGATTGGAAAAACTTGAACAAGGTCTCAGGGAACTAAACAACAGCAAGAGACGTGCAAACATACATGCCATGGGTATCCCAGAAGGAGAAGAGAAGGGGAAAGGCACAGAAGGAATATTGGAAGAAATAATAGTAGAAAATTTCCCAACCCTATTGAAGGACATAGATATCCATGTCCAAGAAGCTCAACATACTCCCATCCGAAAAAATCTGAATAGTTCAACTCCAAGACACATATTAATCAAAATTCAAATGCCAAGGACAAAGAGAGAATTCTACAAAAAGAGAGAATTCTAAGAGCAGCAAGAGAAAAGCAATGCATAACATGTAGAGGATACCCAAGAAGATTAACTGCTGATTTCTCACCAGAAACCATGGAAGCAAAAAGACAGTGGTATGATATATTTTAAGATACTGCAAGAGAAAAACTTCCAGCCAAGGATCTTATATCTGGCAAGATTTTCTTTCAAAAATGAGGGCAGGTTTGGAATATTCACAGATAGACAGAAACTGAGAGAGTTTGTAACCAAGAGACTCGCTTTGCAAGAAATACTAAAGGATGTGCTGCAGGCTGAAAAAAGAGGACAGGGGAGAGAGGCCTGGAAGAGAGTCTAGAAATGAAGATTATATCAATAAAAGTAACTAAAAGTGTCAAAAGAGTGGTGAAACTAAGATATGACAGATAAAACCCAAATATTTAGGAATAAACTTAACCAAAGATGTAAAGCACTTTTATTCAGAAAATTAAAACTCCTTGTTAAAAGAAATTTTTAAAAGTCCTAAATAATTGGAAGAACATTCCATGCTCACAGATTAGAAGAGTAAATATCATTAAGATGTCAATTCTACTCAAATTGATATACAGATTCAATGCAATCCCGATAAAAATTCCACCAGCATTTTTTAAAATAAATTGAAAACATGATTATCAAATTTATTTGGAAGGGTAAGGGGTCCTGAATAGCCAGAAACATCTCAACAAGGAAAAGCAAAGTTGGAGGACTCGCACTTCCAGACTTTAAATCATATTACCCAGCTACAGTGATAAAAACAGCATGGTACTGGCATAAAGACAGACACATAGACCAATAGAACCGAAATGACTGTTCAGAAACAGACCCTCACATCTATGGTCAAGTGATTTTTGACTAGCCTGTCAAACCCACCCAGCTCAGGCAGAACAGTTCATTCAACAAATGGTGCTGAGAAAACTGGATATCCATAGCAAAAGAAGGAAGGGGAACCCTGCCTCACACCTTATACAAAAATTAACTCAAAATGAATTAAAAAAAAAAAACTAAATATAAAAGCAAGAACCATAAAGCTTCTAGAAGAAAATTTAGGAAACTATCTTCAAGACCTGGTGGTAGGTGGTGGATTCTTAAAGGAGATAAAAGGAGGACTGAGATGGACTACTGATATTGTATGTAGAAGTTTTCATTAGCTTTACAGTAAAATTGTGGAAATGTACAAAGTTGATGGTAACATATTATTAACAGTTGGTTTATAAATGGGAATGTGGCTGAAAATGGTAGTCTAGGGATGTAAATGCCAATTGACAGAAAGTTAGAGAATAATCTAGGGACTGAATATCACAATTCTCATCTACCCAAAGGTACAGATGCAAGAGTGTCCTTTGTGAGCTAGAGCAGATGTACATCACTGTTGCAGAGTGGTGGGAATGTGGAGAGGCATGGGAAAAATACAACTAGAGTGACCTATGGACTGTGGTTAACAGTAATAATGTAATATTCTTGCATTTATGCCAAAGATGTACTGTGTTGATAATGGGGGAGTATAGAAAATGTGTGCCAAATATATGTTATGGATCTGGTAATAATCAGATGATATTATCTCATAATCTGTAACAAATGTTCCACCAAGGTGTGGTGTGTTGACAGAGAGGTGTTGTTTGGGAATTCTGCACATGTGCATGATTGTTTTGTAAGTTTTCAACTTCTGTCATAAAAATATATTTAAAAAATAATAATAGGGTAGGTTGGGGGAAAAATACACCAAATGTAAGATGAGGACTACGATTAGCAGTAAGAGTTTGACACTATTCTTTCATAACTTGTAACACGTCTCAAGACAATGCAAGGTGTTGGTGGAGGGTTGATGTATGGGATCCTTGTATGATGTTATGAATGTTTGCTGTGTAAGTTCACAACTTTTACTATACACTTATTGTTTATGTATTTTCATGTATAAATGATATAATAATAATAGGGTGGGTTGGGGAAAATACTTTCGTTAGTAGTAATATTTTGAGGATGCTCTTTAATCATTAGTTAAATATATTTAACAACAATGCAAGGTATTTGTGATAAGGTGAGGTATGAAGCCCTTTATGATGCTATGTATGTTTGTTTTATAAGATCACAACTATTGCTATACACTTATTGTTTATGTATGTTCATGTATGAGTGATATACTTCAATTAATTTTTTTTAAACATAAAAAATATATATTTGGTTACTTCAAAGCACAAACTCGAAAAATGCATGAGGTCAGTCACATTACCTTCTCTAATATTTCATCTAACAGTCTAATTCCTGGATAACCACTGGCCTAATATGATTTTAAAACATGCTTGTGAAGATGGAAGGATTATAGTTATTGCATATATCCTAAGCAATATAATACAGTTTAGGAAAATTATAGAACTTTTCTTCAGTATCAAAATCTGATATTCTTTACTCAAAGGAAAAAGCTTTGATTTCAAGGCACAATTGAAATAAACTGTGAAAAATATCTGGTGACATCTGGGCCCCCCTAAAAATAAGGGTTGCAGTAAAAATAATCATTTTGGACTCCCATTTAATGTGAAAATTTCATTTCCCTAATCAATTTATATTGCTTGATGAAAATAGATCTCCAGTTACAAAGTCATGTACTTTGCAATAACCCCTTAAGTTTCAGTACTCCAAAAATGGACTTGGAATCATAATTTCACATGAACTTTATTTAAGCCAAAATGAAAGGCCTGAGAGCAGATGTGGTTCAAGCAGTTGAGCACCTGCTTCCCACATGAGAGGTCTCTGGTTTGGTTCCTGGTGCCTCCTAAAAAACAAAAACAAAAACAAAAACAAAAAACAGACAACAAGCAAACAAATGAAAAAAACAATTCAGCAGAGCCAATGTTGCTCAATTGTTGAGCCCCCGCTTCCCACATACGAGGTCCTAGATTCAATCCAAGCCCTGGTACCTAAAAAAAAAAGGCCTACAATGTAGCTCACTTAAAAATGACTTACCCATTCACCCGTGCCTTTTTGTGAGTCAAGTAAAAGTCTCCATATTTTAGAGTTCTGAAAGCATTTTGCAGCTGTAGAAAAGGGCACATTTTCAAGGCATGCTTATGGTAGAGTCAACTCGGCAAAAGGTAAATAAAGAGTAGCTCATGATCAATGCAATTTAGATGTAGTTTATCCATCAAAAAGACTTCAAAACCTCTCACAAGTTAATTGTCTGGCATTTCCTAACTGGACTACATGTTTCACGTACTATCCTTAAAAATCAGGGAGATTGGAGAGGATGTGGAGAGATAGGAACACTTCTTCACTGTTGGTGGGAATGCAGGATGGTACAACCACTATGGAGGACTGTTTGGCAGTTCCTAAGGAAATTGAATATAGACTTGCCACGTGACCCTGCAATACCACTACTGGGTATATACCCAGAAGAAATGAGAGCAGTGACACGAACAGACATATGCACACCAATGTTCATAGCCACATTATTCATCATTGCCAAAAGTTGGAAACAACCCAGGTGTCCATCAACAGATGAATGGATAAACAAACTGAATATTATGCAGCTGTAAGAAGAAATGAAGTCATAAAGCATATGGCAACATGGATGAATCTGGAGGACATTATGTTGAATGAAGCAAGCCAGACACAAAAGGACAAATACATGTCCTTTATGCATTGAATGTATGAATGCATTACTATGAACCAAATATATTGTGTAATATATTGTTTGACTCACACACACACAAAAAAAAAACAAAAAAAAACAAACAAAAAACAAAACAACAAAAATATTTACATGTATCAATTACATTTAATTGAGAAATATATATATTTATTCATCAAAAAAAAAAATCAGGGAGAAAGTCACTAGCTTTTGAAAAACATTTAATATAGAGAGTCTGAGAGCTAGATGCTAAAAAATAAACAGAAATCAAAAAGTATTTAATTAAATAATGCTAAATCCTCTATTTATATATACAATGTGACTTAAAACATGTTTATAATATTTTTAAATTATGAAATAGAGAATATAAGTACATTATAATTGTAAGGGAACAGATTAGTGTATTATACCATAGTCTAATAACATTTGATTTTTATTAGCTTATTTCAACCGTATTGCTGCAAAATTATATTTCCAGTTTAACAGTCTTCTGTCAATTGGTACTTTTTTTACTCCTTTTTCTAAAAAGTCCCATTTTATCTACTCCCTATATATATTGGAAAACTTCTTTTCACTAGGAGCCAAGCAAAAATAAAAATTATTTATTGACTACATCTATTTATAAAACACTCTACATGGTTCTGTGAGATACCAACATATTTTTGAATAGCCTTAAGGCCTCTGATGGGAAGATTCTAAGGAAAAACCATCTCAGCTTTGTTCGTACATCCTTGTGACATAAGCACTTAAGCTTATGTGCCAAGCTGCCAAAGGTAAGCAGGAGTCATGATAAAACTTAAGTAACATAGTCACTTAAATTTCCTTAAATAAAATAAAATTTGATCCTACGTGAAGATTTCTCTCCACTTATCACTAGTGTCTATCCCACATATCATGTTATCATGTTCGTAGATCATTCTTTACTGGATATTTGCAATATCTCACAATACAATGCATATAAAATGCCTATCAATTTCAAATTTTGCAAAATATGAAGGATATCAAGATGTTGATGAAAATGATGTAGAAAACTGTTCAAGTCACATCCTTATTAACAATTAAGGATTTTCTAGAATACCAGTTAACAGAAGAAAATGAAGTAGGTATACATATTTTTTAGAATGTTTAAAACAATTTTATTTTTTTAAATAAAATTTTAAAAGATACTTAGATTACATAAATGCTACACAAAAAATATAGGGATTCCCATATGCCCCACCTCCCATACCTCCCACAACCTCCCACATAATTAGTGTGGCACATGACCTGCAATGGATATACACATCCTGGGGCTTTGCCATTAAGCATGGACCATAGTTCACACTGTAGACCACACTCTCTCCCACACAGTTCTGCATGTTATATGATGATATAAAATGGTCTATATCTGTCGTTGCAATGTCACTCAGGACAATTCCCAAGTCCCGAGGTATACATATTTAATATTGTTTGATTAAACATGAGATTCTTGAATCTGAGAAGTTATGTATTTCATGATATTATTTAGGGAATTTTAAGCTATTTTTCCTTCAAATATTTTTTCCACCCCATTCTCTCTTCTTACCTTCTGAAATTCCAATTACAGGCATACCTCATTTTCTTGTACCTCACTTTATTATGCTTTGTGGATTTTGCATTTTCTACAAATGGAAGGTTTGTTGCAACCCTGTGTCAAACAAGTCCATCAGTGCCATTTTTCCAACAGTTTCATGTCTCTGTGTCACATTTTGGTAATTCTAACAATTTCATCCTTTTTCATTATTATTATATCTGTTAAGGTAATCTATGATCAGTGATCTTTGATATTGCTATTGTAATTGTTTTGGGGTGCCATGAACCTCACCCATATAAGATGGCAAACTTCATTGATAAATGTTATGTGTGTCCTGACTGTTCCACTACCATTTGTTCCCTTATCTCTCTCCCTCTCCTTGGGCCTCCCTTTTCCCTAAAAAATAGTAATATTGAAATTAGCCAATTAATAAGCCTACAATGGCCTCCAAGTGTCCAAGTGAAAGGAAGAGTCACATGTCTCTCACTTTAAATCAAAAGTTAGAAACGAGTCAGCTTACTGAAGAAGGCATGTAGAAAGCCAAGATAGGCCAAAAGCTAGGCCTCGTGTACCAAACAGTTAGCCATGTTGTGAATGCAAAGGATAAGTTCTTAAAGAAATTTAAAGGTGCTACTTTTCTAATTTTGGTGACTACAATGACAGTCTTTCATTCCTATAGGATATGGAGATAAGCCTTGAAATCTCTTGCTCAAAGCTGAAAGCAGTAGAAACTTAATTGTTAAAGTTGGAAAGAATCACTTCTATTCAGTTTTGGCACCGATGCTTTAACCATGGATGACTTCTATTAAGAGATGGTACAATAAGCACAAGCATTTAAGACTCTCCCCTGACCCGAAAGAGCCCACTAAAATGGTAGAGCTGAAATTAAAGCATACATTCACATGGACTGGTAAAGCAGGAAAGAAAGAAGAAAGAATTAGATATATCAGATTGATCCTTACCCTGAGGTAAGCTAATAAAGAGATATGAACGGTAGGAGAGTCATTTTATCCTGGAGAACCCTGAAGGGATTGAGGTCTTGGAGACATCAAGGAAGGAAGGATCATGGGTGAGACAACAGGTTAAAAACAGGGAGATGATTTATCAAGGAGATGATTTAATATAAGAAAGAGTTGTTACCTCTCTCACACCCGCTATAGGGCCCTAGGAGCTAGGCAAACCTCCCTCAAATGGAGATCTGAAATTCTTCTGAATGAATATTAAGCAACCTCGGGGGAAAGACACAGGCTCTTCTAGTTTCCTTTGGCTGCTCATGCAAATACCATGTAATGGGTCAGTTTGAACAATGAGAATTTATTAGTTCACAGTCTTGAGGCTAAAAGAAAGATCAAATCAAGGCATAATTAAGCAATGCTTTCTTCCCAAAGACTGGAGTTCTGGGACTGGATGCAGTGATCCTTGGTCCTTAGCTTGTCACATGGCAGGGCCCACGGTGGCCTCTTCTGGCCCTGGTCTCTTATCTTCCGGGTTCCATTGATTTCAACTTCTGGCTGCTCCCTCTGTGGCTTTCTCTCTCTGTCTGAATTTCATTCTCGTATAAAGGACTCTAGTAAAAGGATTAAGAACTATCCTGATTGAGATGAGCCACACCATAACTGAAGTAACCTCATCAAAAACTCCTACTTCAATGGGTTCTCACCCACAGAAATGGATTAAGTTTAAGAACATGTTTTTCTGGGGTACATACAGCTCCAAACCACCATACCTGCCAATATGTAGGAAAGACCTAAGAAAATGTCCACTCACCTGACCACCCTAAGCAGAAGGCTGTGCATAGCTCCTCCTGTCAAATATAATCTGACAATTAGGTATTGCCATATTGAGGAAATATTCTACTGTGAAAACGAATAGCCAATTATTGTTGTACAGTTATCCTGTTAGAATGGGGTCAGGGAATGGGGGGAAAAACACTAAAGAGCATCACCAGAGAGCTACAAGAAGGTAATGTTTCTATAAAACAAGAACAAGATGCTAAGAAAAGAAATATTTTTAAAAAGAAATTGTTCTTTAGAAATTAAAAATACAGTTGCCAAATTTTTGAAAAAAATCCTTAGAATTACTAGAAAGTAGTGAAGACTTCAGTTTTCTGAAAACTGAACAAAAAGCAAAGATATAGAAAACACGAGGAACATGATAATAAACTTAGAAGATCATCCAGAAGATCTAAAATCTGATGAATAAGCGTTCCAAAAGAAAGAAATAAGAAAATGTGAAGAAGTACATTTCAAATAAAACAAAACAAAAATTTCCTAGAGCTGAAGATCATATTTTAGGGACCTCTGAAGTGAAGCCAAGGGCCATGGAGTATAAACAACTAGGAAGCCATTCCCAAAACGCTAGACTTCTCTCCATCAAAAAATAGAATCTATTTCCCCATCCTTAGAATATTGACTGATCTTGTAAAAGACTTGGGCTGGAACTAGGCAGAAATTAGTGTACTTATTTACTTATGCCTTTCCCTCAGATTATCCCTTTGGATCACCCATGCTTAATCATATAAAAAAATTCTATGCTGAAATCAGCTTTCATTATCCCCACCTTAAACACACTATAGATATGTTGGGATTTTTTTTTTTCCACTTCTTTTACATGATTTCAAAAACAAACTGGTTCAATATAGAATAATTTGATTGGCATATGTACTAACAATATACAATTTGCAAAGAATAAGGTAGTTTATAAGGGCAAATACAACACTTTATTAAATGTGTATCATAAATATAAAGCCCTACCTGTTAGTTGATTAAGGTAGATACAGGAACCCTGTATCTTCCTAGCATTTATTCCATTTGTAATGGTTACAGAACCTTACTCCAGCAGAGTTTTCAATTTGGCCTTTTAAACTAACATAATTGGAGATCACTCTCTCTATGAAAAATATTTGCCAGTGTCTTTTCCAAAATAATGAGAGCATAGTGTTGTTTCTTCTATTATCATTCAGACTTAAAAATATTGAGAAGCCCTGTGTCCATTTTCCTTTAGTAATCAAAGTTAGCTTGCCATTTTTTTCATTAGGAAGGTTCTGGATTAATTCATTCTAAAAGGTTTTAAAAGGCAACATTAATACCTACATTCTGCAAAAGGGGGTAAATATAATAAACATTTGTCCAAAATTAATTAAAAACGTGTCTAAAAGGACTTTTTTTCCCAAAGACAATTGATGATAAAATGTTATTGTTAGTGGTATAAATAAACAGGTATTCATTTATTTTCTTTCTAACAAACGTAGTGTACCATTCAAATCACAGCTGTGTGTAGAGGCAACAATATATCAACATTGACATGGTATCACTAAGATGTATGGCACTGTTGGAGTCACTTCATCCATTCCTGAAAAGGAAGGTTCTTATTATTTATAAGGATTAAAAAATAATGTTGGGTTACATTAGTGAAGGTGATTATGTGATTACTACATAAAAGCAATGAAAAAACTGTTAAAACATAGCCAAAGTAATGTAGCTACATTGGTAAATATAAAAGATAATCTTAGTGTATTTTTTGTTTGTACTCCTCTTCTTTCCTATCTTATTTAAAAGACAACTGCATAAAGCTATAATTATAAATCTGTTGTTATGTACACAATGTATAAAGATTTAAATTGTGACAATAACATCATAATGCAGTGAGACAGAGCTATGTAGGAGAAAAGTTTTTGTATACCCTTGAAATCAAGTTGGTTTTAACCCAAACTAGATTGTTATAGATTAAAATATTAATTGTAATCTTCATGGCAACAACTAAGATGTATATTGCAAAAGAAATGGTAAGGGCATTAAAATGGTACATAGAAATTAACATAAAAGAAGGCAGTAATGGATAAATTGAGGAACTAAAGAAGTATAAGACACACAAAAAACAAATAGCAAAATGGCAGAAGACCTTCCTTATAAGTGCTTACTTTAAATGTAAAAGGATGAAACACTCCAACGAAAAGGCAGAGATTGGCAGAACATATTTAAAAATAACAACCAACTATAAATTCTCTACAAGAGATTTATATTAGATTCAAAGTCACAGTAAACCAGACTTAAAAGGTCACATATTGTATGAGTTCACTCATATGAAATATCCAGAGTCATCATGTCCATAGAGACAGAAAGTAGATTAATTGTTGCCAGGGTCTGGGGGGAAGAGGGGAAGGGGAAGTGACTGCTCAATGAATAAATACAGAGTTTCTTTTTCTGGGTGATGAAAATGTTCTGGAATTAGATAGTCGTAATGGCTACATGACCATCATTGTCACTATACTAAAAACCACTCAGTTGTACTCTTTAAAATGGTAAAAGTGGTAAACTATGTTACATGAATTTTATCTCAATAAGAAAATAGCAAATAAATAAATATATATATAATGAGGGGAAAATACACCAAATGTAAGATACAGACTATGGCTAGTAGTAATACTTTGATGATGGTCTTTCATAATTTGTAACAAATGTTTCACAACAATGCAAGGTATTGGTGGTGGGGTGATGAATAGGAGCCCTGTATGATGTTACGCATGATTGCTTTGTAAGTTCACAATTTTTACTATACACTTATTTTTTATGTATGTTCATGTATGAATGATATACTTCAATAAAAATTTTAAAATGAAAAACATATATATATGTAATGATAGTATATGAGATGAAGTTGGATAGTACCTATAAATCTGTGTTCACCCAAAGAGGAAACTTACAAGAGCCTGCTTATTTTAGGGATCTTTAAAAAATAAAGTAGAGAATACTATTTTTCAAGTGAAAAAATGTCTAGTAGGAAGAACACATTTAGATTAAAAATTCAGAATTTTGTTGATCTGAATTTATATTCTTTTCAGGTCCTAAAAGTACCATCTTTATTTAGCATCACATGTTCTGTATTCACTGAAAGTATACTGTGAAAGTACAATGGAAGGAAAAGGCTAAGTAAAATCTGTTATTTTCCACCAGAAGGGAGATATCCTATAAGCACTAATACATAGTCATATATGCAAGTAAAAACTTAGACATCTTTTCCTAAACCAGCAAATAGACTTGGACCTCAGTTATTTAAACAATCTAGTTTATTTGGTTCTGAAATAAAATGAGAATTTAAATTACATTTTTAACCAGTAATAAGTATACTATAAAGGACTCTGAGGTCATTTTCCTGTTCTACTTAACTATTTTTCTTGATTTTTCCCCATTAACAAAATCAGCTAGAAGCGATGGACTTTTATGTATTTCTTTTGTTTTCATTTTGGTTAACATCTGATTTGGTTAAAGATTATGCTTTGTGGATAGTTCTCATAATGTAAATATTTGAAAATTTCAACTTATGACTTAGGCATATATAAAAGCAAAATGTTGAGTTGAATTAGCACTGAATATTTAGATCTTGAGCTAACTAGATTTCATACCTATATCAAAAACTATGGAAAAGTTCTGGGAAGATGGCATCGGAGTAGGCAGGCAGGGCTCAACTCTCGCGAAAATGATGGAGAAGGGGCCAAAAGCTGTTCCAGGGACCTTCTTTGGGTTCAGCAGACCAGGACAGTGCTGCACAACCCCCACGAGGGCGAGGGACAGAGAGACGATTTTAAAGACTAGGCAATTTTAAAGACTTAGAATAAGTTGAACCAAATATCAAAAAAGAACTGCGGGCGGGGGACGACAATAGGCAAGAGAAAGAAATTGGCCAACAGAGTAAATTCCCCAACATATTTGGATGCCTAGACATCAGCAAAAAATTTACAAACCACACTCCGAAACAGGAAGAGATCCTAGCCAAAGTAACAAACCAAATATCCTGAAGAGATACAGGATTTAAGACAACTAATCAATGATAATCACACAAATCTCCTAAATCAAATCAAATAATCGAAAGAGAATATGACTAAAGAGATAAAGGATAACGGGAAAACACTGGGTGAGCAGAAAAAAATTTTTGAAAGCCTGCAAAGAAAAGTAACAGAGCTAATGGGAATGAAAGACATAATGGATGAGATTAAAAACACATTAGAGGAGCAGTGTGAAGAAGAGGCGAGAATGACCTCCGGACCGAGCTGAGCCCACGCGCCCCTGCAGTCCAGCGCCCATGTCCCACCGCCGCCACCATGCCCAAGAGAAGGTTGAAGGGGACGTTAAAGGGATAAAGCCAAGGTAAAGGATGAACCACAGAGAAGATCTGCAAGGTTATCTGCTAAACCTGTTCCTCCAAAGCCAGAACCCAAGCCTAAAAAGGCCCCTGCAAAGAAAGGAGAGAAGGTACCCAAAGGGAAAAAAGGGAAAGCTGATCCTGGCAAGGATGTGAATAACCCTGCAGAAAATGGAGATGCCAAAATATTCCAGGCACAGAAAGCTGAAGGTGCTGGAGATGCCAAGTGAAGTGTGTGCATTTTTGATAACTGTGTACTTCTGGTGACTGTACAGTTTGAAATACTACTCTTTACCAAGTTTTATAAAAATGCAGAATTTTGTTTTACTTTAAAAAAAAAAAAAAGCTATGTTGTTAGCACACAGAACACTTCGTTGTTGTTTGGGGGGAAGGGGCAAATGTCACTAATAGAATATCTCTGAAGTTGGATTAGTATGGGAGAAAACACCTTTCCCCTCTAGTTTTTTGAGAGACTTCCTCTTTACTCCTAGGAGAAGGGAATCCCTGACATTTGATAAACATTCACCTTGGCACAGATGCCTTGTGGTGTGGAAAAACTAAAATTTGTTTTTATGTCCTCATGACCTCTTTTCTCTCTGCCTTCAGCATACACTTGACTCCCTTAAACCTAGAGACCTGTTGGAGCCTGACCCAAAAAAATTGGTTACCAGGATGTCAGGCAATCTGGACTTGGCATCCCTCAAAAGAGTAGCAATTCCTTTTTTAGATTGTGGATAATTCTGCTGTTTTCATTTCATTTCCTGAAAGTCAGGGTTGGCTTGTGTAAAGTTGTTAAACAACATGCTAAATGTGAAATGTCAACCCTCACTCTAAACTTCCCCTGTTCAGAGCATCAAATGAAGACTTCATTGGGTTTTATAGTGGCTTTCTGATTTTGGTAGTCCATTGAAGAAGGGAGTTTGAAAGTTGTTTTATACTGTTAACAATTGTCTGCCCATGTCCTGCCTGAACGCCATGATTGTTTATGAAAAGTATCTTTAATGAAAGCTGGATACAGATTGAAAAAAAAAAAAAAAAAGAACATACAAAATGTAAAAGAAAAGAAAGAGAAAAGCATGGAAAAAATGGAACTGGGAATTGATTAACAACATGAAATGTAAAACCATATGCATTATCAGTCTCCCAGAAGGAGAGGAGAAATGGAAAAGGGGCAGAAAAAAAATATCTGAGGAAATAATGACCAAAAACTTCCCAACCCTTATCAAAGTCATAAATATCCATATCCAAGAGAGACAATGGACCCCAAACAAAATAAATCAGAACAGACATACCCTGAGGCAACTACTATTCAGAATGATAACTATCAGAGATCAAGAGTGGATTCTGAAAGCAGCAAGAGAAAAGCAAAGCATCACATAAAAAGGAACCTCAATAAGATTGAGTGCCAACCTCTCATCAGAAACATGGAGGTGAGAAGAAAGTATGATGTATTTAAGGTACAGAAGAGAAAAACTACCAGCCAAGAATTCTGAATTGGCAAAACTGTCCTTCAAAAATGAGAGTGAGTTGAAAGTATTCACAGACAAACAAAAACTGATAGGGTAGTTTCCAAAAGACCAGAATTACAAGCAATACTAAAGAAAGTGTTGCAGCCTGATAGGAAAAAACAAGGGCAAGAGACTTGGAGAAGAGTGTAGAAATGAAGATTATTAGGAAGAGTAAATTAAAGGGTAAAAAGACAGATGGTAGTAAGATATGACAACAGAAAGCCAGAAGTCAAATGGTTGAAGTAAGTAATGCCTTTACAGTTATAACATTGATTGTTAATGGCTTGAACTCCCCAATTAAAAGACAAAGACTGACAGAATGGATAAAAAATATGAGCCATCTATATGCTGTCTACAAGAGACTTACCTCAGATGTAAGGACACAACCATGCTGAAAATGAAAATTTGCAAAAAGAGATTCGATGCAAACAGTAACCAAAAAAGAGATGGAGTAGTGATACTAATATCAGACAAAATAGATTTTAAATGCAAAACTGTTATAAGGGATGAAGAAGATCATTATATGTTAATAAACGAGGAAATTCACCATGAATAAATGACTATACTAATTATTTATTCACCTAATCAGGGTGCCCCAAGATACACGAAGTACACACTGGCAAAACTGAAGGGAGAAATAGAAGTCTTTACAATAATATTTGAAGACTTCAGTACACCACTCTCAGTATTGGATAGAACATCTGGTCAAAGGATAAAGAAACAGAGAACTTGAATAATATGATAAATGAACTGGAACTAACAGACATCTATAGAGCATTGCACTCCAAAACATCAAGATATACATTCTTTTCAAGTGCTCATGGATCCCTCTCCAGGATAGACTATATGTTGGGTCACAAGACAAGAATCAATAAATTTAAAAAGATTGAAATTATATAAAACACTTTCTCTGATCATAACAGAATCAAGCTGGAAATCAATAATGAACAGAAAAAAGGAAAATTCCTAAACATATGGAGATTGAACAACACACTCTTAAATAATCAGTGTGTCAAAGAAGAAATTGCAAGAGAATTCAACAAATATCTTTAGACGAATGAAAATGAAAACACAACATATCAAAACCTATGGGACACTGCAAAGGCAGTGCTGAGAGGGAAATTTATAGCCCTCAATGCTTACATTTAAAAAGAAGAAAGAGCTGAAATCAATGACTTAACTACACAGCTGGAGGAACTAGAAAAAGAAGAGAAAATTAATCCCAAACCAAGCCAAAGGAAAGAAATAGCAAAGATCAGAGCAGAAATAAATGAAATCAAGAACAACAACAAAAATAGAATCAACAAAACCAAAGTTGGTTCTTTGAGAAGATAAACAAAATTGACAAACCCTTAGCAACACTGACAAAGAAAAAAAGAGGATGCAAATGATTTCAGAAATGAGAGGGGGGCATTACCACTGACCCTGCAGAAATAAGAGAGATCATAAGAAGATACTATGAACAACTGTATGCCAAAAAACTAGACAATTAGATGAGATGGATGAATTCCTAGGTAGACATGGACCACCTACAGTGACCTTAGCAGAAATAAAAGACCCGAACAAACCAATCACAAGTGAAGAGATTGAAACAGTCATCAAAAACCTCCCAAAGATGAAAAGGTCCGGACCAGATGGCTTCACAGGTGAATTCTACCAGATTGTGCTATTATGAACTAAATTTGTTGTGGAAACTCATGGAGTTATTAATTACAATATAGGTCACCAGAAAATAGAATGAGGGTAGAGAATGGAAAGCTGAGGGTTAATCTGTGCAGAATTGTTTAAAAGGTTGTTTTTAAATCCTTGGAAGTGAATAGAAATGGTGAAAGCACATCATAGTATTTGTATCTAGCAGAGCTAGAAAGGGTAAGTCTAAGGTTATGCATATTACTAGAAGAAAAACTAAAAAAAAAGTAACATGGGACTGTATAATATAGTGAAACCTAGGATTGTTTTTTTATGAAGCAGTTTTATTGAGATATGTTCACATACCATACGATCTATCTAAAGTGTATAATCAATGGCTTTTAGTAGTCACAATGTTGTGCATTCATCATCACAAAATATTTTAGAATTATTTCATTACTCCAAAAAAAAAAATCCTCCACATCCCTTAGCATGCCTTCCCTAGCCCTACATAACCACTAACCAAATTTCATCTTTATAAATTGATTTATATTTACATTTTATATAAATGGAATCATACAATATGTTACACAATATATTTAGTCAATAGTAATGCAGACATACAGTATTTGTCCTTTTGTGTCTGGCTTGCTTCACTCCACATAATTTCCTCCAGGTTCATCCATGTTGTTATATGTTTTACGACTTCATTTCTTCTTACAGTTGCATAATATTCCATTGTATGACTACACCACAGTTTGTTTATCCATTCTTTAGTTGATGAACACCTGGGTTGTTTCCAGCTTTTGGCAATCATTAATAAACACCACTATGAACATAGATGTGCAATGTCTATTTGTGTCACTGCTCTCGGTTCTTTTGGGTATATACCCAGGAGTGGTATTGCCGGGTCATGTGGCAAATCTATATTCAACTTCATAGGAGCTGCCAAAGAGTCTTCCACAGTGGCTATACCATTCTGCATTCCCCCAACAGGGAATAAGTGTTCCTATCTCTCCACATCCTCTCCAATACTTGTAGTTCTCTGTTTTGTTGTTGTTGTTGTTGTTTTATAGTGGTCATTCTGATAGGTTTGAAGTGATATCTCATTGTAGTTTTGATCTGCATTTTCCTAATAGTGATGTTGAACATTTTTTCATGTGTGTTTTTTTTTTTTTTTTTTTTTGCCATTTCTATTTCTTCTTTGTACAAATGTCTATTCAAGCCTTTTGTCCATTTTTTAATCAGATAGTTTGTCTTTTTCTTGTTGAATTGTAACATTTCTTATATATCATGAATATTACCTATTGGACATGTGATTTCCAAGTATTTTCTTCCATCGAGTCAGCTGCCATTTCACCCTTTTGACAAAGTCCTGCAAGGTGCAAAAGTGTTGAAATTTGAGCAGGTCCCATTTATCTATTTTTTTCTTTTGTTGCACGTGCTTTGGGTGTAAGGTCCAAGAAACCACCACTTACCACAAGATCTTTAATATGTATCCTACATTTTCTTCTAGTAGTTTTATGGTCCTGGCTTTTATATTTAGGTTTTTGATCCATTTTGAGTTGATTCTTGTAAAGGGAGATATCTTTTTGGTACAGATATCCAGTTCTCTGAGAACGATTTGTTGAAGAGACTGTTTTGTCCCATTAACACAGACTTGGTAGGTTTGTTAAAAAAACAGTTGACAGTAGAAATGTGGGTTTATTTCTGGACTCTCAATTCTATTCCACTGATTTATGTGTCTGCCTTTATACCAATGCCTTGCTGTTCTGACCACTGTAGCTTTGCAATATGTTTCAAAGTCAGGCAGTGAAATTCCTCCCATGCCACTCCTCTTTTTTTTAGAATACTTTTGGCTATTCAGGTGCACTTTCCCTTCCCAATGAATTTGGTAATTGTATTTTCTATTTCTGTAAAGTAGGCTGCTGGAATTTTGATTGCTATTGCATTGAATCTATAAATCAGTTTAGGTAGGATTGACATCTTCACGATATTTAGTCTTCCTATCCATGAACATGGAATGCCTTTCCATTTGTTTAGGCCTTAACTGATTTCATAAAGCATTGCTTTGTAGTTATCTGCATAGAAATCCTGTACTTCTTTGGTTAAATTGATTCCTAGGTATTTGAGTCTTTTTGTTGCTATTGTAAATGGAATTTCCCCCCTGATATCTTCTTCTGGTTGTTCAATACTAGTGTACAAAAACATTACTGATTTTTGTGTATTGATCTTGTATCCTGCCACTTTGCTGAACTCATTTATTAGTTCAAGTAGCTTTGTCATAGTCATTTCAGAATTTTCTAAATATAGGATCATGTCATCTGCAAATAGTGAGAGTTTTACTTCCACTTTTTCTATTTGGATCCCTTTACATTTTTTTCTTGTCTAATTGCTCTAGCTAGAACTCCTAGTACAATGTTGAATAACAATGATGTCAGTGGGCATCCTTGTCTTGTTCCCGATCTTAGAGGGAAAGCTTTCAATCTTTCCCCATTGAGTTTGATGTTGGCTGTGGGTTTTTCATATATGCCTTTTATCATCTTCAGGCATTTTCCTTCTATTTCTATTTTTTGGAAGTGTTTTTTTTATCAAGAAAGGATGCTGGATTTTGTCGAATGCCTTTTCTCCATCAATTGAGATGATCATGTGTTTTTTTACCTTCAATTTGTTAATATGGTGTATTACATTGATTGATTTTCTTATGTTGAACCAGCCTTGATACCAGGAATAAATCACACTTAGTTGTGTTGTATAAGTCTTTGGATATGCTGTTAGATTTGATTTGCATGTGTTTTCTTGAGAATTTTTGCATCTATGTTCATTAGACATTGGTCTGTAATTTTCTTTTCTTGTACTGTCTTTATCTGACTCTGATATTGGCTTCATAAAATGTGTTGGGTAATTTTCCCTCCTATTCAATGTTTTGGAAAGATTGGTGTTAATTCTTTTCAAAATGTTTGGTAGAATTCACCTGTGAAGCCATCTGGTCCTGGACTTTTCTTTGTTGGGAGATTTTTGATGATGAGATTTAATCTCTTTAAATGTGATTGATTTGTTAACTTACTATATTTCTTGTAGCATCAGTGTAGGTTGTTTGTGCATTTCTAGGAATTTGTCCATTTCATCTAGGTTGTCTAGTTTGTTTGCATACAGTTTCTCATAATATCCTCTTATGATCCTTTTTATTTCTGTGGGGTCAGTCATAACTACCACCCTTTCATTTCTGATAGTATTATTTGCATCTTCTCCTTCTTTTCCTTTGTTAGTCTAGCTAGGGGGTTCTAAATTTTATCGATCTTCTCAAGGAACCAGGTTTTGGTTTTGTTGATTTTCTCTATTTTTTTCCAATTTCATTTATTTCTGCTCTAATATTTATTATTTCTTTCTTTCTGCTTGCTTTGGGATTCATTTGCTGTTCTTTTCCTAGTTTCTCTAATTGTTCAATTAAATCTTTGAGTTTAGATCTTTCTTCTTTTTTAACATAGGCATTTAGGGCTATAAATTTCCCTCTTAAGATTGCCTTCACTGAATCTCATAAGTTTTGGTAGGTTGTGTTCTTGTTTCCATTTGTCTCAATTTATTTGCTGATTTTAATTGCAATTTCTTCTTTGACCCACTGATTACTTAAGAGTGTGTTGTTTAGTCTCCACACATTTGTGAATTCACCTCTTTCCTGTCTATTATTGTTTTCCAGTTTCAAACCATTATGATCTGAAAAGGTGCTTTGTATAATGTCAATCTTTAAAGTTATTGAGAGTTGCATTGCTCTTTCCTGGAGATAGATCCATGGGCACCTGAGAAGAATGTATAACCCACTGAGTTTGGATACAACATTCTGTATATGTCTGTTAGGTCTAACTCATTTATCATATTGTTTAAGTTCTCTGTCTTTTTTATTGACCTTCTGTCTGGTTGTTCTATCTAATGATGTGAGTGATGTGTTGAAGTCTCCAACTGTTATTGTAAAAATGACTATTTCTCCCTTCAGCTTTGCCAGTTTGTCTCATGTATTTTGGGGCACCCTGGTTAGGTGCATAGATATCTGTAACTGCTATCTTCCTGGTAGATGGTCCATTTTATTAATATATAATGGCCTTCTGTATTGCATAACTTTTTTGCACTTTTTTGTCTGATATTAGTATAGCTACCCCTGCTCTTTTTTTGGTTACTATTTGTGTGGAGTATCTTTTTCCATCCTTTTACTTTCAGCCAGTTGTATCCCTGGGTCTAAGGTGAGTCTATTGTAAGCAGCATATGGATAGGTCATTTTTTTTTTTACCCATTCTGTTAGTCTATGTCTTTTGATTGGGGAGTTTAATCAATTCACATTTAATGATATTACTGTAAATGCATTTTCACTTCCACCATTTTATTCTTTAGTTTTCATATGTCCTATCATATTTTCATCTGTCTTTTTACTCTTTTGGTTATCCTTTCTGCTATTCTTTCTTCTATACTCTCCTCCAAGCCTCTCTCTCCTGTCTTAATCTTTCAGGCTCTAAGGCTTCCTTTAATATTTCCTGCAAAGGTGGATCCTTTTTTATGAATTCTCTTAGTTTCTGCTAGTTTGTGAATATTTTATACTTACCTTCATATTTGAAGGTCTATTTTGATGGATAAATAATTCTCAGCTGGCAATTTTTCTCTTTTGGTATCCTAATTGTATCATACCACTCTCTTCTCACCTCCATGGTTTCTGATGAGAAATCTGCCTTAAGTTTTACTGGGCATCCTTTGTATTGTGATGGTTTGCTTCTCACTTGCTGCTCTCAGAATTTTTTCTTTATCTTTTACATTTGCCATTCTGAATAGTATCTGTCTTGGAGTGGTTCTATTAGGATTTATTCTCATTGGGGTGTGGTGAGCTTCTCGGACATGTAAGTTCATTTCTTTCATGAGAGTTGGGAAATTTTCAGCAGTTATTTCCCCAAATACTCTTTCTGCCCTATGGCAGTTTGGTATTGTTTATGAATTCCAAAAATAGATATTGGATTGTGTTTGTAAACTGGTCTGTTCCTCTGGGCATATTAGATTGTATTAAATTCAGGGGTTTCACTTTTACTTGATTAAGTTATAATTAGGGATTTCATTTGGTCACATCAATAGGATGTTGAGTCCCTGCCTCATTGGTGGGTTGGGACTCAAAGAGAAAATTACATGGCAGAGGAGAGAGTTGGTGTTTTGATGCTGGAGCCTGGGGGACAGAGCAAAGCCGTTCACCTGATAGTTTGCAGCTGAAGAGACTAAAATCCTGAACAGCTGAGACAGTCCAGAAAGAAATGAACCCCAGGAAAGAGTCAAGCCTTATGCTAACCTACAGCTAAGAATGGAAGGAGCTGGGACCACAGAGCCTTAGGAGGAAGAGGAAGGCTGAACCCTTGAAGAGACTGGCAGCCATCTTGCTCTAACACATGGCAACAGACTTTGGTGAGAAAAGTAACTTACACTTTATGGCCTTGTGACTGTAAGCTTCTACCCCAAATAAATACCCTTTATAAAAGCTAACAGACTTCTGGTACTTTGCACCAGCACCTCTTTGGCTGACTAATACATGCCCCTTTTCCTTTCTCTTCTCCTTCTGAAACTCCAATGACATGTATATTGTTATGTTTCTTGTTGTCATTCAACTCCCTGAGCCCCTGCTCAATTCTTTCCATTCTTTTTTCTCTCTTCAGTTGCTGCTGTTCTGTCTTTGGCTTCACTTATTCTTTCTTCTATCATTTCAAGTCTCCTGTTGTATGCCTTTAATGTGTTTTGAGATCACCTATTGTGTCTTTCATTCCCATGAGCTCTGTTACTTTTCTATTCAAGTATTTCAAATTCTTCTTTGTGCTCTCTCAATGTACCATATTAATGAAAGATGTTGTTAATGTAGGAAAGTGTGGGAGGAGGAGGGGTTGAGGCATATGGGAATACCCTATATTTTTTATGTAATATTTATGTAATATAAAGCTTCTTTAAAAATTAAAAAATTTAAAAAAATTTTAAAAAGGGGGTGGCAGCTGATAAAGTACCTAGGGCTAATAAGAGTGAGGAGCAATTACCACCCCTGGCCTGAAGGGATAAATGGAGACAGCTGGAATCTGGAGAGACCTGTGACTGTGGAATTGCCTGTTGACAGACTGTGTTCTGAAGTGGAGAAAGCAGCCATTGACAACTGAGGCTTCAAAGGAAGAGAACAAGAGGAATAAATACCACAGCTTCTCTCCTTCTACCCTCCAATATACTGCCACTGCTTCTGGCCAAAGGTCAAAGGGCAGGGGAGCCCAGATGATGCAATTGTAGAGGTTAGCTTCCTGCAAAGAAGAGCTATACATGTAAAACAGGGTATCCTGGAACAAAGCTAGAGCTGATCTTACTATGCTTTTGAGAAGCCTGACATTCAGGGGTGATAAACTTTTACAAGTGGGAGTGTGTAGAGATTGACAGACTTTCCACTGCTGCATAACTGAAGGAAGGCTGCTGTTGTAGCATGTCTAGTAGCATGGCTACTAGAGTGATTGGCTGTTGTCTAGAAGCCTGTGGCTCACTGATTGTGGACTTTCAGGACTGGGGAATCTATCACTGATTAGCTGTCAGGACTGGGGGCTCCCATTGATTTGCTAGCTTTCAGAAGCTTGTACTAAGACTGTTGTTGACTGGTTGATTTTCAGAAGCATTGTCACTGAGTGAGGTTGTTGCTGATTGGCTGCTTTCCAGAGCCTGTGTACTAATCTGAAGTTATTTTGAGTTGATGGTGGTTACTAGTTCACAACTTGGTACTTTTCCTTTCTTGAATACGTAAAATAAGTACTTTTAACTCTCAGTCCTCCCTTTTGGTCTTCCTTCAGCCAAGCCTATAAGAGAGACTATAAGGGCTTGTCCAGATCTTTATTTGTGATTTTTCAGCTGGTGTTGCCATTTAATGATTTAATTACCAATTAATGGAAGAAAAATAGCTCTCATTGCCAAAGTTTTGTCATTTATTTAAAGAAAAACAAATATGGTATATTTATGCCATCTTGAAAAGTCAGTACAGAATGTTGGACAACATACAGAACAAGAGTGAGTGATTTTCCACCCATATGATGTTTAAAAATGAAAATTTAATTTCCAGAACACAACTTAAATTAACTAGGAGTTTATCTCATGAGATCTTGGGAAAAGCATATTTGACTTAAGTGATTTAAAAACCATAATGTAAACTATAGACCTTGGCTAGTAGCAATGCATCAATATTGGTTCATTAATTGTAACTAATGTACCACACTAACATAAGGTGTTTGTAATTGGGGAAAAGGTGGGAGGGGAGTGGTTAGGTTATATGGAAATCCCTTATACTTTTGATGTAACTTTTATGTAATCTAAAACTTCTCTAAAAATAAAGTTTATTTTAAAAAATTGAAGGAAGATGAGGGTGAAATGATCAGATAAAAACTCAAAAACAGTTGTTATAGACACCATCAGGTTAGAGGTAGCAAGTGATTCATTCAGGAAGAGAACTGAGCAGAAAGTTGAAAAACAATACCTAGAAATCACACTAATGCACAAGCAAGAACTACACACAAGAAGACTTAGATAATAATGGTATAGGTTGTATGACATAGGAGTCATTGACATGGAGTATGATGACACTCCTGAGTAGAATACATACATCTGAGAAGGTAGGAGTGGGGAAATACACTGGGAGGATACATACCTACATTGAAGTTCAGGACACCCAAGATAATATGTACTTGGACAATGAAGAGCAAAAACTGGTATATTTTTATGAAAATACATTATAAAATGACAGGGCAGATAAAAAAACTTGGACAGTCTGGTACAAGGTGTTCAAAAAATAGTAGTTGAACACATGAATATTCAAAGAGCACAAAACTGAGAAAGGTAAAATTTAGTAATAATAGAGACTCCAATTGTCCAGACAATTTCTGACTTGTATTATACCAAAACCAGATTATCTGGCACTTCTTTAATGGCCCAAACTCTAATGTCTCAGAAAGTAAAGAAAGCAAAAATTGAAGCTATGACTCTGAACCACAAAAACAGCCAGCAAGAAGGAACTGGTTGATAAAACTGAAGCAAAAAGCTCCCTAAAGTCTGTGATACCTAGTGAAGGGAGTTCAAGACTGTGATTCCAGTGTTGCAATCTAAAGTGATTCTGAAAAGGAAAAAAAAAAAAAATGGAATAAGTTTGCAAAGAAAAAGAAGTATTCTCTCTGACAAGCTCAACTTTTAAAAGAATACTTACAAAGGCTGAAATATACTACACATAGCAAATGAATATGAGAAATGACAAAATATTTAAGTGCCCAAATTAGCTGAGAATATTTTTTAAAATTCTAAAGGCAGCAAAAGTAATTTTATTAACTATGTATAGAGCCAGCTGTAGGGGATAGATGAGGAATGACAAAGAGAATGTAAGTCTTGGCTTTTATTTTATTTTTTTTAATCTTATTTTTTACTTTTACTGTTTTCTTTTTTTTGTTGTTGTTGTTGTTTGTTTTTGAGTAAAAAATAAGCTTAAGTCTAGAAAGGGGAAAAAACTGCAAGAGGGAAACGAAGCTCCTCATAGGTACAAAGATTTTAAAAGAGCAACTGTTTTAGTTTTCTGCCTGCAAATGCAAATACCATGCAATGGAGTGGCTTCAGCAACAGGAGTTTATTGACTTACAGTTTTGAGACTAAGAGAAGTCCAAAATCAAGGTGATGCTTTCTTCCGGAAGACTGTGGCGTTCAAGGGCTGGCTGCTGACAATCTTTGGTCCTTGGCTTTTCTGTCACATGGCAATGCACGTGGCAGCCTCTCCGGGCTTCTCCCTTCTCTTCTGAGTTCCATTGACATTCAGCTTCTGGCTGCTCCCTCTGGCTTTCTAACTGACTTTCACTCTGCTTACTAAGGATTCCAGTAATCCAGATCAATGCGAACCTTATTCATATGAGCACCTTAATTGAAGTAACATCTTGAAAAAATCTTATTTAAATAAGTCCACACCGACAGGAATGGATTAAGTTTAAGAACATGTTTTTCTAGGGCACAGAGCTCCAAGCCACCGCAACAATTAAATATGCAATATGAGTGAAAGTCTCTAGACCCATATTGAGAGACCTTGCAGGTGGCAAATGGAGCCAGGCAAGAAGAGTATAGAAGAAAATGGAGTTCCTATATAAAAAATTAAAAGTGTATTATACATGGGGAGCAGGTCTAGCTCAGTGGTTGAATGCCTGCTTCCCACATACAAGGTTCTGGATTCAATCCCTGGTACCTCCTGGGGGAAAAAAAGTATTATACAGCTACAGATTGGTAATCTTAATGTTGATTCCAAGTAAGATTCGATTGAATTAGTTAAAAGATGATTTACAAATATTAGAAGTAGAAATGGTGATATTGAAGAGGAAGCATGGATTCACTAGGAACAAGCCCTATCAACTGAATTCAGCTTATTTTTTGACTGGATGAGAACTGTAGATCAAAGAAATGGACTAAACGGTTTACCTGGATTTGGCGAAGCATTTGATAAATGAAATTACAATCAAGTGGTGGAGAAGGGTCATCATAAACTAGAGAGAACACAGATATCGTGTTACTGGTTCAATGGATTGAACCTTAATTTAGAAGGATAGTGGCATGACACAGGGCTCTGTCCTGGCCCTCTCTTGCATGTCATTTTTATCAATGAAGATATATAATTATTTTGAATTAGTCAATGTTATTAAGTGAATAACATTAGTCAATGTTATTAAGTGAAGCAATATAGCCAATGAGCAATGTGAGGGAGTTAGGATCCAAATATTTCTAAACAGATAGCAATGATGGTCTCAATCTAAGAAGACAAAGGTTAATAAATGCCAGGCCTTATTCTTGTTTCCATGAACAGAAATACACACACACTACATGAGAAATCAAGCTGCTGTTCAGTTTTAAATTATACTTTATTATTATGGTGGTGGTAAAAGGTACTTTTCATTAAGAGCTATTAAAAATATTTTTGCAGGGGAGCCAGTGAAGCTCAGTGGTTGAGTGCCAGCTTCCCACATACAAGGTCCCAGTTTCAATGCCTGAACACAGTACCTCTAAAAAAAATTATATATATGTAATTGCTAATCCTCAGACTCATGTTGCAGAGTAGGCATAATCCCAATTGGAAAGAAAGAAACTGAAGCTAAGAAGCCAAGCGACTTATACAGTTCTCACAAGAAGATTCAAATCAAATATGTCTGATTCCAAAATCCATGCTTTTTCCAAGACTCCACACTACTTTAATATTTAAGTTCAAACAGGATCCAGACTTATTCATTTGCTTTGTTTCTAACTCCCATAAGTAATATGCTGCATTTTTAAAAAATTATCATCAAAATTCTTAATGCCATTTCAAAATGTTCCCTCCTTTCATAGTTGGAAGAAAGGCGATCTTATGGTAAGAAGGGTCATCAATCAAAAATAATTCACCCCAAACATATGAATAATTCCAATTTGGTTGACAGTAGGGGTTTGAAAACAATGGCCTATGGACCAAATCCAGCTCACCTCCTGTTTTTATATGGCCCATGAGCTGAGAATGGTTTTCACATTTTTTAATGGCTGAAAAAAAACGAAAGAATAAAACATTTTGTAACACATTAAAAAGTACTGGAAATTCAAATTTCAGTGTCCATAAATAAAATTCTATTGGAACACAGTCATGTTTATTTGTTTATACATTATTATGGCTGCTTTTGTGCTACAAAGACAGAGTTGAATAGTTATGATACAGGTCATATGTGACACTCTCATTGCTTTGCACTGCTGCTTAACACACTATAAATCTCAGTGGCGCAGTTACAACTCAACAGCCTCTCAGGTGACACATATACCATCATAAAGCAAAATTTAATTATTTTTTTATTACCAGTGCAAACTCATCATGTCAAAAAAGTAAAGTGGGCTCTGAGTGTCCCACTTTTAAGGCACAGTAGAGCATGGGTTATTTTGTTATACAATTTGATGCCAAAGCATTGTGTTTATTCTGCAATGATGCTATTGCTGTGCTAAAAGACTGCCATGTACTTCACCATTACCAGATTAAGCAGTCATCACAATATTCCCAACTCACAGGAAAGCAACAATCAAAACAATTAGAAAATTTTAAATACAATATCTCATCACAGCAGAATTTATTCACAAAAATAAAATATGAAAATGAGGCTGCAACCAAAGTAACTTTCAGAATGGCTCATTTGTTATCCAGGCAAGAAAAGCTATTTTTTAATGGTGAATTAGAGTTAATTAAATCAGGTTTGATTGCAGCAGCCAGGAAGTGTGTCCAAACAAAATAAATTTGATTAAGACTATTAGCCTTTCAGCAAGAACACCTGCTCAAAGAGTTGAGGGCATTCAGGATAGTCAATTAAAAACCAAAGCAAGATACTGTCAACCAAAATGGTAGCATAAGACAATCGAGTGTGCAGTTCACATACAGAATCTTTGAACAACTGGCAAAATTTGGCAGAGCTATCTTCCTCAAAATTCTGGAAAACAGTTAAAGGATTGCAGTAATGGGGTGAGTGCCAAATTGAAAGAATGTAGCTTTTAAAATGGTAGGTAAAGCACATGGGGCCCTTGCTAAGGCTTTCCTGACCTCTTACCAAGTGCAGTGCTGGGCTGGCCTGCAGTCCCATTGTTGGTCCTTGGCCCTGTTCCCAAGGGAGCAGATTAACCACTATGTGCATACTGGGATGTCCATATGTTGGTGCCAAACTTTTGGGTGGCACCTAGAAAGACTGCATCTGGAAACTCCTCTCAGGCTTTCCATCCCAGGACTTGCCCTGCAGGCAGAATAAGCTTGTGGACAGTCAAAGCAATGTAAAAAAAAACTAAATCAAAGTGCCCTGGGCAAAGTATTGCCTGCTTTAAGTCATATAATAGGGAACCCAGGAAGGGGACAAAGTCTGTTGCATCGGGAGTAGAAGGGGCAAATTCTGATAAATGGGGTAATTCCTAAGGCCAGAAGCAAGCACAAACCTAGGACAAGACAAAGACTCAAAAAAGATGGAAAGGACCCTGCAATTCACATTCATTTCAACCTGATCTTCTTGATAGGAGGAATACATTCTGAAGGAGAGCACAAGTTAAAGCAGAGCCAACTGGCAAAGACTGTGAAAGTTGTTTTTTGCATTGGCTTGTTTGTTTTTGTAAGCACCTAGCGCTCAAAGACCTCTCTATCCTATCACTAACTGGATACAAACTTAAGGAATAGACAACTTAGAGACTAAATCCCAGAGTTAACACATTAACATATTAAAATGTACAGTGTACAACAAACAAACAAACAAAAAAACAGGAAATGGTGGCCCATCCAAGGAGCAAGATAAAATTCCAGAAACTATCAATGAAAAGGACCAGACTTTGGACATACTGGACAAAGACTTTTAAAAAATGATCCTCAATATGCTCAAGGAGATAAAGGAAAACACAGAGAAAAAACTAAAGGATACCAGGAAAACAGTGAATGAACAATATGAGAATCTCTATAAAGAGATATAAATTTTAAAAAGGAACCAGACAGAAATACTGGAGTTTAAGACCACAAGAGCTGAAATGAAATATTCACTAGTTTCAATAGCAGATTGGAGTTGGCAGAAGAAAGAATCAGTGAACTTGAAGACAAGACTATTGATTCAGGCTGAGAAGCAGAAAAAAATTTTAAATAAGCAAACAGACCCTAAGAGACCTATGGGGCACCATCAAGCATGCTGTTATATGCATTATAGGCATCCTAGAAGAAAGAGAGAAAGGGGCAGAAGGAATAGTTAAAGAAATAATGGCAAAAATTTACCCAAATTTAACAGAAGACACGAATATACACATTCATGAAGTTCAAAGAACTCCCAAATGAGATAAACTAAAAGAGAATCACACTGAAACACATAGTAGTCTAAATGTTGAATGCCAGGTATAAAGAGTTGTGAAAGCTTCAAGAGAGAAGCAATGTGTTATGTACAAGGGAGTTCCGATAAGATTAAATGCCGATTTCTCATCAGAAATCATGGAGGCAATAAGGTAGTGGGACAAAATATTTAAATTCTTGGCAACTGAAAGAAAACAATTGGCAACCTAGAATTTTATACCTGGGGGAGATTTCTTTCAAAAATGAGGAAAGATTAAGACCTAGACATTCCCAGGTAAACAAAAGCTTAAGGAGTTTGTCACCACTAGACCCACTCTAAAGCAATGCTAAAAGGAGTGCTTCATACTGAAGGGCCACTAAACAGTGGATTAAAGTGATATAAGGAAATAAAGACCCCTGGAAAAGGTAACTATATGGGTAATTATAAATAACAGTACTATTGGTTTTTTTTTTTTTTTTTTTTGTATGTAACTTTACATTCTACTTCTTATAGGTTCTAAAATGCAAGTATATCAGAAGTAATGCTCAGTCTATGGCTTTGGACAATATATAAAGATATAACTTGTAAAAAACTATGGCAAAAAGGTGAGGGAACAGTGGGGTTAGGAATAATGTGTGAATGTGTGTATATGCTTTTTTTTTTTTTTTTCTTTTTTTTTTGAGGCACAGGTGCCAGGGATTGAACACAGGACCTTGTAATGGACTTCAATGGAAGTCAGCACTCAACCATTGAGCAACATTGCCTTCCCTGAGTTGGTTTTTTCATTTGTTTTGCTTGTTTTTTTTTTTTTTTTTCTGAAGGCACCAGGAACTGAACCCAGGACCTCCCATGTGGGAGATGGGCACTCAACCGCTTGAGCCACATCCACTCCTGTGTATGGTATTGAAGTTAAGTTGGTATCAAATCAAATGTGATCGATATAGAATTAGGATGTTACATTTAAGCCCCATGGTAACAACAAAGAAAATATATGAAAAATATATACAGAAATAAATGGGAAAGGACTCAAAATGTTACAATCCAAAAAATAAATATGAAAGTAGGCATTAACAGAAGAACTGGGGGGCAAAAACGTTAAGACTTACAAACACAAAATAGAAAATTGGCAGAAGAAAGGCCTGAGTTATCAGTAGTTACTTTAAGTGTAAATGGATTAAACTTTCCAGTCAAAAGGCAGCAATTGGCAAAATGGATTTTAAAAAGCATTATTTAAATATATTCTTTTAAGAAGAGAATCATCTTCAATTCAAAGACACAAGTAAATTGAAAGTCTTTGAAAGGATGTAAAAAATATATACCATGCAAATAGTAACCAAAAGAGAGTTAGGGTAGCTATACTAATATCAGATAAAAATTTTTGTAAAAAAAATTGTTACAAGGAATAAAGAAGGTCACCATATACTTATAAAGGGGTCAATTCAACAAGAAGTTGTAACAATTAAAATTTTATATGTACCTAATAGCAAGCCCCAAAATATATAAAGCAAATGTTGACAGATTTGAACAGAGAAATAGACAATTCTACATTAGTAGTAGCCTTCAATTGACCACCCACAATAAAGGATAAAACATTTAGACAGTAGATCAATAAGGAAACAGAAAACTTGAATGATACTATAAACCAGTTGATAGACATAAATAGAACACATTACCCAAGAGTAGCAGAATATGCATTCTTTTTAAATGTACATGGCTCATTCTTTAGGATTGACCATATGTTAGGTCACAAAACAAATATCAATAAATTCAAAAATATTGAAATCATACAATGTATCTTATCCAACTACAATGGAATGAAGCTAGGCATCAATAACAGTGGGAGACCTGGAAAATACACAAATATGTGGAAATTAAACAATGCACTCTTGAACGACCAATGGTCAAAGAAGAAATCACATAGGAAATTAGGAAATATCTTGAGGAAAATGAAAACACAACACTTATGGAATATAGCGTAAGTGAAAGGAAAATTTATAGCTCTAAATGCTTACATTAAAAAAGAAAGATCTCAAATCTTTCTTTTCAAATCTAACTTCACAAATGGAGGATCTAGAAAAAGAAGAGTCAACTAAATCCAAAGTAAGCAGAAAGAAGGAAATAACAAAGATTAAAGCAAAGATAAATAAAATAGAGAATAAAAAATCAATAGAATAAAGAAACCAAAAGTTGGTTCTTTGATAAGATTAATTAAATTGTCAATCCTTTAGCTAGACTGACAGAGAAAGAGACAGAGAGGACATATATAACTAAAATCAGAACTGAGAGAGATGCCATTACAATGACCCCACAAAAATGAAAGGGATTATAACAGGCTATTATGAACAACTGTACACTTACCAAACAAATAAATAAACCAATAATGAAAAGCCCAGGATCAGATGGCTTCACAGGTGAATTTTACTAAATATTCCAAGAAGAATTAACACCAATCCTGCTCAAACTCTTCCAAAAAAAATTGAAGAGGAAACACTTTGTAACTCATTCTAAGAGGACAACATCACCCTAATACCAAAACCAGGTAAATATACCACAAGAAAAGAAAATTACAGACCAATATCCCTTGGAATGTAGATGCAAAATTTCTCAACAAAATACTAGCCAGCCTAATCCAACAGTACATTAAAGAATTATACACCATGATCAAGTGCGATTTATCCCAAGTATGCAAGGGTGGTTCAGCGTAAGAAAATCAATTAATACAATATAACACATTAATAGAATGAATGGGAAAAAAACCACATGGTCATCTCAATGGACTCAAAAGGCATTTGACAAAATCTAGAATACCATTAAAAAAAACAATAGTAATAGAAGAGAACTTCCTCAACATGACAAAGGGCATATATGAAAGACACATAGCTAACATCATTCTCAATGGGGAAGGACTGAAAGCTTCCCACTAAGATCAGGAACAAGACAAAGATGTCCACTGTCACCATTATTTAACATTTTACTGGATATTATAACCAGGGAAATTAGTCATGAAAAGTAATAAAAGGCAATCAAATTGGAAAGGAAGAAGTAAAACTTTCCATATTTGCACATGACACGATCCTATATATAGGAAATCCTAAAAATCAACAACAAAGCCACCAGAGCTAATAAACAAATTCAGCAAAGTGGCTCAACACAGAAGTATCAGTAGTGTTTCTATACACTAATAATGAACAATCTGAAGAAGAAATCAAGGGAAAAATTCCATTACAATAACAATTAAAAGAATCAAATATCTAAGAATAAATCTAACCAAGGATGCAAAGGACTTGAACATAGAAAACCACAAAACATTGCTAAAAGAAATCAAAGAAGACCTAAATAAATGAAAGGGCATTCCATGCTTATGGATTAGAAGACTAAATGTTGTTAAGATGTCAATTCTACCCAAAGTGACTTACAGATTCAATGCAATCTCAATAAAAATTTCCATATCCTCCTTTGCAGAAATGGAAAAGCCAATCATCAAATTTACATGGAAGGGTAAGGAGCCCCAAATAGCCAAAACCACCTTGATAAAGAAGAATGAAGTTGGAGGACTCTCATTTCCTGAATTTAAAATCTTACAAAGCTATAGCAATCAAAACAGCATGGTACTGGCATCTATCAATGGAATAGAACTAAGAGTTTGGAAATAAACCATCACATATATGGCCAATTAATTTTTGATAAAGGTGCCAAGTCCATTCAGTTGGGAAGGAATAGGCTTTGCAACAAATGTTGCTGAGAGAACTGGATATCCATATGCAAAAGAATGAAGGTGGACCTCTATCTCACACCTTTACAAAAATTAACTCAAAATGAATCAAAGACTTAAAAATAAACAAAACTATAAAACATCTAGAAGAAAACATGGAAGCAGCTTTAGGACCTTGTGTTAGGCAATAGTTTCTTAGACTTTACACCAAAAGCATGAGGAAAAATAAAGAAAAAACAGATAAATAGGACTTTATCAAAATAAAAAACTTCACCATGAAAGTGAACAACCTATGGAATGGGAGAAAATATTTAGAAACCACATAACAGATAAGGTTTAATATCCACAATATATAAAGAAATCCTACTACTCAACAACAAAAAATACAAACACCCCATTAAAATATGAGCACAGGACTTGCATAGGCATTTCTCCAAAGGAGATATACAAATGACCACAAAGCACATCAAAAGATGCTCTACATCAATAGCCACTAGGGAAATGCAAATCAAAACCATAAGATAATATTTCACCCCTACTAGAATAGCTACTATTTAAAAATCAGAAAATATCAAGTGTTGGAAAGGATACAGAGAAATAGGGACACTTGTTCATTGTTGGTGGGATTGTAAAATGGTGCATCCACTGTGGAAGACAGTTTGGTGTTTCCTCAGAAAGTTAAGTATAGAATTACAGATGACCCAGCAATTCAACTTCTAAGCATATAACAAAAGAATTGAAAGTAGGGACCCAAAAAGATACTGCACACTGATATTCATAATGGCATTATTCACAATTGCAAAAAGATGGAAGCAACCCAAATGTCCATCAGCAGAGGAATGAAGCTTTCCTATGTCATTTAAAATTCATTGTATACATACAATGGATTATACAGCAGTATAAAGAAATGAAGTACTGAGACATGTGACAACATGGATGAACCTTGGGGACATCATGTTGAGTGAATTAAGCATGGGACAAATATTTTATGAGCTCACTGATATGAAATTATTAGAATAAGAAAATTCATAGTGTCAGAAACTAGTTTCCTAGGGGCTGGGGGTGGAGGTAGGGATGGGGAAATAATGCTTAATTGGTACTGAATTTCTGTTTGGTGTAATGGAAATGTTTTGGTAATGGGTGGTGATGAGGGTAGCAAAACCTTGTGTCTGTAATTAACAACACCAAATTATATATTTGAACGTGGTTAAAGGGGGAAATACAGGTTGTATATATGTTACTACAAAAATTTTAAAAGCCATAGTACTGTATAACACAAACCATAATGTAAGCTATGGACTATAGTTAATAGTTAAATTATAACATTTTTTCATCAATTTTAACAAAGGTACCACACTTATGCAAAGGGTCAACAATAGGGGTATATGGGAACTCTATTTTCTGCATGATTTTTCAGTAAATCTAATTCTCTAATAAAAAAATTTACTAAAAAAAAGGCAAATGCTTCAAGTGGTTTTCCTCAGCTTTTGATGAATCAACAGACATTACCAACACTGTTCAGTTGTTGTTTACTTGGGGAGTCCATGCTGAGTTTGAAGTGACTGAAGAATTAGCCTCTATGATTAGTCTATGTGGAACAACATTGAGAACGTTTTAAAAAAAGCTGGGGTTAACACTAATTCAGCACAGCCTGAAGCAGAATCTGCTAAGATGTGCTGCAACTGATGGTGGTGAAAACAAGTGTAGTATAGAAAAGGGCTTAGTTGGACAAATAAGCAAGGCTTGTGAAAATGTAAGATGTTCAAAGCCATTAGTTATACATTGTAATCTTCATCAGCAGGCATTTTGCAGAAAATATTTGATACAGTTTGTACAACATCGGCCAGTAATGACAACAGGAATTTCATTCACTCTTGTGGTCTTAACCATTTGTTAAGGCTTGACAGAAATTGAAGCTGACTTTCCTGACTTGCCCAAACATACAGCAGTTTGATGTCCTAGCAGTGGTAAAGTTTAACGGCCATTTTCTGAGTTCAGGATAAACACTAAAACTTTTCTAAATGAGAAGATTCACCCTCAACCACTACTATTGAACACTGAATGGGCTTTGGGGATTAGCTTTTGTTGCAGACTGGATAATGTTTCTTAATAAATTCAATCCAAAATTACAAGGCAAACAAGCAATTAAATGTGAATGTTTTACTGTGGCAAAGTCATTTCCATGGCAACTAATGTTGTTTAAATTACAAGTAATAGCAAGATGCTCTATACACTTCCCATGCTGTTAAGTTAAAACAAGAAGCAAGATCCCCAATCCTGCACAGATTTATAGTGGACATATTTTACCGAACTCAACTACAGTTCCAGCTGCATTTTTTGGACCTCGATGCAAATCCAAAGGGAATTTCCATATTTTAAAAATCCATTTAAGTATTTGATTGAAGAGCATCCACCTAACTGTCAATTGGAAGTGATTAATCTGCAATGTAATGACACACTAAAAGACAAATATCAAGGTCTTCTTTATAATACATTAATAAAATAAAAACAAAATAATCTAATAGAATTCTATAAATATCGTCTTCAAATGATGAATACACTCAAAATCGTATGTTTGTGGACTGATAACAGTATTTAGTAGTACATATCTGTGTGAAATGCCATTTTCAAAGATGAAATGTGTAAAATTGCATTACAGGTTAGCATTAACAGATGAACACTTGCATTTGATTTTCAACCCCAGTTAAGTGAAATATTATCCTCCCAAATTTTCAATTATGATTAATATTACCAAAATAATTGTACTCAATTATTACTAATATATTTTGAATTTCATCAATAAAATTTTTGTTTTGGAATTTTTGTTCTCTCTCATTATGTAAGTATACAGTAGCCTTGATTTTTGCCTCATTGCCTGCAAAGCCTAAATTATTCACTATCTGGTCCTTTACAGAAAGTCTGTGCTCTTTTCAATTGGGTTCCGACAAAGCGAAACAAAAACAAAAGAGGAAAATCATATCCCTTCAGCTCTGCTTCTCTCATATGATAAACTGAATGAACTGAATCTTAAATTAGTGAGTGGCAATATTTTACCCATGATTAGAGGAAAGGGGGGAAAGCAAGTTTAAAAAAACTACCTTTATTATTTTTTTTAATTTCTTTTTCAGTTACATATTCTTAAACAGGGATGTGTTTCATTATTCAGACATTCAGGCAATGTTGACTTCATTAGTGTTGACAGAAAAAAAGCATAAAAATGCAAAATATTGTTGGCTTAACCTGAACATACCTGCATTACCTATTATTGACCAGTTTGTGTTGCCAGAAGACTTATTCCTTGGCATTAAAATGGAGCACTTAAAAAATATTGCTAAAAAGCAAATGCCTACACACTGGTCTTTGCAGCAAATAAGGGTATTTATACTTTTAAAATATTTTAAGTCCATAATTGGATTAATATACACACCTTCTTATAAGGAGTTCAGATCATATAAACACTGTACAGTCCAAAAAACCCTACTGAGAATAAAACTAAATAGGTTTATGATAAGAAATACAGATATTGCATGTATTTACAAATATCATAGACACACAAATTTGGTCAAATACTGTAAAGAAAGAAGAAATGGTTTCACATTATAATGGCCAAAACAACTAACTACCTTGCTCAAAGAAAATAAAACTCATAATGTAACTCCTGTAGTTTAAGACATCATGACAGAATGCAACAGATAGAATGGAAACTGTCAACCAAATTTTACAGCAAATGTTTTCTAGACTGAGTGTAGGTCTTCAAAATCAAGAATTTGAAAATATCATTCATAGGATTCATACAACAATGATAAAAAATGTCCAGATTTGTGGTGCCTAATACGGGTGTCTAATTCATCAAAACAATTCAAAGAACTTTTGGCTAATAAGAAAAATAAATTACAAAGTACAATTAAACCCCTGTAAATGCAATAATGAAGTAAAAAATGTGGATTTATTTACTTTAATACACATTTTATATGTTACCTTGAGACAATTAAAATAAATAAGCATGCCTGAAGGCATACACTTAAAGACAAAGAAAGAACTGGATGGAAGGAGTAAGGGTTTGTAAATGAAAGATGAGTGTGGCATTTGATAAATATAATTATTTTTCTAGCCAGTCTTTTTGTTTTAACTCTTCTTGAAAATTCTAGCTAGTAAAATGTGACAAAAGTACACCTGTGTCTTTATGGCTTAAAACAAAGCATACATGAAAAGTGGAATGGGTTTCCTTTTTTATAGAACCATTACTTTGTTCATATGCAGGCACTTCAAAAGGCTGGAGGCAAAGCACCCGACCCATCCTCTCCAAAATATTTTTCAATCACACTATTATGCTAAAAAGTAGGAAAATTCCAGAGAACTAGCAAAGTCGAATACAAGAGACTAATGTGCACAAAGGGCAATAGAGTGACCCAGTTTTTATTGCTGGGGGTCTTTTTTTTTTTTCTTTAAAGAGCAAAATAATTAATTTTAATAAACCACACAATTGCATGGCACATCCAAAGTTTTCTGCTTAAGGAAAAAAATGTAATCATTCAGCAGTAGGCTTATGTGGGATCTCCTCAGGTTTCAACCTTAATATACTGCTATGAGGTTCACATTTATTTCTTTTCCTTAGCATATTTTTAAAAACTCCAACATATCTCATTTCTCAAAGTATTCATTTCCTGCTGTCTAACATGCATTATCTGGAAGCATAAAGTTACATTATACAAATATTTTGCATTTTAAAAATAAGCACTTTTGCCACTTCTGCAACACTGCACTTCACATAGTGGTGCAACAAAAGCAGAACTTTACCGCACTATTTGTGATTCATTTTACCACGACCATCTGCAGAACCCACAGAGTTTTTTCCTCAGTACCTCTGGGCAGTGACTGTACCATGATTTCACAGAAAGAATGTTAATTTCACTCATGAATAGCAGTACCATCAGTAATACTGAAATCAATGCAGATGTTACATAAAATATGAACCTCTCCAGGAATAACTTCTTTTAAATATTTAGGCAATTCTGTTTTCTCTGTTGTATTATCCATTGGGGAGAAAACTTCTGCTTGATTGCTCTTTACAGAACTTATGAAAAACCAGATTAGGTAGATAACTGGCTGACATTTAAGAAATTGTATTGCTATATACAACAGGGGAAGAGTTTCTGAAAAATATTCTGTAGAACTGTATTCACCAATACCACCTCATTGGTCCAGTCCATTCACTGATGGGCAAAGCACTCATGTTTTTGACAAAACTTTAAAGCTTCCATAAAAGTTAAATTAGGAAAAAATATATGAATATAAGACAACCACAAAATGAAGTATGACGATATGACATTTTTGTCTTTCAGAGTGAGTCCTTGAAAATGTATGTGGCCACTACAGAGATGATTTTAATCACAAGACAGCAGATGAACATGTAAGTAACTCTCCACGATCCGTCTGAGTCCAGAGTCATTTGTGGCGCTGAATGGTTTTCCTTTTCCTTCGTTTGAAAAAACAGCAGCACCTGCAGAAAGAGGAAAATACTACATAAATGTACTAAAATGTCACAAAATAAGGCTGAATCTATCACATTAATTTAATGGTCATAAAAAGCAACAGGACAGTGCAAGATAAACAATGAGCACATCCATGAAGCATATATATTAGTTAAACTATGGCAGAATTATTACTATTATGATTCATCAACGTGCCTTTCAGGAACAGCAATGCATTCTGTGCAATATAAAAAGGAGTCTCTAAACTTAAAGAAGCTTTGCACCAAGATTAATTGAGGAGTTATGGAGTCCTGAACTCAAACTAACCCACCACATTCTATTTAGATGTGAACCTTTGGCAGCCACATGCTTTTGTAAAGTTCATCTTATGCATGCTCTCCTTTTCCCCTGATATTTCTAAGTGATTGCTGAAGCCATTGTTAGAAAGGCAATAATGATCCTGATACTGGTGATTTTATTTTCACCAAGAATTAGTTTAGATTCCAAAAGTAAAAAGAGAAGCCCAATATTCATTCTTCAACAAATATTTCCTATCATATTCACAAACTAGAAGAGAGAAAATACACTAAATAGAATAAGAACATCAAGATTGGCACATTTTAGTTCTTTAAGGGAATTTTCTTAAGCTTATGTTAGTTTAATGTGAAAATTATGCTTAACATTTAAATAGCATAAACAAGGTTAGCTGATTCAATTTGTAATCTATGAAGAAAATGCAGTCCGGATTTTTATTCCTAGGTGAAAAAAAGCTAAATATAATCCTTGAGAGAACTAGTTTATCTCACAGTAAATGCTCCTAGTCATGAGAAGATGTAACATATACATGGCTATTCTAGAATAATGTGGAGGCTGGTATAAACTGAAAGAATTAAATGACAATCACTGGATCAGCATAATGCACGCGCGCACACGCACACACACACACACTCATATCCTAAAAGTCTGGCATTTCTTCAAATAAAATTATGGCTGTTTCCCCTTCTTTCACACTTAAAAGAAAATCAATCTATCAGAATTTCCAAGACAATAGGTACCACATACAGAGAGGATATTAATGTTCTATGTTCCTAAATATTGTAATTTGTCTTTTCTAATGCCAAAGGACATAATTTTTAAAATGTCTACTGGAAAGGTGTTTTAAGGGATATTTAAGCCCTTTGGAATAGTGAATTTAATGTAATGTTCTGATGAATAAGTAAAGTCTCAGATTATCCACATGTCTATTAGTAATTCACCTGGTCTGGTTTATTTTCCCAGTACCATTAACCTGCCTTCAGTTCTTAAGAGTTGAATTCTTCCTAGTTCTCATGTAACCTTCCCTTCAACTGTACAATTGCACAGCAAAACCACACCAAGCATTTATTTGATACTAAACGTTTTCAAATGAATTCTCATGGTAGAGACCTTTTAAATTCAAAATCAATCTAAAAGAGACTTTCTTTTTTTTTTTTTTTTTTTAAATTAATCCTACTAAAGAGTAAATCCTTGAAACAGATTTGCAAAAGTAAAGCTGTAGAGAATGGGGAGCGGATGCTTAATTTATACAGAATTTTTATTTAGGTTGATTGTAAAACTTTGGAAATGGAGGTGGTGATGGTAGCACATTACTCTAAGTATAATTAACAGCACTGAATTATGTATGTGAATGTGGTCGAAAGGGGAAGTTTGGGGCTGTGTTTGTTACTAGAATGAAAGTTAGAAGATAAAACGTGGGACCATATAACACAGTAAACCCTGTTGCAGACAATGGTCTGGGATTAATAGTACAAGTATAGGAATGTTCCTTCATGAATTATAACAGATGTACGACACTAATACAAGGTGTTAATAATAAGGTGGTATATGGGAAAATACACCCACCTAATGTAAACTATGGATTATACTTAATAGTAGTATTTTAATATTCTTTCATCAAGTATAACAAAAGTACACTAATATAAAGTGTCAACAATAGGAGAATATATGGGAACACCGTATTTTTTTTACATGACTCTTCAGTAAATCCACAAATTCTCTAAATTAAAAAAAAAAAAAAAAAAAAAAATTTAAAAAAGCAAAGCTGTTATTTAAACTAACTACCACCAGAGGGCAGCACTGCCTTATGTGCTATGAACACATCCAACTACAAACAGAGATGCTCTCAAAATGATATACTTACAGAAGTTAAGAAGTGAATTGATATTTTAGAATTGATAGGAAAGAAAAAGCTTCACCAAGCCAGAGGTAATTTTCATCTTTGGCAATAAGCTAAATGACATACAAACAGCCCATGTCTGCTTTCTTACGATATAAGTCATTACCAAAACCTAACTGCCAGTTTTAGAGATTAAGAAACTGGGTCTCATCTCAATTGTCTCCTGTCCCCAGGCATTCAGTATGAAACAGTGCCACTCCCAGATAACCACGCTATCACATTACTGTTTTATTTTCCTCCCATTCCTTACCACTAATCCAAAAATATTGTTTACTCTTCTGTCTCAATACTAGAATGTAAGCTTCATAACGGCTTACTCACTTATATATCCCAACAAATTGGCACAAAGTTGGTACTCATTAAAATATTTATTGAATGAATGAACGATGAGCTACTTCATAAAAACAAAACCTTCAAAAACTGCTCTAAACTTGTCTCATAAATGCAACTTGGGCCTAGTTAAAAATCTTTTTAAAATTCTAAAGCATATTCTGGGCAGAGTACCCTAGAGTTCCTAGGGTACAAACCTAGTGAAACTTCCTCAAATGAACATTTTAGTGGCTATGTGAGACTTTTCCAGGAAAAAAATGGCTTATACCAAATTCTTAAAGAAGTCTGAATCGCCAAGGTTAAGAACCATTGCTCTCCAGATGCACCTGCTGAGTGATACCACCTGCTTTTCCATTTCCAATGGAGTCTCGGTCCTGGATGCTATGAGCTGAGCACTGCAGATACTGAATGGACCTCATGTTTTTGATTTTTATAAGTGCAGGTAAATGAGTTAAAAGAGATGATATAATTTTAGCACTCGGTACAGTTGAAAGAAAGAGAAAATAGTTATTAGTACTAACAACAAATAACAGCAAAGATTTCAGGAATTAGCGCCCACAGAGGGTCCCACAGAGCAGGTTATTTTTTTCAACAAATTCAATTATCTGATTTTAGTAAACTATTAATGCCTTTAAGATTTAAAAATACATATTCTTTCCTCTCGCTGCTCAAAGGCTACAATTTCTTATATATTTGGTCATACTTCAGATAGGGTCTCTTCAGATCCAGATTACTAACAAGTACCCTGAGGAAAGTTATTAAACTTCCCAAGTATTTAAATCATGTTCTTGTCAATGCTTTTCTTTTTCTTGGTTCTTTCTTTATTGTCCCTTATGTGATTCCAGTGAGCCAATCTGTTCACACAGGCCAGGTTAATGCTCTAACATAATCATTTTGGAGCTAGACTAAAGGCTTTGAAGCCATGTCACTGCTCTAAAAACCATTGGGAATAAATATTAAATCCTGCTTCTGATTAACTCTAAGGTTGTTTTAAATACCATTTAGGCAGGGAACAGGAAATTATAATGGATTCAAAATCTGTATACCTGCATGGGTTACTCCTCAAACATACCCGTTCTTTCCTTGCTCCACATTGTTACTCATCTTCTCTCTTTTACCACCCATCTCCCTTGTCAAATTATACTCATCCTTTGAGAGCAAGTGCAAATGTATCCTTATCCATGAAGATTTCTCTGATCTTCCCAGCTAAAGTGCATGCTCCATTCTCTGAACTACAATAACATTTTATCCCTCTCCTATAGTGCTAATCCCATATTACCATGTATTAGACCAATAATTCTCTCCCTGATTGCTCCTTAGAATCACCTGGAAGTTTTTAAACCATAGTGATAACCAGGCCTCACTACAGACCACCTAATTAAGTCAGAAACTCTGAAAGTGCAGCCTAAGCATTGGTATGTTTTAAAAATTCCCCTATGATTATAATGTAAAGTCAGGATCAAAAATCACCATATAAAAAGTATTGGTATACTTCCTCTCTTCCCTAATGGAATATTAAATGTCTTGAGTTATCTTCATAACCACCATAGTACCAAACACAACATTCCTGTTCAGTAAATGTTGGAAGGGGTAAAAGAAGAAAAGAAAAAGAAAAAAGATTGTTTCATATTACTTAAAAACTCAATAACCTAAGGAAGACTTTTCTCCTAAATTCCTTAAAGTACAGTCTTGCTACTATTGAAAGGATTGTTTATATTTGGGGGAATAGAATATTTTTCATCACTTGGAAATCATATCTTTATCCCAGTGAGGTACTATTCTAAGAGATTTAAGGATGCTGAAATGTCCATTGTAGAATACATTCTTATTAATGGACTCTTTGCCAATCATAGGTTTAAAAGGGGAAGGAAGTTGGAAAGGAAACAAACTCTGAAGGAGAATTCTAAGCAGGTTCCTAGCTACCCATGAAATGATGGAAGACAGAAGCATAAGATACAACTTGGAAAAGGATATCATGCTCATGATTCTTAGTCACAGACTAAGATGATATCAGGAATGTAATATTGAGGACATAGAAATGTTAGAATGAACCTGATTAAAGAAAAAACAAAATTTATGTGTTTAAAACAAGTTCTGAGAATTTCTGCAATCAACTTGGCTAAAGCATTACTGAAATCATGGGTTGCTACCCATTTGTTTTATAACAGCTTTATTCTTTTAAAGCATACATTCAGTGGTTTTTAGTATATTCACATTGTGCTGTCATTACCACTATCCAATTTCAGAAAATTTCATCACCCAAAAATGAAACCCTGTTGTTACCCATTCAGCAGTCACTCTCATCCTCCTCTTCCCCACTAATCTACTTTCTGTCTCTCTATATTTGTCTACTGTGGACATTTCATATAAATGGAACCATACAATATGTGGTATTTTGTGTACGGCTTCTTTCACTTAGCATAATGTTTTTAAGGTTCATCCATGTAGCATGTATCAGTACTCCATTCCTTTATACTGCCGAATGAAGTGGTATCTCATTGTGGTTTTGGGGGGCGGATGTGGGTCAAATGGTTGGGTGTCCGTCTGCCATATGGAGGGAACTGGGTTCGATCCCCGGGACCTCCCGGTAAAAAAAAAAAAAGAAACCTTTATTCATTGTGGTTTTTATTTATATCTCCCTAATGATTAATGATTTTGAGCATGTTTTCATGTGCTTATCAGCCATTTGTTAATCTTTTTTGGAGAAATGTTTATTTCAATTCCTTTTGCCTATATTTAATTGGGCAGTCTGTTTTACTGTTGAGTTGTAAGAGTTATTTAGATATTCTGGATACAAACCCCATACCAGATATATGATTTGTAAATATTTTCCCCCATTCCATAAACTGACATATCTATAAAATAGAATTTTGCTCTTTGGTCAACAGGTGTGGTAAGTTTTTAAGTATAGATTTTCTTTAAGAAAAATCCTAAGGTTTCCTTCTGTACTAAAATATTAGAAACTGTCAGATTAGTCAGTGAAAACAGTGATTTAACTTATTACTCTTTTGTTCAAAAACTAGTTGCTTTCCACTATATAAGCCTTATCTTACTGGTTTAGAAAAAGGGTTAGCAAACATTTTCTGTAAAGGGCCAGATAGTAAATATTTTATAGTTTTTCAAGCCGAGCCATATAGTGTCTAGCCTAACTACTCAACTGTGCTGTTGTAGATTAAAAGTAATCATAGACAATTTGTAAACGAATGAGTGTACAGCTGTTTCATTTAAACTTTAGAAAAACAGGTGGTAGGCTAGATTTGACCCCCAGTTTGCCCCTGGTCTAGAATTTAAGACCCTTGCCAACTTTATTTTTCATTATTTCCAAATACAAATCCCCTCCAAACAGACTGGTGCACTCACAATCTCCCTCCAAATATAGTTACTCCCACCAAGAATGTGTTCTATCCAGTATTCTGGTTCCACCTAAAATTCTCCTTTCTCTGTGAAATCTCCTTTTCCTGATCCTTCAAACACTCTTCTTAATTCCTTTGGACCATTAATTCTCAACGAGAATAAATTTCTCCCTAGGTGACATCTGGCAAAGTCCGGGGATATTTTTGATTGCCACAAGTTGCGAGGGGTACCACTGGCATCTAGTAAGTAGAGGCAAGGGATATTGCTAAACATCCTACAATGCACAACAGTCATCTTACAATGCACAACCAAGTATTATCTGGCCCAAAATGTCAACAGTACCAAAGTTGAGAAACCTTGCTGTAGATCACTAGTTCTTATAGCATGGTCATGTACCTCTGGGAGTCCATAAGGTCAAAACTACTTTCATAATAACACTAAGATATTATTTGCCTTTCTTGCATTGGTGCAAAAGAAACAGTGGGTAAAACTGCTATTGCCTTAGTATAAATAAAGGCAGTGACTAAACTATATTGGTAATCATTATATTTTTTAAGTCCTATGCACTTACAGTTTAAAAAAAGTTTCATTTAAGAATATCCTTAACAAACAATAAAAGCCATTAATTTTAAAAATCTTGACCCTTGTGCATGACTTTTTAATACTGTTTGAAAAAAAATGAGAGGGACACATAAAGTACCTCTGCATACCTAAGCACCATTGTTGTCTAAAAGAAAAACACTTTTATGATTGCTTGAGTTGTCACCTAAACCAAACACTTTTTTCATGGAACACCATTTCTTACTGAAAGAATGATTGACAAAGTATGGTTATTCAAACTTGAGTAGATATTATCTTTGTCAGATATTATCTCAAAATTCAACAAAGTGAACTTGTCACTTCAAAAAAAAAAACAACTGGTAGTATTTGTTCCCAATGATAAAATTAGAGTTATTAAGAGAAAATTTAGAATTTTGGAAAACTTGTATCTGCTACTGGGAACCTGACAGCTTCCTAATACTAAAATACTTTTCTGATGAGATGAAGTGGTGATATGAAAGAATGTGACTTTTTTTGGTATTGCATAATGAAATGCGTCAAAATTTAGAAGATTTCCATAAGTCAGTGAACCAACATCTTTCAAATAAAAAGTTCACTGATGTGATTTCAGGTTCTACCTTGCAGTTTACCTTTAAAACCTCACTTATTGAGGATTTTTGTTTGTTTTTTAGGAGGTACTAGGGATTGAAGCTAGGATCTCGTACATTGGAAGCAGGCGCTCAACCACTGAGCTACATCCGCTCCCCATTGAGAGTTGGATTTTTCGGGGTTTTTTTGTTTGTTTGTTTGTTTTTAGGAGGTACTAGGGACCAAACCTGGGACTCACTTATTGAGTTTTAATGTAGTAGCAAAGAAGAATATCCATAATTATCTGAAAAGGAGATTAAACTCCTCCTCCACTTTCCAACAACATATATATGTAAGGCCAGCTTTTCTCCATATACTTCAGAAAAACAATCTGCAACAACATATTGAATGCAGAAGTAGATATGTGGTTCCAGCTGTTGTCTAAAAGAGATTTGCAAAAATATAGAACAATATCACTCTTCTCACCAAATCTTTTTTGGTTTTTGAAAAGACAGTTATTTTTCATAAACTATATTAATATGTAATGGATTTACTATTGTTAAAATAAAGTGCATTATAAATATCTTAATATTTTGTTTAATTTCTAATATAGTAAATATCATTAGCTCTAACCCACATTGACCAAAAAAGCTCTTTAGGGTCCCCCATAATTTTTAAGAGTGTAGATACCTAATACCAAAAAATTTGAGAACTGTTGCTTTAGACCTTTTCTAGGCTACTTATCCATACTAATCTGGTGCTGCACATTATTTTTCTACTTATGTTTCTACTTTCTTCTCAGAAACATTGGAAATCCTTTTAGTGATTAAGTATTTCATACCCATAAATGGTTAGCATTTGTTAGCTAACTAGCACCCGATAAATATTTGTTGATTGAACTTCTACTTAGAAGCAATTCTTACTGTTTTGTTAAAGGAAAGCAGTTTCTATTCAGCCACCTCAAACTACTGAGCAATGATCTATATATAAATACTGAAAAGCATTTGGTGCTTTAGAGAATACAGGAACAATAATTTTTATAATACAAACAGTATCCTATTATTTAATCATTTTGAAAGCTATAGTTTAAAATGTTATGTTTGCTTAAAGCGAAGTCATCAATGATGGGTAATTTTTAAACAATACCATAGGTCATAAAATACAAAAATATACTTGGATTTATTTGAATTTAGAATATTATTATTGTGCACAAATCTCAAAATCCCACTTTGATACCTCCCAGGCTTTAAAAAAATCATGTATGGTAAATGCACTAATACTATATATAAAAGGAATATTATAGATCAATGGAGAAAACAGACACTATTACCTTTTATGATAAAATAAAAGATGGCACATTTGAAAAATCATGTACTAGTATTTTCCAAACAAAAAATGTTCAGACATTTAGTTTATTTAAGTTGCAGGGACTAAAGAAACAAAGGGTAAGGTCAAGCAGCTAACTGCAATGTTAGAAGAATTAACAAAAAAGCTAAACTACATGGAAATATTCATATGTCCTCTGATTTAATCCCATGATCTGAAGGTAAGACCACATTTTCCTTCATTTATTTATTTGATTCACCTAGGAAATTGCGAGTTATATACAGTGTTGAGAGTCTCTCTGGCTAGCAAAAGTTACAAATAAGTGAATAAAAATAAAACAAAACAAAATTACAGTGTAACAGTTAAACATTATGAAGAGTCATATGCCTAAAACTGGGGTGTAGAAGAGTAAGAGAAAAGGTGAATCCTATATAAGGCATGCCAAGTGGACAAGGGGGAAAAGTATGCAGTAGGTAAAAATGGATTTAAAAACATGGAGCTTTGAAAGGATTTTTACCAACATTAAAGATAATTTTCTTAAAAGACATTCCAGAGTGGTAATGGATGATGGTGATGTGAATTAATTAGGGACACTGTGAATATAATAATCATTACTGAATCGTATACCTAAAAGTGGTTAAAATGGGAAATATTATGCTGCATATATGTTACAACAATAATGTTTTGTTTTTTTAAAAGATCTTTTCAGAGCAAAAGACTCCAAATTTATAGGGTTAGCACTAACTATAAATTTTAACACCTAACTCAAACTCTTCAAACAGAAACCTTTAACCCACTTGCTTCCAGTAGGTAATTTGTTTTCCATAAATTAGCTTCAAAATAAGGAGCACCTTGTAGTAAGAGCTCATATGTATTGAGAATTATTATTTACATTTATTATACAGCCCAGGCATCTTATGTGCATTATCTCAATTAATCTGCACAAAATCCCTATGAGTACTATGAGTATAAATGAGCTACTATTAATTATATGATTTGATAGAAAAGGATTCTGAGGCTCAGAAAAATTGCTCAATCTCACACAGCTGCAATTTGAATCCAAGCATACTGACTTCTGAATTTGCACTACAGAATACTAACAATATTACTGGAGACTCCTTACATTCAGGTAGCAGGATATTTTGCTTAAAATAAACCTAGTTTTTTTCTTTTTAAAGTCTAAATTGTCATCTCTTTCCAAAAGCAACAACATGACTTAATCATGTAATTATGCAAAAGATGTTGAAATGAGTATCTTGTACATGCCATAAAGTTTCTCATGATATCGGCTACAACAGCTTTAAAAAGCTTCTAACAACTTTAAAGATCATTCGAAGTTTCTTGGGGAACCATTTAAATAGGAACTCCTTGGTGAGAATGTGCCCCATTCATAACCCTCGCCATCCAGTTTAGGAAGAAGCACAAGAGTGTTTATGATTGTTAACTTTGGGGAAGATGGATTTGGTTTGTCTTTTTCAAATTTATATTTCTAAGTGATAAATGCCCAACTATGTGACTATATTGAATACAAGTGATAATACACTTTGTATGGACTTATGTTTTATTAATCTGTATCAATAAAGATGATTTGTTTAATAAAGCTACATCTCTGATTCTAATTACTATAGTCATATTTAAATTTATCTCTCTGTCTTTGTTGCATAAGTTCAGTCCCTACAGGGAAAGGCCTGCTAGGTTTTTAACCCCAGAGTCGGTAGAATAGTTTTATGCACAGACTATTGCATAACAGCATTATGTTATGCAATAATTTAAAAAAATAACTATTTAAAGCCATATATATTAATTCTCCCAATAAAACAAAATGTTTCACTTGATAAGCTAAACCATGTAGCTTTTTCTTTGCAATATTCATGCATTTTCTTTGTTCCAACATGTATTTATTGAAAACCTTTTATATACTAAATACCTTGCTAGGAGCCAGAGATACAAGATAGATGATGATTTGAGAGATGTCTTAGCTACAAAAATTACATGACTTAGTTCAAGAACAGGGAGTGCCAAGGTTAACACCTATGTGTCTGGTCTCAATATCTGGATAAACAAAGGGATCATTCACAGAGATAGGTTATACCAAGGAGGAAAAAACTAATGGGACATGTATGTGGGGAAGTTTCAAAAGTTCAGTTTTTGACACATGAAGTTTAAAATCCCTGAGCAACATCCAAGTGGTAATGTCAAGTAAGCAGCTAGAGTTACGAGTCAGAAGAGAGGAGTAAATTGGAGATATAAATTAGGGAGGTGTTCATAAATTAGGGAGGTGTTTCTAAAGTGATGGGAATGGATAAGATTACCTGGAGAAAAAACGTAACTGACAATGAGATGAGAATGGGCCTAAGATTTAAACCTGAAGAACTGCTGCACTGAGAAGTAGGGTGGAAAGGATTAGGAGAAATCGTTTATTCAATAAATATTAAGTGAGCACATACCAAGTGCCAAGCACTATACTAGGCACTAGGAATACAATGCTAAACAAACACTCTTTGCAGAGAAAGACTGAAAAATGTGGCTAAAAGATTAATCTGGAAAGAGATCTGAAAAGAGACTACTGGATTTAAACATACAGAGGTAACTGAAAAGGAATAGAAAGTTGGACTGGTAAAAGGTCTTAAGGTATGCTGTGTTAGGCACTGGGGACACAAAGATGAAAAAGGCAGCCTCCTTATTTTTGAGATGTTCACAGGAGGCTAGATGAAGAGAATAATATGTACAGAGGCAGATTTAAAGAACCAATGCAATACAGAGCTCAGAATGGAAAATGGTGGGATATGGGGCTGGAAAAGATATGGGGCCAGACTATGAAAGGTAGGAAGGGACTTGGTGCCATGTCAAGGAGTCTGGACTAGATGCTCCAAGCAATGGAGAACCTGTCCTTCAGGAATAGCCTTCCACCATTCTCAACCCCCATCACCTACAGATAGAGACCCAAACATATAACAAACACTCCTACACTATCCAAACTAAATAAATTCCTATTCTTCAAATCCATCTCTGTTAAGCATTCTCTGATCATCCTATCAGGAAGTAATATTTTTCTATATAAGCTCTAACAGTTTGTTTCTACCTTTTTCATAGTATCTGTCACATACTGATGTATGCTAATAGAACTGCAATCTCTCTGCTGGTTTGTAATCTACTTAAGGGCAAGGACAATCAAATATTTCTGAAATCTCAGCAGTGTAATTTTGGGATGAATAAATGGATGAATGAAACAGATTTGGTTGAAAGCAGGTCTTCAGGAGGATGCAAACACAGATGCACAGTATTAGGTGAAGTGTGTGAGTAAGGAAGTAATAATTTAGGACACTGATGGAAGAAGCACAAGCCTAGGAAGAACATAAATGAGAAAGGTCATTGGCAACTGGAAGTGGAAAGATAAACAGGAGTAACAATAGCTATTGAGCATGTGCCATGTGCCAGACAAAATGCCAGTGCTTTATCACATTTAATTTTCTCAACAACCTATGAGGTAGATATTATTAGCCTCTTATCACAGAAAAAGAACAAGTTTGAAGAAAGTAACAAACAAGTGGCAGAACTAGGATTCTACGATCTATGTTTAATTACAAAGAACATGTGTTTTCTCATCTGTCACACTTTCTCCCCATTTCATAACTATACTTAGGATTGTACCTAAAATTCACAAATAACCATAAGCCATTGTTTTTACATTTTGATTTTACAATATACACATATGTAGCTGACAATTAATATCCTGAAATCCACTAAACTGAGTCAATAAATTTATGGTCAAAGCTGATTAAAATGGATACTTTACTGCTGTTTTCAAAAGAAAAATCCACAAAAGTCTTCTCATGTTGCAGCCAGCAAATAAGTATTATCTTGGAAATTATATGAGGTTCATTTTGGACATGAATAAAATGTTTCAAAAATGAATTCCAATCTAAGCAACTTTCTTTTTCCACTCCAAAACTGACTCAAATTTGTTCTGAAACTGAGAGAAGTATTGTAAACTCAGCTTTACAACTAAAGGCAAATTTCAGAAACTAATTTAAATTTAATTTTATTTCTACTAGTAGGAATATTATTTTTCATAATACCTGCAATTAGTAGGACTATTTAGATGAGGATTTTTCATAATATTATCTCATTAAAGTTAATCATTAAATTTTTCACTATAAACCATGGGTATTCAATGGCAATGATTATTAGTAAATTAACTACTGTTTTAGTGATACTATTAGGGTGGAGGCTAAAGTGTGTATTTAATAAACAGGTAAAAAGTAAGCTTAACTCCAAAACCTGTCTCTCTATTTAAAAGAGTAAATAAAGCTTCTGTGTTACACAACAAATGCACAAGCACAAGCAGGGTGGTGTACCATCTATTCGTTCCAAAAGTGCCCCCAAATCTATGCTACTTGAAGCAAAAGTTGCAGCAGGCAAAAGAGCTCCTCATACAATTATTTCTTGCTTTTCAGAGCTAATGTTAATGACATCAAATGCTTTTGAATAACTTTTACCAATTTTAATTTCTATATTGAGAGGTTTGTTTTAACAACACAAAACGGTTCTAAATCTTTCAAATTACAGTCAACGGAGCTATTTCTGCCTGCCTACACTTGAGAACTCACCACATGTTCAACACTTTCTGGCAGCTATACACAAAAAAATACAAGGAAAAAAAGAGAGAGAGAGAGAAGTCATCAGAAAACAGCCCACAATGAAATTATCACATTGTTTTTTATGCTTATTTTTTTTCTAAGCAGACTTAGTATAATTTATATTCACACAAAACAAATTAATTTTAAACTAATATTAAAGCATGCAGCATACTATAAAATTAATAATTATTTATCCTTATGCTTATAGGAAAAATAAGCATCTATAGTACACCAATAACTTTCATGCATAAAGACTCCTAAAATTCAAAAGTTAAAAATATGCTGGTAGTTCCAAATAAGACTTTGAGAAACAGTTCTGAAATAACTATTTTGGTATTACTAAGGCCTTTACCAGGATAGTACTGTTTTAAACTTAGTGATTAAAATGATTAAACACAATACTTGTTTTGCATGCACCTATTTGGGGTGGGGAGGGAATCCTTGAAAGTTAATTGTACATAACTATAAATCTCAAACATGCAGAGCTTAAGAACAGAAATTTACAAAAACAAGCAAAATGAATACATACTTGGTTTCATCCAGCACTTCTACTTCTGTAGGGGCTGTGATGGGTGCGTTTGAACGTCCTGCAGTTGGATCATCTGTGTTTAATTCCCCATTTGTAGAACTTACAACCTGAAATATATATATAGAGAGAGATTATATATATGCTTAGTAATATTTATATAATAATAAACACAATTAAGGTTAAAGTATTTAAATTAGAAAGTTAATATGTGGAACACAAAACAATTAGTATATAGCTCATAATCAAATGCAGTAATAGGTCCAGCATTTTATTAAAGATCAAGGTCATCCATTATTAGCTTTTTCAGTTTTCTTCCTTTCCATCAGGAAACTTCTGTCTTCAGTCTCCTTCCCTCTAGTTTTTAAGGCTAACCCATATACTTGTATCTCAATCAGTTCCATCTGTGTCCTCATCTCCTTTAGTACTTTGCTGTATCATAAATTACTTCTTTTTGGAAACATCAATATTTCTTTCTGATGGATCCTTCCCTTCAACCTGTAACCACGCTCCATTCTCCATCTCTCATATCACCCATTTAAATAAACGGCAATACCATTCACTAGTTGTTCAAGCTCCAAATTCAGGAGTCATCATGATTCCTCTTTTTGACTTAAACACCATATCTAATCCATTAGCAGGTTTTGTTAAATCTTCCACCTCAAACACATTTCAAATTTAATCAGTTCTTGCCAGCTCTATTATAACTACAATTTCAGTCTAAGCCACCATAATCTCTTGTCCAAATAAGAGCAAAAACCTATTAACTGGTCTTCCTTGTTTTACCTGTTATCCCCTCCCCCCGCGCCCCCCATTTTGTATTCTCTGCAGAGCAACCAGAGTAATTCTTTTAAGCTGTAAATTAGATCATGTATAATCTCTTGCTTAATACTCTCCATTTGCTGGTTTCCCATTTCATTTAAAATAAAAATCTATCCTCCTTACTCCAATTTACAACCCCCCACATGATCTAGTGACTGTCTACCTCTCTAAATGCACTACTTTTCCCTTCACTCACTATCCTCCATCCAATATGCTCATTCCCACCTTAAAGAGGCATTAGCTGGTCTGATTACCTGGAATTCTATTCCTACCTATTGGCTGGCTTCTTCATATCTTTCAGATTCTCAGAGAACATCCAAAGACAGGCCTTTCCTAGTATACCATCTAAAGCTTTCATCCAGACAGAAATACTCTTTCATACTATTATTAATTCTTTATATCTTTAATTCATTGCATAATACTTATCAGTGTTGCTGTTTATTTATTGTTTCTTGACACCTGTCCTTGCCTCCATTAAAATTTCTTTTCTTTTCTTTTTTTTGAGGTACCAGGGCCAGGGATTGATACTGGGACCTTGTATGTGAGAAGCCGGCACCCAACCACTGAGCCACATCAGCTCCCCTGAGTTGGTTCTCCCATTTGTTTGCTTGTTGTTTGTTTGTTTTTCAGAGGCACCGTGAACCAAACCCCAGATCTCCCATGTGGGAAGCAGGCACTCAACCACTTGAGCCACATCCACTCCCTCCATTAAAATTTAAGTTCCATGGCAGCATGAACCTTGCCTGTCTTGTTTCTTACTACAGTTATCCCTTCCACATCACAGGAGTTAAGAGTACGGTGCCCCCACAATCTGGAAAATCCACGTAAAATTTTTTAGCCCTCCCTTCATACCAAAGAAGTCGTCTGAATTTTTTCTTTTTCTTTTATGGGGTGTTTACAGTACCTTATTGTAAAATTGGGGTTAAGAATTATACAATACTGTATATTTTATGCATTTCTGAGTTTCTAAATTTTCCAGTGTCAACTGCTGGCTTTTGCATGTTGCCTGCGGCTTCCGCAAAACTCCCCCCAAAATTCCCATTTAATTTCTTATGCCGACCCGCGATATATCGAAACCATGATGGGGAAAGTCATTATGTGGAAGGGATAACTGTATACCTCCCCATTCCATATGGCACAGAAAAGGTAATCAATAAGTATTTGTTGAAACAAATAAGTGCATGCATGCATGAATGATATCCTAAAACAAAAAGCAGGATCAAAACCATAACAAATTTTTCAAATTCTCTCAGTCCTACAAATTACCTTACTGCTCTATTTCTTCCTTTCCCCTTATCTCTAAACTTCTTTTTTTTAAAAAAGTCTTAACTTAAAGTGCTTCCATTTTTAAAACATTTTCCATTAATTTATTCCTTAACTCTTTGCAATCTGTACTCTGCCCTGCTGACAAAACTCTGATAAAAGTTCTCTTGATGAAAACCAATGATTCCTAGAAAATACATTCAGTGGTCTTTCCTCATTACTCATTTTCTTGTACATTTCTGTATCATTTGGCATCAGCTGATCACTTTGGAGTATACAGGTCTAGACTTAAAATCTAGCTTTACCACCTACCAGTTATGTGACCCTGGGAAAAATATCTTACTAAACCTCAGTGTTCTCAACTATGAAATGGAAAATAGTATTTCACAAGATTGCTATGATGAAGAAATACCATCAATAAGTAAAGCACAAGAGCTCAATAAATGATGGCCATCATTATTCCTGGCAATTTAAGCTACAATCATGGCTTCAGCTATCACCTCTATGTAAAGAATTCCCTGAGCATAACCACTCACCCACATCTTTGGTTAATTGGTCATCTCCCTTTGGCACTTTAAACTTAGTATTTCTGAAACCAACTTCATCATCCTCCCTCTTAAATCTGTTATTCTTCCTATTAAAGTCCTACCATCTTCCCAGACCTCCAGGCTCAAAATGTAAGACACTTCTTTGATGCTTCCTCCACTCAGTCCTCTAATCTCTTTAAAAGGAAAAAGTATTAATATACCAAAGAATTGCTAGCTATTTAACTTAACCATTAATAGAACTTCAAATTTCCAAAACTTAGTTAATTCAAAATTTCTTATTGAGGTTCTACAATGTGTCAGGTACTTGGGATACCTCAGTAAACAAGATGACAAAAATCCCTGCTCTTATATGAACTTTACATTCTAGCACGGAGGGAAAAAAGGCTCTCTCCTCCCATCTCACCCCAAGAAAAGTAACTAGAAATCAACCAATGTATTTAGGTTGATTCATGAATATGAAAATTCAGTTTCCTGTATCCAATGTGGGGCAAATACTTAGAAATAAACATTGCATTTGTGCATACAGCTGAAAACATGCAAAACTGTCATCTTCAAAGACAACCCAACCAGTCACCAAAGAAGAATACTCTTACATCTAACTCTGCCTTGCTGCTTATGGGTGCCTATTTCACTCTTTCTACCAATTCTATTGAGCTCTGTATACATTTTTCTCTTTATTTCCTCCTCTTTCTGAAAACATTAAAAATAATTTTTTTCTAATTATTAAACATAATTTGGTTCTTTATTCTTAATTTTTTAAATTTTAGAGTCCTTATATTACATTGGAAAGGAGCTAGAAAGCAGGATTCTTATTGTACTTTTATATTCTCTATTACCTTTAACTAGCAGAGTGCCTTGCATAAAAGAGATCATCAAAACTGTTCATTAAACAATTTCCATTGCTGTGCTCTCAAAATAATATTCAACAGGTTTTCAGGACCCCACCTCAAATTACAGGCAACTCCTCTAACATGTTTTCCCTTACCTGAACGAGAATAATTGAAAATTAAAAACCTAGGTATTCTGAATTTCAGATATTGTCCAGCAATAGTAACTATTGTACATGGTAATTATATAAGCCAACTCATTTGGTTTATAGGGGAAGAATTTTTGTAACTGATTTTGATAAACTTTAATGTTAGTGAAATGTGTTGGACCCTGTTCTGCATGATTTACCAGAACCAGATCAGAAGGAAGTAGCATCTTCCTTTATGTAGTTTCTTCTGGGTTTCCAAGATTCTCTAACCTTCTGAGTAAAGGCCAAAGTATCAGGGTCAGAATAGAATCAATATGGTAAAGATTTAGAGATGATGATACTGCATTGCCCTCCTGTAAAGTCAGCCTACTTAATACCAGTGACAAAAGAGTGTATCATAGCATTAAAACTGTTTTCACTTTTTAAAAAGTGGCCATTTTGCAAAGGAATTTTATAAAGGAGAAACAGAGAAATAATATTATAAATAATCTGTGTCATTAAATTCCTGGAAGTCTAAATCAAAGGATATATACAAATTATTTTTATAAGTCAAATTCTTATAAATTTATAAAACTATTTTATCTAGGTGACATTTCTAGAATTATAACTTGAACTAGAACATAAGAGTCTCTGAAATAATAGTATTCATCAGGTTGATTACTAGTACTATATAAAACCACCTTTCTTACATAGTCTAAAAACTGTAACTATTATAATTGATATTCTTGATATTTCAAAGGATGACCCTAAGGCATAGTGATATTCTCATCAACTTTCAACAAAGATAAACCAAAACAGAGTTTCAATTTAACTTCACTTAAAGAAGGAGCTATTAATCAGGCTCTATATTCATTGAGCATTCCAATCTTTGGAGATATTATCATAAATGTTATTGTAAAAGAATATCAGCATAATTCATAATATTGATTTACTCCAATGACAACTTGATAAGGAATTTCCTAAAGGAGATGAGCGTGTAATAAATTTGTGTAATTAAGGCATGAAACTACACTCCTTCCATAATCTCTCTTTTGCCTGTTTAGTACTCCAGAAGACTATGAGCAGAGAGATAGGATTGTAATAATCACTCAATTTTGTTCCTTACTAACAGTTCTATATTTTCAAAGATTTGATGGTAAAGATTGAAACTAGTTATTAGAAATGTTTTAGGAAGGTCAGCATTCACAATTACCATAATTAGGAACTAAAGGATATATAGTAACTATTACTTCCCTGACTTTTAAACCATCTATGTTTTCCTGCCATCTCAAAATATAGATTTGTCTAACTCTTTTTCCATTTTTATAACCTGTATTTATATTTCTGATCTTATATTGGCTAAAATATCAGACTGCTTATTACAATTAATGTTATTCTTTCATTTGCATCAACAGTGCCTAGTTGCACAACATACCTGTACCATTGTGACTCTGCCCTTTGTTTTTCCCCAGGTGCTCAGTGTCACATTTTCCTTAGAGCCAAACCAAAGGCTGTCCAATTCGAAGAGATTTCCAAACAATCAGGAGGTATACTATACCAGGTAAAATAGTTTTTCAGTAGTCTCCTTAATATCTGTCTTCTTCCCTCGGGTTGCAGTTGCCTCTCAGCTTTTATATGGTCAGGTTTCCAGTTGACACTGAGCTCAGTGGAGTTATGCTACAGTGAAAGTACAGCTACCAGGAATTTAGAGATTACTGCTCCCTGCTGTAAGTGGCACATTTCAAAACTTAATTTTGGAAATCTTGATTTTCCAGGTAGAACCCTATCAAAAAAGGATAACAACTGAACACTTTCTTCCCCCAAACTCCATCCACACCCAACTAAATTCTACCTTCTACCTCTTTTTCAAATCCTTTCATTTCTCTTCATCTCTGCTACTCATCATTCTTGCTCAGCTATAGACTTGAAAGCTGTGTCTCTGCCTTGGACTAGTCTCCCTTCAATCTAGTCTCCAAGAAAAGTTATCTTTAGAAAACAATTTAATCAAGTTAGTCCCCTACCTAATTCTCTTTATGGTTACATAGTTCATCCAAGTAAAGTCCAAATTTAATAATAAGACCTGTTAGGTCCTTCATTATTTGCCTCCTGCCTACCTCTCAATCTCATTTCTCAACACACACCAGCTTGAATAAATTGTATTCAATTACTCAATGTGTCCTTTTCCCCTCCAGAACCTTGTGCATGTTATTTTCTCTGCCTGGTATATTTCCTTCTTGACCCATCTACCTTCTACAACTGACTAACTCCTAATGATTTTTCAGGTCTCAGTTTAGATTCCACTTTTTCCAGGAAACCCTGACCCACTGAATCCAGTCTAGGTACTTTTCCTCTATCTTCCCATAGCAACTTGTACTTTCTCCACTTACCACAGTGCCTGTTTATTAGCCTTCCCCATTGTCTGAAAAATTCATGGAGACAGGTACCATATCTGTTTTTCTTCCTTTTATTCAAAGAAACTAGTACATAGTAGATATTCGTATATATGCTGAATAATAATTGTTCAGGAAACTGAATATGGTATGGCCAAGAATCTCAGCCATATTCATTACCAATGATTATAAGGGGAAGAGGCATGCTTGATTCCCTGAGGGGCTTTACAAGAATAGATTCAAAATAAAGTTGTTAGATATTTGAATATTATTCTTAGTCTCTTGAGTGGGAAAAGTTTGTCAAATGTATAGCCATGTCCTGTACATTGCACTGAAGAGATAGACTAAAATTAGATAAATTGTGCTTGACAATGCTTTCTTTTGGTTGTGCCTTTCTATTCCACTTCTCAAAGATGGATAAAAATACTAGACAAGGTTCTTAATTTACAGAAGTAATCGATTCTATTTACTGGGCAATTCCTAAGACCCACCCTCTGTATCAGATACTTTTTTCCTTAATGTGGCAAAATATTGAAAGTTGGTAGATACATCTGAGTATGTGGGTAAGGGTAAAATTGCAGTTCTCTGTAATGCTTTTTGTATTATTTTTGCAACTGTCGTGGAAGTTTGAAACTATTTCAAAACTTAAAAGCTAAAAATAAAAGCACATCTGAAATAACAAACCTAAGGATCTTTCTATAGATCAAGATAGCAAGAATTTTCACCTTGTATATAAATTCTAAACAGTCTAGAATGCTGTGTGGTACTGCACTGAGAACAATGAACAGTTCCATCGGGAAAAGTGCTGTGATAGTGGAAGAATGAATGCCATAGGCCCAGAACGGCTCATCTAAGGTAACTGCTGATTCAGCTTCTGAATACCTTAAACCTATAACATGTTTTATTACCAGATAGTTACCCACTTATTATGGAAACAGAAAGAAAAGTCTTTACTGAGAAACTGATGATCTGTTCTTAGTATTTGCTGAGAATATTTTTTAATTGCCATATAGTCTTTGCATCTTCTGCAGATCCAATGCTGGAAACTTTGCCTAATAGGTTGTTTAATGACCTTTGCAGGAAGAACTTCAAGACAAATTCCTCTCACACTTATATATTAGTAAAAAGTTTTTTGTCTTTATCACTTCCCTGTTTCAGATGATGAGAATGATAGGACACATTGTTTCCCTTTCTGCCTTTGTTCAGAATCAAATTTAGTATTCAATTATAATAAACATATTGCCTTAGATTTTAACCACTTTACTTTTCTATTATTATTAGTTTTAAATGACAATTTTGTTAGTCTAAATATACAAGTGTCATGTTATAACTTTTTAAATAATTTTGAAAGTGGGTAGGATATAAATTATAAATGAATTCTATCTTTATTTTGGAATAGGACAAGATCCAAGCATGATCTTACTCAGGTTGTTAGTAAATTTTTCATGACAGTCAAACTTATTTACTGCCCGACTCATGAGATCAGTTAATGTTGTAAAACACATTCATGAAGTTAATGAAAAAGTGCATAATTTTTGTTTTCTCTATGCTTTACTAGAATACTAGTAAGAAAAATTGATCACTTACTGAATTTTAAAATGAAAAATATAATTTCTAAAGGCATAAAATTTTTAGAGTGAAATGATGAGAAATGAGTAAAGTTTAAATATCTCTTTGAAAAGGTGAAAATACAGAACATGAGGTACTGGAGCAATGAGGCAACAATCAAAGTTATTCACTCTGACGGCATGAACCAACTTGAGAATCATGAAAGAGTAAGAAGAGGCTAAGAAAATGAATTTGTTGTAAAGGTACAGAATGGTAGGAAGCTCTCTAATACTGACTTAATTGTTGCTGATTTCCCTGCACACTGAGCAAACATTTGCTATGATATACACAAGTCAGACACATATAAACACATACAGATACATACACAATCCAGTTTGTGTTATGCAAATTAATACGTAATTTGCCCAATTAGCTTTTCCAATGATATGAAATGAGATCATAAAAAATTTTAACATTAAGGCACCCTTGCCTCTGAATCCCTAGACTTTAATAGAACTATTCAAGTGCTTCTATTACACATTCCTGAAAATTCCATGGACTATAAAATTTTATAAAAATATATGGTTACATAATTTAAATTACCTCTAAAATTTAATGGTGAGAAAAACACGAAAGCTTTTAAGATTATAATCATGAAATGATTTTTAGAATGCAAATAATGAAATCCAAAGTATAGCCTCAGTTGATTAAAAATACATACTAAAAAAAGTGCAAATTTGGTAAAACATAATGGAAAATGTTCAAATGGGTATATGTGGAGGAAAACAATCAGATATAATATGGTTTTAAATTAAAGTGGTTTGAGATAAGATTTGTTATCTCAACTACTACTTTAAATTAGCATTTGAATTACCTTAAATCAACATTTTAAAAGACACTGAAAAGTCTGTACTCTCTTCCTATTTCTACAATATACATAAGATAAAATATTAAACTTTAAAAAAATTTTTTTTAATTTTAAAATTTTAAAAAATTAAACTTTAGGGGAATGGGAGAACAGAATATAGTAGCTAAGTATAGAGAAAAGGGAAAAAAGGAACAAATCAAAACCTAAGGGACTGCTTTAAATGTTTTAGATATCCACAAATTTATTAATAAATACATGCTATTAATTACTTTCTTTAAATATTTTCTATAAGCACAAACAAAATAAAGCATTATAAAAATTAGGGTCATGTTTATTTGACCAGTTAATCTCAAAGTACATTATGAGTTCCTGCTATGTATATATTACTTTATTAGTGAGAGGTCCTAACTGATTTAAAGAGAAAGAATAGATACAAGTGAGCAGATTGAAAGAAAAGCTAAAATCAGCCAGGGATGAAGAAAGACAGATAGCTAGTTAATTAACTTAAATTTAAAGGAGGCGAGATCAATTAAAGGGAGAAGATATAAAAATGTTCTATTACTTAACAAAGCATTACAAATGACTGCGTTTATTATTGGAAAATAAGGTTTAACACATTTCACATAATACAATTTGTTTTTCTAACTTGCTATGAATATGACATACTTAAATACTGTTGCAGATACTTGCAAAAATAAACAAGAGCAAAACCGTAGTACCCCTGGTGGTCTTTCTAGACAATGTTAATTTTGGATTTTGGTTAAATAACAAAGGAAAAGAATTACGGATAAGTGTTCAGAACAAGCTTTTCATTAGGATATGAAATCATGCCATGAGTTCCAAAAAAGGGTTAGTTGTATAAATTTGGGAAATAATCACTCATGCAAAAATCAGAAAATACCTGTACCGAGCCACCATGTCTGTCTGCTGCAAGGTGAGCTCTCAAATGGTGGGCATTTGCCTGCTGAGAGTCCCAAGCTGCCCTGTGGTCTGCCGACTGCCATTTATTTAATGCATATGGCATGCATGGAAGAAGAAAAACCCAATATGTTAAACATCTCATCCTCATAATATATAAACAAACGTATAAAAGGAAGTTTAAAATACCCTTACTATTCTGAATCTTAGCTTCCGTTTTCTTTGTATACTGAATGTAGAGAGGTTTTAGTTAAATTGCTACAACTATGTAATGATCAACAACAAAAATAAAATAGAACTATAGAATTTTAGAAGTGAAAGGACTTTATAGACTCTATCCTCTAACTTTATAAATGAAGTAACAATACAGGAAGGTAAAAATCATGTGCTCCAAAGAGCACCCCAAATAAGTGATGAACACACTAAAAAGCCATTCAATACATTTTCTTAGAATAGTGGTTCCCATTGTTTTGTTTTGTTTTATCGAGGAGCTACTTTTAACAAGGTAAAAAAAAAAGTCCTTAAATAGTTGTACTTAGGATTCTAGAAGCAATTTCCCTCTTGCTTAGTACCTTATTTCTGATTGTAAGAATTATATGAGAAAACAGAAAAGTTCTTTGAAAAGTGAAAAGCTCTATATAGAACACTATGAGGCTATGACAAAACAAACAAATTAAAAAAAAAAAAAAGAGAGAGAGAGACAATCCTACACCTATTAATCCCTTTGTGTCCTTGATTTCTTTTTATATGGTTCAAATTAAGGAACCAATTCCACAGCATTTAGACCCTACAGCAAATGTGCATGGCTTTAACCACAAACTAATAATACTCTACTACAAAAATTAATAGTAATTGCTTAATAGGGATCAATTGCTATGTTTCCAGAATGTGGAAAGCACTAATAAATAGAACAGGAAAGAACACAATATTTAAGTTCCTATTCCCTGTTTGGTTCTGTATTGGCTGCTTTACATGTGTTATCTCATGTTGAGAGATGGTATCATCCCTGTTTTCCTGATTAAAAACACTGAGGCACCGAGAGGTTAAATACTTCCCTAGGGTCATGGAGCTAGCAAGGATACTGTACAGCAGGGATTCAAACTCTTCCCATTATACTACCTGGCTCCTTACCGCAAAGTATGTATATTCTAAAGCTTTCGCTGCTCTTTCCTTCCTTCCTTTTTCAACCAAAGCCTAGAAAACCTTGCTACAAAATGCCAAGTAACAAGATAGCTTCCCCACTACACCGCTACCCCATTCTGCCAACAAAGGGTATATCTGGATATTTCAAAGCCTCTAAGCACAACCCCCAGGTTTAGGTCAGAGCTGGTTTAAAATTCCAGTCAGATCATTTCTTGCCCTAGAAATCCATAAGTAACACAGGTCAGCTATGGTTTCTTTATAGAGTTCTAAGTTTCTCTGACTTTTTGAGATCTACCTAGAGATTTAAAGGCCCATCACACTCCTGAGCATGGGTCCACAGCAGATCTATCTGAAGGTTCAGAGTAGGAGTTAGTGTTAGTCATCCACTTCGAGAATTAGGCAGTGGGCCTCTTTGCTAGATGAAATTCAGCTAAATCAGTATAAAAGAAGAAAACATTTGCTTTGCCATGAATTCTGGAAATGATGCAAAAAGTGGTTTGGGTAAGTTTACATGGCATTTACAGTCTTGTAGTTCTCCATTTTTTCCTATTCTGTCTCTGTGTTTTTGAGGAGACAACTAAGCATTTATACAATAGCAAGGAGTTTAAAGAACAGGCTAAGCACAAGCACACTGGGGACCAGAGCACCCCTTAAGGAAGAGATGTTAAATTCAAGTAGACAAAATGAATAAAAATTCTGACACTAAGTTTCTAAATTGAATTGTACAATGCCAAATTACATACTGTGTGGCATGAAGAAATTTGTTACGTCATTAAAACAATTATGGTAGTTCTATAATGTCTTTTCTTTTAACTCTCAATTCGTTAGCAGAATTTAGCAGATTTGTATCTTAAATTGAAATAAATGACATGAAATAAAATCTAGACAAGATGAATGAATGAAAATGATGCTAAAATTGAGATAAATACCTAGGGCAACAGACACTTTTTTGGGGTCATGGACCTCTTTAAGAATATATAAAAACTATGGACCCTCTCCTCAGAATAAACATTTTCATGCATTCAATATTTTATATACAACTTTGGGATCTCCTAAATAAACCTTAACTGTTGTTACAAAGGTTTCAGTCATTTGACAGAATTACCTTTTTTTCTTTGGGATTGTAAACTGTGTGTTTCTCATAAAACCTAAACTACTTTACTGCAGTCTCAGATAGAGAAGTTTTTTCTAGATACAAATTTCCTATCATTATGCCTATCCATGCCTCAAATTCAGTATATGAACTTAAAGGATTTCCTGAGATAAAAAAAATATTTGAGTCCCTACATTTAGCTTGACAAAAACTACATGAAAAAAATATGGCTCCCACCCTCAATGAGTTTATAAAACCACAAACTAAATCTAGCTAGAAAGACAAGTCTGAACCATGTAAAAAGTTAAACTCTAAAATATTTAAATTATAACTTAATTCAATAATAAAAGAAGAGTTTCACTTAATACAACATATAACCACGCAAGTGGAGAAAATCAGAAAACACAAACTGATGGCCTTCTAACAAGTACATTTTAGAAATTTACTCTGATTTATAAAGCCACAAAGTAAATTAGTCTTGATTTCTAGCCATTTCTTTATACACACAGCATCTTATCAGCGTACTCAAGTTATAACCTAATTGTAATTTCTAGTTCAGGTAATTTATATATGAGACCCTTTATTGTCCCAATTTTAAAAGGCAGATTTCTGTAACTAATCTCTTTAAACTGGCTGTATTTTATAGCATTATATTGTTAAGTACCTCCTAAAGTGTAGTATTTTCTTTTGCTATTTTTTTTTTTTTTTTCCTTTTTCTTTTTAGGAGGTACCAGAGGTTGAACCCAGGACCTCATACATGGGAAGCAGGCACTCAACCACTTGAGTTACATCCACTCCCAGGTTTGCTATGGTTTTTAATAAGTGGTGTGCTTTCCTTTGGTTTTCACATCTTGTCTTAACCCTCACTTGCAATCTGAGAAGACAAAGATATAAAAGTAAAAAGGGTCATGACCAAAAATTTCTATGAGAATACTGTTTTAACTCAGGGTGTGGACAAAAATTTTTTATGCCAAAGATGGCTACCAAAGACCTTCTTCTTACAAAAAGGAGAAAGGTGAAAACATTACCAAAAGCTACTTTCCATCACCTTACCCAGGAAACATAAACTCCTCATTCTTGATCAAACTTATCTTGAACTATTCTCCCTCTATCCACTTTCTGCTCCATACAAATTGGACTACTTGCTATTAAACAAATTCTATATTTTTAAACTTCTGTTTCATATTTCATACTGTTCATTCTCCCCAAAATGCCCTTATTCCTTAATCTGCCCTTTAAAATTCCATTCATTTTTCAGGCTCATCTCAAAAGCCATCTTCTCCATAAAATCTTTATAGATCCCCACACATTTCAAAGATTCTCCATAGTACGTTATTATTGTGTTTAATGTAATATAGCTTATTCAGCTAAATGTATTTACATAATTTATTTTGATAATCATTACACTAGTAATACCAGCCGCCAAGAGATGAGATTTATTGAAAGTTTACTGTGTGCTAAGAATTAACATCATTATTTCTATTTTATAGATGAGGAAACTGAGGCTTTGAGAGATTAATTAACTTGCCCAGGGTCAAGTCACATCCAGGTATGTCTGATTCCTGACACTGAATGAGCTCTTAACTCCAACACTGCTTTTAGTCTATCATTACAAAATCAATTCTTGTGGGTTTTACTATCTTCCTTATTTCTATATTTCTGCAGAATGTAGAATAGTAGCTTCCAAGTAGCAGAACTTCAATAAACAATTTATTGAACTAAAATAGACTATGGTTAGAAAGATCAACTGCTATTACAATTCATTCCAGCAAAGTATCCAAATACTTCCATTCTAATAGAATATCAAATAATGCTCAAAGTTCACACTAATTTATACTACTAATTAACAATTTATGATTAAGCAGCTACAAATCAGCTATGGTTTGTTCTTTCTCTACTTGTGAGAAAAGGATTTTCCTCAGGCTAAAAAATAGTGAAAATTAGTGAAAATAGTTTATCTATGGAAGAGGAAAATATGTATTTTTAATCCCTCAATATGTGTATGGATATAACCCATTTTATCTATTAAAGAAAAAATATGTATTTCAATCCTTCAATAAGCATACATGTGTGATATGTATATATACACACACATATATAACTGCCATTTGGATATGGTAAACATAAAATATATTTATAAACTGTCAGAAGATAACACAGAAACAAATTAAGAAGTTTCATATCTAAAAGAGCTGCAAACCTGGTTTTTGGATTGTTGCATCTTATCTCTGTGTTGATGTGCTTCTCTGTTTGATGACAGAGCAGGATCTTGCTGAACTGCACCCACTGGAGTAGGCTATAATACATAACAATTGGTATTGATACAGTCTATTTCAGATATTGTATTCAAAATCATTTACTGCTTAAAACAATGAAGGAAAAAAATTAAAGATACTATTGAGTAAATAGTATCTTTTTTATACTTAAAAAATATATACTTTTTTAAAGTATAAAAGCCTTAAGAAAAGATATTCTCAAAATTTGTTGCTAAAGCTAACAAGTTAAAGCAAAGAGAACACAGCTACTTTAAAGTACTTATTTAATATTTAAATAGATAACTATTTAAAGTATTTAAAGTATTTATTTTTTATCTACAAAAGACCTTCTAAGGCTGTCATTACTTTTAGGTTACTTTTAACAAATCAAAACAATGAAAATATATTTGTTTATGGCTCTCCTTTCCAAAGCTAATGTATAAAGAAAATAAATTATTTTAAGAAAGTTAAGGGAATAATTTTTATATTCAAACTTTATTTCAAATTCAAAAAAATAAAATAACAGACAAAAAGCAGCTCAACAAGTTATGGACACATTACTCCTAAAAAGTTCTGTCCAGGCACTTTTATCTCATCTAACAATTTTTTATTCTTAATAAGAATAATTTTTAATAAACTTATAAAATTGCTTATAGTCAATGTTTTGACTCAGAGGCTTATGGAAGTTTTAAATTTTCAAATATAATTCAAAATTTCATGTAAATATTTTAATCAAAGTTCATTCGTGTTCACATTATAGAAACCACATATATTCAATCAATTTGGACTTGAAAAAAATATAGCTATACCTCTTGATGATAGTAACTGTTTAAAAATATTTAATTGAGGGTTCTATAGTTTCACGTTTAGATAAAAACTAATGTGAGCCACAATTTAAGAAAATTTTGTGAGACATTCTTATTTATTAAAGACAAAAAGAGTAGTGAGAATAAATATTTGATTTTTTTAGGAGTTGACTCTTCAAAGAAAGAACATAGTGGTAAGTCCCTTAAAGTTATAAGCACCCATCCCCTCAATTACAATTAAGAACACAACTTTTTTTTAAAGTTGTAAAAACTTAAGTACATTTTTAAAAACCTGAACATGCTCTAATTTATAGGAATCAGTAAAAGACCACCTAAAACTGCTAGTATAATTAAAACCTACTTTTAAAAATAAATTACAAATATTTTGAAAGATTATAAGAGTAAACAAAACAGTTTACCTATAAAATCATTAGAATATTAGAAAAGAAAAGTATATTTGACAGAAGAACTAAATCAGAAATGAAAAGTTCAAAATAACTCATCATTCTAAAAGGAAGTCCAAATGTAGGGTTTCACAAAATTCAAACTGTCATCTCAGTATTATGCTAGCTTAAGAAGTGTCATTAAAAAAAAAAATAAAATGAATCCTTTTGAAGAATTATTTATTCTCAACTCTTTTCATTGAAGGATTGATACTGTTAACAAGAAGTTGAATACTATAAATAATCTTTTATTGTATAGCATGGAGTACTTACCAACTGTTTCCCAATCCAGTCATATTCGTAATCAAACATATATCCTTTTCTATCAAACAAATCAGTAAAAAGTTTTCTTAGGTAGTCATAGTCTGGTTTTTCAAAAAAATCTAACCTTCTTACATAACGAAGATATGTTGCCATTTCTTCTATAAAGGAAATTTAAAAAAATGTTTAAATGTCTAAAACCATGTTGCATTATATAAACATTAAAGTAACAAAATACAATTGCAATTTAAAATTTTCTAAATCTGAAAACAATGAAATAAAAAAAGGGAAACAGAAGGGAGGAAAGAAAATAGAGAGAAAAGAAAAGTTTGGTGTAACAACCATTATTTTTGTTTCATTTTATTAGGAAAGGTTAATTTTTTTATTTTATAACATTATTTATAACAGAAATTTGGATAATATTAGAGGTTGAATTAGAAACTTAATAATGCATGATTACTTAGCTACAGAGCACTATATTCAGCTCATAAATTTAAAAATTATTTAAAATACTGGTCTGAATAGATTTTTATAAAAGTGTACCTACAGGCTTGCTGGATTCTCTTTAGAATCAGTGACATATACTAACTGACCAATGTAGAATTCAAATTCCTAACCTTGGCTATAAGCAATGTTCTGACCAAGTAAGCCATCAAAATAAAACTAAAACAGATCTAAAAAACATAACAGGAGCAGTATAAGCCTTCTCTTATTTTCTGGTCATATAATTAGCAATTATTTGGTAATATACAAATCTCTGCTCACCATTGTAATTCCCAAGTATTAAATATATTTGTAAAAGATCATACTTTCCAGAAAGGAAAAAAAAAAAATCAAAAGGCAAAATGTGCAATTAGTAAAACAAACAGTGTTTCACCATCAGTTCACAGAAAATCACTGTAGAAAGAGATGGTAGGCTATACCTGGCTGCTTTTCTGATCCAATTCAGTCACAGGCAGCAAGTAAGAACAGATCATACATAGCCCAATGAGTAAAAACCCAGTGACCTTCTTTAAGGTGACCCCACCACTATTTCAGTTACCAGCTAATCACCTGACTAATTTACTTTGGTACCTCAATTTTTCCTGGAGTAATTTAATTTAGGTTTATTAATGAAAGAGAGCCAATCTGTCTACACCTTAACTGCTAGGACTATCAATCAATTTTTTAAAAAAATCTTCCAGTTCTAGATGTAATAGCAAAAAAGACATATACATAATTAAAGAAAAAGTTTAAAATAAGCCATATGAACCAGTTTCTTCTCTGAAAATGACAAGTTGATTAAATAGCAAAATAAAATATTAAATCAAAAAGGCTTCAATTTGTAAAATAAAACACAGTAAATCAAAATGTTTGATCACTTAAGTAGCAATTTCCTTTGTATTATTTATTTCTATGCTTTAAAGTTTTCTGTCAATGAAAAATATAAGCAAACTTGAGAAAGTGCTACCTAAGATTATGCTGCTGATGTTATATTATTACAATATTAATACAACACTGTATAGAAGAACAGTAAATATCAAAGTGAGTTAGGAACTCAGTCTTCTATCTTCAAGTCTAGTTCTCTTTCCACTTATGTTGGCACATAAATCAAGGCAGATATTTTAGTAATTAACAAATTATTTTCATTCCTTAGTTGATTTAGAAGCTTTATAAGTAAACTTTTGTTAGGTAAATTTGAGTTGCCAAAATCTACTTGCAAACAAAATTATTCTCATATATTCATATTGCACCCCAATAAAAAATTAGTAAAGTTAGTATTGTTTTGCTGGGCATAATGTAAATTATAAACATAAATTATACGAAACTTTATATACCTCCTGTGAGATTGATATTAAGACACATTGTACATCAAAACTTTAAACTTGGACTTCCAGTAAGATGGCAGATTAGAAAGATACAGGACTCTCTCCTCTCCAGAAAAATAACTAGAGGACAGGCAGAAACGGCTTTTTTTTAAAGTTCTACAGTGTAGGACACCAGGGGAAGGCTAGACACTGCACAGAAGAGAGAGGAGCAAGGGAAAGGAACCTCAACATTAAGACCTTGAATAGAAACTGCTGCTGCAGCTGCCTGCGCCCCTGCCCCACCCTACAAGCAGAGAGCTTTGATTTCTCCAGCCTCGGGACAGCAGCTATAGACAAAGGGGGCTTCAGGCATCTACCTCACAAGGAAAGGGGAAGAGAGAGACACAGCCTAAGGCTCATTCAGCTTTTGACCCACAAATTTGGTCTGCTGTGTCCCACAAGTTCTTCTACACCATTCTTTGCCCTGGGAGCCTTCATGGGAGTAAAGAGATCTGCCCCTCTCAAACACTCCCTACAGACTGGGTCTGGGTGTGAGGATGCAGAGGGGAGTGGACTTATTTCTTATCTGGGAAAAGAAAGGGGGCTGCCAGCAAAGGTTGGAGAACTGTCTCTGAGAAGGTTTGACTAGCCAGGCTCTTAGGCTCAAGACAGGATCCTCCATCACACCGATCCAGTGCGTGTTGCAGGGAACACACTTCCACCAGGCTTTGAAATGAGAGGCCTGCCAAAGAGCACCATCTGCTTGCAGAAAAAAGAAGTGCATGTGAGGGAATTAAAAGATAAGTAAAGAGGTTTTTCCAGCCATTACAGTCTACCTCCTCAAGGCCCTTGGAAGTGGGTCAGCAACCCTATACTTTGTTCAAGCCCATAGTTGAACAACTAACAGGGACAATCCTAAAGACCCAGAACAGGTTGAACCAAGAATCAAGAACAGCAATAGCACACTCTCCTGTTACTAAATCCCTACAAAAGAGAGGAATTGAGCAACAGAGGAAATTCACCATCATAATCAGAAGCCTAGACATCAGCAAAAAAAAAAATTACAAGCCATACTAAGAAACTGGAAGACATGGCTCAAGCAAAGGAATATACCAAAGACCCAGATGAGACACAGGATTTGAGAAAATTAATCAACACGATTCATATAAATTTCCAAAATCAAATTAATGAGTTGAAAACAATATAGATAAAGAGGTAAAGGACATCAAGAAGACAATGAACGACAACCAGCAAGATGGCAGAATAAGAAGCTCCTGGAGTCAGCACGTGCTACAGGGCAGTGAGTAACAGCCAGAGCTATCTAAACAACCTGTTTGGAGGCTCCAGGAGACCAGAAGAGCATCTTGCTACATCCTTGAAAGAATGGAAGGAGGAGACTACCCATGTGCAGAGAAGATTCATCAGTAGAGCACTCCATGAGGCCAGTGGCCCTCCTCCACTGGCAGATCAAGCTGCCTCAGAAGCTATTCTGTGGCTAGAATTGGAAGCTCCACTTCCCAAAAATGGGGGAGGAAGAGATGATTGGGCACCAACTTCAGCTACTGATTAGTAAATTCGGCTGGCAAAAGTATAACCCTAAGAAAAGCTAAAGTTTGAACCTGTCCAAGTCAGAAAGAGGTTGGTAGCCACCATTTTGACTCTGCCCCCAGCATGAGGGGAAGCTGGGCTGACTGAAAATCACAGTGATGGTAGAGACTGGCTTCTTTTACCCAGGGCTGACCTGCAGCCCTAGCCTAGGCTTCATCCCCACCTCTAGCAGGAAGGAAGCTGGCAGGTCCTGCACCAGCCTCTCCAGGTACATTCGGCTGGCACAGAATGACTATTCAGTCTGCTGGGCAACTGCAGCCATTTTGGACCCGCATGGCATAGACTGGTGCCCACACCTGCAGCTCCAAGATACATACTAATCAGAATGTCAAATGCCAAGGACAAAGAGAGAATTCTGAGAGCAGCAAGAGAAAAGCAATGCATAACATGTAGGGGATACCCAAGAAGATTAAGTGCTGATTTCTCACCAGAAACCATGGAGCAAGAAGACAGTGATATGATATATTTAAGATACTGCAAGAGAAAAACTTCCAGTGAAGGATCTTATATCCAACAAGATTGTCTTTCAAAAATGAGGGCGGGTTTGGAATGTTCACAGATAAGCAGAAACTGAGAGAGCTTGTAACCAAGAGACCCACTTTGCAGGAAATACTAAAGGATGTACTGCTGCCTGAAAAGAGAGGACAAGGGAGAGTGGCCTGGAAAAGAGCCTAGAAATGAGATTATAAAAGTGTCAAAAGAGTAGTGAAAATAAAATATGACAGATAAAACCCAAATATTTAGGCATAATTTTAATTGATGTAAAGTATTTGAATTCAGAACACTATAATGCATTGTTAAAAGAAATCAAAAAAGACCTAAATAATTGGAAGAACATTCCATGCTCACAAATTGGAAGAATAAATATCATTAAGATGTCAATTCAACTCATTGATATACAGATTCAATGCAATCTTGATAAAAATTCCACCAGCATTTTAAAAATATATGGAAAGTACAATTATCCAATTTATTTAGAAGGGATGGGGATCCTGAATAGCCAGAAACATCTTAAAAAGGAAAAGTAAAGTTGGAGGACTCTCACTTCCAGATTTTAAATCATATTACCTAGCTAAAGTGGTAAAAACGACATGGTACTGGCATAAAGACAGACACACAGACCAATGGGATCAAATTGATGGTTCAGACCCTCACATCTAGGGTCAGGTGGACAAGCCTGTCAAATCCACTCAGCTCAGGCAGAACAGTCCATTCAACAAATGGTGCTGGAAGAACTGGATATCCATAGCCAAAAGAAGGAAAGAGGACCCCTATCTCACACCTTATACAAAAATTAACTCAAAATGAAACAAAAACCTAAATATAAAAGTAAGAACCATAAAGCTTCTAGAAGGAAATGTAGGAAAATATCTTTAAGACAAGGTGGTAGGTGGTGGATTCTTAAAGGAGATAAGAGGAGGACTGAGATGGACTACTGATGTTTAAGTATGTAGAAGTTTTAATTAACTTTATTGTAAAAGTGTGTAAATGTATAGAGTTGATGGTAACACATTATAGCAAGTGACAGCTGGTTTATAAATGGGAATGTGGCTGAAAAAGGTAGTTTAGGGATGTAAATGCCAATTGACAGAAAGCTAGAGAATAATCTAGGGACTGAATAACACAGTAAACCCAGAGTTGGATGCAAATTGTGGTTGATGGTCCAGATGTAAGAGTATCCTTTGTGAGCTAGAGTAGATGTACATCACTATTGCAGGGTGGTGGGAATGTGGAGAAGCATGGGAAAAATACAACGAGAATGACCTATGGACTGTGGTTAACAGTAATAATGTAATATTCTTGCATCTATGCCAAAGATGTACTGGGTTGATAATGGGGGAGTATGGAAAATGTGTGCCAAATGTACGTTATGGACCTGGTAATAATCAGATGATATTATCTCATAATCTGTAACAAATGTTCCACCATGGTGTGTTGTGTTGATAGAGGGGTGTTGTATGGGAATTCTGCACTTGTGTATGAATGCTTTGTAAGTTTACAACTCCTGTCATAAAAATATATTTTTAAAAATAATAATAGGGTAGGTTGGGGGGAAAATACACCAAATGAGAGATAAGGACAATAGTTAGTAGTAAGATTTTGACGATATTCTTTCATAATTTATAACAAATGTCTCACAAAAATGCAAGGTGTTGGTGGTGGGTTGATATATGGGACCCCTATATGATGTTATACATGTTTGCTCTGTAAGTTCACAACTTTTAATATACACTTACTGTTTATGTATGTTCACATATAAATGATATAAAAATAATAATAATAAGGTGTGTTGGGGAAAAATACACAAATGTAAGATACTTTGGTCAGTAGTAATAGTTTGAGGATGGTCTTTAATCATTATTTAAAAATGTTTCACAACGCAAGGTATTGCATTGCAAGGTGGTAGGGTAAGGTATGAGAGCCCTGTATGATGTTATGTATGTTTGTTTTGTAAGTTCACAACTAACATTATACACTAATTGTTTATGAATGTTTATGTATGAGTGATATACTTCAATAAATGAAAGAAAAAAAAAAAGACACTGAATGAGCACAAAGAATTTGAAAACCTGAATAGAAAAATAACAGAGCTCATGTGAATGGAGCACACAATAGGTGAGATAAAAAAAAATATGTTAGAAGCATACAACAGCAAACTCAAAATGATAAAAGAAAGAATAAGTGATACAAAAGACAGAACTGAAATAGAGGAAAGAAAAGAACAGAAAGAAAAAAGAATGGAAAAATGAACTTACTGTTCAAGAAGCACAGCTAAATATGATATACATGAGGCAAACTCTGATAAAACTGAAGGGAGAAATAGACATCTCTACAACAATTGTTGGATACTTCAACACACCACTCACATCATTAGATAGAACAACTAGACAGAAGATCAACAAGGAAACAGAGAACTTGAACAATATGATAAACAAAGTTAGACCTAATAGAATGCTGCATCCCAAATCAGTAGGTATACATTCTTCTAAAGTACTCATGCATCTCTCTCCAGGATAGATCACATATTAGGTCACAAAGCAGGTCTCAAAAAATATAAGAAGACTGAAATCATACAAAGCACCTTTTCATATCATAATGGAATGAAACTGGAAATCAATAATAGATGAGAGAGGGGAAAATTCACAAATGTTTGGAGGCTAAACAACAGGCTCCTAAACAATCATTGGGTCAAAGAAGAAACTGTAAGTAAAATTTGTAAATATATTGAGATGAATGAAAACGAGAACAAAACTTATGAGATACAGGGAAAGCAGTCTTGAGAGGGAAAGTTATAGCCCTAAATGCCTATATTTCTTCTAAAAAGAAGAAAGAGCTAAAATCAAAGATCTAACTAAACTGCATATACTAAAAAAAGAACAGCAAACTATTCCCAAAGAAAGCAGAAGGAGAGAAATAATAAAGATTAGAGATGAAATAAATGAAATTGAGAACAACAACAACAAAAAAAAACAATAAAGAAAATCAACAAAGCCAAAAGCTGGTTCTTTGAGAAGATTAATAAAATTGACAAACCTTCAGATAGACTAACAAAGAAAAAAAGAGAGAAGATTCAAATAAAATCAGAAATGAAAGGGACAAATTATGACAAATTATGAAATAAAAAGGATCATAAGAGGGTATTATAAGAAACTGCCAACAAACTAGACAAACTAGATGAAATGGACTTAATAACATATCAGATTTAAAGAGATTGAATCAGTCATCAAAAATCTCATAACAAAGAAAAGTCCAGGTCCAGATGGATTAACAGACGAATTCTATTAAGCATTTTGAGAAGAATTAACATCAGTCCTGTTTAATCTCTTCCACAAAATTGAAGAGGAGGGAAAATCACCCAACACATTTTATGAAGCCAACATCATCCTAATACCAAAGCCAGATAAAGATACTACAAGAAAAGAAAAGTACAGACCAATCTTTCTAATGAACATGGACACAAAAGTTCTCAACAAAATACTTGAAAATAGAATCCAATAAAGCATATCAAAAGAATTATCCACCATGACCAAGTGGGATTTATTCCTTGTAGGGAAGGGTGGTTGAACATAAGAAAATCAATTAAAAAAAAAAAAAGAAGAAAATCAATTAACATAATACACCATATTAACAAATTGAAAGAGGAAAAAAACAAACACACACATGATCACTTCAATCAATGCAAAAAAGGCAATCAACAAATCCCAGCATCCTTTCTTGATAGAAACACTTCGAAAGAAGGGTATATAAGGAAAATTCCTCACTGTGATAAAGGGCATATATGGAAAACCCAACATTATACTCAACGGGGAAAGGTTGAATGCTTCCCTCTAAGATCAGAAACAAGACAAGGATGCCAACTGTCACCACTGTTAATCAATATTGTACTAGAAGTTCTAGCCAGAGCAATTAGAGAGAAAAAAAGATAATAAATGGCAAAAATAGGAAAAGAGGAAGTAAAACTCTATTTGCAGATAACATGATCCTATATTTAGAATATTCTGAAATGTCTACAACAAAGCTACTTGAGATAATAAACAAGTTCAGCAAAGTGGGAGAATAAAAGATCAACACATAAAAATCAGTAAAGTTTCTGTACACTAGTACTGAGCAATCTGAGGAGGAAATCAGGAAAACAATTCCATTTACAATAGCAACAAAAAGACTCAAACACCTAGGAATCAATTTAACCAAAAAAGTACTGGACTTATAGTCAGAAAAGTATAAAATAATGCTAAAATAAATGAAGACCTAAAAAAAATGGAAAGACATTCCATGTACATGGATTGGAATATTAAGTATCATGAAGATGTTAACCCTATCCAAACTGATTTAAAGATTCAATACAATACAAATCAAAACTCCAACAGCCTACTTCACAGAAATAAAAAAGGCAATTACCGAATTTATTTGGAGGGGAATGTGCACTTGAATAGCCAAAAGCATTCTCAAAAGGAAAAGCAATGCAGAAGACCTTTCACGGCCTGAAATTGAAGCATATTACAAAGTTATAGTGATCAAAACAGCATGGTATTGACATAAAGATAGACACACCAATCAGTGGAATAGAATTGAGAATCCAGGGATGAACCTTCACCTCTATAGCCAACTGGTTTTTGATAAACCTACCAAGTCCCAGTCCATGCTAACAGGACAAACAGTCTTTTCAACAAATGGTGCTGGGACAACTGGATATCCATAACCAAAAGAATGAAAGAGGACCCCTATCTCAAACCCCTCTGCGAGAATCAACTCAAAATGAATCACAGACCTAAATATAAATGCCAGGACTATAAAATGACTAGAAGAAAATGTAGGGGAAAATCTTAGATTTGTGGTAGGTGGTGGTTTTTTGGATCTTACAACCAAAGCACGTGCAACAAAAGAAAGAATAGATAAATGGGACCTCCTCAAAATTAAACAGTTCTGCACCTCAAAGGACTCTGTCAAAAGGGTGAAAAGTCAGTTGATTCAATGGGAGAAGATATTTGGAAATCATATATCCGATAAGGGTTTAATATCCATGATATATAAAGAGATGGTACAACTCAACAATAAAATGACAAATGACTCAATTAAAAAATGGGCAAAAGACTTGAATAGACATTCGTCCAAAGAAGAAATGCAAATGGCAAAAAACACATGAAAAAATGTTCAACATCACTAGCGATTAGGGAAATGCAAATCAAAGCTACAATGGGAGATCATTTCACACTTATTAAAAAGACAGATAATTACAAGTTTTAGAGAGGATGTGGAAATATATTCACTGTTGGTGGGAACGCAGAATGGTACAGCCACTGTGGAAGACTGTTTGGCAGTTCCTAAAGAAGATGAATACAGATTTGCCACGTGACCCTGCAATACCACTACTGGGTATATAGCCAGAAGAACTGAGAGCAGTGACACGAACAGCCATCTACACAGTGATTGTTCATAGCAGCGTTATACACAGTTGTCAAAAGATGGAAACAACCCAGGGGTCCATCAACCAATGAATAGATAAACAAACTGTTCTGTATAACCTGATGGGAATATCATGCAGCTGCATTAAAAGATTAAGTCGTGAAGCATATAACAACATGGATGAACCTTGTGGTCAATACATTGAGCGAAGCAAGCCAGACATAAGATGACAAATACTGTATGCTCGCACTATTAGGAACTAAATACATTGTGTAAACTCATGAAATTAATAACTAGAATATTGGTCACCAGAAAATAGAATGACACTAGATAACAGAAAGGTGAGGGTTACCTTGTGCAGAACTGGTAAAAAGGTTGTGTGTTAATCTTTGGAAATGAATAGAAAAGGTGAAAGCACAACATGATGTTTGTAATTAGCATTGCTATTATATGGTAGTGGTTCAAAGGGAAAGACTAAGATGATGTATATTACTAAAATGAAAGCTAAAAAATTTAACATGAAACTATATAGCATAATAAAACCTCAAGTGAAATATGAATAAGGATAATATTGCATATATAAGACTGTTTTTCTTTGTAACCTAACAAATATTGTGTATGTTAATGTTAAATGATGTTACTATCAGGCAAAAAAAAAAAAAAACCACAAAAAACATTATGCTAAGTGAAAGAAACCAGACACAAAGTACTATATATTGTATGATTCTTTTATATAAAATGTAACTACAAACCAATGTATAAAGATGGAATTAGATTAGTGATTATGTAAAGCTGGGGAAGGATAAAGAGATTAAGAGGTGTGGAGGTTTTTTTTTTTGGAGTAATGAAATTGTTCTAAAAATTTCTGTAGTGATGAATGCACAACACTGTGATTATACTAAAAGTCACTGATGGTACACTTTGGATATAATGTATGGTATGTGAATATATCTCAATAAAACTGCTTTTAAAAAAAAAACAACTTTAAACCTAGTATTCCAGAGCAAATATTTTAAACTTTTAAAAGTATATCATCAAAAAAATAAAAAAAAGAAAGAAAAAAAAAAAAAAAGTATATCACTGAAGAAAATATTACTTCAGCTGACATTGGTCAACACTATTAAAAAGTGGGATTTTTTTCTATTAATTCTATCTTGAAAAGCAAATGCACAAGTTGCTCCTGGAGTCTATGTATAAAATGCTGGCATCTTTCAGATCACATTTTGAGCTCATTTTTTTTAAGACATGGAAAAAAGTACTTACAGCTTAATTAATGAAAATTAACAGTTCTGATTTTCAGTGTATAAGCACATTCATTACCTGGAAAATTTTCACATAACACTTCTATTGGTGTAGCTCGTTTCGTATCTCCAATTTTCTGATACCTCTCTTTTAATGTGTCAGCCTAAAATAAACAAACAAACAAAAATCTTGAGAAGGTAATAATTTTTAAATTATTTAGTTGGAAGAGAAGACCTTAGTTTATAGAATTCAATAAAGAAACACAAAAGCAATTACCTTTAAGCCTTGCCAAGGAAGACTTCCTCTGAGAAAATACATGAACATGTGACCTAAAGCTTCTAAATCATCCCTTCTACTTTGTTCTGAAATATAAAAGAAACAAAAATATCATTTTCTTCTACCAGTTAAGGATGCAAAAATGGAGAATTGGCTCTTTTATTATGTATAAATTAATTCTAAAAAATTCAGCATAGAAACACAAAATACACATCTACTGCCTATCAGTGAAACACTCATGCCTAAACTTTTTAAATTAAATTACTGCACATCTTTAAAATATGCCATTATGATTTTTTATATCATTGGCAGATTTATTTATCTTCTTATATATTTATTTATTCATGAAAATATAAGCCAAGACAAAAAGGGTTTCATGGTCAAATAAAAAGTTACTATGTACTATAGCTCCTTCTTAAAGCATCAGAATGTAGTATATTAAAGGTTCTGAGATGGCCTAGAGCTAAAAATGTTTAACTTCATTTAACTCTACATCTCCTGAACTAATATCCTCTCAATTAACATTATACACAATTAGTATTTTGTGCAATATATTTTAAGAAACCCTGTTTGACTCATTCCAAGGTTAATAATCTTACCACTATGGCAAAAAAAAAAAAAAATGCTGCTACAACAAATTGCCATTTTCAAGTTGCTGTTCTTGTTGCTTTAGTAACAAAATATTGTATAACATATAACTGAGTAACAATATTTGCTGACAATATTTTTTTTTCATTGCAGTTAAATACGATATCTTGATGCATTTTTAAATAATACAAATAATGACTGATTAAAAATGAAAGAAAATAATATTTTAATAAGAGAATGTTCATGTGTGAGATATTTTATCCAAATGAATAATTAATTGTCATACTATCTGAGTAGTAATAAATGCTTCCCATAAAGCAATGCTTCAGAGAATGCATCTGAATTAGGGTGAAAGCATTAGAAAAGGTTTTAATTTTTGCTATGTACTCTCATAACATTCTACACTTGTCTTTTATAACTCTTATTACAGTTTTAAAATATACGTTTGTGTTATTATTTAATGAATATCTACCTTCCCATCAGACAAGATGCAGGAAGGCAAGTGTTTCTTTAGTGCATTATCCTCAGAGCCTAGTATATTGTCTGGCACAGAGCAGGCACACGACACACATATAAATATATAATTAAATGAATATTTGAAAATATGTAATGCTAAATTAATGCTCCTTTCTATAAGCATAGGAAAAATATCTAGAACCACAGGCATCAATTCATTAGTAATTGGCCATAGGAGATTGAGGAATGGAGGAGGGACTTCAATTTCACATTTCATATACTCAAAAATGTAGCATACTGCAGATTTTTCTTTTCTTGTACTTTTTGCTATAATAAGTTTATGCTATGAAAAACATCAAAGTTTTCCATAATAATTAAGTAAAGTAGACTTAAAATTCCTTTTATATCTATTAATAAAAGAAGGGACATGAATAAACATGAAAAAATTCAGGAATGCATTTGATGACTAAAATTTCACTTCATTAGGTCTACAGAGTCCTAAGAATAACTCATACAAAGAGAAAAATATTTCTGAGCTCCAACCAAGAATCAGAATCACCATCAAAACTTATAAAAGACAGATGAGCAGGCCTCACTGCTGGATATTCTGATTCGTTAGTTATACAGGAGGGTAGAAGAATGTACATTTTTTAAAGTTTAGCAGATAATCTGAAGTGCAGCCAGATTTTATAACCATGAAAAAGAAACATATTATTTTATTTTATTTGCATGTAATAAAATGCACCCATAATGAATGTACAGGTTGATATGGTTTGACAATATACACACCTGAGTTACCACCACAAGCAAGAAATTTCCAACACTACAAAAGATTCCTTTAAGCTCCTTGCCAGTTATCCTCACACTCACCATGCCCACCATCTCCAGCCTACCCCTAGCCTCAGCAACCACTTATCTGCTTTCTGTCACTAGAGATTTTATTTTTTATAACAGTTCACATAACTGAAATCACACAGTACAGACTCTTATATCTAGATTCCTTTGGTAAGCCTAATGTTTCCAAGATTCATCCATGTCATACATAGCACATGTAGGTAGCTTTCTACTTTTTATTGCTGAATAGTATACCACTATATATTTATCCATCTGCTTGTTGATATTTGTGTTGCTTCCAGTTTAGGGCTATTCTGAATAAAAGCTGTTATAAACATTCCTGTACAAGTCTTTGTGTAGGTCAATATCTGCGAATGGGATGGCTGGGTATTATGGAAACATTGGTTTAAGTTTATAAGAAACTGTCAAACTGCTTTCCAAAGGAGTTGTACCATTTCATATTTTCACCAGCAATGTATGAGAGTTCCAGTTGTTCCAGAGCCAGTACAACGTTTAGTATGATTAGCTTTGAATTTTCACTGCTGACTAATGTTGTTGAGCATCTTTTCATGTGCTTATTGGTCATTTATACTGTGGCAGATTGAGATTATTTATGAACCCTAAAAAAGATAAGGACTATGTTTGTAAACTGGTCTGTTCCTCTGGGCATGATACCCTTAGATTATATCAGATTCAGCTGAAATGTCTTTGATTAAATTATGTTAAGATTAGGGCTTTGATTCAACCGGTAGTGTATAACTCATGTCCGTCTCCTTAGTAGGCTTATATAAATGGGCACTCACTCAAGAAGACACAGAAGAAGATACACAGGAAGAGAGAGAGAGTTCCATAGACACGGCAGAGGAGAGAACTTTGATCCTGTGGCCCTGGGAAGAAAGATGAGCCTTTCACCTGAGAGTCTGCAGCTGAGCGCAGAAAGAAACAAGCCCTATGCCTGTAGCTGAGAAAGAGGAAGGCTGAGCCCTCACAGAGATTGCCTTCCATCTTGCTTCAACACATGGCAACTAATTTGGGTCAGAAAGTAACTCTTATGGTACCCTGAGTTGAACTCTTTAGAGCCTTCTAACTGTAAGCTTTTATCCCAAATAAATATCCTTTATAAAAGTCAAAAGATTTCTGGTATTTTGCATCAGCATCCCTTTGGCTGACTAATACACATACAGCTTCTTTTTGTGAACGATCTGTTCAAATATTTTGCCCATTTTAAAAACTGGGTTGTCAGTCATTATAATGTAAGAGTTTTTTATATATTCTATTTACAACTCTGTTTTGAGACACAAAACTTGCAAATATTTTCTCCCAGGCTGTGGCTTATTTTTTCATTTTCTTAATGTCTTCCAAACAGAACTTTTACATTTTAACAAATTCTATTTTATCATATTTTTTTCTTTTATCATTTCATTCATGCTTTTATTAAATATCATATCTAGGAAATCTTTGACTACCCTTAGGTCACAAAGATTTCTCCTATATTTTTCTTATAGAAATTTTATAGTTTTGGTTCTTACATTTAGAGCTATGGTTCATTTTGAAAAGTTTTTTTTGGTTTTGTTCTTTTGGGTTTTTGTTTGTTTGGGTGTAAGATAAGAGTATAGATTTTTTTTTTAAGTATAGATTCATTTATTTTCTATATTGCTATCCATTCAATATTGTACCGGAGGTTCTTGCCTGCCAATACAAAAAAAAAAAAAAAAAAAAAAGGCAAGAAAAGACATAAAAGGTATTCATATTGGAAAGGAAGTAGAAAAACTATTTTTCCTTGATAGCAGGATTTGATTGTGTACCTAGAAGATCCTAAGTTAGCTACAAAAAGTCTATTAGAACTAATGAAGTTATTATCAAGGTTACTGAATACAAGGCCAATATTTCAAAATCACCTATATTTCCATATTAGCAAAGAACAAGTAGATACTGAATTTAAGAAGCAATACACATTAAATCAGCATTAAAAAAAAACATGAAATATGCAGGGATAAATTATTAGTAGTATATATGCAAAACTTGTACATTATAGCATATAGTTTTAAAGGTTAAATAATATACCAAGTATATTAAGACCTTTGGACTCTTCGTTAAGGAGAAGAATTCAGTATAAAAGGTAATTTCCATTTGAATTCCACCCAAGAGGGGCTTTAGTTACCACAGTGCCCATGAGCCATGATCATAAGGCGATCTCACTTATTTGGTTGTCTCAGAGAACAGAATAGTTTCATAACCTACAATAGATTTAAAAATTCAAGCCATAAATATAAGCTAGTAAGATAAACCTATTCATTCTGACTACTGAAACTCAGTCTGAAAGGCTTCTCATAATTTCTTTGTGTTCTTTCACCAACTGACATATCTAGAAGTAAATTTCACCATGTAGTAAGTAAGAGAAGTCAACTGGAGGTCTTTCTCCTTGAAACACAGTAACTAAAGAATAAACCCTCAGGTCTTTAACAGTTATTACACGAAAAAATTCTCCCCAAGGTAATTTGGCCCTTAATAAACATTATTCACATTTTTGTAAGTACTAACTAAAAAGGCCTGTTTGAAAATGGATGTTTTTCCTCAAAGCCAAGGATCCTTATTCTAGGGACCCTTGCTGTGGGCAATTAAAGAAATTAGAAAGTGGTGATTTGCAATAGGTACCAATAAAGATTCCTTTAAATAGGTTCTTCAAATAAGTTTAAAAGTAATGGAAAGACAATCAAAATTTTGCCCTTCAGGAATATATGTATCACATAAAATAAACAAAGCAAACACATATTAAGAGCTTAATAAATGTCAATGCTTCATTCATATGATCTTTTAAAATTTCAACGAAGCTGAAAAGTAGATATTATTAATCCCATAAGGAAACTAAGGCTCAGAAAGGTTAGGAAACTAACCCAAAACTATGGGCCTAATAAGTGGAAAACAAGATTCCAACCCAAATGTCTGTATATTTGTTTATTTGTTTTCATTTCAAAAATTAAGGTAGTGACTAAGCAACCAACATAGCAGTGTAAGATGCTCCAGGTTACTGTCCCCACAAAATCTTTGAACAACTAGCAACTGCTGGTAAAGCCATCTTCCTCCGAATTCCAGAAAACAGTTAAAAGGTTGCAGTAACTGGGCAAGTGCCAAATCAAGAAAAAGCAGCTTTAAAAACAGTATTTTAGGTAATCTAAGCACCTCTTAAAATATATTTATATATATATAAATAACATTTTTGTAAGCAAATGCACAAATATGCATATATATTTATGTATCATTTTATAAATATTGGTATGTATTGTGAAAATTTTGATTTTTACCCACAATAAAAAATAAATAAATTAAAAAAAAAAAAACAGTAGGCAAATATCGTGGTGCTAACCCTCTCCCCCACCTCTTCCCTGGCACAGTGTGGAGCCAACCTGTGCTACCATTGGGTCCCTGGCCCTGTTCCAGGAAGCAAAGTAACCCTTATGCACAAAAGGAGGTGCCAGTATTGTCAGTGAAAATATATCAGGTAAATGCCTGAAAGCTTGAACTAGGAAACATGTCTCAGGCTTGCCCTCCCAGAATTTGTCCTGAAGGCAGAGAAGCAGTAGCAGACAACTAAAGCAGTACAAGAAATAATTAAGTCAAAGCAGTCTGCAGCAAAGGACCACCAGCATTAAGTCACACAAGAGCACCCAGGGAGGGGTGAAAGTCTATTTCAAAGAATGTAGAGGGAGCATTTAATTTCCTATAAACTGGGAATACTTAAAGCCACAAACAAATACAATCCCAGGACAAAAGGCAAACTGCAGCTAGGCTCAGAGAGCACCCTGCATTTCACATTTACCTCAGACTGATCTTGATCTTCAGGGCTAAGCTCTGAAGGAAACCACAAGCCAAAGCAGAGTCAATTTGCAAAGACTGTAAAAGGTGCTTTTGCTTTAGTTTGTTTGATTTGTTATCAAGGAAATATCTGCATATCATTAGCTGGATACAAATTCAAGGAACTGACAGCTCAGGGACTGAATCACAGATTAACACTTTAAAACATTAAAGTGTACAGTATAAAACAAAAAATTATAAGACAAAGAAACAAGAAATTATGGCCCACAAAAGGGAACCAGATAAAAATCTAGAAACCATCAACAAAGGGGTCTAGATTTTTGACATATGAGACAATTTTTTTTAAAAAAGATCCATGCCTAACCCTCAGAATTGTCTTGTACCCTTCACTCATTACCAGTTATATTAACCTTTTCTCTGTTCCTATACACCATCAATACCTAGTACATATAAATCAATAAAAAACATTAACAATAAAAAAAGATTGTCTCATTTTAAAATGTAAAATAATGGAGGGGCATCTCCTCTCAAATTAGTAATATAATATTAATTAGAAGGCAGTTTGCTTTCTTTCTTTAAAAGCATTATATTGATCATTATTAGGTGGTACATCTTGAAATTTGGTTTTTATTTGCTGTTTCACTAAGTGAAAGGGGGGGAAAAATGCCCCAGAATAATTTGTATTTGCAACTAATACATTAAGTTCATCATTATTCAAAATGATCATGTCCCTTAATGGATAAAAGGACAAGTCTGAAGTGGATGGAAATTACAGAAGATCATTCCTGAAAACAGGCAAAAATCTGCTGAACTGATACTGAAAAACTTAGACCATTAAACTTTTTAAAGCACACTGTGGAAGTACAATTTTAAATCCTGAAATGTGAATCTTTACCTTCCAAAATTCAAACATGATTTATCTGCATAATTAAAAAGAGCATGGCCCAATTTTTATCATAAATGTAGAACAAGAACACATCTTTGTATCATTCATTATTTATTAAAGAAGAAAAATTCATTTAAAATTAATATAACATGCATTATTTAAAATTAAAATCACACATAAATTGAAATTCATTTAAGTAAATATAGGTCACGAGAAAAAAGAATGAGGTTAGAGAATGGAAAGCTTAGGGTTAATCTGTGCAAAATTGGTAAAAAGGTTGTTTGTAAATCTTTGGAAATGAATAGAAATGGTAAAAGCACATAATAGTGTTTGTAATTAGCAGTGCTAATATATGGGCATGACAGTGGTTGAAAGGAAAGGTCTAAGGTCATGTATATTACTAGAAGGAAAGCTAAAAAAGTAACTTGGGACTATATAGCACAGCAAAACCTCATGTAAACTATGAATATGGGTAATATTGCATATATAAGACTTTTTCTTTGAAACTGAACAAATGTACATTAATGTTACAAGATGTTAATATCAGGCAACAATATAACCAAAGCAAAATATGGACAGTAGTATATAGTAATATATTAATAAACTTCCATTAAGGGTTTAAAAAAAAAAGGAAATATACCAAGTGAAAGAAACTAGACAAAGGTACTACATATTGTTTGACTCCATCTATTCAAAATACAAATAAATTAGAAAGACAGAAAGAATAGCAGCTATGTACTGCAGGGAAAGCATAGAGATATTGAGAGGTGATTATTAAGGGGTAGAACTTTTTTTGTCTGTCTGTCTTTGGGGAATTATTATTATTATTGGAATAATGAAAATGCTCTGATAATGATTGAAGTGATGAATGTACAACTACATGATTATACCAAATACCACTGATTGTATACTTTGGATGAACTGTATGCTATATTAATATATATCAATAAAATTAATTTTTTAAAAATTAAAAAAAAAATACATTCCCAAAAAATCATTCTCTTTAGAAAATGTGTGCCAGTAAGTAAATGAGAAAAAGAAAACATATAATTTAGTAAGTTGGTTTCATCTTTAGAACTGATAATCTGCTTGTTTTCTCTATTTAAAGATTTATTTATTTACTTTATCCATTTTAAACCCCCCAGTTTTCTCTATTTAAAAAAATGTATTTAAAGCTAGCCAAAGAATAGTTAGGCAACTTGTTATTAGGGATGGGAAGTACACAGAAACTTTAATACAACAACAAAGAAGGTACCACATCCCCATTCTAGGTTGTACTGGTAAGGATGGCAATTCACACTGCTGATTCCAGCCAAATTTAATGCTAACCAACTTAAAAACAAACCTTGAAAGGATAAAGCTCATTTACCAGGAAATTAACTGCCTTTCTTAAGAGAGCTTAATACTCTTAGGAAAGCACAACATACAGATTCTTAACAATGTAGCATTCAGCACACAATAAACAAGATCTAGACATATGAAGAATATCATATAAATTATCCCATCTGAAGAACAGAGAGAAAAAATATTGATAAAGAAATGAACAGGGAAGAGGATGTGGGTCAAGTGGCTGAGCTCCCATTGGTTCCCAGAGCCTCCTGAAAAAACAAAAACAAACAAGCAAAACAAATGGAAACAAACAAACAAAACACAACTCAGGGAAGCAAATGTGGCTCAGTGGTTGAACACCAGCTTCCCACATACAATGTTTCAGTTTCAATTCCCAGCCCCCAGTACCTCAAAAAAAAAAAAAGGACAGATTTTCAGTGATCTGTGAGACAATATCATGAAGTAAAATACTGTGTAATTGGAGTCGAGTCCCAGAATGAGAAAACAGAGATTTAGGAGAGTATTAGAAGACATAATAACAAAATTTGGTAGGAAATATCAACTGACCTCTATGAAGTTCAGCAAACTCCAAGAAAGAAAAAAATCTTTAAACGTTTTCAAAGCCCATCCCTAGGTGCATCACAATCAAACTATTAAAAACAAAAATTAAAGGTAAAATTTGAAAAAAGAGAGTAAATAGTAACACCTTGAAAAGACAACAATATAAATGACATCTTATCAAAAATAATGGAATCCGTACCAATATCTCCATGGCCTTTTTGGCAGAAATAAAAAAGCTGATGTAAAATTCAAGTGGAATTGCAAAGGGCCAAAGCAATCTTGAAAAAGAAGAACAAAGATGGAAGACTCATATTTCCATATTTCAAAACTTACTACAAAGCCACAGTAACCAAAACCATGTGGTTCTGGCATAAGGATAAACTTATAAATCAATGAAACAGAATGGAGAGCCCAGCAATAAAACCATACATCTGGTCAAATGAATGCCAAAATAATTCAAAGGGAAAAGAACTGTTTCTTCAACAAATGGTACTGGGACAACTGAATATCCACATGCAAAAGAATGAAGATGGATCCTTACCTTACAACATATATAAAAATGAACTCAAAATTTATCAAAGACCTCAATGTAAAAACATAAAACTTTTAGAAGGAAACATAAATATAAATCCTGACCTTGGATTAAGCAACAGTTTCTGTGATATGACACCAAACACACAAGCAACAAAAGAAAACAATGGACCTCATTAAAATTGGATGCTTTCAAGAAAGTGAAAAGACAACTCACAGAAGGGAAAGAAATATTTGCAAATCAGTATTTTGTCTAGTATCCAGAATATATAAAGAACTCTTACAACTCAACAAAAAGACAACTCAACTTAAAAATGAGCCAAGGACATGAATAAACATTCTCCAAAGAAGATACAAATGATCCACAAGGCCATGAAAGGATGTTCAATCTCATTAGTCATTCAGTAAATGCAAATCAAAACAAAGCAATGAGATACTATTTGACACCCAGTAAGGTGGCTATAAAAAAAAAAGTGTTGGCAAGAATGTGGAACAATTGGAACCATCACACATTACAGGTAGAAATGTAGAATGGTACAGCTGCTGTGGAAAAACAGTTTAACGGTCCCTCAATAAGTTAAACAAAGAATTACCACATGACCCATCAATTCCACTTCCATGTATGTACCCCAAAGAGTTGAAACAGGTATTCAAACAAAAAGGGAACACAAATGTTCACAGCCACACTATTCACAAGAGCCAAAAAGTGGAAACAGCACAAATGTCCATCAACAGATGAATGGATAATCATCTGGAATATTCCATTGTATGGACAATGGAATATTACTCACCCATATAAGAAGTAATGAAGTACTGATACATGCTACAACATGGATGAACCTTTAAAAAATTACTCTAAGTAGCAGAAAGCAGACACAAAAGATGTACATGCAAAAATGTATGATTCCATTTAAACGAAATGTGCAGAGGGCAAATTCATAGAGACAGAAAGCAGACTGTGGTTGCCAGGGGCTAGAGAAAGGGGGAAATGGGGAGTGGCTGCTAATGGGTATGGGGTTTCTTTTTGGGATGATGAAAATGTCCTGTAACTAGATAGTGGTGAGTGTTGCACAACACTGTCAATGTACTACATGTGACAAAGGTAAATTTTATGTGTATTTTACCACAATTAAAAAAAGGAAGCCAGAAGACAAGCCAAATGATATCTTTAAAGTGTCAAAAGACAAAAAAGCTCTTGTCCACTCAGAATTCTATATCCAGGAAAAACATTATTTTAAATTAAAGTGAAGTAAGACATATATAGATAAACAAAACCTGAAAGAATGCATAGCTGGCAGACTGAAGAGAAAATGGTAAGTATATGAAAACTCAAATACACAAGAAGAAATGAAGAGCGCTAGAAATGGTAAATGTGTGTTGAATTAAAAGACCACATTTTTATTCTCTGACTTTCTTTAAAGGCATGGCTGTTTAAAGCAATATTTATAACACTGCATCGTGGTTTATAACATAGATACATGTTCTATAGATGACAATAACACCACAGTAGGATGAAAGGATAAATGAAGCTGCACTTTATATATTTTACATTAAGTGGTAAAATATTAATTCTAAATAGACTGTGATAAATTAAGAACACAAATTGTAATCCCTAGAGACACCACTAAAAAAATGCAAAATGGCATAACTGAAAAGCCCATAAAGGAATTAAAACAAAAAACTAAAACATATTCCATTAAAAAGGAACAGACACCCAAAAATGCATGAGACAAATAGAAACCAGTAAACAAAACATATACCTATATCTGACCATATTAGTAATTACATAAATGGAAATCAATTAACCAGTCCAAACATGAGGCAGAGAATTTAAAAATCAACAAACCTTTATGTGGTTAACTGATTTTTGTAGAAAGGTACAAAAGTAATTCAATGGGGAAAGAATATGCTATCATAAAAAAAAAAAAAAAAAATCTCATGCTATACAAAAAATTAATTCAAGATGGATGACAGACACAAAAGTAAAATCTAACACTATAAATTCTAGAAGAAAACATAAAATGTCTTCATTCCATGGTGATAAAGATTTCTTACGACTCAAAAAACAATAATCATAAAGAAAAATAAATAAATCAAAGACACCATTAAAAATTACTTTAAAAATAAAGTGTTAATTCCACAGATAAGTGTATGTTATACTCATGGTAAGATAGAAAGATAAAAGTAATTTCTTTAAGCTGGATTTAAGCTGGCTAACCAGCAACAGAAAAGGAAGTGAATGAATGAACAAATATATATGAAATGCTAGAAATAAATATTAGGTTAATCACATGCAAGTACGAATATTTGACAAAAGTTCAACCTAACAGTCAACTGACCAAAAGAAGGGTATAATTAGGAAATTTATATTTTTAACTCTCTGTAAACAGGGAACTAAAATTACATGACTTTATTATTTGAGTGATGCATAGTGCCTTTCAAACATAGCACATTTCATACAAAAGCAAGCAATAGTCTGTACATTTTAAACATACTACAAGAGTGTGTTCTTTAAAACAGTCTTAAGTGACAACTCCTTTTGTAAGGAAGATAATCATAACTGATGTTTATGTTTTGGGAATGTGGATTTTTATTTAAAGTTCTTTTATTAAGCCAGCATTTATTGAGTGCTTACTATGTATACTACCTCTGATCATATCCAAGAGCTATATTATCAATCAGAATTTTTCATACTAAATTCAGCTAAATTAGTTATTTTCTCATGTCCTTTATAGAAATAATTAAATGTATTACCCTAATTGTGTTGAAGTTAAACACTCCAAGTTATCATATTGAATTTTTTAAAAGGTGTAGTAAATGTAAGGAAGGCTGTCATTCATTTACTCTAGAGCAACCTACTTTAAAAGTTGTATTAAAATATAACGTGCTACAGGGGAGCAGATGTTGCTCAGGCAGTTGAGGGCCTGCTTCCCACATGGGGGTCCCAGGTTCAGTTCCCATGACTCCTTAAAAAAACAAAAAAACAAACAAAATGCAAAAACAAACAAAAAAACCAACTCAGGGGAGCCAATGTGGTTCAGTGATTGAGCACCCATTTCCCACATAAGAGGTCCCAGGTTCAATCCCCAGCCCCCAGTACCTCGAAATAAATAAATAAATATATATATATAAAATGTGCTACCATCCATCTTCCACCACAGGATTCAGTGTTACACAGTCCCATGTCTGGACAAATATAAGAATATTATAAGAATGTTCTCTCATGAACTATAACAAATATATAATACTAATAAAGGGTGTTAATCAGTTGGGTTGGAGGGAAAATAAACCAAATGTAAGATATAGGCTATAGTTATTAGTAATATTTTGATGATGCTCTTTCATAATACGTAACAAATGTTTCACAGCAACACTGAGTTTTGGTGGTGGGGTAATATATGGGAGCTCTGCATGCATGTTTGTTTTGTAAGTTCACAACTTTTACTATATACACTTAATTATTTATGTATGTTCACATATGAATGATATACTTCAATAACATTTTTTAAATGAAAAATATATATAATGTGATAGATGTGATAAAATTACAAGAGATGGAATTGTAATCTCTAAAAATTAAACCATAATAATATAAACTAACACTGTTAGCATAGTTGCTGAATTCAAACTTCCATACTTACAAAAGGTATACATACCCTTTCCTAAATGTGTGTTTATGCTCATATATCTAGCTGTTCCTGTAAGGCTCTTGTGTTCTCTGTATGGTATGTGTTTCTTTGTCTCTGGATCAATATATTCCTTGGCCAAACCAAAATCTATAATGTGAATAACTTGTTGGGTTTTGTTTCCTGGTCGTCCTATTAAGAAGTTCTCAGGTTTTACATCTCTGTATATCAAATTCTTTGAATGAACATATTCCATACGCGAAATCTATTTCAAGGAAAAAGAGAAGAGAACATAAGAAAGAATAATAGAAGACAGAATTTTCACAATAAAAACAAAGAAAAAAATAAAAAACCCCTTCAACCTTTAAAAAGTACAGTTCCTTAAATATAAATCCAATTACACGTAAGAATCTTTGCCTTTACTATTACAGTCACTGATAAATGAAAGTGTTTGAATTTTATTCTTTGCATATCAGTAAGCCTGATTCAATAAACACTTTGAGATGCTGCTACTATATAAAATCAAAACACTTTACTGACACAAACTTGTGAACTGAGATGTGTAAAAAGATATAGTCATAGAATTGCAATTTATTCTTCCTTATCAATAATCAAGTAAATTTTACAATTATCTTAAAGAATCTAAATTATCATAGCACCTTTCAGTATTCCTTTTTTTTTTCTTTCTTATGACTTGTTTTCTTTACTTTTTCCTGACATATTAAATACTTAAAAAGATCTTGAAACTAGAAAATTTGGAAATTAAACTCTAATAATAATATAGGACATTTTTTATTAACTGTTTTTATGAGTTCTCAAAAATGTTCATTATAGAAATAGTCAACAAATAGAACATTACAAATAAGAAAATAAAATCATTTCATTTAGTGATAATCATGGTTGACAATGCAAAGTAAATATAGTCATATGGACCATCTAGTTTGTTTTTTTGTTTATTAACAAATTTGAATCCTATAATTCATAATATTCTATGACCTATACTTTTCAGTTAACAATATATTATTACCATTTTCCAGATCACAAACCATTCTTTTGACACATTTTTTAACAGCTGCATATTATTTTATGGCTATTACTAATTTATTCAACTAGCCCTTTTATATGTCTGCATATTTGGGTTGTTTCCCATTTTTTATTATGAATATTCTTGCACATAAAACTTTAAGTACATTTGAATATTTCCATAGGATAAATTTGTAGAAGCAGAACGAGTGAAGGGATTAAAACATTTTTAAGACTTCTGCAGTAGACTCCTAATGCACTTATTTCAAATCTCCCTTAAAATCACCCTCTAAATTGTTTTCCATAGATTTCATGAAATTTAAATAATTTATTAAGACTTTCTCATTAGTTTTTTTTTTCTTTTTTTTTCTTTAGGTCATTAGAGACTATTAACATGATTAAGAATCCATGTTTCTGAGGCTTTTCTTTCCAAGTATTCATCTCTAAAATGAAAAGAGTGTTGGAAACAATTTACTTCTCAAATCGATCATTCTGATCTCAGAGCAATAAGATATTAATTCTTCCATACAAATAAAATACATCTTGATTCAGCCATTTTAAGTTATATGCATCTTAAAAAAGGCAATAATGTACAAAGCAGAATCACTTTTACTAGGTCAAATGCTCTGTAAGATAATGTTACAAAACTTTAAACTTTTTATATAAATTTGTGATCAAACCACACAATTGTTCAAACAAATTCAAAACACCCTGCTTTACTTACCAGTTGGATTGCTATCATGAGAACTGTTTTAAGAGAAAATGTTCTGTCACACAAGTCAAACAAGTCTTCCAAACTAGGTCCCAGCAATTCTAGCACCATAGCATTGTATTTACCACAAGGGCCAAAATAGTAAACTTGAGGTATACCATCTGGGAGAAGAGAAAAAGTCATTTAATAATTTCATCAACTTAAAGTCAAATTTTTCTTCCTAGAAAATCCATTAACAAATTTTTTTGTATTGTACAGTTTCAAGATTATAGTTTCAAAAACTTTTTTCACTTTTTCCATCAACATGATAAACTTTCCCCAACCAAACCTTCTCCTTCCCTGTACTTTCTCTTTGATGTTCACATTGTTCCCTGAGCACATCTCTTTTATTTATTTATTGCTTTACTATTTGTCTCTACCACCTCACTACAGACATGAAGTGGGTTTTTGGCCCTGTATTTCCATGGCCTAGAGAAATGCTTAGCACATAGGAAAGATACAATTTTATTGAACATGGTAACCACTACTATCTTTAATAACCCTCTGGTAGGCAGAATGCTAAGATCACTCCCACAATTCCCATCCCTGGGGTATACACCCTGTATCATCCTCTCCCCCTCAAGAGTCATGAGATTTCACTCTCATGATTAAGTTATGTTATATGCCGGAGGTCATGTTAATTAAAGCCCCTATGAGTTGACTTTAATCAAAAGGGAAATTATACTGGTGAGCCTTACCTAATCAAGTAAGACTTTTTAAAAAAGGGTCTAGAGGTCAGAGAGATTCTAAGAGCAGAGATGCTCTTCTCTTGGCCTTTAAAAACCAAAGTGCTGGGAAGCGGCTGTGGCTCAATCAGTGGGGCTCCCGTTTACCATATGGGAGGCCCCGGGTTCGGTTCCTGGGGCCTCCTGGTGAAGGCAAGCCCGCCCGCACGGCGTGGTTAGCTGACCCAGCGAGCACAAGCAGCAAGGGGGGGATAAATGAATAAATAAATAAAATCTTAAAAAAAAAAAAAAAAAACCAAAGTGCCATGCTGTAGAGAGCACTACATGCTAGAGAATGGTGGGAGCCTCTGCAAACTGAGGGCTTCAGTCTCTATAGCCTTGAAGAACAGAATTCTGCCAATAACCAGTGAGGTTGGAAGAGGACTCTGAGCCTTAGATAAGACCACAGTCCCAGCTTACACCTTGATTTCAACATAGTGAAACCCTCAGCAGAGAACCCAGCTAAGCCATGACTGAGCTCCTGACCCATAGAATCTGCGTGATAATAAAGTCTCTTGTTTTAAGCCATTAAGTTAGTGATAATTCATTATGCAGCAACTCAAAATACAAATCCCAAATACAAAATTTGAATGCTCAGAAGTAATCTGTACTTTACTTTTAGAACTAACAGATTCCCATTTAAATAAGCGCTAACAGGTAATCAATTTACCTTAACACTGCATTTATTTATTTATTCAACATGAGGAAATGAACTTCTTCACCTTAAATTCTTTCAGTTTTATTTCTGCATATTTTATTTTTAATATACCTTTTTATTTTTTTTAAAGATGCTTAGATTACATAAATGTTACATTAAAAAATATAGGGGATTCCCATATGTCCCACTCCCTACCCCTCCTACTTTCCCACATTAACAACATCCTTCATTAGGGTGGTACATTTGTTACAATTGATGAATACATTTTGGAACATCGCCACTAAGTGTGGATTATAGTTTACACTGTACTTTACACTCTATCCTGCACAATTTTGTAAATTATGACAAGATATACAATGGCCTGTATCTGTCTTTGCAATGTCATTCAGGACGATTCTCAAGCCCTGAAAATGCCCCCATATTACAACTATTTTTCCCTCTTCCTCCCCCCAGAACCTTGAGTAGCCACTGCCTCAACATCCATGACAAAAGTTCTTCCACTGCTAGAATAACAATAAGTCTATAGTAGAATAATAGTAAGTCTACTCTAGTCCATCATTCATTCCCCAATCCTGAGGATTCTGGGACGGTGATGCTCACTCCACCTCCAGTTGAGAGGGGGCTTAGATCCCATGGGGCAGACAGATGGGACTTTCTTGTTTGCAGTTGCTGCAACTCTCTCTGTTCCTTGGGATGGTGGTTGTCCATCAACATTTCCTTGTTGGTTGTTGTGGGCGAGTCCAATGAACCAGAGAGTAGATGTTGCAACTCTGTTGAGATTCAGGGCCTACCTAGCACATGGACAGCCCAAAGATTTAAGTCTCTTGGACATATAGCTATCAAGTCTAGTACTAACTATAGGTTCAAATAGAAGGGGCTGAACAGCCATGTGTAGGGAAACCACAACCGAGTCTAACTCTGTCACACGGGGGAGCATAAATTCCAAAGTAGGGTCCACTGGCAAGGTACCTAACTCCTAAGCTGTCTGTCCTGCCTATAGTGTCTGGATGTCTCCAGAGCCCTCAGGAGCCCCACTAATTGGGATGGTGTCTACTTTGGTAGTCAATGAGATCCTGCTGAGACGTGCATAGGCGTAACCACTGGAATGACGTCCCGACTCACTTTGAAGTCTCTTAGCCATATAAACTCATTCGTCTTTACCCTTTTCCCCTTTTGGTCAAGGTCTTTTTCCAGTTGCATTGCTAGCTGGCACTTGGTAGTAATCCCTGGATGCTAGGGAGGATCACACGCGGGAGTCATGTCCCACAGTGGGGTGAAGGTAATTCATTTATATGCTGAGTTTGGCTTAGATAGAGGCCACATTTGTGCAACAAGGAGGCTCTCAGGAGGTAACTCTTAGGCAACCCATAATACTAGACTAAGTTTCAATTTCAAAAGTAAATGTTTATATTTATAAGTACAGTCATCAATATCAAGGGTCCGTCAATGGTCCATCCTCCTTCACTAGTCACTGCTCCTCTACTTGGGTGATTCTTGCTGTCCCATTAGAGAATGTGGCAGAACTCCCCAGGATGGGAATTCGATATTGTTTTGGTTATTGTGTGGATCTCCACTCACCATGACAATGCCCCACGAATACTTGAACTCATTCATATGCCTTATAGTATGCCCCAGGTGAACCTCCTCCCATGCATCCCCCATCACTGACACGCCACACCAATAATCCTCCCCTGCCACAGTTGTAACCCTGCTGTGATCCAAAACTTCTTAAAAAATGGAGCCAACAAAATAACCAAATACAATTAATAAGAAAATGAAATAATGATAGTTTTAAAAATAACAAAATACAATTTTTTAAAAATTTGGAATAAAAAAATATAAAATTATATTTTATATAAAATATATATATAAATTAAAAAATAAAAAATTAAAATTAAAAAAATTTTTTGACATTATGTCTTTCATCAGTGTAAGATCTGTTGTCTTGTGTATACAGTGACATTTTTTTCCATTTATTCCCCCAGTGTCTTACTTTTTTTTCATTTTGTCTTCAAAGAAGATTTAGGTTACAGAAAAGTCATGTACAGAATATAGGGGATTCCCATATACCCACCATCCTCCCCCTTTTCCTCCTTCCCTATTAATAACATTTTACATGTGGATGGTACATTTGTTACAATTGATGTATAAATATTGAAACATTGTTACTAACCATGGTCAATGATTTACATTATGGTTTACATTTTGGACCATACATTTTTATAAACCTTGATGAAATTTAATATGGCCTCTATCCAACATTGCAAGATCATGTAGAACAATTCCATTGCCCCAACAGTGCCCCATGTGCCATCTATTCGACTCCTCCCTCTCACTCCCCTCGGGACCCACAGCAACCATCAAGCTTTACTCCTTAAAGAACAAGATTCATAGTTACTTGCAGCAACATTGAGGGATTGACATACTGGCCTGTCCTCCTCTATTAGGCACTGCCTCTGCTCTCGAAAGACTCCTGTCTCTCTATTTGAGAACATTACAGACTCCTCAGGATGGGAGTCTAACACCTTCCCGCTCATTATGTTGGTCTCCACCCACTGATAAAACACACTATGACAAGATGAACACTCACACACTCCCTAGAAGCCTGTCCCAGGTGTGCCCTGTCCTGTATGCCCCCCACATCCAACACCCTAAACCAGTAACCCTCCCCTGCCATATTTGCCAAAAGAACATTCCCAACATTGTAGTTTCAACCATGTACCTACAAATCCCCAGAGTTCACCTGCTCCCTCCCCCAACCCTCCCTCCAGTTCCATGGACAGTCCAACCCACCCTTCCCACTCTACCTCCCTCCCAGACCTGCACCACCCAAAAAAATAGCATCACTGCACCACTGTCATGTCCATCTACTGCACAACTACACCATTCCAACTTATCATAGATTTTGCCCATATGGGCATTGGCTTACAAGCTTCTTCTCCTTTTCTGTCTCCCATAAACCTATCTTCCAGACTCTAGCTCTGTGAGTCTGCTCAATTTGCTTAATTCATATCAGTGAGGTCATATAATATTTGTCTTTTAATGCCTGGCTTGCTTCACTCAACACAGGTCTTCAAGATTCATCCATGTTCTCCCATGTGGTAACACTGCATTCCTTCTTACACCTGAGTAATATTCCATTGTATGTACGTACCACAATCTGTTTATGCATTCATCATCCTGATGGACATTTGGGTTGTTTCCAACTTTTAGCAATTGTGAATAATTCTGCTATGAACATTGGTGTGCATATATCTGTTCATGTCCCTGCTTTCAAGCCTTCTGGGTATATACCCAGCAACGGGATTGCTGGATCATATGGTAGTTCTATAGTTAGCTTCCTGAGGAACTGCCAAACTGTCCTCCACAATGGCTACACCATTCTACATTCCCACCAGCAGTAGATGAGGGTTCCCATTCCTCCACATCCTCTCCAACACTTGTAGTCCTCTGTTTTTTTAATAGCCACCAGTCTAATGGGTATAAGATGATATCTCATTGTAGTTTTGATTTGCATTTCCCTAATAGCTAGTGATGTTGAGCATCTTTTCATGTGTTTTTAACCATTTGTATTTCTTCTATGGAGAAGTGTCTATACAAACAAATCACTTGCCCATTTTTAAAAATGGGTCGTTTGTCTTTTTATTTTCAAAGTGTAGAATTTCTTTACATATGCTGGATATTAGGCCCCTATCAGATAGGTGGTTACCAAATATTTTCTGCCATTGAATAGGCTGCCTTTTCACTTTCTTACAAACTCCTTTGAGGTGCAAAAGTTTTTAATTTTGAGGATCTCCCATTTATCTATTTTTTCTTTCGTTGTTCGTGCTTTGGGTGTAAAATTCGTGAAACCATTTCCTAATACAAGAACTTGTAGATGCTTCCCTACATTATCTTCCAAGATCTTTATGGCTTGGCTCTTATATTTAGATCTTTGATCCATCTTGAATTAATTTTTGTATAAGGTGTGAGATGGTGTTCTTTGCGTGTTTTTTAAAGCAATTTTAGAATAAAGAAATCTTTCTAAACTATAAAAAAATTCTCATTCTTAATAAAGAGTTTTGGAAACATAATGTCATTCTTGGTGTTTTACTCTATTACTTTGAATATCAATTACTGTAGAAGCAGAACAGAAAATAGAAAACATTGAACAAGAAGCCAGGACAATTGAGTTCTTAGCTATGTGGCTGGCTTGTCACTCAATCTCTCTAGTGGACCTTAATTTGCTTATCTACAATAATAGCTGGTTGGACAAGACTAGTATTTCTCAAATGTGAATATAAATGAAGGTACAGAACATCTGGAGATGGGGAGGTGAGATATTATAATCACAGGGGCAAGGGCAGGGGGACAAGTTCAAACTGCATATATGATCCTCTCCCTGAAACAGAGAATCTGTTTCCCAATGGAGTATATGCCAGCACCCCCCATGCATAAACGTACACATTCATACCCTCTTCTCCCATTCCCCCAGCCACTGGGAATCACTGCCTTAGTATAAGCTACTCTACCAGCGCCAATTCTTACCATATATACATGAAGTACCCTTCACATGTATAAAGGCAGATAAAAGGTTCAGAATTAGTGGCTGAGAGGCATGCTGAAGTTTATTCCAATTCTGAAATCCTGCTTTTACTGCTGTACATACATTAACAGAATGGAGCTGTAATTAAAACTTATAAACAGCTCTCAGCTACTAAGCTTTTAAAATTCTTTCTAAAACACTTTTTTTTCCTCTATCCCACTGAAAGTTGTTAATATTTTATGCTCTCAATTTCACAACCTCTAAAAACTCATTTCTTCTCTTAAATTTATTACTTCTGATCTGTAGGGTGCAAGGAAATCAGTTCATCAAGCTTCATAGAAATATATATATTTATATATATAAATTTATATTTATATATATACATATATAATGCAAAACAGGGTCTTAGGTTATTCTATACAAGAACTGTTAAAGTCAAAAGCCTTTTCTACTTTCTTCTGAATCACTATCTACATTTCTAATAGTTGAAGTTGTTGAGAAATGATCTCTGGATAAGGTAGCAATATATTTGATTTATTAAAGGACTGATTTTCTTCTAATATTGCTTTACAAAAATAGAAAACCACTTAAGTAATCTGACTGTCTTAATTCAACAAATATTTATTGAACAACTACCATGTGCTGATGAGACTGGTTTGGGCATTATGGATACAAAATGAATGAGATATAGATCTCTCCCTCTTTTTTCAAGAATTTTAGATATCAAAATAGAACAATGAGCTTTAAACAATAAATATGTATTAATGTTATGATACATGAAACAAGGTAAAACCTAGTTACCCAAACTACAGGACTCCCCATCTTTTCTTGGGTGGGAGGGGAACAAAAGAAAGAGGAGATAAGAGAGGCTAGAGTAGAATTATGTAAGAAACAAGAGAATCCTTTCTTCCTTGAATATTTAATGAGCACTAACTATGGTTTGTGCTGCCTTTAAGTCCCTACCCATGATATCCTGCAATATAATGAAGAGCTAAAACAAAATTTTCCTATAACTATGCTAGATACAAAAGTTTTTAAGTGGCAAATATAACACACTGCTATAAGTTCGTAGTAGAAATATAAGCTATTTGGGAATAAAGTAGGAGGATCAAAAAGGGTTCACTGAGGAAAAAATATTTGAGTTGGGCTTTTTAAACTTTGAGAAATGTACCACACTAATGCAAAATGTTAATAATGGGGAAAACTGTGGGGGGAGGGAGGTGGCATATGGGAACTCTACTTTCTGCATGATTTTTCTATAAACCTTTAATTGCTCTAAAAATAAATTTTTAAAAAACTTAGTAGTACTCTCATAGGCCAATATGGGTAAATTAAGCAAGTTCCAAACATGGGAAACAGTAGGACAAAAGGCAGAAAAGACCACATCACAGTACAGAAAAATCAGTAATCCAATTTGGATAAAGGATAAAATGATATAAAGTTAAGCTGATACCAAATTGTAGCAACTTAAATGCAATGTCAATTTAGTAGATGGCTAGAAAGGAGTTACTGAATGTTTGCAGAAAAATAAATCGCATGAAGGACTTATACCTTAATACAAGTACTTTAAGAAATAATGCAGGGAAACAGATGTGGCTTATGTGATTGGGCTCCCATCTACCATATAGGAGGTCCAGGGTTCGTTTCCTGGGCCTCCTGGTGAAAGGTTAGCTGGCTCATGTGGAGTAATAGCCCACGAAGAGTGCTGGCCTGCACAGGAGAGCTGGTCCGCGTGGAAAGCTGGTGCAGCAAGATGATACAACAAAAAGAGACACAGAGGAGAGACAATGAAAGATGCAGTAGACTAGGGAGCTGAGGTGGCGCAGGAGATTGAGCACCTCTCTCCCACTCTGGAAGGTCCCAGGTTCAGTTGCCAGTACGGCCTAAAGAGAAGACAAGCAGACACAGAAGAACACACACAGAGCAGACAGCAAGCGCAGAACACCAGCATGGGCGGGGGGCAGGGGAAAGACAGGGAGAAATAAATAAATAAAAATAAAATCTTAAAAAATAAAAAAGAAAGAAAGAATGCATGAAGTGAATGTAATAGTAATAGTTCAGAAGCAATTAAGACTTGCACTTCTACAAGAGTGGCAGTAAAAACAGAAACGTACAAACAGGAGCATGCAATATACCTAGTAATGGCTATAGATAGAAAACAAGTTAGTGCTTAGAGAAGGCAATGAAAAAACAAGCTACATCATTAGTTCACAGAATGTTTTTGTAAATTTTCCCTATTTGGGGTATTTTACACAAATGTGCAAAAACATATACAAATACTCACATAAAATTTTTACTGATTCTGCATTATAGAGTAACTAGCAACACAGTCATCAATTATTGGCTGATGGAGTCTCAGTGACTATTTTTGAGCTAGACTATTTTTGAACTGCTTATACCACAAGACAAATCTATTCTGTGAAAAACATATGTCATATAACATAATATCCTAATCTACAGGCATTTATTTATTATATCCAAGCAAATTATGTATGCCAATTAATTCCCCTTCAGTTGGAAGGAGCAACTAATGTTACACTTTACTGCCCTTGAAGCAGGGAAAGAGCAATATCAGAACTTTGTTGCTGTTGTTTTTAAATCATCCTTTAGAAGAACAAAGTTGGAGAATTTAATTTCAAGAGTTACTACAGGGAAGCGGTTGTGGCTCAAGCAATTGAGCTCCCATTTACCATATGCAGGACCCGGGTTCGATCCCTGGGACCTCCTGGTATAAAAAGAAAAAAAAAAGGCATCCCAGACCTGCACAGCGCAGAGAGGCGCAAGCCCCCCAACACGGTGTGGAGAGGCGCAGGCCCCCGCACCATGAAGCGACACACCAAAAAAAAGACAACCAGATAGAAAAAAAAACGTTACTACAAAACTACAGTAATTAAAACAGTGTGGTACTGGCATAAGGGTAGTCATAAAAATCAATGGAATAGAATTGAGAGTCCAGAAATAAACCCTTTTATCTATGCACAATTGTTTTCTAAGAAAAGTGCCAAGACCATCCAATGGAGAAAGAATAGTTTCTTTGACAAACAGTGTTAGAATAACTGGATATCAATATACATACTACACCACATAAAAAATTAATTCAAAATGGATCAAAGACCCAAATGTAAGACCTAATACTAATTTCTCTCAGAAGAAAACATAGATATAAATCTTCATGACCTTGAGTTAGGTAAGAGTTTCTTTACTATGACACCAAAAACACAGGCAACAAAAGAAAACATAGACAAATAGACATCATCAAAATTAAAAACTTTTGTGCATCAAAGGACACATCAAGAAGGTGAAAAGAGGGAAGCGGCTGTGGCTCAATCAGTAGGGCTCCCGTTTACCATATGGGAGGCCCCGGGTTCGGTTCCCGGGGCCTCCTGGTGAAGGCAAGCCCGCCTGCACGGCGTGGTTAGCTGACCCAGCAAGCACAAGCAGCAAGGGGGGGATAAATGAATAAATAAATAAAATCTTTAAAAAAAAAAAAAAAAAAGAAAGTGAAAAGACAACCCACAGAACAGGAAAAAATATTTGCAAATCTTATATGTGATAAGGGTCTAGTATCCACAATACATAAGGAAGTCTCACAACTCAATAACAAAAAGACAACATAATTTAAAAATGGAAAAAGGACTTGAATGAAAATTTCTCCAAAGATATACAAATGGTCAATAAGCACATGAAAAGATGATCAACATAATTAGTTATTAGGGAAATGCAAACCAAAACCACAATGAGATGCCATTTCACAATCAGTAAGAATCAAAGAATTAAAAAAAAAAAAACAGAAAATAGAAAAGTGTTGGCGAGCATATGGAGAAATTGGAACTCATACATTGCTGGTGGTAATGTGAAATGGTACAGTCACTGTGGAAAAGATTTTGGTGCTTCCTCAATAAGGTCAACATAGAATTACCATATAACCCAGCAATTCCAATCCTAGTAATACCTAGAGAATTGAGTACAGGAGTGCAAACAAAACCTTGTATACAAATGTTCACAGTAGCAGTATTCATAATAGCTAAAAAGTGGAAACAACTGAAAAGCCCATCAGCTGATGAATGGATAAATGAAATGTGGTATAATCATACTATGAAATATTATTCAGCCATAAAAAGCAATGAAATAATGACACCTGTTACAAAATGGATGAACCTTGAAAATATTATGTAAAGTGAAAGAAGTCAGACACAAAAGCCACATATTATATGATTCCATTTATATGAAATGTCCAGAATAGGCAAATCCATAGAAACAGAAAGTAGATTAGTGGTTGCCGAGGTTTGGAGGAAGGGGAAAACAGGGAGCGACTGCTCAGTGGGTACAGGGTTTCTTTTTTGGACCAGTCAGAGTAGGGGCTTATGGAAGTCAGGTGATTGATGGAGTTTTAGCTCAGGTCCATCTCACAGTAGGTCCAGTGGGTCCCCAGACTCATTCTGTGGTTATTTCCCCAGGTCCAGAATGCATAATTGGAATAGACATACTCAGTAACTGGCAGAATCCCCACATTGGATCCCTGGCTTGCGGATTGAGGGCTATTATGGTTGGAAAGGCCAAGAGGAAACCTCTAGAACTGCCCCTGCCTAGAAAAATAGTAAATCAAAGGCAATACTGGATTCCTGGAGGGATTGCAGAGATTAGTGCCACCATCAAGGATTTGAAGGATGCAGGAGTGGTGATTCCCACCACATCCCCCATTCAACTCTCCTATTTGGCCTGTGCAGAAAACAGATGGAATGACCTTGACACAATTACCTGGCCGAGTTGACACATTAGCCTAACCATCACAGAAACCAAAGGAGAAAAAAACTTCAACTAGGAGGAAGTTAGCTGTCAACAGTGTCTGAGGTTTGAGAGGGGTCAAAATAATATAAGGACTGAAAACATCTTTTGGTGACCTTAATTGAACTTGAGATAGTGAGCTTAAACTCTTCTTTCAGAAAGCTTAATAAGGAAGAGGAGCAAAAAAAATTGGGCAACAGACTGAGGAAAATGCAGGGAAACTTCCATTTTTCTTTTTGTTTTTCAGATAAGAGAGACTTGTGCATATTTATAATATAAGAAGGAGCATTAGAAAAGGAGATTTAAAATACTGAAAGCAAGCAATAATTAATACCAGAAGAGATGGAAGCTATGGCTGACAAGACATCTTTCTCCCAGAATGAAGGGAAGGGTGTATGCCATGGCAGATAAATTAACCTGGATGGCCATGGCTTCTAAAATGAAGCTACAATTTCAAAACTAATTCCAAACCTTTATTAGTTCAGCTGAGCTGATCGACTCTTTAGAGGCAGTCTAATAAGGATTAGTGGGCACAACAGGCTATTTCAAAGGATTAAGCAGAGGTTTATCATCTAACAAAATCTGTCCACAGAGATAATGGAGAAATTACAGAAAAATAACAAGTGAGAATGGAGTTTCCAAGTACTCTCAGTAAGCAATATGCTAGTCACAGATTTTCTTCTATGGACTTGTCATTACAATTATAATGGCAGCAAATAAAATATCTCCTCCTCTCCCTGGGATATATTTCCTAGGCCAGTGATTTTAAAACCTTACTGCTAATCACAATCATCAGTGAAACTTCTCTGGAAGTCAGACTCTAACATTTACCTATTTTTAAAACTCTGCAGGTGACTCTGATGAGAAACTTGGTCTGGGAATGCTTATATCACGACATCTTTATAAGTGCAGTTTACTTTGGAGTTCCAATGTCAGTGTTTTATTGCTGTTCAATATGTAAAGGGACAGGGAAAGGATCTTTGAGATCAGCTTGTCTGTATCTTTCATTTTATAAACAGAGAAATTTGGGTCTAAAGAGGTAAAATAAAGCAATAAAGAGCTAAGAAAGCAATATTAAAAGGTAGGCCAGGTAAGTCACTATCTATAAAGGTTGCTAAAAAACTACTGAAATAAATTCAAAATATGGTGCTAGTTATCTCAAGTTTCCATTCCTACATAACTTATGGAATATAAATTGGTCCCACACCCACTGAAGGAAATAGCTCCAAGTTCACATGTGCAAGTTTCAGGCTTACAGGTCGGTCTTGACAGTTACCTTAAGCCTGCAGTCATAGCCAAAAAATTCTGAAACTAGATAACATCTGGCATTTCCAAGGAAGTGATTTATTTAATTATCTAATATTTCAAACCTTTTGTTTATCTCAAATAACATTTTCTGGTTTAGAAAAATCACACAGACACACTGATAGACGCACACACGAAAGCAAAATCAGGAATTATAGAAAAATAAGAAACATTCCAACAATTTTTTTCAAGACACTCTGCTTTCTCAGGGAAAGTAAATTACCAGTAGTAAATTTACTGGTTACTAGTCCTTCTGTTTCTTTAAAGTTTCTTGAGTAAAATCAGATTCACATCGCAAGATTGAAATGGAAAACAGACTAAAACAATGCTCAAATTCTATCACTAAAAGACAATGAGAGAGAAGCAGCTGTGGCTCTATTGGTTGGGCTCCCATTTACCACATGGGAGGCCCCAGGTTCGACCCTGGGGCCTCCTGGGAAATGCAAGCCGGCCTGCACAGCGTAGCAAGCTAGTGCAGCAAGGTGACACAACAAAGGGAGACAAGCAGAGACAGCAAAACTCAAAGTAAATAGACACAGAGAGCACAAGCAGCAAGGGGGGGATAAATAAATAAATAAAAATAAATCTTTTAAAAAAAAAAAGTCAATGAGATAGTGTGAGTCACCTCTATCTTTAGTGTATGTGTAATTATACTACCCAATTATAAAGGATGGAAAAACTGTGAAATAAGACATTTTCCAAAAAATCTAAAATAATATGCTGCATTCCTTGAATGTAACAAATTCATTATTTCGACTAATGGATTAATACCATCTTTATTAGGAAAAAAATTTGACATCAATTAAATAAATATTTAACAAATGTTTTAAAAACATCTAGTTAAAGAGGGGCTAAATTGCTAGCCTGCTCAGGACAGCCATTCATGTCCTGATTCTACCCTATGTCCTGGTTCATTTTCTAGAAGAGAAGGGATGAAATGTGAATGTAGATCTTCTAACCCCAAATCCAGCATGCTCTTCTCTAATCTCTACTGTGTGAGTTGGTGACTATTTTCATCACTGTAATATCTTGCTTACCTCGAAGTCAATGTTTGACGAGTTCAAAAATTGAGAAGGCAATCAAACCAGGAAAGATATAAAAACTATATGTAGGCAGCCAAAAAATACAAGTGCTAATACATGTCTCTATAATGAGGAGAGCCCCTGGTATTTTCACATTGGTCCTATGTATTCACATTTGACAATTCTAACAAGGTAAGTTATCTAGTTTCCTAGACCACAAAAGTTGGCATTGTCTACCAGTCTCAGAATGGTTCTCTTTCTCTGAGAAATGCCCTCCACTTATATACATAAGTCAATAGGGACCAAGCAGCCATGTTTTAAAGACCATGTTTCACCCTCTGGCCCCAACTATCTGAATAGAGGCATGGGGAGGTGGGCGAAAGTGGCCCATCTAATACAAATTGGGCCTATCTTCCTAAGAATCTGAAGTTGAAATTCAGAGGCAACTAGTCAGTCTGTGCAAGTAATTGGAATGGAAGGAAATGTAATTAGAAGCTACAGGCAAAATCATGTGCACACAAAAACAAAGAAAGAAGCAATGAGGTCTGAGAGAAGGAAGCAAGAAGTGAAAGACCATTTGATACTAAATGGTACTCCATGGAGCACAAAGGAGCACCCCTATATATATATAGACTACTCTGTGAATGGTGGTCCATGGAGTGGTACACCACTGCAGGCCTATGGTATTCAGGTGATAAAAGATATATATTTCATTTTTATTATTGTCTCTGACACAATTTTTAAAGTTAAAAAAAAAAGACAGGAGGGAGCAGATGTGGCTCAAGCTTTTGAGCACCCACTTCCCACATGGGAGGTCCTCCTGAAAAAAACAAAAACAAACAACAAACAAAACAAATGATAAAACCAACTCAGGGAAGCAGATGTGGCTCAGTAGTTAAGTGCTAGCTCCCCACATATGAGGTCCCAGGCTAAATCCCTGGCCCCAGGTACAACAACAACAACAAAAAAGGCAAAGATTAAAAGAATAAAAGTAAGTGTATCTTTGGTATTGAATTCAAAGACTCTCTGAACTCCAAATTGACTTATTCATTCTCATCCAATTAAGTCATTCAACCATAGTTTTCCAAATGATATTTTTACTACTTTAGTAGATTTATCTGTTGTTTTTGTCTACCCAGCATCCAACCCCCTTCTAAAAACATATCATTCCCCTTCTCAATCCCTAAGGTTCAGATAGCTCCTGGGATGAGCACATGATCTAAATTTGGACAAATTCATACTGACAAAATCAGGGAAAGGCACAAGACACAAGTGAAAAAGTAAGCGTCAGCCCTAAAACTTTTAGTGGGATTTTTCAGAAAGAGATGCTTTAATGATTACTAATGCTAGGCTTTTGGTAGCCATTTCTGCCATCTCATAGGGGGAGCCAACCAGAGACTAAAGCTAACACACACACACACAAAAAAAAGAGAGAGAGAGAGAAACAAACTCAAGACAATCATGATGACAGCATTTGCAGCCATGGAAACAGCAATGTCTCACATATTACATCATTTACTTGAGTTCTCAGTACATGAGAAAATAACCCCCCGATTTAAAGTTTAAATATGTATTATAAGAAGTCTATAGTTTGATAAATGCATTAATACAAAATTTCAAACTTATTGTCCCTACATTGGCCACTCATTTGGGGTATGCTCGTAGAAAAAAAGAATGGAAAATTAATAGTATATTAAGAAATAGACAAAAAAAATTTAAAGAAATAGGCAGCTTTACCAACTAGAATGCAAACATGTGCTTACAAAAAGATATATGGAAAGTTTACATTTATTAAGTCTGGGAAAACAAAATATCCCTACCTGGTCAGAAACTACAAATAAAATCATTACAGCTAATAGAATAGGAGTGAACAGAAAAGATAGAACTGTAAAAGAGTTTAACGTAAAGGAATTACAACAGGAAATTTCTCCATTCGTTTTTTCCAATGGTACAAAATATCCACTCTCATTTATATTTAGAGTTTATGTAAAAATATACCTGTTTTCGTTTGCCAGGACTGCTGTAACCAATTACCACAACTTGGTGGCTTAAAACAACAGAAATTTATTCTCTCACAGTTCTAATCAATTTCACTGGACTGAGTCAAGGGCAGAGCTGCACTCCCTCCAGAGGCTTTAGGGGAGAGTCTGATCCCTTGACTCTTCCAACTTCTTATGGATGTCAAATTTCTTGGCTTTGTGGCTACATAACTCCAATCTCTGCCTTAGTGGTCAAAATGACTTCTCTTTTATGTGTGTAAAATTTCTCTCTGCCTCTCTCTTTAATGACACTTTCGGTTGCATTTAGGGTTAATTTGGATAATCCAGAATAATCTCCCCATTTTAAGATCTTTAACTTAATCATATCTGCAAGTGTTTGCCATTACATTTACACATTCCAGGGATAATAATGTGAATATCTTTGTGGGTCCATTTTTTCAGCCTACAACAATACCATAATTAATTTCAACAGCTATAATTTTGCCAAAAAGGTTAAGAATATGGAAGCCATATGCATCTAATCATCTTACAATCTCGACTTAATTTTCTTCTCAAAATGTTCTCTACCCACACTAACACTGATGTAAATAAGAAGCTCTAAAAATTTTATATTTAAAATAATAAGGGACCATTAAGACTCTAGTAAGAAAACGTCCAGCAGGCAAAATATTAAGAAGTGATTCCTCTTAACCAATTTAACACTCTATCCCTTGAAACTAAAGAAGTATTGTCTTGACAATCCATTTCAACCCAAATTTAAACATTAAATATGACCTTACCTCCAGATCCTAATTGCTTGTAGAATCTATATTCCAAATGTAGCTGTGGTGCTCTGGACTTCATGGGTTCCTAATTTGAAAAAAAAAAAAAAAAAAAAGCCAATATTTAAAGTATTAAAAGTTACCAGACCCTAAATTCAAATGTTAAAATTCTTAGGGTCAACCCTTTAAGAATTGAATATTACATTAAGCATCTTTGCCTCTCTAGGTTAGAGCCATATAAAAATCATCTTTATATTCAAGATAAAATAAACTGATAACATAAATGTACATAGGTTAACATCAAGTTAGGTCAAGCATTATGGAAGTCTCTTACGTTAGAGTCATTGATAATCTGAACATTCATAACCTGGGAGGTGGAGGACTGTACCCTATTTCTCTTATTCACAAGAACTCACCTCTGAATTGTATATTTATGAAGTAAAAGTTCCAGGTTAAAATGAAACCACAGACAGACACAAAAGTACAGATATTGTATAACTGTACTATTATGAACTAAATATACTGTGTTAACTCATGGAGTTTAATAACTAGAATACGGGTCATCAGAAAATAAAATGAGGTTAGAAAATGGAAAGCTAAGGGTTAACTTGTGCAGAATTGGTAAAAAGGTTTGTTTGTTTGTTTGTTTTTTAGGTACTCAGGCCAGGGTTTGAAACTGGGACTTCATATGTGGAAAGCCAGTGCTCAACCACTGAGACACATCAGCTCCCCTGAATTGGTTTTTTCATTTGTTTGTTTGTTGTTTTTGGTTTTTTGTTGTTGTTTTTAAGGAAGCACCAGGAACCAAACCCAGGACCTCCCATGTGGGAAGCAGGCACTCAACTGCTTGAGCCCTATCTGCTCCCCAAAACTGTTTTTATTTGAAACTTAATAAATGTTATATATGTTAATGTTACAAGATGTTAATATCAGGTTAAAAAAAAAAAAAAAAAAAAGCCATTATGCTACATGAAAGAGACCAGACTCATAGTACTACATATTGTATAATTCCATTTATATAAAATGTAAATTTAAATCAATTTATAAAGATGGAATTAAATTCATGGTTATATAGGGCTAGGGAAGGATAGGGGATTGAGAAGTGACTGCTAAGGGGTATGGAATTTTTCTTTTTGGAGTAATGAAATTGTTCTAAAAATTTTTGTGGTGATAAGTGCACAACACTATGATTATACTAAAAGCCATAGACTGTACATTTTGGATAGATTGTGTGGTATGTGACTATATCTCAAAAAAACTGCTTTATAAAAATGAAGCCACAGAAAAGTAGGAAAGAACAAAGACAGATATGAAAATTTTAAAAGAAGCAACAATGTCTTTTAAAAATTTTTTTACTGAAGTATAATTTACATACACTAACACACACAGTTCTTAAGTGTTAGGTCCATGAGTTTTTTTAACTGTATATAGCCCTGCAACCACCACCCCAAACGACTTACAGAACATTTCCCTCCTCCAGAGATAATCACTTCCTGACTTCTATCACCTTTGAAGCAGTTTTGCCTATTCTTGAATGTCATATAAAATATTATCCACTATATTTATTATACATGCATTTGGCTTTTTTTGCTCAACATATTATCATTGTTGCTGTTGTTAATAACTATTGCATAATAAAAGCTTACTATGTGCCAGAAACCATGCTAAATGCTATATAATATTAATCTTTACTAAACATCCTGTGAGATATTACTCTAATTTTTTAAATGGAGGTTCTAAGGGATCAAATAACTTGTCTAATGTATTATAAAGAATGAGTAGTGAAGCTAATACTTTGAAATCAGGTCTATCTGACTGTAAAACCATATTCTTAACCACTATATTATACAACCCTTTCAGGTAACTAACAAAATCACATCTGGAATAAAGAATAATAAATTTGGTTAAAAACTAATGAACAGAAAGAGACAGGGAGAGCAACAGTTTTCAAACTATTTTATATTGGGTGGAATTTTTGATAGCAAAACTTTTTTTTTTCTCCTCCAAATGAAATCTTATACAGAACCACTTAAAAATATATAGCAAGATAAAAATGATACTGCTTTCTTTAAAGAGGTGAGTGATGGACCAATGCCCCCTAAGCTACCTTTTACCCATGCATAGTTTTATGAGACACCACTTATATAACCCATTTTGAAAACCAAAGGTATAGAAATGTTTTATAGGTAGGGAGAGAGTAACTGGAGACAAAAATATTGTAATCAAAAACCATTTACTTCCCACATATGAGGTCCCAGGTTCAATCCCTGGAACCTCCTAAGAAAAAGAAAAAGAAAAAAAGTTAGACTCTTCTAACAAAATCCCAATTTTGTGCCTCTCTAGAAAATGCCATCCCAAACCTTGGGAAACTCCACAATTTTCAAGGAAAATGATGGTTAAGCAGGCAAAAATAGCCAAGCACACACACATGCACACTTACAAATATACAAGACAACATGAACAGAAGCAACTGATTTAGATATTAGAAATAAGCAATAAAAGTAAAAATATCAGCAGGGAACAGGAATCTATAACAGGGTAACATAGTAAATTTGAACAAACAGGAAAGCATAACAAGATAGCAGAAAATTTAAGCAAGAACGAAAGAACCTCCAGTGATTAAAAAAGACAATAATCCAAAATTAAAAACACAGTTTGCCAACAGATTAGCACAACAGAAAGGAGAATTTGGGAATTGGAAGGTAGATTTTTAAAAAGTATGAAGAATTCCTCAAGAAGGAAGAAAAAAAATAGAAAATATTTAAGAAGATTAGAGATGCAGACAGGACAGATTAATATATATTTGATAAGAGACTCAAGAAGAGAAGAGAGAGAAAGGTGGGTAGAGGCAATAACTGAAGAAATATTTGCTATGAATATTCAAGAATTGATGAAGGACAACAAACCACAGATTCAAGAGGAATTTGAATTCCAAACAAAAAAACTGTGATGCTTAGGCTAATGTGTCACCTCAACCAGGTAATTGCACCCAGTTGTTTAGTCAAGCAAGCACTGAGCTAACTGTAATACAAGGACATTTATGGGCTTTAGTGATTAGTGAGATTACTGCATAGATGGCTGATTATATCTACAATCAACCAGGGAGATTGCCATCAGCAATGAGTGACATTTTATCCAATCAGTTAAATGCCTGAAAAGGGGAAGTGATTTCAGCATTCAAAGAGAATTTCCCAGCTCATCTTTGGACAGCCAATGTCTCTCAGAAACTCATCAAGGACCTTCATTAGACTTTCAATGGAGCCCCTGGTTTGCAGCCTGCCTGCAGAACCTGGACTTGTGCATCCCCACTGTCACTTGAGAGGCTCTTAGAAAATCTCATACTATTTATACATATCTCCTGTTGATTCTGTTCCCTAGAGAACCCTAATACAACAACTAAAAACAAATTTATACCAAGACACATCAAAGGTAAACCTATGACCAATGACAAAGATTTCAGATAAGGAACTATTAAAATCCAAATGGAACAATTATAATCATAAGGACTATTATAAGAGAAAACAATTCAGCTTCATTCTTGCGAGGGAGGACTTTCTATCACTCACCTCTTCAAGTAAAGTAGGATAAAAGCACAGACACCAAAACTAGATTGTACTGCGTTTGAATCCTGACTCCACTATTTACCAGCTGTGTGACTTTTCGCAAGTTACTTTCTGTACTTTGGTTGCTTCATCTGTAAAATATCTCTCTCATAATACATGTAAAGTGCTTAAAACAATGCCTTCCACATAGTGGGTGCTATATTACCTACAATTCTTTAATTAACTATCTGGAAATATATAAACTTATAACAAAAGTTGTTCACTTAAGCAATCACAAATGAAAATACATAATTTATTCAATCACTAATATCCACTGGGTAGAAATAGAAATAAAATCTTTTAGTTAAGTCAGTTTCAAACTGACTCCAGTACTTGACTAGCAGTAAAATTTTATTATACCACCATATAACAAGTCACCCTACCAAAGAATAACATTTTTATTGCTCATGGAAAGCAGATTATTATATACATGCAAACAATAAGAAATGAGATGGTGCCTGAAGTCAAATTAACAAGTTATCCTGAACTAGGGCAACATTGTTAAATAAATATAAAAATCTTTATAAGAGTTTAAAAAAAAAAACAGAGTAGTCACTGCAATCCTCTGAGTATCACATTATCAAATAACACCTTTATTTGTACCAAGTATAAAAATGAGTCAGCACTGAAGGTATAGGAACATAACATATTCAATTGATTACTTTTATGGCAGGTTCTGAACAAAATTGTTATCTGCAGCAAAAAGATACAATAGAGACAAACCAAAACATAGGTAAGGAAATGACAAACCAAGTACCAAACTAAAACCCAACACAATTTATGTCAATTTTTTTCTGTTCTCCCAATATATATTTTTAGAATGATTTGAAGAGAATATTACCATATTTCAACCTCAAAATGCTAAGGACAGGGGAGCGGACGTAGCTCAGTGGTTGAGTACCTCCCTCCCATGTATGAGGTCCCAGGTTCAATCCCGGGTACCTCCAAAAAATAAATTTAAAAAAAGAGCTAAGCACAAAGATCTAAAAATATTCCCGATTCCCCCAAAGAACATCAGAATAACCACAATCATTGAATGTAATGTTGATCATAGGTCTTTAGAAAGGGCAAATCAGAGCAGAGGAGTAAGATCTAAACAAATAAAAAAGGAAAGAACTGAAGGGGTAGAGTGATATGGCACAAAGAAACTTTAAAAAGTGATATGTGTGTATACATATGAAGGCTGAAAGATGAGATGTATTTATGTTTAAGGCATCAATGGAATGGTCAGAGTAAACAAGTTCCAAATCTGAAAATAAGATCTAAGGGTCACCAGCTGATGACTGAAGCAGATAAGGAATGGTCAGTGACACAAAGCAGTGTCTCTTGCCCTGACATAATGGTTTATTTCCCTTCAGAGATTTAAATGAGTATTCAAATGTAAGACATGCTTCCATGAAGAGAGCTGCTCACTATAGACTACTGTATCAATAACACAGAATATGGGTTTTTCCAAACATCTATGCACGTGTACCACCACCAACCCCAATGCCCGTACAATGTCTAGATCCAAGACCACTGGCCTAGCATATGGGAAAAGGAAGAATTCCAAAGAAGTGAAAGTCAGCCATGCCCATTCAAACACTACCCTTGCATCCTAGGCCTTTCTATTGTAATTCATACAAACTAAATCCCCTTGTCCTAATTCCATGCTCATAAAGGAATCTTGTAGATTTAATTTGGCTTGCCAAGTAGATCAGCCTATAGAAAGAAAACATAGTAAAATACCTTATTATAAATTAGAAATTAACCCTTTGCCAAATATTTGCATCTCTGAGCGCTTGATTACTATGAGTCTACCTCTGAGAAACAATGACAATGTTGGTAAAATGATCTAACCAGATTTTGTGTCATAGCCAGAAACTAAACGTTAGAACCATGGTGAACTCATCTAGGTAAATGCCAGTCTGAAGCCTCATTTCAGGCAGCCAATTTCTCTTGGTGGCACCACAACCCTACCATGTATCTTTATTTCCCAGTGAAAATAAACATTTGTTGCAGTAAAACTTGGTCTTAAAACTAAGTAATGCAGTTTTTCCATGTCACCCCAAAAGTTTTTCTATTCCTTTCCACTTGCCTCTTCCTCCAGTGGGTTAGCTAGTATTTAAAAATAATAGTCTCTCCTTAAAAATTAATCTCACATTACTCTGATAATAGAGATCATATTGGCAGAGACAAAATTGAGAAAAGCAGGCAGACTGGGAAATCCAAGCCCTGCTTAACCTCAAGGAAACCTGGCTGGCAAATCAGATAGAAAAGTTGTGCCAGAATAAAGAAAGTTTTGTCTATGGAAATAATTACCAGATCCCATCGCTTCCAAAAGAGATCTCTGACTTGGAGCTGCTGAGTTAGACACATTTAGGACTCCAGGATTGTCCCATGGGAGTCCGCTTTTGCTGTTGTCCTCCACCCACATCAAACATTTCTAAATCCCTGAAGGTCAAGCAATAGCCAGCTTTACCATATACAAAATATCAATAGAAAAAGAGGTTTTGGAAGCTACCTCAAAATATTTTTAAGGAACGTAATCCTGAATACTAAGTATGCTTTTGTTTTGTCCAAATGTTTGGATCAGAAAGAGTAATCCTGCTTTCCCATTTTTAAATTCATTCTGTAATGCTGCTAAAGTAAAAAGATTAAGTTTTCGTGGCATAGAAAGACAAAAAGTTCCTATACATCATCATATAATTGAGTGGCATACCAATATTATAAGTTTAATAATAAAAGACGAGCTATTCATATACAATTTTTCAAATAAACACCTGATTTATAAATGATATGAAAACAAAAATATAATTAAATTATGTTAATAATTAAAGAAGTAACAAGAAAATAATTAAGGTAAAATAAGAAACAAACTTACCAGCTTAATTGCCACATATTCATTTGTGTATAAATTTTTCCCTTGAAAAAGAAAGAAAGAGTGTCAGTATCTGACAGTAATTAATTTTTACAGATATAATACATAAAACTATATTCTCCCCTCCAAAAAAAAAAGCACATAATACAGTTAAATGAAGTATCAACAATTAAGCAAAAACTCAATGACAAGGAAACATTTAAATTTATTATCAACTCAATGATCTATTTAATAATTTCATCTGAGTTCAGAGAAGTAAATGATAATAGTACACACTTTATCCCACTTATTAAAATGGAAAGATTCTGATTTTGTTGGAATATTGCACATAACTTAGAAAATAATGCTAGCACATGCTAACTAAATTTCAAAACCAGAAATCCTATATAAAAACAGAAATACAAAATTCTTCCTAATCACTATTTCATTTTAAAACTCTCATTATTACTGGATATAGTCTTATTAGGGCTTATATTTAATCTAGTAAATAGATCAAATATTTAGAAAAACCTGGAATTTTTAAAAAATGAAATAAAATAAGAAAAGTATTTATTCAATAATTAGTTCTGACAAACTAGTTAACTACTTTGAGGGAGAAAAGGGGGTTATTAGTGCCTCACCTTATGACCATATTAACTTGTACATACTTTAAAGAGTTGAATATAAGCTATAAAACAATTTAAAAAATTTATCACCCAATACATCATTCTTTCTGAGTATATAAAGAATGAAAGACACAAAGATCAAGAAGTAGATTTTATACAGATTTGACTGTATAAAATATTTTAAACTTCTGTATGTTGAAAAAAATCTACCCTATTAAAAAAAAATTCAATGACAAACCAGAATAGAAATTTAATATGATTAATATGTAAAGAATTACAGTAATCTTTGACATTGGCAAATAAAAATAATTTAGAAAATTCCAATAATTCAGCATCTGTAGTCCATGTAGAACATTATGGAGAATTTTGGAAGCAGTCAGTGTATGAAGTCAAGTTAATGTATAAATTTAAATTTATGTTTATCTTTCTAAGTACATTTAAAAGTGAAAAAAATAAATAGAGCAACGTGTGATTTCTAAATTTCCAATATTTTTTCAATTAAGTATGTATTACTTTCATAATGAGGAAAACAGAATAAAGACAGTTTGGTGTTTTGTTTTGTTTTTTTAAGCTATGAGTAGTCACATTAACTATTTAACACAAAATAGGCAATTGCCAACTTTTACACATGTGATTTTCTAGCATAATATCTGTATCCTTTTATACAGCAGCTTATGAGTGCAGTAAAACTTTTCAGTCAAAATTTTGGTCTTGAATGTGTTGCCATCTTTGTACAATAGTGTTTATTCACACAAATATTTTAAACTTTTCTGAATTTTATTTTATAAAAATGATTGGGGGAAAAGAGAAAAAGGCATGCATTCATCTAATGCTAAGTATTATAGGTCTCACAAACTCAAAAAAGTTGGCATAGAGATAGAATTCAATAGAAGCACCAAAGTTAACCCCAAAACTGTAATCAGGTATTCACTGAATCACGTACACTTTAAAAATTGGAGAATACTTCATAGTTCAGCCAATAAATAATACATTTGGATGTGACTTCATATACATTTTCAAAACTGCATTGTGTATGAAATTTTAGCCTTCCTCTAGTAAGTGTACCATGAATAATTTAAAGATACTCACAATGAGGAATTTAATCTTAAGGAACTGGTGACTAACAAAGGAACAATTGTGATTTTGAGACCTAAGATGGAATTTGTATGTTCTCAAAACAGTAAAATCTATTCATAGCTATCCTGTTTATGATGATTATTCACAAGTACACAAAGGAAAAAAAGTCACAGGAAAGGAGTTTAATTAAATATGCATACTATAGAATCAAAATATACCATAGACTCCTAAAAGTAATGTTTCTATTGGCTTTTATATAGTCAAATTCTACTTTTAGATCACAGCAGAAACAAGTAAATCCTATAAACAAGATCACTTTTTTGAACATTAGAGATTTTACTGAACCTTGGAGGTCATAGTTGTAAACAACAACGATTAAACAATATGACAAATGCATTTTTGCCACCTAGCACAGCCACAGTTTCACACAGTTTGCTTTTAATCAACATTTGTTACGCACATGGAAAAACATATGATGCCCAAAGTGTGTGTTTGTATTATAAGTGTGTGAGAGTGTGTGTGTGTGTGTGTAGAGGGAATCTCATAAAAGGTGGCTCCAAGTAGACTGGTTCCAGTTAACTGCTGTTTTAATCAATTTCAAAAGATATTTCCAATAAAGCTTTGAGCCATATTGAACTTGAAAAGCTTATTGATTTTTTATAACTTGTATGGTCATGGTTACATAAAGCTATGATCTACAGAAACCATATATAATATGTTTATAGTGGGGAGTACTAGTTAGCCACCAATATCCATTCTCCATTCTCTCCCTTCTATAATATAATGTCCAAGTTTTAACATGGCTGCCTAGCTAAAAACTACTTTTCCAGCCTCTCTTTCCGCTTGAGATGGTCACATGACTTCAGTTCTAGATATGAGTGGACATAAGTTATGACACTCTGCACTTCCAGGAATGAATGTGTGCTCTCCAGGCTCTTTTGATTCTTCTTGCTGGGTGGCTGGCTGAGCGATGACAACAACTAAAGCAATCACCTTGAACACAGAGATTGAAGCCACATATTGAGGATGCAGAGGTACCCTGACAGCCTTGTATTCTCTCCCTCTGGTGTGTGTTATGTGAAAGAACAATAAACTATTTTGCTTAAAACCACAATATTTTGGGATCTCTTTTTTACAGCATTAGAGTTCGTTCCTTATTGAATTTTTCAGATAAGTTTTATATGCTTCAGTTAGAGAGCAGCAGAAAATCAATAAACTTAAAAATGTTCATATACTGAATCTGCATATTTATTTGATACATACTAGAAGGCCTATAGAATTTTCAATAAAATAATTCTCAAATATAAGCAATAATATAGAGAGAGCTATGAACTATACAGAAATAGGAAAAGAAGGACAAAAATAAGAGTTTTCCATAACTCCCGTAGTGTACTTATTGTCATAAGTATCATCCTATTTCATATAAGGTAATTCAAGCAATATATAACAATCCCCGTTCAGTCCTGACTGTCTAAATTAGAAGTACATTTATCAATATGCAGAATGAGAGCCTTACCATGAGCACAAAGACAAAATAAAACCACAAATACACCAATGCATCATTTTATAATATAAAAAGGGATACAAATAAAAATGACAGTAAATAATACATTTAAATTTAATTTTACATTATTTAAAATTCTTACTAATTTTTCTTTAAATATCATGCCAAATCTTTTTACTAATTACCTATAAGAGTGGTTTCAATGGTAGGTAATACTATGTCTCTTTGGTGTATTTGAAAATGGGAAAGGGGAATTTTGTGTATAGGAGAACAACTCCAATTAGTGCCCTAAGGGTCTGAAGTTCTAAATACCCCTGCAACGTATGGGACAGTCTTCTGTAAAAAAAAAATTTTTTTTTAATTGTCTAGCCCAAAATGTAAATAACACTGTTACTGAAAATCAGTTATCTGTAACATGCACGCCTTATATTCCTTCCTATCCAATACTAACCACAAAAAATTTCAGCACCAGGAATCAAATGTTCAAGATCAGTCCATTAATGAGGTTTTAAAGAAAGTATTTTAGGATCCAAACCAGCTTTTAACATTTACATTTGTTTATCCAAGTATAAGAACAAATGATGCTTACAGCTTTTTCTAAACAGAGGAAACAGGTGAGGCCTTAAAAAAAAAAGCAGTAAAATGCCCTTTTATTTATTAGTTTACTAATAAATACTTTTGGAGTTATGAAAACATTCTAAAATTGAAGCACAACTCTGGGATGAAAATGAGAGCCACTGAGAGTACACTTTGAATAGATTGTACAAAGAATAAGACTGCATATAACACAGTGAATCCTGTGATGGTAAATGGATTGTGATTAACAGAACAAATATGAGAACATTCTCTCAGGAACTATAACAAATATATAATACTAATACAAGGTGCTAATAATCAGGTGGGTTAAAGGAAAATACACCAAATATCAGATATGGGCTATAGTTAGTAGTAAGATTTTGACAATGCTCTTTCATAGTTTGTAACAAATGTTTCACAACAATGCAAAGTGTTGGTGGTAGGGTGATTTATGGGAGCCCTCTATGATGATAATGCAGGTTTGTTTTGTAAGTTTACAACTTTTACTATACACTTATGTATTTTCATGTATGAATTATATACTTCAATAAAAATTTTTCAATGAAAACAAATATGAGAAAGAGGAATAAGATGACTCAATTAGATCTACAAATATAAATATATATATATATACAGTCTACGTAAATACATTATATATAAACACTTGTAGAGACGTAATAAATTTATATAAATACATACATGTGTATATATACACCATACTCCCATATAAACAGATTAGATAGAAAAATAGACAGTTATCATCTTATTTCTCTTTCTGCTTATTCAGAGACTGCAAAAGAAAGAAGTGTTTTACTGTTTTTTCAGTATACAGCATGTATAGTTTCAGTGTTTACTATAGTTTTTCATTGTCCTGGCAAAACGGTCCACTAGATTTGGTATGTTTGTGTGTGTGTGCATGTGTATAGTTATTTTGGAAATTAATTATATGAAACCAGTTTTGAATAAAAATTGCCAAAGTGCTATAGCCATATGTAAAAAAAAAAAAAAAAAAAGATTACATAGATACAGTACAAATATACACATACAACAGAATATATGGTTGCAGAGCTGATTTATATAAATTTAAAATAAAGATAAAAGTAAAAAATAAATGTAAACAAGATATAATATTAATTTAAAAGAAGAACAAATATCTTGATAGCATCTTTTAAAGGAACAGATCAATGTTTTCCTAAAATATGCTGGTATAGTGCTAGTCCTTCTACATTATCATCTAAATAAATTTATGATGTAGAAATAATCCCATTGTAAAGTTGAGGAAATTGAGATCCAAGTATTTAAGTGAATTATATGTTCATGACCGCAGGGACCATTTTTGTATTTTTCCAGGATATTGCCAGTGTCTAATCATGCCTGATACATGATAGTCATGCAATATATATTGGATGGATGGATGGATGGATGGATGGATGGATGGATGGATGGATGGATGGA
>JAKSZT010046586.1:11652667-11707797 GCA_026826555.1 Tolypeutes matacus
GGATGGATGGATGGATGGATGGATGGATGGATGGATGGATGGATGGACGGATATTGCTCAAGGTTAGACAACAAATAATCTGATTTCTCTAACTTTAAAATCAGAAACAGTTTAAGAACATCAAAGTATCTAGTTCAATAACCCTCAAAAAATAAAATGAAAAACATTCACCAATCCAAATATTTGACTTCCTACTAAATGCAAGAGCCTGCCAGCCACATCAAGTAACAGCTAAGTACAAAGGATATCATTGCCTTTTATTGGCATGTTTTATTCTTTATTCTTGTGTATATTAACTACACAAGACTAATAAAATGAAAGAGTCATTACAAATTAGGGTGTTTTGCAAGATGAAAAGAAGCATCTCAGTAGATACACACAGAATTGGATTTATTTCTAAGAGCAAGGTTGGATCTAAGGAAAATTGTAAAGCCAAGTTGTACTTCTTTTTAATTCTAAAGTTCATACTTTTGGTGGTCCCTCAAGGTGCTTTAATGCTAACTCCCATATATTCATGCTGCCCCTGTTTCTCATTTATCAAGGGAGATTGGCACATCTCCACCGCACTAGGAGGCCCTGAATCTGTCACTGAATTGGTGTATAACGTTTGGCAGGTTACTTCTCTCTCTAAGTTTAAACTGCCTTGAATGTAGAGTTATAAAGATGAATTATACCATTGTTTCCCAAATTTGCCTGATTATAATAACCTGAATCAATAATCTGAGTCCCTTGATAAAAAATATAGATTCCTGAGCCCCATCCTAGCCATGCTGGGGGGGGGGAGCAGGTTTTGGGGTAATTTCATTAATTTTATTCAGTTGCAGTATATTATCTGAATTAAAGTCATAGACATGGCCTTAAAGTAATAGATTAACAAATGTTTTTGAACCTGAAAAAATAGCTAAATATCATTCCTAAACTATACACTGTAAAGGCTTTAATGGAGTAAATGCGTTTCTGGTAGCTATTTCAGTCTGTTGGGCCTTATTTTTTCATGTTCTGTATGGTGAATCTCAAGTAAGTAGACACTCCTATACTAGAGAGTTCCTTACAAATAAAAATGCAAAGTATATAAGAAATTTCCAACATCTTTATTCTTTAAAATTACAACAACTAAACAACTAAACAAGCAGACAAATACATCATTTTCATTAAAAAGTATCTTCCATTTTTAAAAAAATGTCTCTAACATAATGGAACAAACAAAATAGTCTTACCTAATCGTAATTCTCCGAAATTACCACATCCAATTTTTTTTCCAACTCTAAAGTTAGGTCCAACCATTAAAACTCCAGAGGATGATGACCCAGTTCCTCGAGTGTTGTGCCCCGATCGACCACTAGGTCGTGCCATTCTATCATCTGATTTGTCCTTGTCTTTCTTTTTATTTTCCATATCAAGTTTGCGGTACTCCACTTTGAATTCTTTAATCAAGACAAGCACACTGAAATAGGGTATTGTGAGAATAGGTACATCACTAGGTAACTGTACCAGGTGGATAACGTTAACATTCAAATTGCAGTAGGTAGTCAATTAACTGGTTCATGTTCATCCCATTCGTAAAATGATTTTTTTCTCAGTTGTCTTTTCAGCAAAACATGTCTTCAAAACTATCTCTTCAGTGATATAAGCTGATATTGATAGAGAGCTAGAATATTAAGAAAAGAAAATTAGTTAACTAAGAGAATTTAAAAAGAGAATATGCTTGGGAAATCAGATAACATTAAAAAGTTTAGGTAATAAATTATTTCTAATTGTTGATGCCGGCTGAACTCAAACCACAGTAGACTATTAAACTAACAGTTACCCTTTATTGCTACACTTTAATATGAAAGAGATCACAGAAAAAAAATAAGGAAAAGAAATCAGGGATATTAACTAATTAAAAAAAGAAAAAGAAAAAGAAAAAATTTTATTCAGAGTTCTGTAAACCAATATACATTCACAAACCTCGGCTTTCCAATTTAAAATCATCTCAATGAAAAAAAAAAAAAAATTAAAAAAAATTCCAGTAAGTCAATCTAATATTTTCAAACTAAAAACAGAAAAACATTTTGCAATTTAATAAAAGACCTTAACAAAAGATATCTTCCTCGTGTTCATACACTTAATGATTTTCAAAGTTCTTTCAAAATACATTCTCACTTGTTCTTCATTTATCCCAATTATTTACTACCCATTAATTATATATGGTAATGAAGCTCAAAACCGATAATGAACCTTCCTGCTACCCTCCAAGGAAAAGAATTCTTATGTCTGTAACCTTTGAACTAGATCTTAAAGAGTAAATGTAATTTCACAAGATTAAGAAATGATGGCAGGTATTAACCTTATGAAGTGCAGAAGACAGGTATTAAATTTTCTAATATACAGATGAAAGTGCTAAAGTTCAAAAATAAATTTCAAGGTTTTTGGAGGAGTCTTCCCCATTCATCTTCTCTAGGAATTTCACCCAAACTCAATTCTGTGATAAATCAGCAACCTGAAATAATTTCTCCACTTTTGTTCCAACAATGTGAGTGGGTTCCTGTTCTTCACAACTAAAGAAGCTTTGACTTTAAAAAGAAAGTCACTAGTAGAGAAATCAGGATCAATATCAAGGACTTCTTATTCCTAGTTAGGAAATCATTTTATTATATAGAGAGACACTAACAAGGGTTTGAAACAAATAGTATTTTCTGACTGATTGACAGCAACCTCCCAAATATGCTATTAGTCCTAACATCCAATCTATTTATGAAGTTTTCTTATTATATTTGCCATACTCCTTTATTTAGCAGAAACTGTGGGCTCCTGTTACCATATCTAAAAATGAATGAGACTTCTGCATCCACTCCTGATAGACTGACTGATACTGAACTTCCTCTCCTGCTATAAACAACTACAAAACTAGACAAAACATATGCAGCACCTGTTTTCAGTCATCAAATAACAGGCAGTGCAGGGGGAGGGATAGAGGGATTGAGAGGTGACTGCCGTGGAGTGATAAAAATGCAGGACATTTTAAAATGAGTCCATTGCCAAAACTGAACTTAATTGTATATTACAATTATACATGACAAGAAATCAAAGGAAAGTAAAATATTTATGTGGAGAAGAGAGAATAATCAGAATATAATTTTAAATTATGGATTAGAGAGAAATGAAGATGGTTTCTATTTTACTTCATCAAGTTCAGCCCACTCATATAACTGTTCATAAACTGGCACTAGATTTTTTATTTTAATTTTTTTAAAAGTATTTTAAATAAATCAAATTTACTTTAAAATATTTCTTATTAAGAGTTTCAAATAGTGCTAGTACTTCCCTATCATTCTATCATCTTTCACCTATCAATTATTAGAATTGCCTATATGTTATGTTTGTCTATTCCAGGTATCAGCAAACTTTAGCCTGCAAGCCAAATCCAGTCCTCTACCTAGTTTTGTACAGCCTGCAAGCAAAAGTAGTTTTTGCATTTTCAAATGGTTGGGAAAAGATGAAAATGGAATTGACATGTGAAAATTATATGAATTCAAATTTTAGTGTCCATAAAGTTTTTTTTAAAAAGATTTATTTTTTATTTTTTTATCCCCCCCCCTTGCTACTTGTGCTTGCTGTGTCCACTTGCTGTGTGTTTTTCTGTGTCTGCTTGCCTCTCTTTGTTGAACCATCTTGCTGCACCAGCTCACCGCACCACCGGCTTGCCTTTACCAGGAGGCCCTGGGAATTGAACCCGGGGCCTCCCACATGGTAAACAGGAGCCCAACCACTTGAGCCACATCCACTTCCCCATAAAGTTTTATAGGAATAAAGTCATGCTAATTCATTTACGTATTGCTGTGGGTGGTTTTTTTCACAGCACAACAGCAAAGTTGAATAGTTGATTTAGCTCTCTTATCACTTCACATTGCTGCTCAGAGCACTACAAATTGCATTGAAAGAGTTATAATTCAACAGTATTTAGCATAGCACACATATCACTAAACCAAAACATTTTATTTACTTTTTATTACCAGTGCATACCTATCATGACAAAAACAGAAAAGAAGAAAAAGTAGACTTTGACTATTATGCTTTTAAGGCACAATGGAAGTGGATTATGTTATCAAATTAGATCACAAAGTATTGTGTTTATTATGCAAAGACATTATAGCTAAAGCTATAGTATTCCCACATCTCAGGCAAACAATCATCAGAATGGTTATCAAATATAAAACAGAATATTCCATCACAGTAAAATTTATTCACAAAAATAAAAAAGGAAAATAAGGTTGTAGACAAAGTAACACTCCAAATAGCTCATTTGTTAGCCAAGCAAGGAAACCCATTTACTATTAGTGAATTAATGAAATAGCTTTTACTGCAGTAGCCAAAGAAATGTGTCCAGAGAAAATAATTTTGTTTAAAACTATTAGCCTTTCAATGAGAACAGTTGCTGAAAGAGTTGAGAACATTGCAGCAACATTAACTGACAATTAAAAAGCAAGTCAAGGTCTTTTTCCAGTCATATTGCCAGTTGGCATTTGGTATTAATCCCTCATTGCCAGGGAGGCTCATTCCCGGGAGTTATGTCCCATGCTGGGGGGAAGGTAATGCATTCATATGCTGAGTTTGGCTTAAAAAGAGGCCACATTTGAGCAACAACGAGGCTCTCAGGTGGCAACCCTTAGCCATTCCATAACAGTAGGCTAAGTTTCAATTACAAGAGCAGAGACTCATAGGGCTAATCATCAATAACAAGAACCCATTAGTGGACCATCCTCCTCTGCCAGACACTGCCCCTGCACTTGGGGGACTGTTGCTGCTCCCTTGGAGAATGTGGCAGAGCTCTCCAGGCTGGGAATTCAGTATTCTCGCATTTATTGAGTGATTGTCCACCCACTGTGACCATGCCCCACCCCTTGATCATTTGAACAATTTTATATATCTTTTATGTATATTCAGGTGAACTTCCTCCCATGAATCCCCCATCCCTGACACCCCCACCAATGATCCTATCCCACCCCCATTGTAACCCTTCTGTGATCCAAACCTTCCTTAAAGATGAAGCCCATATAATAACCATATATAATTAATAGGAAAATGAAATAATAATGATAAGTTTAAATGTAAGAGATAAAATACATGGAAACTTAAAAAAAAAAAAAATTAAAGGATTGGGATATTCAAAAAATGGGGGGAAAAAATTTTTTTTTACCATTTTTCCTTTTATCACTGCATTATCGGATGTCCAGTCTGTACCGTGGTACATTCCCCCCTCACTCCCCAGTGACTCCCAAAATTTCATTTAATTTTCAAAGTAGTTTTAGGTCACAGCAAAGTCATACACAGAATACTAGAGACTCTCATATACTCAAACTCCTCCCCCTTTCCTCACCCCATATTAAAACCTTTTTGGGGAAGCAGCTGTGGCTCAATCAGTAGGGCTCCCGTTTACCATATGGGAGGCCCCGGGTTCGGTTCCCGGGGCCTCCTGGTGAAGGCAAGCCCGCTCACACCGCGTGGTTAGCTGACCCAGCGAGCACAAGCAGCAAGGGGGGGATAAATGAATAAATAAATAAAATCTTTAACAATAAAAAAATAAATAAATAAAACCTTTTTGTATATGGATGGTAGCATTGTTATAACTGTTATACAGATAGTGAAACATAGCTACTAAACATTGTCAATGGTTTACAGTATAGTTTACAGTTTAGACAGTACAATTTAATAATTTTTGATGATATTTACCATGTCCTGTGTCCATCACTGTAAGGTAATGAAGAACATTTTCCCTGACCACTAAATACCCCGTTTGATCTATCCTGTTCCTCCCTCCCCATCCCCCTGGGGCACATGACACCTCCCTGTCTTGACTCATTGGATGACAAGATTCATAGTTACATGCAACAAGAGGGCTTTTTTTTTTTTTTTTTTAAAGATTTATTTATTTACTTTATCCATTTTAAATTCCACCCTTCCCCATTTGCTGTTTTGTGTCCATTCGCTGGGCAATTCTCTGTGTCTGTTTCCTGCCATCTCTTCTCATCCTTCTCCTCCTGTCTTCACCAGAATTCGATCCTGGAGACCTCCGATGTAGGAGAGAGGTGTTCTGCCACTTGTGCCACCTCGGTTCCTGGTTTTCGGAGCAACTCGTCTTGACTCTCCTCTGCATCTCTCTCCTGTTACGTCATCATCTTGCTGCATGGCTTCTGGGGCCTGGCGGCTCACCAGCACACAGAGCCTGGCAGCCAATGCGCCTTCTATATATTTTTTCTTATTTTACCGGGAGGTCCTGGGGATCAAACCCAGGTCCCTCCATATGGCAGACAGACGCCCAACCATTTGAGCCACATCCACCCCCCAACAGGAGGTCTTGACACACTGATTGTCCTCCCCTATTAGGAGCCACTCTTGCTCATAAGAGACACCCACCTGTCTGTTTTTGGGTGAATCAGTCCTCCCAAAGATGGTGGTCCATCTCCCTCCCACTCACCATATGGGTCTCCACTCACCAACACAACACATTATGACAGGATGAACACTCACACACTCCCCAGAAACCTACTCCAGATGTGCCCCGTCCTGAATGCCCCCCAACCAACACACTAAACCAGTGACACTACCTTGTCATATTGCCATAAGAGCATTCCCACTCCTGCACTTTCAACCTCATACCCACAAATCCCATGTTCACCTGGTCCCTCTCATATCTCTCCCCCCAGTATCCTGGGTATTCTAACCCACCCTTCCCGAAGTGAAAAATCTAGGACCAGAATTCACAGATACTCACCTTGCTCAAACTCTTCCAAAAAAGTGAACAGGAAGGAATGCTACCAACTCTTTCTATGCCATCATCACCTTAATACCATAGCCTAATAAAGATATTATGAAAAAAGAAAATTACAGACCAATTTCTCTAAAGAATGTAGATGCGGGGAAGCGGCTGTGGCTCAATCAGTAGGGCTCCCATTTACCATATGGGAGGCCCCGGGTTCAGTTCCTAGGGCGTCCTGGTGAAGGCAAGCCCGCCCGCACGGCGTGGTTAGCTGACCCAGCGAGCACAAGCAGCAAGGGGGGGATAAATGAATAAATAAATAAAATCTTTAAAAAAAAAAAAAAGAATGTAGATGCAAAAATCCTCAACAAAAACGTGCTAACCAAATCCAAAAACATATTTTAGAATTTATACATCACAATCAAGTGGTCTTTATAACAGGTATGCAAGGATGGTTCAACATAAAATCAATCAGTGTAATACACTACATTAATAACTTGAAGAAGAAAAATCACATGAAGATCTCAGATGCAGAAAAGGCATTTGACAAAATACAAGATCCTTTCTTGGTAAAAACATTCTGAAAGCTAGGACTAGAAGGAAACTTTCTCAATATGATAAAGTACATATATGAAAAACACACAGCTAACGTACTCAATGGTGAAAGACTGAAGCTTTCCCGCTGAGATCAGGAACAAGACAAGGAGGCCCACTGTCTCCACTGTTATCTAATATTGTGCTAGAAGTTCTAGCTAGAGCAATTAAGTAAGAAAAAAGAAATAAAAGGCACCCAAATAGGAAAGGAAGAAGTAAAACTTTCTCTACTCGCTGATATGATCCTATACTTAGAAAATTCCAAAAAATCCACAAAAAAACTACTATAACTAATAGTCAATTTCAGCAAAGTGGCAGGATACAAGATTAATATGCAAAAATCAATAGCATTTCTATACATTACTAATAAACAATTTTTTTTTTTTTTTTTTTTTACCGGGAGGTACCGGGGATCGAACCCCGGTCTCTCCATATGGTAGACGGACGCCGAACCTCTTGAGCCACATCCGTTTCCCACTAATAAACAATCTGAAGAGGAAGTCAGAAAAAAAATTCCACTTACAATAGCAACTAAAAGAATCAAATATTTAGGAATAAACTTAACCAAGGACATAAGGGACATGTATTCAGAAAACTATAAAACATCACTAAAAGAAACCAAAAATGATCTAAATAAATGGAAGGACATTCTGTGTTCATAGCATTAAGATGTCAATTCTACCCAAAATTATCTACAGATTCAATGTAATCTTGATAAAAGTTCCAACAGCCTTCTTTGTAGAATTGGAAGTCAATTATCAAATTCATTTGGAAAAGTAAGGGCCACCAAATAGCCAAAAATATCTTTAAAAAAGAAGAAGAAAGTCAGAAGACTCTTACTTCTCTAATCGAAAGCATACTATCTAGCTACAGTGATTAAAAAAACAGTGTACTGGCATAAAGACAGACAGATTGACCAATGGAATCAAATCAAGAGTTCAGAAACAGATAAATCTATGGTCAAGTGATTTTTTATAAAGCTGTCAAACCTACTTAGCTGGGTCAGAACAGCCTATGCAACAAATCATGCTGGAGAAACTGGATTTCCATATCTAAAAGAAAGAAGGAGGACCCCTATCTCACACCTTATTCAAACATTAACTCAAAAGTGGATCAAGAACCTAAAGAGAAAACCTAGAACCATAAAACTCCTAGAAGAAAACTTAGGGAAACATCTTGAAGATAATGTGGTAGGTGGTGGTTTCTTGGATCTTACACTCAAAGCACGAGAAACAAAATAAAAAACAGATAAATGGGACTTGCTCAAAATTAAACACTTTTGTGCTTGAAACAATTTTGGTAAGAAGGTAAAAAGGCAGTCAATTCAATGGGAAAAAGTCTTCAGAAACCACATATCCAGCAAGGGCTTGATTTCCATGTTACATAAAGAGATCACACAACAACAGAAAGTCAAGCAACCCAATTAAAAAATGTGCAAAAGACTTGAACAGACATTTCTCCAAAGAGGAAATAGAAACAGCCAAAAGGCACATCACTAGCTATTAGGGAAATGCAGATCAAAACTACAATGAGATATCATTTCACACCTTATGGAATAGCCATTGTTAAAAAAAAAAAACAAAAAAAGAAAACTATAAGTACTGGTGAGGATGTGGAGAAGTAGGAACATTTCTTCACTGTTAGTGGGCATGTAAAATGGTACAACCTCTGTGGAAGACAGTTCAGCAGTTCCTCAGGAAGCTATATATAGAACTGCCATATTATCCAGCAATCCCACTACTAGGAATATGTTAAGAACTGAAAGCAAGGGCGTGAACAGATATTTGCAGACCGATGCTCATAGTGGCATTACTCACAATTGCTAAAGGATGGAAACAACCTAAGTGCCCATCAACCAATGAATGGATACACAAAATGTGGTATATACATATGATGTAATACTATTCAGCTGTAAGAAGATATTAATTGGGGTAGCATATAACAACATGGAGGAACCTTGAGGACATTATATTAAGTGAAATAAGACAGACACAAAAGGACAAATATTGTATGGCCTCAATGATATGAACTAAAAACAATGAGTAGACTTATGAAGTTGGACTATGGAGTATAGGTTGGTGGGAGACAGAATGTGGGTTGAGAGGAGATGATGCTGGATATATGTAGGATGTTTAATAAGGTCAACTGTAAATATGTGGTAACGGATGGAGTTGATGGTAGCACATTATATAAGTGTAACAAATACGGCTGATTTATGGATGTGATTGCGGCAGAAACAGGTAGTCTAGGGAGGTTAATGTTAGTTGGAGGACAGCTGGAAGATAACCTAGGGACTTTATAACAGTGATTTTGGTGGTAGATGAGGATTGTAGTTAATAATATAAATACAACAATATTCTTCTACTACAAGATGTTAAGAATATGATGATTCATGGGGAAAATATAACTAATGTAACTTACAGACTATAGTTAACAATAATAATGTAATATTTTTGTAGCAAAAGCAAAGAAGGTACTATATAAATGCTAAAGGTAAAAAAAAAAATGGAGTTTAGTTTTGTGAGACATATTTTTTTTCTTCTTCATTTTCTTCATTAACAGGGAGAACTTCATCATATCATTTGATATTTAACCAATCTGTGATCATCTGTGTATCTTTCTGAAAAATGCAGGAACAGTTGAGTTTGTTTTGGGGATTGGATGAGATAATAGAACCTGGATACAGTTCTTAAGGACGTTGAATATAGGCTTGCCATGTGACATGGCTAGGTATATACCCAGAAGAAATGAGAGCAGTGACATGAATAGACATCTGCACACATGTTTACAGTGGTGTTTTTCGCCATAGCCAAAAGTTGGAAACAACTCAGGTGTCCATCAACTGATGAATGGATAAACAAATTGTGGTTTATACACATGATGGAATATTATGCAGCACTAAGAAGAAATGAAGTCATGAAGCATATGATAACATGGATGAACTTGGAGGACATTATGTTGAGTGAAACAAGACAGACACAAAAGGGCAAATATGGTACAATTACACTACTATGAATTAAATATATTGTATAATTTCATGGGGTTAATAACTTGAATATGGTCACCAGAAAATAGAATGAGGTTAGAGAATGGAAAGCCAAGGCTTATCTTATGCTGAATTGGTAGAAAAGGATGTGTGTTAATCTTTGGAAATGAAGAGAAAAGGTGAAAGCCCAACATAATGTTTGTAACTAGCAATACTATTATGTGGGTATAAAAGTGGTTTAAAGGGAAAGTCTTTATTTCATGTGAAATATGAATATGGGTAAAATTGCATATTTAAGACCATTTTTCTTTGAAACTGAACAAATGTTTGTTAATACTACAATATGTTAGTTAATATCAGACCAAAAAAAAAACACATTATGCTAAGTAAAAGAAACCAGACACAAAGTACTACATATTGTATGATTCCTTTTATATAAAATGTAAATATAAATCAATCTACAGAGATGAAATTAGATTAGTAGATATGTAGGGCTGGGGAAGGACTACTAAGGAGTGTGGAGTTTTTCTTTTTGGAGCAATGAAATTGTTCTAAAATTTTTTGTGGTGATGAATGCAAAACACTGTGATTATATTAAAGCCATTGATTATATACTTTGGATAGACTATATGGTATGTGAATATATCTCAACAAAATGTATGTAGCAATAAAACATAATTTGTTAAAAATTTTGTTGTTGTTAAAAAATTTGTTAAAAAAAAATGACCACCTTTGCTTTGAAGATAAGGGGGGAAAAACCCTATGTGAGGAAGTAATTATAATAACTGCAGTTCTAAGAAATGTTTTACAAACACATTTTCCAAAAATTGGTTACATAATTTTTTTCCCATTGATAATTACCTATTATAAAAGCTAAGAGTTTTTCTTATATGATCTAACCAGTCGTGTAGCCTTGGGTAAAACAATCTGCCTGGGCTTATTTTAATAATTGTAAAATCAGAGGATTAGACTAGAAGACTTTTTTAAGAGCCTCTTATATTATGTATTATAATTGTCTGCTGTATAACAAGGTCTCATTTTAAGTAACTGTGATCCTTGACCCTAGCACACTGTCTGGCACCTAGGACAGAAAATAAATATTGTAGAATTAAAAATGAGTTCCTTCTAGCCCTAAACATTTCTAAGTTTTAATTGTATGATTCATGCCTAGAGGTCTCCCAGTTGCATACCATCTGACACCCTAACATCAGGCTTTTCATGTACCTGGAGCATATCAAGGAACCTAACATATGCCAAACAGTATGCAACAAATGTTCCCAGACAAGATCTTCCTCAAGATAGCAGTCCCTTGCCTGAATTACTCTTCCAAATCTTGCTACTTTCTTCTTTTCTGTAAAAAGAGCTAAAACCTCTTCATTCTTAGTGAAGAACTAAAAGATAATGCAATTTGAAAACACACACACACAGTTAACATCATACTCAACAGTGAAAGGCTGAAAGCTTTCCCCCTAAAACAAGGAACAAGACAAAGATGTCCACTTTCACCAATGCTATTCAACATTGTACTAGAAATTCTAACCAGAGCAATTAGGCAAGAAAAAGAAATAAAAGCCATCCAAATTGAAAAAGAAAAGACATAATACTTGCCCTATTCACAGATGACAAGATCCTACAGATAGAAGAACCTGTAAGAAAGCTACAAGAGCTGATAAATTTAGCAAAGTAGCAGAATACAAGATCAACATACAAAAGCCAGTGGTGTTTCCAGACATCAGCAATGAGCAATCTGAAAAGGAAATCAAGAAGACAATTCCATTCACAATAGCAACTAAAAGTATAAAATATCTAGCAAAAAATTTAACCAACAATATAAAGGAATTATACATGGAAAATTATAAAATACTGCTGGAAGAAATTAAAGACCTAAATTAATGGAAAGACATTCTGTGTTCATGAATCAGAAGGCTAAATATTGTTAAGATATCAATACTACAAAGCAATTTATAGATTGAATACAATCCCAAATAATATTCCAACAGCCTTCTTTGGAGAAATGTTAAAGCCAATCATCAAATTCATATCGAAGGGCAAGTGGTCCTGAATAGTCAAAAACATCTTTAAAAGAAGATCAAAGTAGGAGGACTCATGTTTCCTGGTTTCAAAACTAACTACAAGTAAAAAATAATAATTGAGAAAAAAAAAAAAAACTTACTACAAAGCTACAATATTCAGTGTGGTACTGGTACAAGGACAGACATATAAGCCAACGAAATTAAGTTGAGATCACAAAAATAAACTCTTTTGACAAGGGTGCCAAGTCTACTCAATAGGGAAAGAAGAGTCTCTTCACCAATTGATGCTAGGAAAACTGGATATTCACTTAAAAAGAATGAAAGTGTACCCCTACCTCACCACCAATGGATCAATAAGAGCTAAACCCATAAAACTCTTAGGAAAAAAACACAGGGAAATATCTTCAGGATTTTGTTTTAGGCAATGGTTTCTTAGGCTTTAAACCAAAAGCATGAGCAACAAAAGAAAAAAAAAACAAAAGAAAGAAAAATTTGACATATCAAAAGTAAAAACTTTTGTGCATCAAAAGACATTATCAAGTAAAAAGATGATTTACAAAATGAGAAGAAATATTTGGAAACCATATATCTGATAAAGGTTTTATATTCAAAATATACAAAGAACTTCTACAACTCAAGGAAAATACACACAACCCAACCAGTAAATGGGTAAAGGACTTGTATAGACATTTCTCCAAAGAATGTATATAAATGGCCAATAAGCACATGAAAAGATGCAACATCCCCAGCCATTTAGTTATAAACCCAAAAGAATTTAAAGCACTGACTTGAACAGATATTTGTACACCAAAATTCATAGCTGTATTATTCACAATAGCCAAAAAGTGGAAGCAACTCGTGTCCATTAACAGATGAATGGAAAAAGAAAATGTGGTTATATACATAGAATGAAATATTATTCAGACATAAAAAGGAATGGAGTTTTGATACCCATACTACAACATGGATGAATCCTGAAGACATCATGTTGGGTCAAATAAGCCAGATGCGAAAGGACAGATATTGTATGATCTCACTTATATGAAATAACTAGAATATGCAAGTTCATAGAGAAAGAGAGTAGAGGTAGCAGGGAGGAAGAGGGGATAGTGGAAGTGCGGAGTTAATGCTTAATGGATACAGTTGCTTTTCAGGGTGATGGAAAAGTTTTAGTTATGGCTGGTGATGATGATAGCACAATATTAATACCACCAAATTGTACAGCTGAAAGAGGTTAAAATGTGAAATTTTATGTGGTGTAGTATACTCATAAAATCTTTAAAAAAGAAACCATGGAAGGAGCGGGTGTAGTACAGTGATTGAGCACCTGCTTCACATGTACAAAGTCCTGGGCTCAATTCCCGGTACCTACATTAAAAAACAAAACAAAACATAGAACTAGACAAAACAAAAAGTCAACCTTAATATAAACTATAGACTTAATAACATAATTCTAATAATTGTGGTTCATCACATGTACAAATTATCATATTAATGCAAAATGTTAATAATAGGAAAAACTGAGGGGAAGTGTATTTGGGAACACTATTTTCTGCATAATTTTTCTGTAAACCTACAACTTCTCTAAAAATCAAAGTGAATGTTAAAAAAAATAATGCAAAAGCCTGACATAATATCAAGGAAAAGTATATCAATATTATTTAGAAATATGGAAGCAACCACCTGAAGTACTTAAAACTAAAACTGAAATACTTAAAAATGGCTGTATCTACTAAAAAATCCAAAGATTGGAAATGAGGGAAGAGATTATTATATAACTTTCTGTATTATTGTAAATATTTTTTCATCAAAGAAAATATTTTATTAAAGTTCCTAATATAAACTAAGGAGTATGTTGGGTTCAAATTAAAGAAAAAGGCTAAGTTGAATTATGGAAACAAACAGGAAAACAATATGGAAAGTGAAACCAATGTACACATTCTAATCAAACATCTGTCCCAAGTGCCATTTTTCAAGTTTTTATGAGTCTACCCTTTGCTGCCTTCACTGCTTTTGCTATGCTTTCCCCCTTCCCTTTCTCTAGCTTTGCCTTCAGTCTTTTTCTTTGCCTCCAATCCATCCATACTGGGTATTTTCCATGCTGGTCTAGAAGACTCCTGTTTCTCTTAATAACAGTCTCCATTTTCATGTCATCTTTTATATCGTTCACCACACATTGAGTTTGCTCTTGGCAATGTTTGGGTACCAACACAGTTGCTATCTCTTGAACATCTTTTTTCAAAACATCATTATCTACTTTTAAGTCTGTTGAGCTCCTTTGGGGCAATTCCTTTTTCTCTTTTCAGCACGCATCTTCCTTTTCCACTTACTGCGTAAGCTTTTAGCCATGTTTTACTTGAGAAGATTTGCAGCCTCACAGCCTTCAAACCAATCGTGCAGACTGAAAGTCTCCTGTAATTATTTTTTCAACCATGTACAGGCATTAGCTTAAACACTGATTCTACTAGCAAGAAATAGGTAATTTTCATGCTAAAAATAACTAAATCACACTGGTAAAAAATTGCTAAGAACACATCAAATGACTGAATAGTAAAGTATCAGGTACCTCTACAAATCAGTTTTTGTTTTGTCTGTTTATTTTGAGTGAAATTAGAGTCCACCAAGACCAGAGATAGATGTTTTGAAGTTCTTAACCTGAAATTCATGGACCCCTCAGATCATTTTCTTGAGAATTCATACCCTTCAATAGATTGTAAAAAGATTATTAACCTAAAAAAGTTAAGAATTACTGAGATGCATACAGTTCTCACTGAATTGCTTTATAAATACATTCTTAGGAACAATGTATCATAAAAAATTTTAAGTAACATCTGCACTTTATTTTAAAGTCAACTTTGTTCCCAAAAAAGTATTTAGATCAGTTTACAATACATGCACTACACAAAGGACTCGAAAATGAAATCAGGAGAGAAGCAAACTTAGAAATAAAACTAAGTAATATTAGTATACTAAATGTATATTATGCAGTTGAGTACACATGCTAAACAAAGCAATTTCTGAGCCTTTTAGTAGTCAAGCAAAAACAGAAATATGATGAGATACAAGATTCAGAGTGCCCATTAAAATTAAAACAGTTGCTAAAAGGACCCATAAATAATCTTAGTATTTTATTATACATGTAGATACAGTCAATAGAAAATTTTTTCTCAGAGAAGTTTTAAATGCAAAAACTACAAGGAAGAGAATGGGAAAAATACAGCTGGAAATCTTACAAATTAGGCATCCATAATGGAGAAATAAAAATTAGGGAAGAAAGTTTTGCGAAATAAGCTCTGCTTAAAGTAATGTAATGGATTTATGCTACTCTAGGATATTTAAATTTTTATCAAAGATATTACCTCTTTAACTCAGGTAACTGAAACCTTACACCTTCCATACTAAAAAAACATAGACATGCCTTTGGTTCATGTGCTTAAAGCTATATGAGCAGGAATAAAGGGTGATAAAATATTTACAAATTGTTGGATTCTACAATTATTTTCAGCTTACTGACATTTAAATATCTATTTTAAGAAGGTAGAGAGTTCATCAAAAGGGTAGAATTATCCTTGAGAATAAACAAATACAAATAACCAATTGCTTTGCTTTCAAAAGTAAATGCAAATTTTTAATTATTTTTTTAATTTTTAAAGAAGCTTTAGATTACATAAATATTACATTAGAAAAATAAGGGATTCCCATATGCCCCATTTCCTCCCCCTCCCACACTTTCCCACATTAACATCCTTCATTAGTGTGGTACATTTTTTGCAATTGTTGACCCCATATTGAAGCAATGCTACTAACCATGGACTACAGTTTACATTATAGTTTACACTCTGTCCCACAAAATTTTGTAGGTTATAACAAAACATACAATGGCCTGTATCCGTCACTGCAATGTCATGCAGGACAACTCCAATGTCCTGAAAATGCCCCCGTATTATACTTATTCTTTCCTATCATATCCCGCAGTACCTCTGGTGGCCACTGCCTTTATATCAATAAGAGTTCTTCCATTGCTAGAATAATAATAAATCTATAGTAGAATAATAATAAGTCCATTATTCTACTTTAGTCCATTGTTCGTTCCCCAATCTTGAGAATTTGGGGATGGAGATGCCCACTCTGCTTCTAATTGAGAGGGAGCTTAGATCCCATGGGGCAGATGGATGGAACTATCTTCTTGCAGTTGCAGACATTCTCTGTTCCTGCGATAGCCATTGTCCATCATCATCTCCTTGTTAGTTGTCCTGGGTGAGTCCAATGACCTGGAGAATAAGTGTTGCAACTCTGCCAAAATTCAGAGCTCAACTGGCACATGGAGAGACCAAAGATTTAAGTCTCAGGGACATATATTTATCAAGTATTGTGCTAATTATAGGTCCAAATAAAAGGGCAGAAGAGCCATGTGTAGAGAACCTATAAATGAGTCTAACTGTTACACTGGGAAGCATAAATTCCAAAGGCCCACTGACAGGGTGCTGAATTCCTGAGCTGTCTGCCCTGCTTATAGTTTCTGGATGTCTCTAGAGCCCTCAGGAGCTCCACTGTTTGAGGCATTGTTTACTGTGGCAGTCAATGAGATCCTGCTGAGACATACATAAGCATAACCTCTGGAATGGCCTCCTGACTGACTTTCAAGTTTCTTAGCCATAAAATCTCATTTGTATTTACCATTTCCCCCTTTTGGTCAAGGTCTTTTTCCAGATGCATTGCTAGTTGGCACTTAGTAACAATCCCTCGGTGCCAGGGAGGCTTATCCCTGGAAGTCATGTCCCATGTCGAGAGGAAGTCAGCGCATTTATATGCTGAGCTTGGCTTAGAGAGGCCACATTAGAGCAAAAGGGAGGCTTTCTGGAGGTAACTCTTAGGCAGTATATAATACTAGGCTAAGTTTCAATTTCTCAAGAAAAAGTTCATAAGTATAATCATCAATATCAAGGGCCTGGTGTAATGGCTGTCTTCCTTCACTAGGCACTACCCTTGTACTCAGGGGATTCCTGCTGTCCTATTAAAGAATGTAACAGAACTCCCCAGGATGGGAATTCAATATACTTTCAGTTATTGTGTCAACTCCATCCTCTAAGACAATGCCCCATGAACACTTGAGCATATTCATATGCCTTAGAGGCATGCCCCAGGTGAACTGCTTACCATGCATCCCCGAGCACCAGTGATCCTCCCATGCCACTGTTGTGACCCTTCTGTGATCCAAAACCTCTCCAAAAGTGAAGCCAACAAAATAACCAAATAAAATTAATAAGAAAATGAAATAATTTTAAAAATATTTTTAAAACTTTTTTATTTGAAATAATTTTTTAAAAATTTTAGACATTGTCTTGTCATCACTGTAAGATCTGTTGTCTTATATGTACTATGACATTTTCTTCCATAAAACAAATACAATTTTGATATAACATCAACTAATATAGAGAAAAATGAGCTGCTAAATATATAAAATACTAGACATAATCTGATTATATGAGTAGGACTGTAGGCCACTGGCATACTTCTAATTTGATGATCACTGATGAACTTTCAAAACATAAAATAGACAATCAGATTCTCTAATTTGCAAGGTCCAATAATTTAGGACCTTATAGAACCAAATAACCTCCTTAAGGTTACAGCTAGATAAAAGAGAAAGAAAGGAGTCTGAGAACATATCAGTATAATGTGTTTTACCTCATTAAAAAAAATCACCCAGACCTCACTAAAGCTTTTACGTAAACATTAAGGAGCAGTTCTAAATTTTTTATTAATTATTAATATTCTATCTAGATTCCAAAATACTGTTGCAATAAATATATAATTGTTCCACATGCCTGAATAATAGTAAGTATTAAAAAGTTTCTATGTGAGTGGGTGTAGCTCAGTGGCTGAGCACCTTCTTCGCATGTACAAGATCCCAGGTTCAATCCCCGGTATCCTTTAAAAAAAAAAGTTTCTATGGGTATATTTTTCAATTTAATATGTTATTCAATGCTCTTTGCAAAAAAAAAAAAAAAACTCCAAGGAAAAGAAATTTAAAAATTTAATTTTATATGTTAATGATACTTGTCATAGCATTGATTCCCCACTGTTTTATTTTTAAAAGTCCATATTTAGTATATGAAATGACCCATTCAGAGTTTCTAATACTTTGTTCACTCTCTATAAGAATTATATTACAATGTATGTCTTCAGGCTTCTCCAAATTTTAAATGAGTAAGGGTATTTGTGATGTTATGGCTAGCTATTACATCACATGTTTCTATTAGCAGCAAGTGTCCCAGTTACTGGTTTTTGGCAGTAGCCCAACTGTGGTTGTCTAAGAAAAGACTAAAATTTATTTTCAAAAGCTAAATCATTAACTGTAATGTCAAAAACGGATATCAATTTCTCTAATTACATACCACAGAAACCTATTTTGTCTCAGAAAGATTTAGTAACTGTCACTAAAACACTTCACATTTTTTTTTTTTTTTAAGATTTTATTTATTTATTCATTTATCCCCCCCCTTGCTGCTTGTGCTCGGTGGGTCAGCCAACCACGCCGTGCGAGCGGGCCCGCCTCCACCAGGAGGCCCCAGGAACCGAACCCAGGGCCTCCCATATGGTAAACGGGAGCCCCACTGATTGAGCCACAGCCGCTTCCCGACACTTCACATTTTTGAAACCTGATTTCAGTGATGCTCTTGTACAAACCTATTAAAATCCCGGAAATTCTAGCTTTTAAAAATTACCACCTGGTTCTATTACAGCAGTGTTTTCCAAACTGAGGTTCAGGACCCATCAGTGGATCATTAAATCAATTATATGGGTCTGAAGGAGCAGTTTATTAAATGAAATGATACCAAACAACAAAGAAAATGGAGTACACACATGTAGAATGGATAGGTATTATTTAATGAAATTCTATTTTAGTTCTTTATACAGATGTATATGGATCACTGGGTCACAAAGTAAAATGTATGTTTTACTATGAGTTGTGATCAAAAAAGTTTGAAAGCAACTGTATAATGGCATAGGAGTATCAAATATATTATATGCTAAGCAGTTATAATTAAGTCAAATTTTAAATGAAAAACTTTATTAAAATCTAAATTTCCTTAATATACATAAATATTACTGAAACTGTAATTAAATATATATTCTAATTATCCAGGTCTTGGTGTTCCCCAAGTATAACTAGGATATATTTGTTTCATAGATGCTCAAACCCTTTTGTGCCCCTCTTTTCAATTTCACAAGTGAATTTACACTCCCATTGGTAATACCCCTTATCAAAGCCAGTAGGTCTCAAGAGTGGGAAGCAGAGGAAATGTTTAATTTTAAAATGTTCCCCCTAAGTATTTATCATTTGTATACCCAGAGAAGCATAGATCACCCTCATTTCCTGCCTCTTTAAGAATGATAGGGATCAAAAATCAAGCACAGGACATGTTAAATTTATATTACTAAAATATTCATTATTCCAACCTTTATAAACAGGTCATCTCAACTATCTATAATCATAACTTGACTAAAAATCCCAACCACAGGAATGATAAAAAAAATCTAAACTGCAAGCCATCAATAAAAGTCATGTTCTATATTTATTAACATTTACCAGGTACCAGACACAGAACTAGGTGCTATAACCCCAAGTTCATTACTATATTCCCAAGAGAAAGAGTTGTAGGCAGGCAGGCAATTTATAGCTCTAAGACATACTACAAGAAGCAGAATATCTCAAGAGCCCCTAAAACATCCACCTAGAATCACTTTACTCTTATTTTTAAATAATTCTAAGTTAAACTAAAATCAAATTTAAAAAGAGGAACATAGGGTGACTAGCAAAAAAAAATGAGAACAAGGAAGACAGACCACCTTATAAACTTCAATAAATTCAGACATCTCTACTATTAAAGTTTTTCACTTAAAAAAAAAATGAAATGAAATATTTTGATATAATAGGAATGGTTCAATTTCCTACTAATTTAACAGCTCATTCCCTAATAATGCCAGATAATATATTCAGAAAAGTCAGTGGCTGTTTTACCCATGGTTCTCATAACAAAGTTATATTCTTTCTTAACAACAGTATTAATTTCCTAATTTATATATTTTCTTAAATCACATATATATATATAACTACAAATAGTCTAAGGTAGACAAGGGTCACAATGTAAAAAGTTCATTAAAAGATAATGAAGTTAGGGGATTTTGATTATAAAGCTAATATTGCCAACTCTCATGTCAGAAGGGACCTAGTAGTGCAACTGACAATAAATCATAAACAACCAAGCTAGCAGCTACAAAATTCTAAAATGAAATAGAAATGAATGACAAAAACAAGCTGAAAGTACAATCACTTTTCCATAAACAGGACTTCCTTTTGCCCAGCAATCAAGAGAATCCTTCCCTAAAGTTAAGTGGTATTGCCTAAGATACCTTGATTCAAAAGTATCTTTTTTTTTTTTTTTTTTTTATTATGGGTAAAAATCAAAATTCTCATAATACATACAAACATTTGCAAAATGATATATAAATATATATGCATATATGTGTATTTGCTTACAAAAATGTTATTTATATATATATATACACATATATTTTAAGAGGTGCTTAGATTACCCAAAATATTACTTAATCCCCAAAATGAACACCAGGGTTAAGGGCCTAGTTTTTCTTTACAGAGCTCAGGGCCACAATAGCTCAGCAAGAAAGAGAAGTTTCCACAGCACATAAAAGATTGCATCCACTGAAAAGGGAGCTCCTAAATCACTATCTCTAGCTGACAATACAGCAACAAAAATACCATCTTCAGAATTACGTTATTGTCAAGATATTGCTGGTGTGCAATGAAACTAACAAACCAAAGGAATGCAATATAGCCAATTTAAGAACTGCTTATTACTGGAACTCTTGTACACTGCTGGTAAGAATGCAGAATGGTACAGCTGCTTTGGAAAACAGTTTGAAAATTTTTTATAGAGTTAAATGTACACTTGCTGTAGCAGTTTGATATTATTAATGAATTCCAAAAGGAAATATTGGATTATGTTTGTAAACTGGTCTTTTCCTCTGGGCCTATTAGAGTGTATTGGATTCAGGTTTTACTTTTGCTTGATTAAATAATGATTAAGGCTTTGATTGGGCCACATCAGTAGGATGTTGAGTTCCCACCCCCTTGGTAGGCAGGGACTCACAGAGAAACCACACTGCAGAAAAGGGAGTTCAGAGTTTTTTTTTAATGCTTGATCCCCAGGAAGTAAGCACACAGAGGAGCAGAGCAGCCGAGCCCGGAGAGAATTGAGCCCAGGGTAGAGAGACAGAGCCAGTCGCCTGAGAGACTACAGCTGTCCTTGTGGAGACAGCAGGGCAGCTGAGCCCAGAGAGAAACAAGCCCCAGGAAGAGAGGAACCCAGTAAGCCTGAACTCTTGGCAGACGTCAGCAGCCATCTTGCTCCAACACGTGGCAACAGACTTTGGTAAAGGAAGCAACTTATGCTTTATGGCCTGGTAACTGTAAGCTTCTACCCCAGATAAATAGCCTTTATAATAGCCAACCGATTTCTGGTATTTTGCATCAGCACCCCTTTGGCTGACTAATACACTTGTCATATGACCCAACAATCCCAATCCTAGAAATTTACCCAAGGAAACTAAATACTTGCCTTCACCAAAAAACTGTACACAAATGTCTATGGCAACTTTGTTCAAAATTATCAAAAATTGGAAACAGATGCTTCGCCAGGTGGATGGATAAACATGCCAAAGTATATTCATACAAAGGAATATTACTCAGAAGTGAAAAGACATTAATGATACACACCACCACATGGATGAATCTCAAGTGCATTGTGCTATGTGAATGAAGGTAGATTCAACAAGCTACAGACCAAATGATTCAATTTATGATATTTTAGAAAAGGCAGAATTATAGGAGCAGAAAACAGATTTAGTTTCTAGGGGATGGGGTGGAAACACAAGGGAATTTTCGGGGGTGAGGAACCTGTTTTGTACCTTGATTATGGGGGGAGTAAATTTTACTGTGTGTAAATTTAAAAGATAGAGAAGATGCTTATCTAATATAAAAAATATCTTCAACAAAGCCATAATTAGATGAAATGCTGAAAAAAAAAAAAAAAGGAATATTTCCTTTAATTAAATTCCCTAGCTAGCCTATAAATGCTTTTACTTTCAACTTCTGCCATTTAAGTCTTTCTATAAAGTAATTTTCCACTTTTAAGCCTGAATAATTAAGTCAGATGCTTGTGTTTATTATTTTATTTAAAATGAAGCCAATTTATTTGTTTGAGATTTGTCTCTGAAAACTGTGATGATGCAAACTAAATTGATTTGGGGTGCACATCGCATCTCAAAAGGCATTTATTCAACGGTCTTCTATGCTAAATTTCTCCCTAATAAAAAAAAGATGAAATAATTAATCTGCTCATTCAATAAATAAGTAACCATCAGAGACTTAGCACAGGAAATACAAATGACAATTAAGACAATCACAGTCCCTGTCATCACATAGTTTAAACAAGCAATAATATAAAGTACAATAGGGACTACAATGGAATTATGGTGCTTTGGAAGCACATACCAAATGCACATAACCTAACCATATAAGTTATAAATCTTATCTTTGAGGTGCAAAAGAAGAGCTATCTATAAGGTTCATATGCTCCCATTATGATCTATACATTAAAGTTCCTGGTATCTTGGTGAACTCAAAACCACAGCTTAAAATGTATGCACTACCCATTACCCTCAATGCTTAAGGATCAAAGGAAAGTAAACATGCCACATACACATAACACACTATACCTGCACAAGCAGTACAATAATCACTTCCCTGTAGAAAGATACTCTTTTGGGAAATACTAAAACGTGTAGATTTATGTCTGTCACCTTTCCAGCAAACAGGAAATTCGTCTGACACAAAATACCCATGATTACAAGTTTCTCTTCTTGAGGGATATTATTGTTTTAAAGGGAGGAAGGAGTAAGGACAGGGAACAAGAAAGGGGAAAATGAGAAAAGAAAGAAAAAAGAAAAAAAAAAAAGAGAGAGAGGAGGGGAATAGAAACTGGAGGCAAAAAGATGCCAGAGTTAGGAATAAAGATTTTTGCAATGACATTACAAAAAAAAAAAAAAAAAGTAAGGAAGTTTAAGGAAACTAAAACAGAGCTCTTAAAACCACATTCCTTTTTGTTATGAAAAAGGATGCCAAAATGTACAAAAAGAGGGCTGCCTATAGGTACTCCGGCATGAAATTATCATGCATACAGGTAAAATTATATAATCTGAAGAATCACAGAGTGATGAATACTCAGTTTATGCCAAAGTTACCCTAAATGTTTTCCATCTTAAGCTTCTTAATTACACAATGCTTCTGGGACTACAATGGGACCCACAGGACCAGGGTTAATAATTTAGTGTCAAAAACCAGAAAAGAAACGAATCCAGATTAGAATAAAGTGCCTCTTGGTATGTAAAAATAAGTGCACACATACACAAAATTACTAGCACCTTACTGAAACTCCATTTCTAAGGAGTAAATGTTGTTTTAGCCAAGAAACAAGAGGTAACTGCAAATTAATGCAGGTCCTTTCCAAAGTTCTTGTGACCAAATATGTTTGGGAATTCAGAACTTTGGGGGATTTTAGATAAGTGATACAATATACACACATATATTTTGTAACACCTCCAAAGAAGTCTGGGATAGTAGACAATAATCAAATATTTGATATTTCTGCAGTGCAACGTGCAAATACAATTTGTTTTTTTGTTTGTTTGTTTTAAGATTTTATTTATTTATTCATCTATCCCCCCCCTTGCTGCCTGTGCTCGCCGGGTCAGCCAACCACGCCGCGCAGGCGGGCCTGCCCTCACCAGGAGGCCCCGGGAACCGAACCCGGGGCCCCCCACATGGCAAACGGGAGCCCCACTGACTGAGCCACAGCCGCTTCCCTGCAAATACAATTTGAAATAAAGACTCACAACAGTTCACAAAAGGTTTTGTGAAGAAATAAATGTGTCAAACATACAAAACAATGTTTCAGTTTTCTGAGCTTTCTGGATTTTAGAATTGTTGATTAGGAATTGAGTCCTGTAAAACAGTACCTATCACTAATTGCATGTGCAGTGACACTGGTAACCTCTTATCATGTGCAGACTTTATTGTAGTATTTTCGTGAACCAAAATAATTCTAAATACTTCCACAGATTCAAACAGTAACACTTCCCTATACACCCTATCCAGTCTTAAACCTATACCACAAATTCTCCTATCAGGGTAGTTTTCTGAAACCTAATCCTTGGCAATTTATAGTAGAAATGCCAAATCCTATTTTGCCACCATGCAAACAAAATGTTCATTTAATTAAACTTAACATATAGAACTCATCATAAAATGGCTTGCTCCGATTCTATCACAGGAACAATGTTATAATTGGTAAGGGTGTTCCTGACCCAAGCAACAGCATTAAATGAGTCACAAAAAACACCCTAATTTGTCATAAATATCAAGATACAATAACCCTATTATCATTTAAAATAGTGCATTATGTGTATATATTTATTGAGTATATATACAATATACTATTATACAATATACTATACTGAGGTAAAATGTCTACACTGAGGAGAAAAACAGGGATAGTTCCTCATCAACAATGGTATAAAAAAAAGAGTAAAGCAGTAGAAAGTCATACTTAAGTAACCACTAAGGCCCCTTCCATACTGATGTCCCATGAAAATAGCAACTCAATGATGTAAATATGACCAAAAACGTTTAATTAGCAACAATTCCTCTTGCCTTCTTAGAATTTATAGCTTTAAGGATATGATTGTTTTCATCACTAAAGTCTCAAGATTTCTAGGGGCATCTGAATAGATGCCTTAATTTATTCTGATAAATTTCCCTTTAGCAAACTTTTCAAGCTTTAAAAATCCTCTTTAGTGCTATACTTACCAAAATTGCTAATCAACAACTAAGGACTCTTACTAAGGATTCTGGGTTTGAAACTATGAAGAGGAGTCACTTTTTTAAATTTGTGCATTTGCTGATATTTTCTTTGCATTTCTTGTTTCATCTACACTTACTCTCCCATTCCTGATTAAAAGTGAGCTTAAAAGTGAAAGGATGTCATTTGTTTGAAAAAGAGCTAAGAGGTGTGTATAAAAGGAAAGAGAAACCAGTTATTTTCAACGCTGTTACACACTGGAATCACCTGTAGAATTCCAAAATATATCAATCCTTGGCCACACCCCCAATTTAATCAACTTGAAATAGGGGCCTATAGCAGTTTGATATTATTTATGAATTCTAAAAAGAGATATGTTGTAAACTGGTCTGTTCCTCTGGGTGTGATACCCTTTGCATTAAATTCAAACTTGATTATGTTAAGATTAGGGCTTTGATTCGACCACGTCATTAAGGCATGCAGGGTTGAGTCCCTGCCCCATTGGTGGGCTATATAAATGGACATTCACTTAAGAAGGAGAGAGAAGAAGATACACAGAGAAAGAGAGCTCCATAGACATGGAAGAGGATCCATCACCCCCGGAAAGAGATGAGCCATTCGCCTGATAGTTAACAACTGACCTTGTGAAGAGACCAGCCCGGAAAGAAACGAGCTTTCCAGCTTACAGCTGAGATCAGAGGGAGTTGGGACACTGAGCCTTATGAGTCAAAAAGGAAAGGTGAACCTTCACAGACATCACCTGCCATCTTGTTTCAACATGTGGCAACAGACTTTGATGAGGAAGTAACCTTGAGTTGGACCCTTTAGGACCTTGTAAATGTAAGCTGCTACCCCAAATAATACCCTTTATAAAATCTAACAGATTTCTGGTACTTTGCATCAGCACCCCTTCAGCTAGTCTAATACAGGTCCCAATATCTGACTTTTTTTTAAGCTCCCTTAAAATTTTAATGTGCAATCAGGACTGAGAACCACCAGTACAAGCCTCCTTCTCCGACAAGCCAGATTTCTCTCTTCTCAACTATTAGTGTTATCTTCTCATTTATTAGTGTTATCACACCCAGCCCTATACACTGGAAGGGCTATCTGTAAAATCGACCGTTTTTCATCCTTCATTTACTCTGTCACAGAAAAAAAAATTACTAATTTTCAATCGAAACTTTTAAGTAGATATAGCAAAATTTATTTTATCTCATTTATTATTTCTGGGTTTCATCTTTTGTTAGCTGAATCTTCTGTTATTAAAATATGACATTAAAGTTATTTTCAAAGTTTCCTTTAGTAAAAAGGGAAGTGAAAAAAAAATTTTTTTTTAATTTTTTTAACACTGTTATGTTTATTTTCTATTTCTGTGAAATATTTGTTTTATATTCTAGCAATGAATACCTTAACTGGCAGGCAAATATATTAGGTAATTAGTAGGAAGAGAAGAGAGAAAATTAATGGTATTCTGCTAGCCTTACAGTGTGCAAATGTATGGTTATAAGGCTTTTAAATAAAAACCTAACTTGGCATGAAAATAGCTTAGCATTGTTTGGGGGATCAAACTAGTGGTTATCAGTTATAGGTGGCATTTAAAAAAACACATGATGGTTGTAGGTGCATATTTTTATGAAACATTATTTTATGTTTTACTTTTATTCCAGGAATCTGAAAATAATGTAGCCCTTCCCCCCCCCCCCCAAAAAAAAATCTTAAAGATGTGGAATGTTGTAATACATATTTTCATTAAAAAAAAAAGGGTAGATTATTTACTGAGTTCTTTTTCTATCATATGAGTGTCAGGGTATATTGTGTCTAATATTTCTTTATGGATTTGATCTTCTGCAATGTTTGTAGTTAATAAAGTATCAGTGTAATCTGCTCTTTAAGATCATTCTTGTGATCTTATTTTCTGATAATCAGTTGAAAGTTGATAAACTGGAACCTGTGTTGTGTGCTTGTTTGCTTTATTATTTACCTAATTTCCCTACTAATAATGGTGGCTTTTTGGAGACTGATTGAAAATAAATCCTGGGCATTTGAAACTTTGAAAATAACTTTAATGTCATATTTTAATAACAGAAGATTCAGCTAACAAAAGATGAAACCAAATTAGTTTAAAAAAGATAACACACTTAATTTACAAAACATTCAGAAATCTACTACTTTTATAAAGTACATTTATATCAAAAGGTATCATATGGCCAGTTTCAATTTAAAATTTTAAGGTAAATAATTGTAATAAATCCAGTTTTAAAAAGAGAAAATGCAAAACAACAATGTATTCAAGGCATACTTTATTCAAGGTAATACACGTTGAAATCAGAGTTATATGTTAAAATTAAGGTTGGTACAAACATCCCACCCTAGGAGTTTATTTTTTTCCTCCAAAGAAAAGTTTTACTATTTTTTCTGAGGGTTAAAAAAAAAATGCATAATCACTATAGAAATTCCAAACAATACAGAGAAGTTTAAAAAGTGTAAAAGTAAAAATTATTTCAAATCCCACCATTTATAAGTGCCATTAACATGAATATCCTTCTGGAGAATAGATGGATGTATTTCTTTATATTTACAACATGCATATATTCTTTTCTTTTACATATACTGAATAAAGAGAAATTATAAGAATTTTCTTGAAAATAAAATAAACAATATAAATTGTTCTAAGCACTCACTCTGCTCTGGCATTTTCATTTAAGCAGACCAGATCTGAGGTTATTTATAGTATAATTTTTGTGTGTGTGCATGTGTGTGTTTCCATGTATTGATGTTGTTTGACTGCTTGAAGGGAGGTGAAAGAATTGATCTGTTTGCTTGTTTTACTTAAAAAAAAAAAAAAAAAAAAAACCTCTGGCTAAGTTTTTCCAAAACCTGTGAACATAGATACCTGTACTAACTGTGGCTTGCTGAATGATGTAAACTGAGAAGTAGACAAGATTATTTTTATGGCCTCCCACCTTTTGGTCAGAAAGAGCACCATACTAACAATTAGGATATGAGAGTTCTACTAACCAGGCATGTGATCTGAGCATTGCACTCAATCTTCCTATGATTCCTTTCAATTCTAAAATTCTGTGATTCTCCCCTGCCTCTCCATTCCACCATATTTTTTTGATGCTCTCAAGACGTGTAAAAGCTGTCCTTTCCTCCCATCTCACTGGAACTCCATGATTCAAAATAAATTCTTCCTCTGGTTAACAAACTCCCATTTCCTCAATGTACTTATTCTCCACTAGAACTGAGCAACAAAGGAATCTGATGAGATTAAAGTGATGGGCAAGTTTTTTGTGGGGAAGGAAGGTAGAAACACAGAAAAATATTAAAGAATTTTGCAGGCACAAATTTTTAATTCAAAATTAAAATAGCTTTATGAATTCCAAGGGAAAAAATTCGTACAATCTTACAACTTAGATAACCAATTTTACTGACTCAAAGTTAGTTAAGAAATCTAGCAGTGTTTTTCTTAAACACTCCTAAAATATTCATACCTGAGCATACTGAAGATAGCAACATGGAAGCAGCTTTATAATCTTTCATCCGTTAAAGCTGTACACTTTATAAAGTTCAAAGTACATTCATATGCATTATTTATTTTCATTCTCAAAACAAGTAGATGTAGTGGTCACTATTGATTGCCTCTCTAACATCCATTTTCACATTCTCCCCACAAAATTTTAAAATATCTTCCCTCTACCATGTAACTCAAGGAAATGTGGCACCCATCCCCAATTCCAAGTGTATATCTCAATTAGTAGAAACCAATATGATAACCCCATTCCCCTTCTTACCAGTGGTTAGGAATAATATGTGATCTAATTCTGTTCAATAAAACATGAAGGGAATGGCTGGCAGACTTGGGCAAAATATTTCCTTGCTCTCCCCAAAATGAGATACATAGGAAGGAAAAAATCCATTCCTTCTTCTGGGCAATGCATGCTTAGATGTGACCTTACTATTATATCAGCCTAAAGATGACCCAACACACAGAGAAGGGCAGAGCCCAAAAAAAAAAAAACACAGAAAGGCAGACCAGCACTCTGCAGTACTAGCTTGAGCCACCCACCAAACCTCCCTCCATTATTCCATTCAGTATCTACTGCATTTCAGGCATTGGAATGTAGTGACACCAAAGATAAATGGTAAACCCCATCTATCTCCATTCCCCAAGCTGTACTTCTTTCTCCTACAAATGAAGGTTTTCCTCTCCAGTTGGGTTGAGCTAGGCAAGGACAGGAAAGTAGCTATTGCAAGCTGTTAGACAAGCATCCTTTGCACCAAGTTCAAGTGCTCCTGGTACACATAGCACTTCCTCTTCCAAGGGACAAATTCCTCTACCAATTCACCCCAGCAGTGCCTACATGAGTTGAGATGTTGGAATTATAAGAAGGCTCCCCTCCAACCCTGGTGCTATATAAAAGCTGAAGGAAAGCATATGAAATCATATCAGGGACTACACCAGGGAAGTATGTGTGAACCACAGATTGATCACTTAACTGGATAATTAAACAATTCACCCTGATGTATGAATGATTATTAAGTTCAGGAATACCAGAATGTATTTCTTTTAAAAAGTATTTATTTTTAAAAAGAGGATGCTGTTAATGCAAATCTCTAAAAGGTTAGTGTAAACCAGGAAAGATACTTTAGAAGCAAACTCCCTCTGTGGTAGCTTAAGGCTTTTGTGGACCCCAGAACAGATCATGTCCTTAGAGCTAATCCATTCCTGTGTGTGTGAACCTATTGTAGGCAGGACCTTCTGATTAGATTACTTCAGTTTAAGTGCCTTTGATTAAATTACTTCAGTGGGGCATGACCCAGGATGGGGCTTGATCCTCTTACTGGAGTCCTTTATAAATGGGATGAATATGGAGAGAGACAGTGGCACAGAAAGCCCCAGAAGCCAGAAGCTGAAATCAAAGGAACACAGAAAGAGAATGCCATAGAAGCAGAGGAAAAGACAGGGACTGACAGATCCTGCCATGTGCCTTGCTATGCAAGAAAAGAGTACAGGATAGCTGGCAGCCAGTCTTCAGGGAGACAAACATCACCTGTAGGGTAAAGAGACCTTCACACATTTAGTTTCTAAGTCTCAGCTTTAAGAAGGGAAATGAAAGACTTGATTTGTACATTTTCACGGGCCTCAGAACTGTAAACTTATAAGTTAGTTAATTCCCATTGTAAAAGCCAACCCATTTCTGGTATATTGCATTTCAGCAGTTTGCAAACTAAAACAACTTCTAAGATATATTATTACTAACCCACCAATAACTGATCAGTGAGTTAAAAAGGAGAATCATTAAAAAAAAAAAACTACACACCCTTAAAAGTTTTACTGCAACTTAATCATTAAAATGTACATTTATTAGACAATCTTTTTTTAAAAAAGATTTATTTTACTTATTTCTCTTCTCTCCCCATCCCCCCCTACATTGTTTGTGCTTGCTGTCTGCTCTCTGTGACTGTCTTCCCCGCCCCTCCCCCAGCGGGCACAGGAAACCAAACCCAGGATGCTTGACCCACATCTACTCCCTGCTTGTTGTGTCTTTCATTGTGTCTCCTCATTGCATCAGCTCACAGTCATGCTCATCTTCTTTAGGAGGTACCAGGAACCAAACCCAGGCCCTCCCATGTGGTAGGAGGGTGCCCAACTGATGAGCCACATCTGCTTCCCTAGACAATCTTTTAAAATATAAGACCAAGGTCTTTTCAGCTTTTGATTGGAATTCTGTTTTATCTTTCTTGGAAAAACCATACTTCTAGTATGTTACCTGTGATTCCCAATTTCTGATTCTTAAACATAGAAAAACATCTCACAGACACTTGAAAAGCAATCTTCTTGACCTTTTAGATTTTTTGTTTTCTTGCTAATCGTTTACAGTTATTTCACCCATGCCTAAATCAACTGCAATGGATTTTAGCTACTCACCTGTTTTCAAAGCAACCAACTTGGTTCTCATACAAACAGCTTTTTCACTTCATATTTCACTGAATAATATTTCATTAAGCTCTGTAATTGCAACATCAAGTGCTAGTGCCAGAAACAGTTAGCTGGATACAAACACAAATGATTCTTGGTAAATCTACAATAACTGGTAGGAATAAAAGTTCAAGAGCAAACCAGAGCACAGTCTACTGGCATTCCGTGTAGCATAAGCATCAGCCAATAAATTCTACAGAGGGAAGGGTTTCACTTAATCTGGTAGAGTGGGTTAAACAGAGGTCAGTTAAAACAGATTCTCCCATAACAGACTGTTCTCCAGAGACTTTGCTTATTCCTGCCCACGAAACAAACCTCTAACCACTCATATTTATCAGCAACTTCTGAATGGAAGAGAAGAGGAAGATTTACACAGAGCCTGTTACGTGCCAGGGATCACACCTTGGCACTACACATGAATTTTCTCAATCTTGATGAAAAGCAACATAGTAGAGATAACTCTCTCCCACTTTTTTGCAAATGTAGCTATTAGCTAAAGAAAATAGCTCAAGGTAACAAATAATCAGCTAAAGAAATGTAATCAACAGGTATACAGTTTAAAATCTGGCATTACCAACTAAAAAAGGGGTTAGAAATTTGTGTTTAATAAAAAAAAAATCTATGATGAGATTTTACCTAATGTCAGTGAAATCCATAGAAAATGTGGATATGATTAAGTCATAAATTTTCATTAAAATAAATTATAACTTTTTAATATATCATTAGTAAAGAAAATGACCAAAGTGTCTTATGTTCCAAATACATAAACAATTCAAGTTCATTCTCAAGATTCTTTCTCAAAGCTAAGACAGTGGGTGGCAGGAGAGAAGATAACCTTAAGTCCCATAATCGGAGGGACCCTCAAACATTTAGTTTCTAAATCTCACCTTTGAGAAGGGAAATGGAAAAACCATTTCTAAGAAAGAATAGAGGGATAGATTCTATATTCTGTCTAAGTGGTTCAGAGGCTCTTCAAAGTCCCTTCACATTAATGGATAATACCCACTCAATTTCTAGACATTAAGGATCCCAAGTATGGTTTTGTTCTACAGATCAGAACAAAAACAATGCTCTGAATTTTAAGTTACCAGAGCCATGCTGTTTGCTCCTACAGAATCCCTAGAGTTAGAGAAATACATATGTCCCAAAACTACTATTTCCAAAGAATTTACATCTTAAAGAACGGACACCCAGACACATATGAACAATGTTAATCAGCACCACTAAGAGCCAATTGTTTGAAAAAGATGAAAAAAAGGAAGTGTGGAAGACTAGAAAGAACAGATCACTGGTGGCTCAAGACTTTGAAATCAGAAAAAACTTGATTCAAAAATGCATGGTGCTGCTTACAAGATACATCTTGAACAGGTTAGTTAAACTCTAGAAGAACCTGTTTCCTATTCTCAAAAATGGGGTTATACCACCTAACTCATAGAACTGTCTTTAACAGTAAAGACACAGTACTATCACTTTTGATTCCTGTACAAAGTAGGGACTGCTATTATTGTTATTGTGAGGTTCAAGGTAACACAAATACAGTTATAGTATAAGTCATTTTGAATGCTAAGAGGGGAATAATTTAGAAAAAGCATCTAACAATCTTTCCTGTAATATAATTCTACATAGACTCAGAAGCTGGTGTTTTTAAGAGTAATATTTTTCTAAGCAATCCTTCGATAATGATTAAGTTCGGGGTTATATTATTTTAGGGTCATCTGATATTTAGAATGACTAAAATGCTTATAGTCATCTATAAATTTGAAAGTTTCTATATCATCCCACCCTTGTAGTCAATTATCTTCACATGTAGATTCTTTACATTTCACTATTCATAGCAATATCACTTTCAAATGTATTAAAAATAATATACCTATCCAATGACCTGTATTGTTTTGTTAATTTTTCAGCATTTCCCTGTATTTAGTTTGATATATCCTTTCGGGAAGCCCTTTGAAAGTAACAATCACTGTCCCATTCTGAAAAACTCTGAACTAATAAAATTACACCAGAATAATGGCCTATTCCTACATGGAAGGGATTACAGAACAGATCAAAGAGAACACAGCAAAGTAAGAGAAGAGCTTCCCATTTCTTCCTGAGTCACATTTTTATAGCCTGGACTTATTTCATGTAAAACCAATTATCAGATTATCAGACACACCCATATTCAAAAGTAAGCAAAGAAACAAAACAAAGCCATGGAGAAACTGTTTTGGAATACGTATTTTCCTGCTTTCTTCCATTAACATGAATGATAGCAGGTTTAAGGAAACAAGGTATAATAGTCAACTTGCTATCTTTATTTGCCTACCTACTTTGCCCTATCAGCACAGGATCTGTACACTTGGACCTTCACACCTCTAACAAACTCACTTTTAAATTCAAAGCATTCTGAACTTCTATGGCCTGATTTCCACCAACTTTCACAGCTTCTTCTCTGACAAAGACCTCCTGATGCAGCAGCCTTATAATACCCAAACAATGTGCTTGTGCTCAATCTGTTCCATTCACCTAGAAAACTCACCTCATCCCATTTAACCTATTAAAATATGTTAAGGCCCAGATGGAGTGCTACCAGTTCAAAACTCGCCCATAATATTTCCCAGTCAAAAATAAATATCTCGTACAGCAAGAGGCAAATGATAAATTTGGTGGATCTAGGTATCTGGGCAGGGAGTATGTTAAAGTTCTCTGAATGGGTAGTATATTACTTTTGCAACTGTCCCAAAAGTTTGAAATTGTTTCAAAATAAGAAATTTTTAAAAATTAATAACTCACAGGGAAGCGGCTGTGGCTCAATCAGTAGGGCTCCCGTTTACCATATGGGAGGCCCCAGGTTCGGTTCCCGGGGCCTCCTGGTGAAGGTAAGCCCGCCGGCACGGCGTGGTTAGCTCACCCACGAGCACAAGCAGCAAGGGGGGGATAAATGAATAAATAAATAAAATCTTTAAAAAAAAAAAATTAATAACTCACAAACATCCTCCCCACCATGATTCCATGCACCTTTAAAGATTTTATTTATTTATTCATTTATTCCCCCCCCCCCCTGCTGCTTGTGCTCCCTGGGTCAGCCAACCACACCGTGCGGGCGGCCCGCCCCCACCAGGAGGCCCCGGGAACCCAACCCGGGGCCTCCCATATGGTAAACGGGAGCCCCACTGATTGAGCCACAGCCGCTTCCCCCATGCACCTTTAAAAAAGCCCACAGGAGTCTTCTGTTGCAATTATTTCTGCGCATGTCTGCTTCTCCCTTGAGGACAGCTACTGGGCCTCATTCATCTTCATTTTCTACCCCTTTCTCCATCCTCACCACAAAGTAAAGGTCCTTTTCACAGAGTAAAGGTCCAGTTTAAATTAAACTATTCCTTGATTCTAATAGTCCATTATTTTGAAGAAAGTAATAAACAACTCCCATGTTTTGAAGATTTTAATACATAGTTAATGTTTGTTAATCTACTGATGAAAATGTCAATAATTACACAATGCATTAATTTTTAAGTTGATGAATGGCAGGTGTCAATGAGTACAATAAATCATCAATAAAAGATAATCATTTCCCAATATTGCCAAAAAGTCTCATATATCTCAACATTAAAATTAACCTTTCTGTCCCCCATTCTAATTAAAAATACTTCACCTGATGCATATCCAGAAATGCAAGCTGACTGAAAGCACGTGTCTATACATTCTGCAAATAAGCTCTATGCTAAAGCCATGCTATGCCAATAAATATAGTTTTCATCCTTTGTGTAAGTGTAAAGGCTAAAGTATAAGCAATATGAAGATGTTCTGTCTGAGCTACAGATGGAACAAAGCTTGAAAATAATTATAAAATACCAAAATACTTTAAGCACATCTTAAAAAAAAAAAAAAACTATTAAGAACATCACAAACCAAATCCGATTTTTGTTGGAAAATATTTTCTTAAACTGGTCTCACATCTTTATAATTCTAAGTTTGTGGGATATTTTCCTTCTAATATTTATTTATTTATGGAGAAAGCCAATTTCTTCAAAAAAAATATTCTTTCCTTTAAAAATTAGACATTTTTAAAGAATATTGCAATATATATAGTTTTCTTCAACATCTCTTACTACCTATAAGCAAATGTCATTCATATCAGAAGAAATGGCCATAGTAAAAAAAAAAAAATTGACGTATTTTCTCAGCTTAGGAGAAATAAGTTTCTAATTTTTCTATTTAAAGATGTTCTAACAAAAGGGTGAAAAAAGGTCACCTACTGACCAGTCTGAGTACTCATAATAACAGTTAAAGCTAATTCACACTGTGTAGCAACAGAAGCTCTCTCCCATACAGGCTCTCTCTCCCACCCATTAACTTTTTCTCCTTCCCTGAAACATGAGGTGGGAGAACAAGAATGATCATGACACAGGCCTAACTACCCCAAATTCCACGAGCATACACACATCTCCATCACCACCCCACTGAAAAGAAATGTGCGGGCTGTGGACCAAGAGAACCGACGCTTCTGTGTGTCACTTCCCTTGCATGTGGGATAAACAAACCAGCAACGTAACAGTAACCATCAGAGTAATTTTGTTAACCCTGACTAATACCTTGGTTAAGTTTTAAGCTAAGTCAAAAGCACTACTAATGGATAAATCCCTGCTCTTCTCCACCACCCCTTAAAACAAACACCCCAACAGGAAGTTTTCCGGTGAACTGAATGCTGGCCCCTGTCACCTCCTTAGTAGACCAATGCCTCCCTCCTCCAGCCCCAAGCCCCGACTCGGAAAATAATTGTCTAGATACAATCAATGAGCGCAGGGGCTGCACTCTCTACCTCAAAACCCCTCCCAAAAGAAGCTGCCGGGTTCTCCCAGCTCGCCCACCTCCCACCCGTCCCCACTCCGGCAACTTTTGCACCCAGCCCGACCCGCCGCCCGAGGCCCCCTCCCTGCCTATCCAGCCCTCCGCGCCCTCGTCCCCCCGGCCGCGACTCCCTCTCGCCCGCGCCTCCGCATCGCCCGCCCGGGTCCTCGCCCACGCTCCCGGTGGCCCCCGCCCGAGGCGCCGCCCCCGTCGCACCCACCCCCACCCAGCCCGGGACCCCAGCCCACTTGGCCCCACCCGGAGCCGCGGCCGAACCGAGGCTGCCTTCGGGCCGGGGCCGACCAGCCGGGCGCCGAACCGAGGCTGCCTTCGGGCCGGGGCCGACCAGCCGCGCGCCGACGCGGAGAGGGGCTTTACCTCAGAAGCGCAGCCGCGAGCAGGGTCGGTCCCCGGCGCGAGCGGCTGCCCCGGTCCTTCAGTCAGCAGCGGCGGGGGCAGTGGCTACCGCACATCACACCCGCCGGCGGCCTGAGAGGAAAGCGAGCCACGCAGGGAGGGAGCGAGCGAGGTAGGGGGAAGCAACGAGCGAGGGAGGTAATGCAGCTCGACTCGGACTCGGTCCCTTCACTGCTGCCGATGCCTCCTACCGCCGCCGCTGGCTGGAGAGTCTCAGTCCAGGCCGCTGCTGTAGCCACCGATGCAGCCGGGAATGAATGCACAGCGGCGCCTCGCTTATCCGGAGGTCAAACATCCTTCTGCCTCGGGCATCCGGATGGGCGCCGGACCCGGAAGTGAACACATGGAAAAAAAATAAAAAAGGAAAGCGCCTCTCCAGCGGCGGCGGCTCCCAAGCTGCCCGCATCAGCGAAAAGAGCCGAGCAAAGCCGAAGATTACACAGCCCTCCTCGGATTGGTCGGCTCGCTGACCGGAAGAAAGGCAGAGTGCTCATTGGCTAGCAAGGCCCATAAAACGCAAAACAATTCCCTCCTCCCGTTTTGAACGAGCCTTACCTGAGGGAGGAAGAGGAATGATTGTAGAAACGGTTATATTTTTCCGGATAAGGCCGTGGGAGGAGAGGCTTACTTCGGAGAGAGCTGGAGGAAAACGCTCCCATGGTTTAAGAGATTTACTAAAAATTTTGCGGCTGAGTAAGCAAAGAGCCTCAAGGCGCTATTGTGCCCAGAGGGTGGGGAGGTTTTTTCCCGGTCTGACAGGTACAGCCCTCCAGATGCCAAGAAGTCTTAGGGTCCGGCCTGAGAGTGTGACATCGCTGGGCTGACATTCCCCACACCCCACTTTGTTGTGACCCAAGTGCTGTATCAGGTATTCTGCTTAGACATATGAATTGTAGCTCACATTTGCATCTCATTTACTGTCATGGAGAACGTCATTTGTGAGCTCAAGTGAACCTTATAATATGGTAGGTATTATCTCAATTTTTCCCCTGAAGTTCCGAGAGGTCACACATCACTTGCATCAAATTTTAGAACACAAACTGGAACTGCTGTTTTCTGACTCTGCTTTTCAGTCCACTCTGCCCACATAAAACGGCAAAAGATTACATTCCTTCCTTTCCAGGTAGGTTACTGGGATGAGTATATATTATTTGGAAGACCTCTATGGAAATCGATCCTCCATGAAAGCATTATAGAGGACTTAAACCCTACCTCCTTAGATCAAGAAGAAATGTCTGTGATACAGGGAACTCAAGTACGTGGACTCTGTCATCAATGCCCAACAAACAATTCTATACACTGCCTCAGAAAATTCAAGCTTAGATAACACCTTCCACCCACTAAAGTTTTGATAAATGTTTTTAAAATTATATAAATATATGATTTTAAAGCACATTTTTTAAAATCATATATGGATGGGAATAAATGTTTACATGTTTTACACTTCAGTAAAGATATGTTGGCCTAAAAGCTTCTATAGATTAGAACTGATAACCTAAGCAGGAACCCAATTAAATTTCCATGTAATTCTATTAATTTGTAAGAAAAACTAGCAACATGAAAGTGGTTTATGTTAATGAAGGAAAGGTCAAAGGACAGAACCAAAACTGTTTTATAACATAATGCCTCAACAAGACAGATCATACTTGTCCATCTGGTGTACTGCAAATCAAATACAGTTAATTTGCTGTGTCACTTCATGTTTCCTGGCCTTGGCACTCTTCAGGTATTTATATTCCATTAATATCTTTCATTATTTTTTCCAAAGCAGTGTCTTACATTTTTTTATTACCCAGAACTTTGTTCTGCTAAATTTATTTATAGCTCTATAGATATAAGTAAATATTTGTTCCACCATTTAGGCATGCAGCAACTAATGATTGCTATGAAAAACGGTAAAAACAACAGCAGCTTTACCCATATATATATCTATTAAAGTGAAGAAAAACAAATGTTTTCTCAAAATGAGTGAAGTTGAATTCATTAGGAATTTCTTAGGGGAAGAAAAAATATTAACTGGGTAGTTTGAGGAGAGAAAAAAATGAAAGAATTTCTTGGTCTCTTTAATTCCATTTCTGAGCCAGTGTAAATGCTCCACTGTATCCCTTACATCTTTTCCTTCTTCACTTCTGTTATTATTTCATTTCCTCACCATTCTGTTCCCTCACCTCTGCTGTGTCCCCTCCCCAACATACACACACACACACATGCACACATTTCCCACAAAAGTAGAGTGTAGGATTAACACCTTTGATTAGCATGTTAAGCAGGAAAACTTCCATTTCCTCCTCCCACATGAAGTGTTATTGCTTATAGAGGAGGGAAAAAAATCCAGTTTTACTTGACACAAAATCTACATACTCAACTTTCCAACAAACAAAGCATTCAAAGGTCATGAAGAGAAAACATTTTGTCAACAGAGAAATTTGGGGTCGGATGTGGCTCAATTGGTTGGGTGTCCGTTTCCCATATGGAGGGACCAGGGTTCGATCCCCGGGACCTCCCGGTAAAAAAAAAAAAAAAAAAAAAAAACAGAGAAATTTGATAAATGCAAACTTCCAGTTTGCCATTAAAGATTGTGACAGCACTAGCACTCATGTTTGTGCTATAATAATCCCTGCCCACCCCACCCCCAAAAAAACGTGGCCAATTAAAATGTTCTCCTAACCAAATTTGGTTTGCAAACATTGATCAAGGAAAACCAAAAAATGCAAGTAAGCCCCAAAGATTAATTTGGTACTCTACTTTGTTGGTGCAGTGTATGAACCATGTGACCAATTTGGCTGCGTAAAATACAGGCAGATGCTTTCTAACGTAACAACCAACATTTGTACAAACCCTGATTTTTTTTTTTTTTATAAATTATTTCTTTTATTAACATATTTATGCAGATGAAAACATTTATCACATTTAAACATTTAAACATTTATCACAGGTGTACTATTGTACACATTTTTAGGATGAGAAAAAGAGCACAGAAAATGAGGTAAAATACAGTCATGCCATTAACAGTTGTCCCTCTGATTCTAAAAAGATTGGCTAAGTCCAGAAATCATGCTCCTAACACTATTTTCCTACTTATATATAATTTCAGAAAAACAGAAATAAACTACTAGATATATAATAAGCAATGATAGAGGTTTAATGCATCAATTACTGTGCTTTTATTTATAATATTATCTAATAAAAATGTTAAGTCAGAAATTAAAACTTTAGACCACTTTACTGGGAAATAATATCATAGACCACATACTACTCAATTTTTAGGAGATATGTTTTTAAATGATTATATAAATCCAATTTATTCCAATTTTTTTTCATTATATGTAAATTGCTGATTCAATCAATTCTATGTTTGCCTTTCTACAATCCTGGCATTATAAAGTAAGTCCTAAATGATATATATTGTTCTAAAAATATCCCCATCTTTTGAGATCAACTAAAACTGTCTAACTTTGAGAACAATACTTTTTCTATCACCATTCACCATTATCTGTCTAGAAATTTGTCAATCTTTAGTTTTTCTCACAAATAAATTACATTAACCATTTTAGGAGCCTGAAATTTCTGCCATCGAGTATCAGCTTCCTTTGAGATGATTTCTGTTTAATTTTTCCTGCATGCATTTTTATTTTGTTCAGAGATAAATCAATCTAAAACTGTGGATCAGATCCTGGTCAAATGGAAAGTTCACCTGGAAATTACATCTCACACATATACCAGAAAGCTGAAGTGGACACAGAGGAAGAGAATTCCTTGCCATTATTCCTGACAATGCCAAGACACCTCTAATATTGAGGATAGCTGATAAGGCACTATTCCATCATTCCTGGGACCAATTTAGGAGGAAAATTGCTTGGCATGTTCCATGGACTAATGTATCCATTTTGAGGTTGTGCCAGAGAATTCTCTGTCTCTTAGAAGCCACATAATGTTGAACATCATTTTTTAGTACTCGTTTGTGATACTCCAAATGATGGGGTAAAAGAGAAGGCATTTCTATAGAAATAATTAATTTGTTGCTGAAAGATCAGAAAATTAACCACCAAGGATGGAACAGCATATTTTTCACTATGAAATATTTTTATATTTAAAGTGTGACACTAGAATAGGGAGCAAACAGTGCTCATACACACAAATTTTAATACAACAAAATTCAAAGAGATGAAAATCATTGATAAATGCTGTTAAACTTTAGATGTATTTTCATCCAATTATTTTCCTTTATACATATAATGCTTATTTATATGTATACTTATGTGTTTACATAATTTTTATCACACTGTATTTTCAGGAAATTCTGATTTTATTATTATTTATGATATATTTTAATCTATTTTATATTAAACATTTCTAAAATCAAAATTTCATGTATTTTACATTGGCTGGTACAGCATAACTAACTTCTTTCTAGGAGTGTGTACCAGTTGATAGAAGGGCAATTTTGAGACATTTCAAGAAAAACATGGTGGAATTTCTCCAGTGAATTTTGACACTCTCATCTAATTCATCTGCACAACACATATATTGTTGTAATTAGAACTCACAATTTTTATGCAACCATTTCTATTTTTTTAAAGATTTATTTTATTTATTTCTCCCCCACCTCATTTTTTGCACTTGCTGTGTCTGTTTGTCTTCCTCGTTTCTTTAGGAGGCACTGGAAACCAAACCTGGGGCCTCTGATGTCGGGGGGAGTTACACAATTGCTTGAGCCACCTCTGTTCCCTGCTTTGTTGTGTCTCTCACCATGTTTTTTCTACTTGTGTCTCTTGTTGCATCATCTTGCTGTGTCAGCTTGCCACACCTGCCCACTGCCTTGCTTGTATTCTTTAGTAGGGTTAGGAACTTCTGCTTTGTTGTTTCTCTCATTATGTTTTTTCTTCTTGTGCATCTTGTTGTGTCAGCTTGCCATGTCTGCCCATTGCATGAGCTCATTCTCTTCTTCAGGAAGCACCAGAAACCAAATCAAGGACCTCCCATGTGGTAGGCAGGAGCCCAGTCACTTGAGCCACATCTGCTTCCAGTGTATTAGCAAAGTCTTTTGCCACGTGTTGGAGCAAGATGGCTGCAGGTCTCTGCGAGGGCTCAGCCTCCCTCTTCCACTTAAGGCTCTGTGGTCCCAGTTCCTTCAGGCTTTGTCTCTCTCCCTGGGGCTCCATTCTTTCCTGGCTCAGCTGCTCTGGTCTCTCCACAAGGCCATCTGTAGACTATCAGGTGAACAGCTTGTCTCTTTTCCTGGGCCTCTGCTGTGTCAAACAAACCTTCTTTCCCTCCTCCACATATCTGCTTCTCTGTGTATTTATTTCCAAACCCTGATTTTTATTATTCCATCTGATTCTGCCAACAACCCTGGGAAGTAATAGGGGAGTTATAATGATGATTATTTCCCTGTTAGGGATGAAGAAAGATGGTCTAAAAGTGGTTAAATAACTTGTTTAAGAAATACACACAGTTTATATTGGCAGAAACAGGATTAATTTGTGAATGTATTTGAAAAGATGATGTGATGAGTGATAAAGTGTTAAATATAAAATACAAAAGTATGAGATTAAAATATTTACTAAAACTTTTCAAAGTGAAAACAGGAGAAACATTCATTTTCTTCTCCCTAATATTTGTTTTAGTTAACAGCATTGGTAAACCTGGCATGGTGATTTTTTGGTTCACATGGGGTGAGGGCTGAGCTATCTCCAAACTATACTTCTTTCTTTCTTTTTCAATATTATCCTTAAGGAAACTACCTGGAGGAACAATGTAATTAAGAAAAAAATAAATGGTCATGTAGAAACAGGAAATATTCTAAATGAGGCGTTATAACAGGAGCTAGGAACTGACAGCAAGCAACATATTTTACAAAGACCAGGAAAATAACCTCTTCCCCAGTCAAACCTGCAGTCCAGGGGAGGGAAAGAAGGATTCTGGGAGGAAACCAGTCACATACAGCATGCAGCAGCTATGTCATATTGAGGAATGCTATCACTTAAGCAATCTTTCCTTCAGAATACTACGAGTACTGCTAGAAGGAGTCAAGACACTGGTTTGGATCATCATGAGAAGAATCTATGTACAAGAAAATGAATGTACAAAAATCACAAAACTTTTCTGAAAGGTTTTATTATATTTCATAATAATGATTTTTAGTAATAATGATTTTTAGTAATAGTTAATAACACCAGATTTTTAATTCTCCTCAAAGGAATGCTTTCTATGCCGAGAGCATAGTGTCTATAAATAAAAGAGGAGATAAAGGTTGTAGTGGATGTTAAAAGGGAAGACAACTCACGGCCAGCATAATGGGAAAACCTTGCAGAGCAAAAGATGACATTCAATAAAGAAAGCTGTCTATAGAGAAAAGCCTGAGAAAAGTGTAAAAGTTACACTTACCATGTAAAGTGTAAAAGTTCCTTGCCAAAAAAAGTAGCTAAATCTCTAGCAAGGCAATTTAATTTGTTTTTGTTTTTGTTTTTGTTTTCCACTAGCAGAATTGCATTTTGGCAGCTTTTAAGCAAGTTTGGCTATCAGGGAATGTTGTTTTGTGATAAATGGAAGAGGTAGCTAATGCTGTGATTTTTTTGTGATGCTTTCAAGAACAGCTTGGATTTTGGATAATACAAATCCAGGGTTTAGAAATGGTCAAATTATTAGTTCCAGCTCCATTTTCCCTCTCATCTTCTTTTGCTCCCATACTTATATCTACCTATATCTACTTCAAGAGCCTGTTTCAGCTCATGAACCAGGTCTGAGCTAAACTAAGTGTCTCATCAGCCCCAGCTCACTGGAATGATATAGTCCTCTGGCTGAGGTATAGTGCCAAGTAAGGGCACTAGAGTATAGCATAGACTTAAATCTGTTTCTCCCTAATGTTTTCCCCATCTATAGAACTGGGCTTCTCCTTTGGTTTTCTTTCCTAATCGAGACTAGCACATATCTCAAACCCCCATCCAACCTGGAGAAGGTGTAAGCTTTATTTTGAAATTTTTTCACTAGTCCCAATTCTGACTAAATCCTGGTTCACTGGTTAGGGTTATGCTATAATGAGTATTCCCAAACTACTAAGTTTTCTTCATATATCACAACTCTCTAGGCTTAGTGGATTACTATATCCTTCCTCCAGCTAAGCCATGTCTGAACTTGATGTGCCTTTGGACAGTAAACAGGGGATTACCTTGTAGGGGTCAGCCTCTGTGTGTAAATTTGTTTCCTTAGTCCCTGCCATACTTAGTCATGCATGGTCTCAACTTCATCCTTTTCCTCACCAACCAGCACTTCTAAATTCTTGGCATGTCTTCATCCCCTCATTTGCTCCTATTATGGTGTTGATGACTGACTGACTTTAAGGAACAAAATCACAAGGTCAACAGAAGTTAAAAAACTGATGGGAGAGGATACCTTAGTTAGAGCTGACACTTCCATTTAATTCTCATTTTACTTTTCCTCTGATAAGTATTTGTCTTAGTTTTCCAGCTGCTAAAGCAAATACTATACAATGGGTTGGTGTAAACAATGAGAATTTATTGGCTCATGGTTTTAAGGCTAGGAGAAGTCCAAAATTGAGGTGTCAGCAAGGAGATGCTTTTTCCCAGAAGACTGTTGTTCTGGGCCTGGTTGCTGATGAGCCTTGGGTCCTTGGCTTTTCCATCACATGGCAATGCACATGGCAGCATGTTCTTTCTCTTCCAGTTTCATTGACCTCCAGCATCTTCTCCTCCATATGGCTTTCTCTCTCTCTCTCTCTCTCTCTCTCTCTCTCTCTCTCTCTGTCTGTCTGTCTCTTTCTCTCTCTCTCTCAATTTCATTCTTCTTATTAAGGACTCCAGTAATCCAGATAAAGCCATACCTGATTCGGTTGACCCAAACCTTTACTAAAGTAACATCTTCAAAAGATCCTGTTTACCATGGGTCCACATCCACCAGAATGCAAATCAAGAATAGTCCAAACTGGGGTACACAATTCAATTGTCCACAGTATTATGCCACTTTTCATTCTCCTTCTTTTTTCCTTTTTTGCTCAAGTTATTTAACCATTCTGAACTTCAGTTGGCTAATCTGTACAATGAGGCAGTAATACCTACATTATGAAAATTAAATGCAATGATATGATATCTGTAATGCACTTACCACAATATCTAGTATATAGTAAGCACTGAAAAAACAGTTATTATTAGTTATTTTCTAATCCAACATAAGCAGTGATCAGATGTTGAAAACATCAGATCCCAAGCTGTAGCAGTTTGGCATTGTTTATGAATTCCAAAAAATAGATATTGGATTATGTTTGTAAACTGGTCTGTTCCTCTGGGCATGATTAAATTATGATTAGGGCCTTGATTGGGCCACATCAGTAGGACATTGAGTCCCCTTGGTAGGCGGGGACTCACAGAGAAAACCAAGCAGCAGAGAAGAGAGTTGGAGTTTTTAGCTGGAGTCTGGGAAGTAAACACATGGGAGAGAGCAAAGCAGCTGAGCTTGGAGAGAATTGAGCCCTGGGGAGAGAGACAAAGCCTAGAGAGCCTGATATTCTACAGCTGACCTTGTGGAGAGACCAGAGCAGCTGAGCCAGAGAGAAATGAGCCCCAGGAGAAAGACAAGACTTATCCCAGCCTACAGCTGATACTGGAAGAAGCTGGGACCACAGAGCCTTAAGAGGAAGAGGAAGGCTGAACGTCGACAGCCACCTTGCTCCAAAACGTGGCAACAGACTTTGGTGAGGGAAGTAACTTACACTTTATGGCCTGGTAATTGTGAGCTTCTACCCCAAATAAATACCCTTTATAAAAGCCAACAGATTTCTGGTATTTTGCATCAGCACCCCTTTGACTAATACACAAGCTATACCCTAACTTTAAAAGACTAAGATCCATGTAGCTGTGTTGGTGACCCTGAGGCAAAAAATTATTTGAAATTACTCTAGACCTTATTTTTTCTTGGTTTTACCAATTGTATTGGACATTTATGGTATACTGGCTGTAGAATCTGTTTTCCCTTTCCTATTAGCACCCAGACTTCTTTTCCATGATTTTTCTCCTCCCCCCTCTATTCAATGACAGGGCTCTGCCTTCCTGTAGGTATGGTATGAGATGAGGGAGGTATAATGCGGGACACATGGTCTAAACAATGTTAATTATATGCTTGCTCCCTGGAATTTGAATCTTGAACAAAGCAAAAGTGGCTATGACCCTGTTCCCAGCCCCTGGAACGTTTTGGATTCTGCCCAGACCAGGTCATCCAGCTTTCTATAAATTCTGTAAGACTTCCAATTGCCTTTCACTAAATTCCTTTCTTTTTTTTTTTTTTTAGTTATCCAAATATTATAGTTTCCTAGGCTGCTCAGAGCAAATACCATGAATGGGTCCAGTTAAACAATGGGAATTTATTCACTCACAGTTTTGAAGCCGAGTAAATGTCCAAATCAAGGTATCATCAAGGCAATGCTTTCTTCCTGAAGACTGGCTGCTGTATATCCTTGGCTCCTCTGTCACATGGCAAGGCACATGGCAGCTGTCTGCTGGTCTCTCCCTTCGCTTCCAGGTTTCAATGATTTTAGCTTCTTCTGTGGCTTTCCCTCTGTCTGAATTTCATTCTCTTATAAAGGACTCCAGTAATAGAATTAAAACCCATCCTGACTGAAGTGGACCACACCTTAACTGAAGTAACTTCAACAAAAGATCCTACTTACAATAGGTTCACATCCACAGGAATGGATTAGATTTAAGAACATGTTTTTCTGGGGTGCAAACAGCTTCAAACCATTATACTGGTTTATTTCTATTGTTTGCGTTTAAAGAATCCTCAACACTAGGCAGTTTATTCCTGGCGTTTTGGTTCAGCTCATCTCACAGCCTCTCTTGTGAGTATCCATTCTTTGTGTGGCCTGGCTCTGTATCCACAGAACACTTGAATTCAAAGCTGTTGTTCAACTCTGCTTCACTTCTTTGGCTTCACTCTACCACAATCTCTTCACTGTCATACTGTTAAGAGGCTCCCAGGCTTCAGGTTTGTGTTTTCCTAATCAACAAAACTGGCCACACCCTGCCAAAGCTTTGTATTTTATTGCAGCACTGTCTCCTGTCACCAGGCAGCCCTACCTCGCTTCTTGCTGAAACTCTGCCAGTTGCAGACCTAAACCTTTGACCTGTGACTTAATGCTTTGTATTCTGCCAGCCTGTGTGACCTAATCAAACTGAGAACAAACTTCAACCAATTGCCAATACTTGCTTCTCGGGAAACGGATGTGGCTCAAGAGGTTCGGCATCCGTCTACCATATGGAGAGACCGGGGTTCGATCCCTGGTAACTCCCGGTAAAAATAAAATTAAATTAAATTAAAAAAAAAAAAAAAAAAATACTTGCTTCTGCTTTCTAGAATGGTTACTTTGATATCTATTAGTAAATATTTGCCAATTTATCTTCATAGTAAGAAAATCCAATGTAATCCTGTATGTCATCCCTTTTGCACATATTACCCATGCTCTTCTGCTCCAGTGACTCATATCAGTAAAAAGAAATCAACTTGTTTTCTTTACAAAAAAATTAATTCTCCTTGCCAAAGTTACTATGGTTATTTGGGTACTTGGTGACAGGGTAGCACTTGTTTTTGCAAGCTGCCTAATCAACTCAATCCTGGATTTAAATATTAAAGAGAATTGAGTTATGGAATGTTTGGGCTACAAACCAAAGCTGCAGTCCTCAGCTTCCTCCAACACACCTTTAAACAGGACACCGTTATCTCATTGGAAGTCTAAGTTAGTTCCAATCATCAGTGGTGTTGAACAGTCTACAGAGTCTGGTCAAGGTTGCAAAAACAGAAAATAGAAGCTGATTTTAGAATTCATTTCCAGATACCAGAAAAATCCAATTGTCTATGTTTAAGTGCTAATACATATTATTGTTATTATTATTATTATTTAACTCAATAGACAAAAAACATTGTCCAAATCAATAAAATAATTAGCAGATACTAGGATGATGATTCATAAATAAGGGGAAAGAATGAATATTTTATCCTGCATATGCAAAATGACATTTAAAGAGATCACAATTTCAAGTGACAGTTTAAATACAGTAATTTAATGGCATAGACTCTAATGATAGAAAGAATTGCAATTTTTTTAACCTTTCATTAATCATATTGTTAATGGTAGTGTTGATATTGTTTTTCTGAGATTGGTATGTGTGTAATGTGCAATAAAGCAAAATGAATAATTACAAAATATTCTAACTCAGCCATCCCAGATGAAAAAGGCTAAGTAAACAAACTGCAGTCCTGAATTTGAATAGGACATATCAGCACAAAGTATTTTATGTAGATTTTTCCTAGCTCAGTCCACTAAAAAGGTCCAGAAACTACATCAACTCAATTATAATGAGTACCTATAGCCTTCACACATCAGACTCCAACTAACAGAGCCTTTGGAAGAAAGTAGAATATGGCAGCACATTAGTTTCCTATTGCTGCAGTAACAAATTACTACAAACTTAGTGGCTTTAAAGAATATAAATGCGTTGTCTTACAGTTCTGGAATTCAGAAGTCTAAAATTGGTCTCACTGGGCTGAAATCAATGTGCTGGCAGGGATGTGTTCCTACTGGAGGCTTTAGGCAAAAATCAATTTCCTTGCCTTTTCCAGCTTCTAGAGACTGCCTATAGTCCCTGGGTCCTGGCCTCCTTCCATCTTCAAAGCCATCCTGACATCAATCTGACCTCTGCTTCCATCATATCGCCTTCTCTGACTCTTACATGCTTCTATATCCCTCTTTTACTTGGGACTCCAATGATTACATTGATCCCTTCCAGATAATTCAGAATAACTCCCCATCTCAACATCCTTAACTTAATCACATCTGCAAAATCCCTTTTGCCATATAAGGTAATATATTCACAAGTTTGGGGATTAACGCATGGACATATTTGGGGGGTCATTAGTCTGCCTACCAGAGGCACCAAGTCAAATAGAAGTGGTTTCTTTTTTTAAAAGGAAGTAGAGGCTAATCTAACCTTGGTTGCTGAGATAAGGACCCAAGCCTATAAATGTCACAACTGGCTCTTAAAATAATTTTATCAGTATTATATATGAGCCTTGTGTAATGATAAATGGGATGGAGTAAAACTAACAACCACTGAGTTCCTCCTATGTGTTAGGCACTTTCTATAAAACATCTCTCTCAATTATCATAGCTAGGTATCATTTTCCACTTTCAAGAGATGAGAAAATTAAGACTCAGAGTTTTTGCAAAGTGATCAGGACAGTCAGCTAGGATTTGAATCCAGATATATCTGGCTCCAAAATCCATGTATTTATACTGCTTTTCATGATGTAATAGGAGAGATGAATAAGGAAACCCTGGAATGTACTATCAGACAGAGCGATTACTCGTTACAATGACATGCCTCCAAGTTGAACCAGTTTAGGCAAAGGAAGGAAAGAAAGAAGGAAGTAGGGAGGGACAGATGGACAGAGAGAAGAAGGGATGCTAAGTCAGATGCCAAGTTGAATCAGAGCAACTGCAAGTATGTATGTGGAGGGATGGAGAAGGACAGACTGAAGGAAAACTCTGAGACCTTATCCTCAAGTACAGCTTTGAGAATTATGGCACTCACTTCCAGGAAATGGCACGAGGCAGAGAATTACTATGGTTTGCAATCCCATACTTTTTTTTTTTTTTTTTTTTAGGAGGTACTGGGGCTTGAACCCAGGACCTTATACATGGGAAGCAGGCGCTCAACCACTTGAGCTTGTCTACTCACCTGTCTCACACTTTTTATTTTTTAAGATTTATTTTATTTATTTACACACACACCCCCCCTTGCTGTTTGTGCTCGCTGTGTCCATTTGCTGTGCGTTTTTCTGTGTCTGCTTGTCTCCCTTTGTTGGGTCATCTTTCTCCACCAGCTCATTGTGTCGTGCAGGCCATCAGCTCACTGTGCCGCACAGCCAGTTTGCCTTCACCAGGATGCCCCGGGAATTGAACCCAGGGCCTCCCATATGGTAAACAGGAGCCCAACCACTTGAGCCACATCTGCTTCCCAGTCCCACACTTTTTTTTTTTTTTTTTAAGATTTTATTTATTTATTCATTTATCCCCCCTTGCTGCTTGTGCTCGCTGTGTCAGCTAACCACGCCATGTGGGCGGGCTTGCCTTCAGGAGGCCCCGGGAACCGAACCCGGGGCCTCCCATATGGTAAACGGGAGCCCTACTGATTGAGCCACAGCCGCTTCCCAGTCCCACACTTTTTAATCAACTCTTCTTTCAAATTCAAGACCCAAAGAATGATAGGCTCTTTAAACCAAAGAACCAGATTTACTTGGGTATGATTGGCTTAGTTATATATATATATTGGTCTTTCATACATCTATATACAAGTAGTTATTAATAATTATTTTTAGTAAACATCATCCAACTGCTAACTGCTTACAACTATCAAGTCTTTTCAACTAGTTTATCTAAGAGATTTCAATAAGAAGTAACATTATTTGAAATTAGAGATAGTTTCTGTTCAAACATGTAAGTAGGTTAAACAATGATGTCAGTCTAATTAATGGATCTGCCATTAATTAGCAAGAGAAATATTTGAGTCTAACTATAAATTGCTTTGACACATAATATTTATCAAGTGAATTTGAAAAAAACAATATGTTTTTGGAGGATTTTCTAAAAAATATGTCATTGGTCTATTTCTACAAAAACTCTCAACTATTGTTATTAGTCAGCCAAAGGGGTGCTGATGCAAAGTACCAGAAATCTGTTAGCTTTTATAAAGGGTATTTATTTGGGGTAAAGCTTACAGTTACAAGGCCCTAAGTGTCCAATTCAAGATACCATAAGAGGTACTTACTCACCCAATGTCTGTTGCCACCTGTTGAAGCAAGATGGCAGGCAATGTCCTTGAGGGTTCAGCCTTCCTTCTTCCTCTTAAAGTTCCGTGTCCCAGCTTCTTCGGATCTCAGCTGTAGGCTAGCATAAGGCTTATCTCTCAGAGCTACTCAGCTGCTCTGTTCTCTTCAGCTGCAAACTATCAGGCTCATCTCTCTTCCTGGGGCCTCTGCCGTGTCTATGGAGCTGTCTCTCTTCCTCTGTGTTCTTCTTCTCTATGTATCTACTTCTGTCTTGTTGATTGAGTATCCATTTATATAGCCTACCAAGGAGGCAGAGACTCAACCCTGTATGCCCTAATGACATGGTCGGATCAAAGCCCTAATCTTGATTTAATAAAGTAAAAGTGAAACCTCTGAATTTAATACAATCAAAGGGGTATCACACCCAGAGGAACAGACCAGTTTACAAACATAATCAATATCTTTTTTTGGAATCTATAAATAATATCAAACTGCCACAACAATCCTAGGATCCAGTCAGCTATATCTGGCCCACGTTTTCTTTTGTGTCTGCTCCACTGGCTCAAACACATCTTGCATAGAATTGCTTTAACAAATAGTGCTTTTCCCTTATAACTGCCTACATTGAGGGACATTATAAGGAACTACCGTGTGAAACTCATTATAGTAATTACTATAGGAATATTCTTAAGGATGATATTTATTATATTATACCGTATCTTCTAACAAAGAACAAATTTAAGTTACAATGCCAAGAAAACCTGTCTTTCTTTTAAACAGCTGCTTTGTTTTTTATCTTACAGATGCCATAAATCATTTAACTATTATATTTACTTTTGGTACGGTTGCTAGGAAACCTGGTGTCAACTTTGTAGTCTACCTTTTGGTAGTCCATGTACCTTATGACATGGATTTTTATTAACCAGTCCAGGTATAATCCTGTATTATCTAGTCTTATCTCCCCCCTTTAATTTTTTTTTCCCCTTTAATTTTTATCTTGTTATATTGTATGTATTTTGTAAACTGACTTATTCCTTTTGATAATAAAATGGTATAGAAAATATATGAAAAATATTGTTTCTGTTTGTCTATTTATTTACTATAGTTCAAGAAAATTGTTTATATTTTTCCCCAAAATGTGGAGAGTATATATGGATTGGTCTGACCTAATAGTGGCACACCTGAATTTCACATTAAGTATTCCTAAGGGGAACCTCCAGGAAAAATGCATTCATCTTCCATAGCAGCTAGAACTGAGGTATAAGAAGGCCAATATGACAGTTAATTGGGAGAAATGTGCTATTAAACCACGGTGTTATGGTCAGAGAAAATTTTTTTTCTGTTTCTAGAGTAAAAATTCATTTTATTCATCTGTTTATGACACAGTACACAAGAGGCAAAGTATTTTACATCATAGATATCATTTCCAATTTTTTAGAATGTTCATTTCTTTGCCTAATAGGCGAGACTAGATGGGAAAGCCAGGCAATGCTTAGGCAACCAAAATACAGTTGGGGGAACCAATGCTAATATCATCCTCACAGGGATGGGCACAAGGGGACAGTTAGTCACAAGCTGGTTTTCTAGAACTGTTAGCTGGAAGCATAGTGGGTACTATGTCTGGACACTCCTGCTGTCCTAACACTTCAGTAATCTCTACCGCACAGATACAGCAGCACTTTCTGGTAGTCAGCCTTGATGTCTTGCTGAATTTAGTAGTTCAGGGACTTGCCATACTTTCTATTTAATTCAGACCTAATTTTCAGCATCTCACTTCACTGCAGGAGACTATAATCTTAATCAGGACCTTATCAAAAGTCCCCTTGTCCTTCATGGAGTCATATAATCAATCAGCAAAATACCAAGGGCTTGTTCTGAATACACTGGATCAGGTTCAGGAAAGCAGTTTTCCAGGTCACCTTTGACCTCCTTCTTGATGTTCTCCAATATGGCAGGAGCTGCAGCTCTTGTACCTTTCCTATCCTTCCTGGAGGTGGCATACATTCTGCTCGGCCATTGTTGATCCACTTGGGAACATCAGTTCCTTTCCTCTTCACTCTAGCATCATAGAGATACTGGGCATCTTGTTCAATCATTCATAATCAATGATAAAGCCATCCTCTGGTCTTTTACTCTTTGTGAGGGCAACTATCAGCTGTGCAAGCCACTAGATGTGTCAGCAACAATGTCTTCTCCAGGTCAGTTTTGTACATTTCCTTATAGACTGTTTATTTCCTGCAGCTCCTGGTTGGTTGAGCTGATCATCTCACTGACGGAGGCCACATCATTTCCCAGCCCTTTTATGGAGGCTTTCAGTTGGGAGCTTGGGAAAACCATTCAGAGTGCATGTTTTCAGTAGACCCAAATCACTGTCTCCAGGTAAGCCAGATGCAGCTGACTTCAGTGCTGATGCAAGTTCCTTTTTGGTCCTTCTCTGGTAGTGAAGGTAATATCCTGTCTCTCTGCTCATTGCTGCAGTAGGTTAAATGTTGAAAATGGTGACCTCATCCACACCTTTGGTCTTGATGTACATTTCAATGTTCAAAACATCCCACTCAGCATTAAAGTTGGCATATGTTTTGACACATATGCACCCTCCAAGCTGAGCTAGCAGAGAATTTCATGAATGGTAGACATTTTGAAAGAAACTGGGCTGGGTGCCAAGAGCTGAAAGCATCCACAGATACAAGCAAGCAAGCAGTATTTTCAAATATAAGCCCAACATTTGCTATATTAGAAACCATGCATGTGTCCCCAGACAGTTTTTCTCCCTAGGTCTGGATTTTAGAATGCTGGTGATAAACTAAGCCTAATTTATTATATGACCATCCTGTGTGGGAAAAGACTGTAACTCTAGGTATCTTTGGTCAACCTTAAGAGATATAGCAGGGGGACAGATGTGGCTCAAATGGTTGGCCATCCGTCTCCCATATGGAGGGACCTGAGTTCGAGCTCCATGACCTCCCAGTGTGCCATCAGGCCCCACGAGCTGTGCAGCTGTTATGATGACATAACAGGAGAGTGACGCAAGGGAGAGCCAAGACAAGATGTGTGGAAAAACCAGGAATTAAGGTGGCGCAGGTGGTAAGATGCTTCTCTCCCACATCGGAGGTTCTGAGGATCGAATTCTAGTGAAGTCAGCAGGAGAAGGATGAGAAGATAGAGCATAGGGCAGGAAACAGACACAGAAAGTTGCCCAGCGAATGGACACAAAAACAGCAAAAACGGAGGGAGGGGGTTAAAAATGGATAAAAGTAAATAAATAAATCCTTAAAAAAATGTATAGGGGAGTAAAATATGGACTATAGTTAGTAGTAATACTTTGACAATGCTCTTTCATGATTTGTTAACAAATGTTTCACAACAATGCAAAGTATTTGTGGTGGGGTGATGTGTGGGAGCCCTGTATGATGTTATGCATGTTTGTTTTGTAAGTTCACAATGTTTACTGAACACTTAGAGTTTATGTATGTTCATGTATGAATGATATATTTCAATAAATTGTTTAAAAAGAAAAAAGGAGGCTTTTAACAACAACAAAAAAGAATATATGTATAGAAGCCCAAACTCCAGAGAAGCAAGGGCAGGCAATCATTTGCCCATGGGTACTTTTTATATATTGCTCCAAAATATATAATAGCATAATTTATTTATTTAGCAATGGTTAATAATCTCCTAAGCAATATCAAGTAAAACAGTCCCTAGTAATTGAAAAAATGCAAATATAAAATAACTGTCAATTCATGATACATTGAATAAGTGCATTAATAATAATAGTAATGGTGCTACTTAACATTTATTGAGTGCCTACTATGTGCCAGGCAAGTTCAAGGTATTTTTCCTGCCTTGTCTCATTTAATTTTCATAACCCAGTAAGTGGGTACTTTTATTTGTTTGTTTGTTTATTTATTTATTTATTTAGGAGGTACCAGTGATTAAACCCAGGACCTGGTACATGGGAAGCAGGTGCTCAACCAGTAAGTTACATCTGCTCCCCAGTGAAAGTTGTTTTTTTTTCCTTTGTTTGCTTGTTTCTAGGAGGTACTGGGGATTGAACCCGGGACCTCGTACATGGGAAACAGCTGCTCAACCACTTGAGCTACATCTGCTCCCCTAGGTATTTTATTAAGTCCATTTTACAAATGAGAAATGTGAAGGAAACTCACTGAAGGATTTAAGTAAGAGTTTGACAAAAATCTGATTTACTTCTGAAGATCTCTCTAGCTGCTATGAAGAGATTAGAGTGTAGGGGCAGTCAATTATGAGGCTATTGTAGTAGTGCATACCCAGTTCAGTTAGGACTAGAGAGATAATTGAAGTGCTGAGAGGTGTTGGATTTAGAATCTATTTGTTTATGCTATGGCACACCTCTTTTCTTTCTCAAAGTCAATGTCCTCTCAGTAGGCTAAAGGAAGGTTATCACATGTTAAGTGACCAGAACTTGAATTTCCCTTGTCATTCCAGTTCATGCTGAGGGACTTTTGTTGGATGACTTGATGCTACCCATCTAAGCTGCCTTCCCACAAAGGGGTGTGATTTTGTTGTGAGGAGAGGTAGAGAAAATTGCTGCCCTTCCTTATTCTGTTCCCTTTCGGTGAATGTCACATCAGTTCTCTGAGTGGACCATTGAACCCATTATGTTGGGGAACATGGAAGAACAGAATTTAGGGAGCAGAAAAGCTTGGAAGTATATTAAGATTTTAAGACATCTTAGTCCGTCCTTCCTTCCTTCCTTCCTTCCTTCCTTCCTTCCTTCCTTCCTTCC
>JAKSZT010046586.1:11707807-11740932 GCA_026826555.1 Tolypeutes matacus
TCCTTCCTTCCTTCCTTCCTTCCTTCCTTCCTTCCTTCCTTCCTTCCTTCCTTCCTTCCTTCCTTCCTTCCTTCCTTCCTTCCTTTTCCTTTAGAGAGTTGTGGGTTTACAGAAAAATCATGCATAAAATGCAAGGTTCCCATATACCACCCTATTATTAACACCTTACATTGGTGTGGCACATGTCTTACAAATTGATGACAGCACATTTTTATAATTGTACTATTAACTATAGTCCATGGTTTAACTTAGGGTTCACTATTTGTGTTGTACAGTTCCATGGATTAAAAAAAAAAAAAAAAAAAAAAAAGTGATTCTAGGGACAGATATACGACCTAAAATTTCCCCATTTAACCACTTAGTGTATCTTAACTTTTCCCTTCTATATGCCTTCACTACTTGATACAGAGCTTTCATATGTAAATAACAGCAATGGGATTCTAATAGCTTTGAAAGTTTGAGGTGAAAATGTAAGAATCAGCATAAATCATTGCTAGGTCTTCAGCCTAAGGAACATAACTTAAATGAATTTATTGTGACTTACCAAGTCCTTACTCCCATAAAACAAAATATGTTTCAAAATGACATAGCATTGTGTAGACATTCCTGTCCCACCAAAGTCCTAATTCATGCTCTCTTCTTGCCTCAAGCATATTTTCTCCCTTTATGATCTCTTTTTTGTGGTCTCAGTAATATGGGTTTTCCATATGCCTCCCTGCTGTCTGCAAGTAGACTGTTATGCTTCAAGGATTCTCAAAATTTGCATCTGGCTGGCCTGGTCAGGCCAGTAAGTCCTGAACCAAGATCCAAGATAGGGTGGGACAGGCATAAAGGATGCCTTTGGCACAATTCCTCATCTTTCTTTTGATATTCCAGTTTTTCCTTCTGGGCATTTCACTACTTAGGTTCTTGTTGCCATCTAATAGTTCCCTGTTTGCTTATTATCACATTATCCATTGCTGGAACAGCAGTTCATGCGCTACGCTTCTGTTGTTGCGGCTGTCGTGCTGAGAAACCCAAAACGGCACTCAGAGGGAGCGGAGGAACCAGGCTTTATTATGCAAGCAGGCCCAGAGGAAAGTTCAGTTTCCAAATTCTGGGCCCCCAGCCCCAGTTTTCTGGAGTTTTTATTGGGGTCTGCAGGCTCCCGTTCATTGGCTAGCGAGTTGGCAGATGGAATTTTCCATTACCTTAGGCAACTAAGCAAGCATGGTTACAGAAGCAGAACTGCAGGTTATGAAATCAAGCGGGCAGGGTTACAGAGCCAGAAGTGCAGGTTTCAGTTCTAAGGCGGGAGATTCTTGTCAGAAAAGGGGGAGGGGGAGGGCTGCAGTGACTTTTCCTTATCCCTGTCAAACCCGAATTTCCCAATCCAAACCAATTTAGCCAGTATTACGAACAGCATGCTTTTCCTTCTGAAACATGACATAATAGAAGGTATTCTGAGGCAAGTGGTGGAAGACCTAGTTTATTATCAGTTCCACCACTGGTATGTGACCTTGGACAAGATATTAAATCCAGTTGAGCCTCAGTTACCACACCTATAAACTGTGATAATAATAAAACCTGCTTCATAGGATTATTATAAATGTCAAATGACATCAACCATGTTGAGAGCTTTCTAAAAAATGTAAGAATATACACAAGCAATTTACTGTATTTTTCTAAGTTATGACACTGAGACAGCTTTTCTGGATGCAATTCCTTTATTTAACAGTGCTCTAATGACTACTGTGGTAAACTAGTTATTTTTAAGGTAGGCAAGAGCTTCCTCAGTTCCTCCTCTCAAAATGTAAGAGGTCGCTTACTTAATCAATATGTGAGTTAAATCCAATGGTATACTAGTAACTGTTTAACAGCTCGCTCTCTGGAGAAGAAAGTTATCAGGGTGGTGTGTAAGGGAAATAGGGTGACATTGTAAAATTTGCCAGTTTCCATGGCGGAAATATTCCCATCTTGGCCAGTTTCAAGCTACCAACATGACATTAACTGTCTCACAAATTTCTTCAATATTTAACAATTAGCTGTCCAGCACAGTGTCTTTTCAATCTGCTTTATTACTGTAAGTAGAATATTTCTTTGTGTTAACACAGGTTCCAGAAAAAAAAAAAAAGTATGGATATTAGTGTTGGCCAAGATTAGTTTTGCCTTTACTCTTTAGCAGTTCGAGATGACAGAATACTCCTTCCTATAATAAATGCATTTGAATGCAAAAAATCTTGAAAATAAAGCCCTTCTTTTACGTCCTTGTTTAGTGAAACTGTTCCCTGATGCTGAGGATAACCATTTTGTTGTAATTTAGTTAGCTCTCAAGAGTTTAAAAGCTATGGAGTACATTTTGGAAAGATTAAGAGATAATATAATGATTGCTAAAAGTCAAAATAGTAATGGAAATTACAACACCTATGAAATTAATACCAACTACAAAATAACTAATTTTAATATGTATTGTTAAAGTATTAACTAAGGTCTCTGCATTCTGGATATTGAAGCATCCCTTTGCATTTGCTTTCATGGGCTTACAATTCTATTATGGCTGATAATACAATAACATGATTACCATGGAGAGATTGTATTGGCAACATGCCCATCCCTCCAATTGCATACATGCTTCTAAGAATTGATCTGGTCTCCAAGGACTCTTGGATATGGGAATGTTTGGGTAATTCTGACTGATTCAGACCATTTCCAAATTGAAGGGCTTCTAAGGAAGTAACTTCTGGTCTTATTATGGGCTTGAATTAACTACTCTGCATTCTTAATTTTTTTAATTTTGAAGTTTTCATCATTTTTTTGTTTTTATTTGTTTTGGTTTTCACACTGCATTCTCATACATTATTTTTATTATTGTTGTTCTTGTTTTAGGATCTTTTGTGCCTTTCTAGACCTATCCCAGAGCAGACTTGAATAATTTCTCTGGAATAGAGATAAGAACTATATCCAAATGGAAATCATATTACCATGTCTTGGTGAAAACCGTATTGACATACCACGCCATTTGTCATACTGTCAGGTGTAAGTTTATTGTATTTTTGGTCTGAGTAGTTCTATACATTCATCTTCTGGAGAAAAAAAAGAATGTTAGCACAAATTAATATTTTACTCTATCACCTCTTAGCTCTCCTCCAATCCATGCTTTTTTTGTTCTTTCTCAGAATAATTCCCTGGAAATTATTCTGAGAAATTGTTGCATGTATCAAACAATAGTCCATTCCTTTTTTTTTTTTTTTTTTCTCAGAAGGTACCAGGGATCTGGGGATTGAACCCAGGATCTCGTACATGGGAGGAAGCAGGCGCTCAGCCACTGAGCTACATTCTCTTCCCTAGTCCATTCCTTTTTATTGCTAAGTAGTATTTCATGCTATGAATGTCTGCAGTTTAATCATTTACCTGTTGAAAGACATCTGGCTAATTCCATTTTTTAGCTGTTATGAGTAAAGCTGCTATGAATTTTTAAATATATATATATTTTTATTAGAGAAGTTGTAAGCTTACAAAACAATCATGTATAATGTGCAGAATTCCCATATCACCCCTTACATTGCTGTGGAACATTTGTTATAGATTATGAAAGAACATCATCAGACTATTACCACTAACTGTGATCCATAGCTTATATTTGGTATATTTTTCCATATACCCCCCTATTATTAACACCATGTATTAGAATTGTATATTTGTTATAGTTCATGAGAGAACACTTCATATTTGTACTGTTAACCATAGTCTATATTCCACCACATGATTCACTGTGTTATACAGTCCCATGACTTGTACAATCTATCCAAAGTGTACGCTGAGTGGCTTTCACTTTCATCACAGGGTTATGCTGCCATCACCTCAGTAAAATTTTTGAATGTCTTCCTTAGTCCAAAAGAAAAAATCCCATTTCTTCCTATTATTGACACTTAGCATTGATATAGTAACTTCTTTGACATTAATGGATGTTGCAGTTGGGCAGTTTGATTTAATTATGAATTCCAAAAATATAATTGGATCATGCTTGTAAACTGATCTGTTAATCTGGGCATGATTAAATTATGATTAGGGCATTGACTGGGCCATGTCAGTAGGGTGTTGAGCCCCACCCCTTGGTGGGTGGGGAATCGAATATAAAAGGTAAGGCAAAGAACAGAGTTGAAGCCATTTTTGAGAAGCAGTTTTGATGTTGGAAAGAAGGCCCCAGGAGAAGAGAAGTGAGCCATTCGCCTGATCATCTACAGCTGACCTTGTGGAGGAAACAGGAGCTAAGCCCCGAGAGAAACGCAGCCCTGGGAAGAGAGAAACCCCAGAAGCCTGAACCCTGGCAAACGCCGGCAGCTGTTTTGCTCTAACACGTGGCAATGGACTGTGGTGAGAGAAGAAACTTAACGCTTTATGGCCTGGTATCTGTGGACTTCTGCCCCAAATAAATACCCTTTATAAAGATCAACCCATTTTTGGTATTTCATATTAGCACCCCTTTGGGTGACTAATACAATACAGAATATTACAATATTGCTGTTAACTATAGTCCAAAAGTTATGTTAATTGTATTTTCCCAGGCATCACCATATTCTTATAGTGATGTATATTTGTTCTAGTTCATAGAAGAAAATTCTTGTATTTGTATTATTAACCACAATCCTCATCCACTTTCAGGTTCCCTATGTTATTCAGTCCCTAGATTATTCTCTAGCTTTCTTTCAACTGATATTTATTTCCCTAGACTTCCCCATTCAGCCACCAAACCATTTATAAATAGCTATACTCACAATAATGTGTTACCATAAACTATCCATTTCCATACTTTTGCAGTCAAGTTAATTAAAAATTCTACATACATTACGCATCAGTACTCCTTCGCAGCCCTCCTCTTATCTCCTAATAACCTATACTCTAGGTTTTAACTCCATGTGTTTGTTCTTCATATTTAGTTCATATTAGTGAGACCATATGATATTTGTCCTTTTGTGTCTGGCTTATTTCACTCAGGACAATGTCCTCAAGGTGCATCCATGTTATCTGATGTGTCACAATTTCTTACAGCGGCATAGTATTACATTGTATGTGTATACCATATTTTGTTTATCCATTCATCGGTTGACAGACGCTTGGGTTGTTTCCATATTTTGGCAATTGTGAACAAAGTTGCTATGAACATTGGTGTGCAAATGTCTGTTCGTGTCACAGTTTTCAGTTCTTCTGGATATATTCCTAGTAGAGGGATTGCCAGATTATATGGCAGTTCTATATTTAGCTTCCTGAAGAACCGCCAAATGTCTTCCATAATGGCTGCACCATTCTACATTCCCATCAACAGTGAAGGAGTGTTTCTATTTCTCTACATTCTCTCCAGTACTTGTTTTTTGTTTAATAATGGCCATTCTATGTGGTGTGAGATGATGTCTCATTATAGTTTTGATTCACATTTCCCTAATAGCTAGTGATATTGAACATTTTTTCATGTGCTTTTTTACCATTTGTATTTCTTCTTAGGAGAAATGTCTAAGTCTTTTGCCCATTTTTTAATTGAATAGCTTGATCTTTTATTGTTGAGTTGTACGATCTCTTTATATAACATGGAAATCAAACCCTTATCAGATATGTGATTTCCAAATATTTTCTCCCATTGATTAGGCTGCCTTTTTACTCTTTTGACAAAGTCATTTGAAGAACAAAAGTGGTTAATTTTAAGGAGGTCCAATTTATCTAGTTTTTCTTTCATTGCTTGTGCCTTGGGTGTAAGGTTTAAGAAACTACCAATTACCACAAGATCTAAAGATCTCTTCCTACCTTTTCTTCTAGGAGTTTTATGGTTGTCACTTTCATATTTAGGTCCTTGATCCATTTTGAGTTGATTTTTGTATAAGGTGTGAGAAAGGGGTCCTCTTTCTTTCTTTTGAATATGGATATCCAGTTCCTCCAGCACTATTTGTTGAATAGACTGTTCTGCCCCAGCTGGGTGGGTTTGATAAGTTTGTTAAAAATCACTTGACCATAGATGGGAGGGTCTGTTTCTGAAACATCAGTTTGGTTCCATTGGTCTATATGTCTATACTTATGCCAGTACCATGCTGTTTTTACCACTGTGTCTAGGTAATAATATGATTTTAAAGTCCAGAAGTTAGAGTGTTCCAACTTCATCCTTCGTTTTAAAATGGTTCTGGCTATTCGGGACCCCTTACCCAACAAAATAAATTTGATAATTGTCTTTTCCATTTCTGAAAAAAGACTGTTGGAATTTTTATAGGGATTGCATTGAATCTGTACAACAACTTGCGTGGAATTGACATCTAAATGATATTTAGTCTCTCAATCTATGTACACGGAATATTTTTCCATTTATTTACATCTTCTTTGATTTCTTTTAGCAATGCATTGTAGTTTTCTGAATGCAAGTCCTTTACATCCTTGGTTAGGTTTATTCCTAAATATTTGATTCTTTTTAAGTTGCTATTGTAAATGGAGTTTTTTTCCTGACTTCCTCATTTCTAGTGTATAAAAACCCTACTGATTTTTGCATATTGGTCTTGTATCCTGCCACTTTGCTGAACTCATTTATTAGCTCTAGTAACTTTGTTGTAGATTTTTCAGGACCTTCTAGGTATAGGAGCATATCATCTGCCAATAGCGATGGATTTACTTCTTCCTTTCCAATTTAGACATATTTTATTTCCTTTTCTTGCCTGATTGCTCTAGCTAGAACCTCTAGTACTATATGGAACAACAATAATGACAGTGGGCATCCTTGTCTTATTCCTGATCTCAACAGGAAGGCTTTCAGTCTTTCACCATTGAGTATAATGTTGGCTGTGGGTTTTTCATATATGCCCTTTATCATATTGATGAAGTTTCCTTCAATTCCTATCTTTTGGAGTGTTTTTATCAAGAAAGGATACTGTATTTTGCCAAATGCTTTTTCTGCATCAATTAAGATGATCATGTGATTTTTCTTCTTTGACTTCCTAATGTGTTGTATTACACTGATTCCTTTTCTTGTGTTGAACCACCCCTGCATGCCTGGTATAAAAACATTTGATTATGATGAATAATTATTTGATTGTGTTGTTGGATTCAATTAGTATTTTTTTGAGGATTTTTGTATCCATATTCATTAGGGAAATGGGCATCTAATTTTTTTTCATAATATCTTTATTTGGCTTTGGTTTTAGGGTGATATTGTCTTCATAGAATGAGTTTTGTAGCATTCCTTCTTACTTAATTTTTTGGAAGAGTTTAAGTAAGAGTGGTATGAAGTCTTCCTTGAATATTTGGTAGAATTCACTTGTGATACCATCTGGTCCTGGGCTTTTCATTGTGGGGAGTTGTTTGATGATTATTTTAATCTCTTTACTTGTGATTTGGTTTTTGAGGTCTTCTATTTCTTCCAGGGCCAGTGTAGGTTGTTCATTGTTCCTAGCAATGTTTCCATTTCATCTACATTGTCTAGTTTCTTGGTGTTCAGTTGTTCATAGTATCCTCGTTTGATCTCTTTCATTTCTGTGGGGTCAGTAGTAATGTCTCCATTTTCATTTCTGATTTTATTTATTTGCATAATCTCTCTCTCTCTCTCTCTCTTTTTTTTTCTGTCAGTCTAACTCAGGTTTTGTTAATTTTGTTAATCTTCTTGAAGAACCAACTTTTGGTGTTGTTAATTCTCTCTTTTGTCTTTTTTTGTTCTCAATTTCATTTATTTCTTCTCTGATTTTTAAAAAATCCTTCATCTTACTTTGGGAATAGTTTTCTGTTCTTTTTCTAGTTCCTCTAGTTGTGTAGTTAGGTCATTGATTTTTAGCTCTTTCTTCATTTTTAATGTAAGCACTGAGGGCTATAAATTTCCCTCTCAGCACTGCCTTCACTCCATCCCATAGGTTCTGATATGTTGTGTTCTTGTTTTCACTCATCTCAAGTTATTTATTGATTTCTCTTGCAATGTCTTCTTTGACCCACTGATTATTTAAAAGTGTGTTGTTTAATCTCCATATATTTGTGAATTTCCCTCTTTTCTGCCTGTTGTTGATTTACAGCTTTATTCCATTATAGTCAGAGAAAGTACTTTGTATGATTTTGATCTATTTAAATTTATTGAGGTCTGTTTTGTGACCCAACATATAGTTTATCCTGGAGAAAGATCCATGAGCACTTTAGAAGAATGTACATCCTGCTGTTTGGGGGTCAGTGTTCTGTATATGTCTGTTAGGTTTAGTTCATTTAGTTCAAGCTCTCTGTTTCTCTATTGATCCTCTGCCAGATGTTCTAATGATGAAAGTGTTGTATTGAAGTTTCCAACTATTATTGTAGAAACATTTATTTCTCCCTTCAGTTTTGCCGTGTTTGCCTCATGTAATTTGGAGCATCCTGGTGAGGTGGATATACATTTATGATTGTTATTTCTTCCTGGTGAATTACCCCTTTTATTAATATATAATGTCCATCCTTGTCTCTAATAACAGCTTTGCTTTTAAAGTCTGTTTCATACAATATGAGTATAGCTACTCCAGCTTTTTGTTTGTTTGCTTGTTTGTTTACTGCATGCATGGATATCTTTTTCCAGCCTTTCACTTTCAATCTATTTGTATCCTTGGGTCTAAAGTGAGTCGCTTGTAGAGAGCATATAGATGGCTCATATTTTCTTTTCCATTCTGCCAGTCTGCATCTTTTGATTGGGAGTTTAATCCATTAACATTCAATGTCATTACTGTAAAGGCAGTTCCTTCTTCACCCAAATCGACCTTTTTGTTTATCTGCCATATCTTATTTTCACCACACTTTTTACACTTTTATTTTTTCTTTTACTGATATAATCTTCATTTCTAGACTCTCTTCCAAGCCTCTCCCTCCTGTCTTTTCTTTTCAGGCTGTAACACTCCCTTTAGTATTTCCTGCAAAGCTGGTCTCCTGGTTACAAATTCCCTCAGTTTCTGTTTATCTGTGAATATTCTAAACTTGCCTTCATTTTTGAAAGGCAGAAATCTTTCCAGATATAAGATTCTTGGTTGGAAGCTTTTCTCTTGCAGTATCTTAAATATACCACACCACTGCCTTCTTGCCTCCAGGGTTTATGATGAGAAATTAGCTCTTAACCTTATTGGGCATCCCTTGTATGTGATGCATTGCTTTTCTCTTGCAGCTCTCAGGATTCTCTCTTTATCTTTGGCATTTGACATTCTTATTTGTATGTGTCTTGGAGTAGTTCTATTTAGATTTATTCATACTTGAGAATGTTGTGCTTCTTGGACACAGATATCTATGTGTTTCAATAGGTTTGGGAAATTTTCTGTCATTATTTCCTCAAATATTCCTTCTGCCCCTTTTCCCTTCTCTTCTCCTTCTGGAAGACCAGTGGCATGTATGTGTGTATGTCTCTTGACATCATTTAGTTCCATGAAACCCTGTTCAATTTTTTCCATTCTTTTATTTTGTATGTTTGCTTTCAGAGGCCCTGTCTTCAAGCTCACTGATCCTTTCTTCTGCTTCTTCAACTCTGCTGTTATATGCCTCCAGGGTATTTTTTTTTTTTAAGATTTTATTTATTTATTCATTTATCCCCCCCTTGCTGCTTGTGCTCGCTGGGTCAGCTAACCACGCTGTGCGGGCGGGCTTGCCTTCACCAGGAGGCCCCGGGAACCGAACCCGGGGCCTCCCATATGGTAAACGGGAGCCCTACTGATTGAGCCACAGCCTGCTTCCCCTCCAGGGTATTTTTAATTTTATGTATTGTGCTTTTTGTTCTCATATGATCTGCTATTTTTCTATGTATGCTTTCAAATTCTTCTTTGTGCTCATCCAGTATCTTGTTAATATCCTTAAGCTCTTCGGCCATCTCATTGAATTTATTAAGGAGATTTGTTTGAACATTTATGATTTGTTGTGTGAATTCTTTTATGTCATCTGGAGGTTTATTTTGTTCCTTTGACTGGGCCAAATCTTCCTGTTTCTTGGTATGGATTATAAGTTTTTGTTGTTGTCTTGGCATCTGATTTACTTGATGTATTTATTCTGGGCTCAGTTTTAGCCCAGGACTTTCTATTTGATTGGCTTTGTGCTACAGCCCCTCTTTGATACTTGGATCAACCTAATTTGGAATTTTGTAGTGGCTTGTGTTTAGCCAATTTGAGTTTTTTTCAGCTTTTTTTCATCTGTTTCTTGCCCTTTCTCCCTTGCTGGTAGTGGAGTAAGAGCTGAGGATGCGGTTGGTATAAGCCATGAGGGCAGAAGGTGACCATGTTGCCCCAGGAATGATGAATCTACTCCCACCTTTCTTCCTTTCCAGGGGTAGAGATAGAGCCACAGCTGTGTGCAGTAATTCAAGCCATGCAGGCCAAAACTGTAGTTGCCTAGAGAGACTGATGAATCTCCATGCCCTTTCTTCCCCTGCCTGGAGCCACATGTGTGGGCAGCAAACTAAGACATGTTGGTCAAAACTGACCACAGTTGCTCAGAAAGACTGACATAGCACTGCCCCTCACCTCCCCTTCCAGGGGCAGGGATGGGGCCACAGATATGTGCAACAATCTAGTCCATGAGGGCCGAAAGCACCTGCAGTTGCTCAGAGACAGTAAGGGAGCACTGTCCCTCCTCCCTGTCAAGGGCAGGGGGGGAGGATGGAGACACAGGTTTCCAACAATCTAGACCTTGCCAGCTGAAAGAGCCTGCAGTTGCCTGGAGAGTCTGATGAAACACTGACTCCTCCTGTCCTATTGGGGGCAGGGATGGAGCCACAGGTGTCCAACAATCTAGTCTGTGCAGGCCAAAAGTGACTACAGTTGCCCAGAGAGGCTGGTAGAGGTTTCCCCAGGTACCTCTCTGCCAGAAATGGGGCTGGAGCCTAGCCTAGGTCTGCAATCCAACCTGGGTAGAAAGAAGCTGGTCCCTACCTTCACTGTGATTTTCAATCAGCCCCGCTTCCCCTCATGCCCAGGGCAGTTAAAATAGAGGCTACCAGCCTCTTTTCAACTTGGACAGGTTCAAACTTTAGCTGTTCTCAGGACTGGATTTTAACCAGCTGAATTTAGTAATCAGTAGCTGAAATTGGCACCTGACTGTCTCTTCCTCCCCCGTTTTTGGAAAATGGAGCTTCTGACTCCAGCGAGGGCATAGCTCCTGAGGTGTCTTATGTCACCAGTGTGGATGCGCACTGGCCTCCACAGTGTGGAGTACTCTACTCACAAATCACTGCAGATGAGCAGTCTCCTTCTGGTCTTCCAAGGATGTTGCAGGCTACTCCTCTGGTCTCTGCCCTTCCCCCCACCCCAAACATGTGATTTAGATAGCTCTGGGTGATTACTAACTGCACTGTAGGTCGAGCTGACTCTTGAAGGTCCTTACTCTGCTGTCATCTTGCTCCTCCCTCCTCTGCTATGAACTTTTGCATACAGGTTTTTGTACACTTATGTAGAGGACGTAAGTTTTCGTTTTTTTTCTGAGATGAATTTCCAGGAGTGCAATTGCTGCATTTCATGGTAATTGCATGTTCAGATTTTTAAAGAAATTATCAAACTGTTTCCAACTGTGTTTGTACTACTTTACATTCCCACCAATAATATTTGAGAGACCAGTTTCTCCATGTCTTGCCAGTATTTGGTGTTGTCACCATTTTTTATTTTAACCATTCTAATAAATATGTAGTGATATCTCATGATTGTTTTAATTTGCATTTCCCTAAAAGCTTATGATTTTGAACATCTTTTCATGTGATTATTTGCTACTTGTATATTCTCTTTGGTGAAATATCTATTCATGTCTTTTGCCCATTTTTTAATAGGATTGCTTGGTTTATTATTGTTGAGTTTTGAATTTTGCTATATATTCTAGATATAAATACTTGTAGTTTGCAAATATTTTCTCCCAGTCTTGTCTTTTTATCCTCTTAGCAGGGTCTTTCTCAGAGCAAACTTTTTTTTTATTTTAATGAGTCCGATTTATCAACTTTTCCTTGTTTGGTTTGTGTTTTGGTGTTAAGTCTATGTATACTTTGCCAGCCCCAAGATCCCAAAGACTTCTCTATTTTTTTTCTTAAAGTTTTATAGTTTTACATTTTTCATTTAAGTCTATGACCCATTTTGAGTTAATTTTTGTATAAGGTATTAGGTTTAGATTGCAGTTCATTTTTTTTGCCTATGGATTGTCAATTTACTCCAGCACCATTTGTTGGAAAGACTTCCTCTGCATTCATTTTGGACTTTTGTCAAAAACTAGTTGAACATATTTGTATATGTCTTTTCTGTGTTATTTATTCTGTTTCATTGACTCACGTGTCTATCCCTTTACCAGTACCATACTCTTGATTGCTGTAGCTATATAATTTTCTTTAATATCATTTAAAATAAGTCTTTAATCTTTTTTTAAAATTTTAAACTCTTTATTGTAGTAACAAATATACAATTCAAAATTTCCCATTTTAACCACTTTCAAGTGCACAATTCAGTAGTATTAATTACATTCACAACACCATCACTCACATCCATTACCCCTACTTTTTCATCACCTCAAGCAGAAACTCTTCATCCATTAAGCTGTAGCTTCTTCTTCCCACCCACTCTACCCCATCCCCAGACACTGATAGCCTATTAGCTACTATCTGTCTCTATGAAATTGATTCTTCTAGGTATTTCATATAAGTGAGATGACACAGTATTTGTCTTTTTGTGTCTATTTCAGTCAACATGGTGTCTTCAAGATTCATCCAAGTTGTTGCATGGATCAGGACATCATTCCTTTTTTACAGCTGACCACTTTGATCTTCTTTGTCATGCTTTAAAAAAAAAAAAAACAACTACTTTATGGCCTCTACCTTTCCATATAAATTTTAGAATATACCTGTCTGTATCTACAAAAAGCCTTGCTGTGATTTTGATAGGATTGCATTGTACCTATAGAGCAATTTGGGGAAAATTGACATCTTTACTAAGTTGAGTCTTACAACCCATAAATATTCTTTGTCTTTCCATTTATTTATGTCTCTTTGATATCCTTTGTTCTTCTTTGCTAAAGCCACTCAATTCAGATACCATAAAATGGGTTGGCTTTTTACAGTGGGAATTTATTAGCTTATAACCTTACAATTTTGAGGTTGAGAAAAATATCCAAATCAAGGCATTGCTTTCTTCCCAAAGACTGACTGCCAGCCATCCTGGACTCCTCTGTCACATGGCAAGGCACATGGCAGATTGCTATTCACTCCCTTCTCTTCTAGGTTTCATTGCTTTCAGCTTCTTGCTTCTGTGGCTTTCTCTCTTTATCTGAATTTCATTCTCTTCTAAAGGACTCCAGTAAAAGGGTTAAGACCTACCCATGAGGTGGGTCACATCTTAATCAAGATCCTACTCACCAAAATCTCTTACTTACAATGGGTCCACACCCATGGTAATAAGTTAACTTAGAGATCATACTTTTTCTGGGGTCCATACAGCTTCAAACCATCATACATCCTTCATCAGCATTTTGCCATTTTCAGCATGCTGATTCTGTACATGTTTGCTTAACTGTATACACAAGTATTTAATTTTCTTTGGAGCAATTGGAAATGGAATTATGTTTTTAATTTTTGTTTCTGCATGTTCATTGTTAGTGTATAGAAATGTGATTGAATTTTTGCATGTTGATCTTGTACTTTGTGACCTTGCTGAACTCCCTCACTAGTTCTAGGAGGGCATTTGGTTCTGTTTTTTGTTTTTGTAGATATCTTGACTTTTTTCTATGTGACAATCATGTCACCTGCAAATATAATTTTATTCTTCTTTTCCAAATGTTATGCCTTCTATGTATTTTTCTTGCTTTATTGCAGTGGTTGGACCTCCCAGTGCCATACTGATTAAGAGTAGTTAGACCAGAAATCCTTGCCTTATTCTTCTCTTAGGGGAAAAATTTAGTCTTTCACCATTAAGCACAATGTAAGCGGTAGGTTTTTTGTAGATGATCCTTATCAGATTGAACCTATTTCCATTCCATACATTCATGATTGATAACTTCTGCCTGCAAAAGTCAAACTGGTTGCTATTTATTGAAACTCTGTATTGAAATTTCATTTAAATAGGCCAACATTTATCATTTCATATTTTTAAGTGGAGTAGTACATCCTTTGGCTAAGGTGGAATGCATTGAAAGAGTAGAAAACTTGATTTGAGAATAGCTTGTGTCCTGTGCTTGTTGTTTTGCAAACCAGTTATGTTAATAGATCAATAATAATTTTAAAACTTCTTAATGGTGCATTTTATATATATAACTTTACTTGTGAAAATGATCCACCACTTTAAAGCAGGTGTTCCCATTTGCAAAGAATGATATTATAAAGGAAAATTACTGTCATCAATCTTGCATTTATATTATCCAAATAATTGTTATAATTCCCAATTCAATATGATGCTAGTGTAAGAAGTGATACATATTAAAGTTTTTAACTTTAGATTGAATCATAACAATATATCAGATAGTGTTCCCAAAACTATTCAGGAGAAAATCTAAATCAATATGAAATTTTAATATGAAAAGTCAAATGAAATTTAAATAAGATTTACTGATGAGTATTACTATTCTTAAGAAAAATGTTCCTAATAGCAATTATATTTTGACTCTAAAAATAGCACTCTCACTCAGAAAATACTAGCAGTAGCAGCAAAAGTCCAACTGGAAATCTTGAAAAACTGCTTCTGTTTTATGAAAGATTTGCAGGTTCTTTTGAGCTGTATTAAATATAGTTGGATTGAACATATTGGAAATTGTGGTGAATTTAGTAGATTATTTTTTGAATCACAGGAGAATATTTGTTTTCATATAATGTCAAGAATAACCCTAACAGTTACTGGAACTTTTGAAAAAGTGAAAAGCACAACAAATACCTATCTAATATTTACTATGTGCTATTTGTCAGTTTCTAAAAAAACAGATTGCTTTATTTATTATAGTCAATATTAATATAACCAGGTAACCTGACATTATAATTAATATTAGTTTACTCAGAAATTAACTTTTAAGTACTAGGTAACCTAACTTTCTATCCCAAATGAAAGAGCCCAGTCTCTTCTGCTTACACTTTCTCGTGGTATTCAAAAAAATTATTGAAAAATCAATGTATACCAAGCAGTAGTGTGTGAACTCCTTAAGAGCAAGAACCCAATATATTTATCTTCATAGCTCTAGAACTTAGTGCTATGTCTTGTACATAGTGGGTATCCAACAAATATTTGTTAAATTAATGATTTAAAGGAACAAATAGAGAAATGACTTCAACTAATATTTATATAGAAAGCACTATGCCAGGCCATAATCTTATATAATCCTCACAAAAACCACATGAGCCTCATGTATTGGTTAGAAATCTTTGGGTTACAAATAATAGATAACCTAAATCCAAAAAGTGGGTGAGATTTTTTTTCCAGACAAACTTTCCCAGAACCCCTCAGATCAAACTCTGAAAGTGGTTATTCCCATTGCCTATAGGAATGAGAAGCCCTACTTCTGAATTACCTTTTTCCTAAGATTACAAGTTAAGTATTCCCACTGGTTAATCTATCTGTTGTCCCACCTCTATACATTTGCATTTGCAGGCTACTTTTTATGTTTAAAAGTTATTTGATTGATGTTTCTTTTGTGAAGGCATTGTTCATTTTCAGATTGTTCTTTTCTCTACTGCACTTAGCTTAATAATAATTCTCACTTAAAAATGACTTAAGAATTCAAATAGTTTCAAATGTGATTTTATGCCACTCCTCCCCCGAGAAAAGTAGGTTTCACATCTTTAAGGCCTTTAAACACACATAAACTGATAATAAAAGACAGATTAAAAGCACAGTTTGCTAAAAAAAAAAAAAAAAAAAGTCTGCAAATTCATCCTTTTAAAAATGACAGAATTTCAGATTTGTTTGTTAAATATCGATTGGCTGCTTTGTAGTCATAGAAAGCCAAGCCCATTTGAATTCTAAATTCAGGAGGCTGGAGTGGAGCCGAGTGGTACAGTGTTGGTTAGGTCCCAGTGACCTTATGGAAAAAGGGAAGTTATAACACCTCAGCGTGGCTGGCCAGTTCTAGTTAAAACTGGTGTGAGCTGGACCGTGGGTTGTTTAAGACTGTTAAATGAGCCAGAATCAGACCGTGGGCTCTAGGTTACTGACCCCTGCATTAATGCACGGGACCTGACACAAAGTGGATGTATAATTGTTTTACGCTTATAAGCTTTACCAGCATTTTCCACTGCGTTGCAATCACAAACATGTTTGTTGCTTAGCTGCTTACATTTAGGACATCCCTTCCCACCCACCACCCACACATAGAAATACTGCTCTTTCAATATTCTGGGCTGTTCAGCCACTACAGAATCAACCCACACACAGTAACTGTTGAAGTACTTATTATGTCCTCCTTGGAATCTGAGACGTTAAATCCTATTGGGGTTTTTTTTGTTTTTTTTTTCCTCATCTAAAACAACATTTTTCATATTTATATGGATTTTCCTAAATTGGATTTAAAGACCATTAATGATCTTTACAAGGCAATGTCAAAAGTGTTCATATTCTGAGTAAATTTTATTGCTAGCAGAATGATTGTTTTTTAAGAAAAAAAATAGTTACTATAAAAAACAACAATGGAAAATTTCAGATGTGGGTGGCAATTCACTTTGACATACCACTTAAGCTGAAATCAGCTAACTTATGGGTGTGATTCTGTCAACATTTGCAGAGCATTCCCCACACTCCTAATGTGATAGCACCCTTGGGCGGCGGGGAGGGGGACTGGCAGGGAGATGCCATGTTACTATTAAGAGCTCCTGCTCACTGTTTCAGGCTGAACAGAGAGTATTCTCCCAGCCCATTCAAGAATAGACTCAAGTCCAGCCTGAAACAGACAGTCAAAAATGGGGAGTAGAAAATGTTAGAATAATAAGATAGAGATTCAAAATGCAGGTGGGCAACATGGGAATCCGAGTGGGTTCCGTATAATATTTTAGGTAATCTAAGCACCTCTTAAAATATATGTATATATATATATAAAAAATAACATTTTTGTAAGCAAATACACATATATGCATATATTAAAAAAAAATGCAGTCTAAGAGTTTTTAAATTTATATAAAAAGGCAATTTAACACCATTGTATGTTTTATGAATAGTGTGGGCAAGTTTCATTACTGGTTCCTTTTAAGTATCAAAGCTGCAATTTTAGAGCTGGTTTCTTTGCATATGTCATAACATAAATGTTATTTTCAGATAAAAGGGGATGAACCCTGCCTCTATACCTTTTACAAAATAAACATTTATTGATGCTAAATAAATGTGCCTGTCATGGTGCTGGGTAGAGAGGTAATAGAATAAGAAAATCAAGAGCCCTACATTTGAGGAGCTCTGCCTATGTGAAGAGACATTTAAACTAATAATAAGCATATAGCATGATAAAGTCTATAATTGAGACTTCAGGCAAAACTGACCAGTGAAAAAATATGACTTGATAGGCTGGAATAAACACTGGTGTTGAGACAGGAGAGATGTTTAAATGGCATCAATTATTAAATGGTTGGTTTATAGATGAATAATTTCCTGTTATGATACCTTTGTTTCCCTAAGTAACCTTGTAACTTTGAGACAGGGAAAATGAACTCTCAAATAGCCAAGACCTTCTGTATACCCCTCTTTTCCATAGATAGAACCCTTAGGTCCCACTTAGGCACCACTCTAAGGCCAATCCTGTGCTCATTTGAAAAGGATTTAAGCATCTCTGGCTCAACTCCCAGGGAGATCCTACCTTATGACAGGTTGGCTCTGGCAGTGGAAAGCAGGTATAAAAAGAGGGGTGGAGGGCCAGACACACTCACTGAGATCCATCAGGCAAAGAAAGGAAATCTACTTAAATCTATGGAGTATTTATTTTGTTATCTAATTTAAACCTGTAAGGCTCAGAGAGATATAGTAACTGTAGCAGTTTGGCATTATTTATGAATTCCAAAAATAGATTTTGATTATGCTTATAAGCTGGTCTGTTCCTCTGGGCATGATTAAATTATGATTAGGGCTTTGATTGGGCCACATCAGTAGGACATTGAGAACCTGCCCCTTGGTGGCAAAGGACAGAGTTGGAGTTTTGATGCTGAAGTCTTGAGCTAGAGCCCCAGGAAGTAACTACACAGAGGAACCTGGTTGTGAGAAAGGAGAGAAGGCCCTGGGAAGAGAAACAAGCCATTTGCCTAAAAGTCTACAACTGGCCTTGTGGACACAGCAGCTGAGCCCAGAAGAGAGGCAAGCCCTGGGAAGAGAGGAACCCAGGAAGCCTGAACCCTCACAGACATCGGCAGCCATCTTGCTCCAACATGTGGCAATAAACTTGGTGAGGGAAGTAACTCATACTTTATGGCCAGGTAACCGTAAGCGTCTACCTCAAATAAATACCCTTTATAAAAATCAACCTATTTCTGGTATTTTGCATCAGCACTCCTTTGGCTGACTAATATAGTAACCTACCCAAGATCATGCAGATAGTGTTAGAGTTGGGATTCTAACACAGTTTCCCTAACTTCAAAGGTGGGACAGGCCCATTCTAACCAATCAAACAGAACATTGCTTTAAGAGAGAATGACATTGTCTCCAAATTCTTAAGCTGCATGGTGGGTACATAAGAGATCATTATTTGGTATTTCTTTAAACCTTATACATATTATCATTAGTATTTTGTATCTATTCAATTTTTACTACAATAAAATTTTAATAGAATTAAATGGGAATACTAAATGAGTCAGAACCATATAAAGAGGTGTTTCCAAATTTTAAAAAGAGAGAAAATTTGGCAGACAATCCGTTGGCATCATTGGGATCCCACCTGGAATAGTGGAAGTGTTATGATAGAAAAAGCACAGTACTGGGAAGTCCAGCGTAAGTCAGGCAGAGCTACTTCCCATAGACCAAGATGGTGGAGTGAGACATTCCAGGGTTCTGTACTCCCACAGAATCTTTGAATAACTAACAAAAACAGGCAGAGTCATTTTTATCAGAGCTCCAGAAAACAAAGTGTTGCAGTAACTGGGTGAGCACTGAATCAAGAAAAAGACAACTTAAAAACAGTAGGAAAACCTCATGGCATCCTTGCTAGTCCCTCCCCCACCCACCCCCACTACCTCAGTGTGGAGCCAGCACATGCTCCTAGTATGGGTCCCTGGAGTTATACCTCTATGTGCATACTGGGATGCATTATTGTCTGTGCCAAACTATGTGGTGGTGGCCTGAAGCACTAAACCAGGACATTTATCTCTGGATTACCATCCCAGAATTTGCCCTGCATGCAGAAGCAGCTTATGTCAGCCACATCAAAATTAGAAAGAACCAAACTGCAGTGGCCTGTGCAAAGAAATTCTGGTCTTAAGACATAAATAGAGCACCCAGGACCAGGAGGAAAGACTATTTCATAAGGGGAAGAAGGGGCATTTAGATCCTTGTAAATGGGAGAATTCCTAAGGCCATGATAGCATGTCTAAGACAAGACACATGCTCATAAAAGACAAAGAGGACCTTGCACTTTCACCTCAGGTTGTTCTTCAAGTTCATTGGTAGGAGGGCTAATCTCTGAAGGAGAGCATCAGCCAACACAATGCCAATCTGCAAAGACTGTGAAAGGTGTTTGTGTGTGTGTGTGTCTGTGTGTGTGTGTTTCATTAGCTCTCGGCACTTATGGAAATCTCAGTCAAATCACTAGCAGGATATAAACTTAAGGAGCAGACTCCTCAGGGACTAAATTCCAAAGTTAACACATTAAAATATTAAAATGTACAGTGTGTGACAAAAGATTACAAGACAAAAAAAGAGAAGGGAAATTGTGGTCCATACAAAGAAATAAGATAAAACATCAGAAGCCATCAGTGAATACCAGACCTTGGACATATGAGACAAAGACTTTTTTTTTTAATGGTCTTAAATATACTTAAAGAGCTAAAGGAAGGTAATGCATTTATATGCTGAGTTTGACTTAGAGAGAGGTCACATTTGAGCAACAAGGAGGCTCTCAGATGGCAACCCTTAGGCACCCCATAACAGTAGGGCAAGTTTCAATTACAAGAGCAAAGACTCATAAGGCTAGTCATCAATAACAAGAACCCAACAGTGGGCTATCCACTTTTGCCAGGGCACTGCCCCTACACTCAGAGGACTGTTGCTGCTCCCTTGGAGAATGTGGCAGAGCTCTTCAGGCTGGGAATTTATATTCCCTCATTTATTGAGTGATTGTCCACCCACTGTGATCATGCCCCACCCCTTGATCATTTGGACAATTTTATATATCTTTCATGTATATTCAGATGAACTTCCTCCCATGAATCCCCCATCCCTGACACCCCCCACCAATGATCATCTGCAGACCCCATTGTAACCCTACTGTGATCTAAACCTTCCTTGAGGATGAAGCCCATATAATAAGCAAATATAATTAATAGGAAAATGAAATAATAATGATAAACTTAAATGTAAGAGATAAAATACATGGAAACTCAGAAAAAAAAAACTAAAAATAAAATATAATTAAAGGATTGGGATATTCAAAAAATGGGAAAAAACAGAAAAAAAATTTTTAATTATTATTATTATTTTCTTTTATCACTACATTATCGGGTGTCCAGTCTATACCATGGCACCTTCCCCCTCTCACTCTCCAGTGTCTCCCAAATTTTCATGTAATTTTCAAAGAAGTTTTAGGTCACAGCAAAGTCACATACAGAATACTAGAGACTCTCATGTATTCTGGGACATGACTCCCAGGGATGAGCCTTCCTGGCAATGAGGGATTAATACCAAGTGCCATCTGCCAATATCACTGGAAAAATACCTCAAATAAAAGGGGGAAAAGGTAAAGACAAATGAGTTCATGTGGCTAAGAGACTTCAAAGAGAGTCGGGAGGTAATCCCAGAGGTAACACTTATTCACACCTCAGTAAGACCTCATAGAACACCAAAGTGGATATCATCCCACACAGAGGGGCCCCTGTGGACTCTGTAGACACCCAGGTCCTATAGGGGGGGTAGCTCCAGAGATTGATGCCTTATCAGTGGGCTATCCACTGGAATTTGTGCTCCTGAGAGTGACAGAGTTGGACTCAAATAAGGCCTCCCTGCACATGGTCTATCAGTCCCTTCTATTCAAACCTATATGCGATGCTGGAGTTTGTAGATGTACTTCCTGAGACTGGAGCCTTTGGCCTGCCCATGTACCAGCTGTGCCTGGAATCTCAGTGGAGCTGCAACTCCTACTCTACAGCTCAATGGACTCACCCAAGTCACCTGGTGAGGAGATGATGATGGACAATAGCCATCCCAGGGAATGGAGACAGTCTGCAACTGCAGGAAGGATAATCCCATCCATCGTATCCATGGGATATAGCCCCTTCTCACTTGGAGGTGGAGTGGACATCACCATTCCAGTCCCCTCAGGACTGGGGGAAGAGCTATGGACTAGAGTGGACTTAATGGTATTCTGTTGTAGACATATTGTGATTCAATCAATGGAAGAAATTACAACAGTGAGTGGAGCCAGTGGCCACTGGACGCTTTCGGGGCAGGGAAGGGAAAAGCAGTTGTAATACAGGGGTTTTTTCGGGACTTGGGAATTGTCCTGAGTGGCATTACAACAACGGATATAGGCCATTTTATGTCAGCATATAGAGTGCAGAACTGTGTGGGAGAGAGTGTGGTCTACAATGTGAACTATGGTCCATGCTTGGTGGCAAGGCCCCAGAATGTGTATATACATTGCAGGTAATGTGCCACACTAATGAAAGATGTTTGTGTGGCATGTTGTGGGAGGTGTGGGAGGTGGGGAACATGGGAATCCTTGTAATTTTTTTGTAACATTTATGTAATCTAAGCATCTTTTAAAATATTAAAAATAAATAAATAAATATATTTTTTTAAAAAAAGAGCTAAAGGAAACATAGCCAAAGATTGAAAGGATATCACAAAAATGATACATGAACAAAATGAGAATTTCAATAAAGAGAAAGTATAAAAAGGAACCAAAGAGAAATTATGGTGTGAAAACCACAATAAGTAAAATTTAAAATTCCCTGGGGGGAGTGTGTGTGTGTGTGTGTGTGTGTGTGTGTAAATATCAATTGAAAGAAAACTAGAGAATAATATAGGGACTAACTAACATAGTGAACCCAGAGGTGGATGAGAATTGTGGTTAGTAGTACAAATACAAGGATGTATTTCTGTGAACTACAACAAGTGTACATCACTATTGCAAGGTGGTAAAATGTGGAGAAAAATGGGAAGAAAAACAATTAATATAACCTATAGACTATAGTTAACAGCAATACTGTAATATTCTGTATTATTGTGCATCAATGCCAAAGATGTACTGTGTTAATAATAGGGGGTGTGGAAAAAATACACCAAATGTACACTATAAACCATTAGTTAGTGGTAATAGTCTGATGACATTATTTTATAATCTGTAACAAATGTTCTACAAAAATGTAGTGTGTTGTATGAGAATTCCACACATGTGCAAGTTGTTTTGAAGTCCACAACTTCTCTAATAAAAAAATATTTTAAAAAAATTCAACAAAAAATTCAACTCAAAGTTCAACAGCTGAGTGGAACTGACAGAAGAAAGATTCAGTGAACTTGAAGATAAGACAATTGAAATTATTCAGTCTGAGGAGCAGAAAGAAAAAATAATGAAGAAAAGCTAATAGAGTCAGCCAGGCAGAGGGGCACCAGGCACCAACTGGGTGTTCAGGAGAGTACCCAAGCCTCTTGTAAGGATGAGAGATAGCAAGAAGCAAAGCAGGGTCCCAGCCCAAGTCAGATCCAGGAAATAAGACAAGGTCATAAGAAATAGACTGGAATCTCAGAAACAAGGATTTTGGGTCTCAAGAACAAGGTGGACCAAACAAGAACAAGCATTCAGGATCAGAACACTTTGCTCCTCTCTCAGAACAAGAAATCTGATGTTTATGCCCAAGAAAAGCAGAATTTCATCCAGCACTTCTCCCAGATTCCCAAGGTGCTGACTGAGGATGAGATGGGGCATCCAGAGACAGGGGATGGTATTGCCTGGCTCAACGAAGTCCTAGAGTACAATGTCATCGGAGGCAAGTACAGCCAGGGTCTGATGATGCTGGCAGTATTCTAGGAGCTGGAGGAGCCAAAGAAGTAGGATGCTAATTGTCTGCGGTGGGTCCTAACCGTGGGCTGGTGCATGGAACTGCTCCAAGCTTTCCCACTGGTGGCAGATGACATCATGGCTTCATCCTTTACCTGATGGAGGCAGCTCTGCTGGTATCAGAAGCCAGACATAGGTTTGGATGCCATTAATGACCCCATGCTGCTGGAAGCATGTATCTACTGTCTGCGAAAGCTCTACTGCAGGAAGCAGCCCTATTATCTAAATCTAATTGAGTTATTCCTGCAGGGTTCCTATCAGAATGAGATTGGGCAGATGCTGGACCTCATCACAGCCCCCCAGGGCAACATGGATCATGATAGAGTCACTGAAAAGAGGTACAAAATCCATTGACAAGTACAAGACCGCTTTCTACTCCTTCTACCTTTCCGTAGCTGCTGCCATGTATACGGTGGGCATTGACAGGGAGAAGGAGCATGCCAATGCCAATAAGATCCTACTTTCAGGGTCAGGATGATTACCTTGGGGGACTCCGATGTGACTGGCAAGGTTGGCACTGACATCCAAGTGCAGCTGGTTCAATGTCTGCAATGGGCCTCTCTGGAACAGTACCAGATCCTGAAGGAGAATTATGGGCACAAGGAGGCTGAGAAGGTGGCCTGGGTGAAGACACTGTACAAGGAGCTGGAGCTGCCACCTGGGTCTTCAGTATTTGCTGGATTTTCAAAATATCCATACCTTGCCAATAAATTTCCCCTTTCATTTAAGTTAGTTAAGGTCATTTTTGTTGCTTATAATCCAAGTATCCCAACTGACTCAACATCAAAGATGACAAGGTACAGCAATGATGAAAACGAGAAAGGAGGCACTCCTTTAAACTCTTACCAATGAGATACACAACAAGATTCTTGTTCCTTTCAGAATCAACCTTTCCAAAGCTAGCTTCATAATCAATGTCCCAGAGCCTTCAGTTTGGCTATCCTCAAACAGCTGTGCTCTATCTGCAAAATCATATTTTCCCCAGAGCCTACAAGCCAAGGCAGATTCCTTCTCCACCCCCCTTTCTGACAGCCAATGAATATATATTTTAAACCCCCAAATGCCTAAAGTATGATCTAGTTATCTGTGATTTCTCTAAAATTTGAAGCGTTTCTAAGTTAATAGGTTAGCTTATTATTGTTTCATGCTCAAAGTTTGTAAGAAATGTCAGATCTAAGAGAAATACATGCTCATACAAACAATACATCTTTGACACACTGAAATTGAGCAAAAATACTGTAGACAAGTAAATATTTTTATATTAAATTAGATCAAAATAAACATGACCATTTTATTAGAAATGTGTCCCCCAAATGACTTTTTACTTATAAAAAAACAAAAGAGGAAAGTGATCCATTTTTAGGTCCATGATAAAAGATTTTTTAAAATGTATGCCATTTTGGAATTTAAAAACTGGTATAGGCATGATATTTTTTCTAGATCTTTGATTCAATGTCAATATTTTCATTATAAAAATTCAGAAAATAATAAATGGGGGATATAAAACAATGAACCTTAAACTACAAAGAGGTAACTGAAGTTATTCATAACCATTTTCACTAAAAATCAATATGTTATTGATTTTCTCTTCTTGCTATTCTTGCAGTAATGTCCTTGGCTTGAAACTTAACCTAAGCCAGAAAATATTAGCAAATAAAGCAATTTCAGCCTAAGGAAATGGAAGAGAAAAAACAAGACACTGAATGCCTAGATATATCCCAGGACTGAAAATAGTTGTCTGCTGTCAGATAATTCTGCTAGTCAGAAGATGGTGCCAGGCTGTGGGCCCAGTGTGAACTTGCAGATTCCACAGCTAAGGACTAGCAAGTCAGCTGCATCTTTAGTCACAAGAAGTGATCAAGAGTTTGTGTATGGATTCATATCACCACAACTGCAAATTTTACTTGAAGTGCACACCCTATGGTCCATGAGTCGGTAACATTATCTGAGTACATGTGGAAAAGCAGAATAGCATTCAAATTTAAAAGGAATTGATCAAATTAGAGAAAAATTAAACTATCATGCATTAAAGCATAGACCAATAGAGAAGCCCTGGGGAAATTCATTCCAGGAGTAGAACACAATAATTTCTTACAAAATTGAACATGTTAAGGCCTATGTTAAGTAATTCACAGATAAAGATCAAAGCCCCAACTTTCAACTGGGAAAACTGGATTCAAAATGAAAGAACATCAAAATATAGAGTTTTGTTTGATAAGTGTAATTTCAGTAGCTTTGAGCAATTCAATAAAAATTAATTTCAAAGGACAAATTTATGCTTTTCCGATTTCATAGTATTGTTTTCCATTGTCATTAATCAAATCTAAGAATCCCACGTGCACAAAATGTAAACATAATGGAAAATGAACTCAGTGCCTCTATGTCACAACAGTGGCTGTAAGACATCTGCTTTGAAACATATCTTTTCTTCAGCTTATTTTTAAAAATGTTTTTTTTTTTTTCTGGTAGATTTACTGTCTGACATGACTTTCCTACTTAAGGAAGGCCATAATTATTTGGCATCACAGGTACTAAGACAGGTCATTTAAATAATTTTCAAAGTATATTTTCCAAAATAGCTATATGAAAAGATCATTTAGTTTTCTGGAGCACAACATTTGGAAGATGAGTCACATTCATTTGCACAAAGCAAAACTTCTTGGAGAGTGGGTGTAACTCAGTGTTTTGAGTGCCTGCTTCCCATGTATGAGGTCCCAGGTTCAATCCCTGGTACCTCCTAAAAAACAAACAAACAAAAACAAACAAACAAACTTCTTATAACTACAGAGGAAATGTATACCTTGTTGTTGTCTCATAGTGGAAAAGGCTTGAAATCCAACCTGGCAGTAAAGGGTGTAGCCTACATCAAAATGAGAGAGCCAACTGCACCAAACTGAAACCTGCAGTGTCCACAGAAGTGAATTCCTCTATCCCAGCAGGCTCATCCCTTTGATCAAAGTCCTCTCTTCAAAATCCTCCATACCAGTGACAGAGTGATTTCCTGAATTTTGCCCACACTGATTTCCTTCTGCCAAAGCATGGAATAAGCCAAACAGTTATTTTCTCCTTCATCTACCTCTCTTGCCAGCAGGAAGGAAAAACAAACAAACAAACAAACAAACAAACAAAAAAAAACCCAGCAAAAACCTTAAACTTTGTAACTATACACACTTTAATTAACTACCATATTGATACTTTTATAACATTGAGTGATACATAATTATTCAGATATTTTCCCATGCAGGTGTTTTATAGACTCATAGAATAATGGAGCTGAAAATGACTTTATAGTTCACCTAATCTAACTCTTCACTTATTAATTAGACAAGATTCTGTCCTAGAGCTGGAGAATTGGTCCTGCTCCCCTTCTTCCCAAAAGCATGAAAGTAATTATTTTGGGCACTTTTGACATTCTATTGGCATTGTCCTTTATTCTCCTTTCACATACAATAGAATCTCTCAGTTATTCTGAGTATTAAAAGAAAGCCTTAGCTCTAAATTACATGATTAACCCAGAAAATTACACAAATACATTGCCTGGGCTAAACAACCATTTAAATGACTATTTAAATGACTAGTACGTGCACATTAATTTAGGAAGCAGACAGTGTAAAAAATTTTGAATAGGCTATAACCATTAGAATACATGATAATAATTAAATGTCAAAAGTGTAACTGACAGTGAGCTATTGTGCAGTCTTCCTGGTAGATCCGATGTTGAAGATCTAGACAACCCTACAACAGATCTACCACATAGTCCGGAATATACCATCCTATGAGGTAAGCAGGCATCTAATGGGAATTCAGATGGCCCAACACTCTCTGTAAGGAATCTATTGATATTCAGACCCTGACTGGTAAGAAATTGGTTTTAAAAAAATAAAATTAAATTAAAAAGTGAGTGTAGGGAAACTTCTGGGAGTAGACCCTCATGGAAATCTGGGCTTGATTATCTGGTATGGTCAGGCTCAAGTATAATAAAATTAAGCTAGTGTTAAGGCATGCAACTCTGGAAACCTTATTACCCCTGGACATCTAGTAATTAGTGCCCACTGAAGATATAAGACTTTGGGCAATTTCGTGGCTTATGAAGAGTATAAATGGAGTGACTGTATCTTCAGTTTCTCTTGGAAAGTTTATGTTTATTGTCCCAGCATAATTTTATTTCCTTTCATTATCCAAAATGTCCAAGTTTTGATGATAAATCTTAGGGTCAATCCAGGATGGGGAGATCAAAGAAAGTGGGATGAATATTTGGCTTTAGTTGGTACCAGACAGTTTGAAAATAGTGAATGACATTAGACTTCTATGGCAGTAATTAAAAAACAAGCAAATAAACATACAAGACCTTTCTTATCTCTTGAAGTTTATAGGCTAAAATGGCCAAAAGTTAAACTTAAAACTTGATACAATGAATTTACTGAATAATGTCAATTAAATCCACAGCTTCTTCAGGCCTCTTGTGTGAAATTTAGAGCCATTATTGGAAAACAGTGGAATCTTAGAATAAGAATGGGGATTGTATTAATCAAGGTTCTCCAGAGAAATAGAACCAACTGGATATAAATGTATAATATAAATAAATAAATAAATAAATAAATAAATAAATAAATGTATATATACACACACATATTAAGAGATTCATTGTAAGAAACTGGCTCACATGATTGTGGCGAGGCCAGTCCAAATTCTTTGGAGCAGGCTGGAAGTTGTAAATTCTAGTAAGAGACTTACGAAATCGTTAGTTTCAATTTGTAAGAAAGGCCAGGGGGGAGTAGAGGGTGTGCTGTGGAGGGAGCATTCCTTCTGATTTTTGAAACCTTCAGTTCTTGCTTTTAAGACCTCCAACTGATTAGATGAGGTCCATCCATTCTCTGAGGGTTATCTCCTTTGCTCAAATGATTGTAAGCTAATCCTACCTACAAAATACTTCCATAGTAACAACTAGGCCAGTGTTTGATCAAACAACTGGACACCAAAACCTAACCAAGTTGACATAAACTTAACCATCACAGTTGGTTAAGGAAGGGTTGGTTATGGAAGGGTTGGATGGCTCAAACAGTAGACTCTTTTCTCTTTCTAGATAAAGCTGCTCCTGCCTTCCTTGAAGAACTTGTAATGGCCTTACTTGGGGACATCACCAAATAGGGGAAATCTGAGTCTATGCACCTAATTGTCTCTACCCTATATTATATAATGGAATGTGTGTATAAAGGAACTAAGAGGCCAGAATGTTGGATTGCATATCTATATGGATGTTTATGTAACCCACAAGGGTGACATAGTTTGGGATGAAAAAGTAGACTGTGAACCAGGGACCAAATTCTATAAATGAGTAAAATAGTTGGGCAATTTCACCCTTTTGGTTAGTGTTGCTTGACTGTATTTAGCCTCTAGATATCCAACATACAGCAAATGAGCTCATAGAAGATGGCTTGTATAAATGAGAATGATGGCTAAAAAGAGAAATGTAGCTATCCCATGAACTGTTAAAAGTCTGCAAAAGCAGCACATTCTTTCCCTGTAGGAAATTTGTGTGGGAAAGAGCATTACAATCAGAAATTGTTTAGTGAGCATGGAATGAGAGAAAGAGTGGTGATGGTTGGAAGGAGGGACAATTGTAATGTTTAAATGCCTAATGACATCACTCTATAATAATCTGATTATCAGCCTCTGCAGTAGGTCACCTGCCACAGGGATCAGGTAGAACAGCTGTAGGGTCAGAACATACACCCTTTGCCCTGACCTGCTACTGGACATGCCTGCTGGGGATTGCCAAGGTTTTCTCTCTGACATCTCCTTCCATGCTGACTATCCACCTTTTTGGACCCACTTTTTCCTTTACAAAAATAATGCCATTAATTAATGTACAACCAGTTATATGACCAAGAAGATACTCTGCCTCTGTAAGTAGTTTGGCATTTTTCTGATTTCATTGTGTCACTTCTATTAGACACTGAGAGCTGTGTGTTTGCCTTATCATGTACCAATTATCATCATCATTGTTATTTTTGTCACATTCAGTATCTCAAAGTTTCTAATGCATCTGATGCATCTCAGCCATATATTTATTTATTTACTTACTTACTTTTTCATTAATTCATTCATTTTGGTGAGTCTTCTAAGTGAAAGGCACTTTCATAGGTACATTGTGTATATGGGGTGGGGAAGGAGGAGGGAGGTTGGGTATATGAGAATCTCTAGTATTCCGTGTGTGACTTTGCTGTGACCTAAAACTTCTTTGAAAACTAAATGAAAATTTGGGAGACACTGGGGAATGAAAGGGGGAAGGTGTCACGGTACACACTGGACATCCAATAATGCAGTAATAAAAGGAGAAAAAAGAAATTAAAAATTTTTTTTCTTTTGTTTTTTCCCATTTTCTTTTTTTGAATGTCCCAATCCATTAATTGTATTTTATTTTTAGTTCTTTTTTCTGAGTTTCCTTGTATCTTATCTCTTGCATTTAAGCTTATCATTATTATTTCATTTTCCTATTAATTGTATTTGGTTATTATATGGGCTTCATCTTCAAGGAAGGTTTAGATCACAGTAGGGTTACAACGGGGCCTGCAGAGGATCATTGGTGGGGCTGTCTGGGATGGGGGATTCATGGGAGGAAGTTCATCTGAATATACATGAAAGATATATAAAATTCTTCAAATGATCGAGGGATGAGGCATGGTCATGGTGGATAGACAATCACTCAATAAGTGAGGGAATACTGAATTCCCAGCCTGGAGAGCTCTGCCACATTCTTCAAGGGAGCAGCAACAGTCCCCTGAGTGTAGGGGCAGTGTCTGGCAAAAGTGGATGGCCCACTGTTGGGTTCTTGTTATTGATGACTAGCCTTATGAGTCTTTGCTCTTGTAATTGAAACTTGCCCTACTGTTATGGGGTGCCTAAAGGCTGCCATCTGAGAGCCTCCTTGCTGCTCAAATGTGGCCTCTCTTTAAGCCAAACTCAGCATATGAATGCATTACCTTCCCCCCAACATGGGACATGACTCCCAGGGACGAGCCTCCCTGACAACGAGGGATTAATACCAAGTGCCAACTGGAAACACAACTGGAAAAAAAACTTGAATAAAAGGGGGAAAATGTAAAGACAAATGAGTTCATGTGGCTAAGAGACTTCAAAGAGAGTCGAGAGGTCATCCCAGAGGTAACACTTACGTACACCTCAGTAGGATCTCATAGAACACCAAAGTGGATATCACCCCACACAGAGGGGCTTCTGAGGGCTCTGGAGACACCCAGGTCCTATATAAGGGGGGATAGCCCCGGAGACTGACACCTTATCAGTGGGCTCTACTTTGGAATCTGTGCTCCTGAGAGTGACACAGTTGGACTCAAATAAGTCCTCCCTGCACATGGTCCATCAGTCCCTTCTCTTCAAACCTATATGTGATGCTAGAGTTTGTAGGTGTACTTCCAGAGACTGGAACCTCTGGCCTGCCTGTGTGCCAGCTATGCCTGGAATCTCGGTGGAGCTGCAACTCCTACTCTACAGCTCAATGGACTCACCCAAGTCACCTGGTGAAGAGACGATGATGGACAACGGCCATCCCAGGGAATGGAGAGAGCCCGCATCTGAAGGCAGGATAATCCCATCCACTGTATCCATGGGATATAATCCCACTCTCACTTGGAGGTGGAGTGGACATCACCATTCCAGTCCCCTCAGGATTGGGGGAAGAGCTATGGACTAGAGTGGACTTAATGGTATTCTGTTTTAGACATATTGTGATTCAATCAATGGAAGAAATTATAACAGTGAGGTGGAGCCAGTGGTCACTAGACACTTTCAGGGAGGGAAGGGGAAGGTCAGTTGTAATACAGGGGCTTATTCAGGACTTGGGGGTGGTCCTTAGTGACGTTGTGGTGACGGATATAGGCCATTTTACATCAGCATACACCATCCAGAACTGTGTGGGAGAGAGTGTGGTCTACGATGAGAACTGTGGTCTATGCTTAGTGGCAAAGCCCCAGGATGTGTATATCCATTTCAGGTGATGTGCCACACAAATGAAAGATATTTATGTGAGATGTTATGGGAGGTATGGGAGGTGGAGATCATGGGAATCCCTGTAATTTTTGTGTAACATTTATGTAATCTAAGCATCTTTTAAAATTTATATGAATAAAAAACATTTATGTAAGCAAATGCACATATACGCATATGTATCTATATATCACTTTACAAAAAAAAAAAAAAAGTCCCAAGAATCTTGAATTAAGCTGGTTCCATCATGCAGAGTCCTGATATCCTAAAACAATGATCTTTAATCTGGTCTTAGTATCACTGTAATGGAAATGGGTCCTTAGTTGCCATTGTGGGGGAAGTTACTGGCTAATTGGATTTTACTTGCTGCATCTTTCTTTTTGTTGGATACCTAGAGAGGTGCATTAACGCTTTTACGTCTCTAGAGAACCTTTTAGCATAGTATCACATAAGAAGAAAAAAGTCTGTGGTGGCCTAAGCATGAAAGAGCATTTCATTTACTCATTTTAGTTCCAAAATTTCTATTTATTTTCCCTTTTGTTATAGATAGCCCATTATGTATGCTGATAAGTGGAAGAATTGGCACTTATTATCACAAATATTTTAGTAGATTTGAATTTTTAAGTTAAACATATTTTCTTTATAAGAATAATATTTACCAATTAACTGAATAATTAGAAAATACAAAGGCAGCCATAATCCCACTTTCAATCACATTTAATGCTTGATTATGTAGCCTTGAAAATTCATTTTTTTGTGCCTCTCCCTGGGTCTCTTTACAGAATTTTATTATGTATAAGTAAGTTGTTTTTTTATAAATGTTTTTATACATATCCCACATACCATTTGGTAACTTGTTATTTTTTTGCCTATATTGTAGATGTCTTTCTATGTTGATAGATATAGATAGTTATTGCTGGAGTTATTTAAACATCTCCACAGTATTACATTGTTCAAATATACTATACTCTATTAATCAATACTCTATGGATAGTCATATAAGATGTTTCCAGATTTTTCACACTTACAGATAACTCTGCCGTGAAAATCATACCTATACATTTTTTTAAAATACCTGTACTTAAAAAAATACCTATGCTTTTTGCATTTTATTTCTTGAGATACATTTCCAGAAATGGAATTTATCCCAAAAAAGTAATTTTGACACTTGATGCCAGTCTGTACAAAGATTGTTCTGATTCACCCTCTCACTACAAATATGAAAGTGCTGATTTTCCCATGCTCTCATCAATATTAGGCAATATTACTCTTTTTTTCCTTTCTCCCAACTGAGAGACAGAAAATGGTTAATAATTTTGGACTTACACTTGAAAGTGTATATATTTGACATTCTGGAAAACTTTAAGAGAAAATAAGCCACAAAATGAAAAATAAGCTTTGTAACATGTGGATATTGGTCATTTTTACTCCTAGCTTTACATCTCCCATTCCTTGTATCTTGCTTCCTTTGGGAGAGAAAAACATCATCTCTGAGGTGAAACAGAGCACCATTCCCCCCCCCCTTTTTTTTCTTTTTGTTTATTACAGCAGTTGTATGTTTACAGAAAAATCATGCAGAAAGTACAGAATTCCCATATACTACCCCTCTCACACACACAGTTTTCCCTATTATTAACATTTTGCATTAATGTGGTACCTTTGTTACAATTGAAGCAATATTATTATAACTACACTAACTGTAGTCCATAGTTTATATTAGGGTTCATTCTTTGTGTTGTACTATTCTAAGTTTGTATTTTATTTTTAATTTTTATTCTGATAGTATATATATATATATACAACCTAAATTATCCCATTTTAACCACTTTCAAATTCACCAACCCTTTTATTTCCAAAATTAGTAGCACCAATTCATACATATCTGGGATTGAAACCTTGGAGTTTTTTCCAATCCTAATTGTCTCTATTGGTCTAATCACAAAGCACAATTTACTCTTTTCTTGAACTGTCTCTTGCATCCAACCTTTTGTCACTACAGTTCAAGA
>JAKSZT010046586.1:11740942-11779998 GCA_026826555.1 Tolypeutes matacus
ACAGTTCAAGACATCTTTACTCTACACATTTTCCAAGGTTCAGTTTATATGACACATCCTTCCTGGAACATACTCCTGCCCCCCTTCAATCTCTCCCTCACACTAAACTATGTAACTTATATGTGCCACTGTTGTGACATATTTCTTTACTGGTATAGAGAGGATCTTCTCAAGCATATATATGCCTGACTATAGCATAAGCTGTCTGAGAAAAGTCCTCTTCCTTAGGTTTCTCTGAATCATTGCAAATACAACACTTTTCCTTTCACTCACACCACCTCTACTACCTCCATACTCAACTGTGTCCGATATAAAAGCAAAGAAAGAAAGAAAGAGAGAGAGAGAGAGGGATGGAGGGAGGGAGGAATAAAGAAAATAGGAGAGAGGAAGGGAGGGAGGGAGGAAGGAAGGAAGGAAGGGAGACACTCTCCCGCTTAAAATGTCCCTCTATTAGAAAATCGGCCAAAATCCCTAGCATGATGAACAAGGACCTGTTTGCCGTCCACCTCATCTTATACTCATTCTTCTGAACTCCCGATACATTAACTATTTCTCATTTCCTTGGACATGCCATCTCTTATCCATGGAGTGACTTTGGCTGGGACTCCTTCTACATAAATACGTCTGAGACTGACTAATTCCTACTTATTTTTAAGTCTTACTTTAGATACAGATCTGTTGTGTTATATTACAGCACTCTGTTTTCTTCATGACAGATATTACAAATGTAATTAATTAATTATCAATATAATTATTTAATGGCTCTCCTTTTCACCAAAGCATAAGCACTATGAGAGAAGAGACTGTAACTATCTTATTCTCCTTACCTATTACATGCCTAACACATAGTAAGCGCTCAATAAATATATGTTGAATGGATTGTAGCAAGATGGAAGGAGGAAATAATGGGTGCAAATGCAAGTAAGTTTATAGGTCATAAAATGACAGGAGGATCTCGTTGACTGCTACAGTAAATGGTGCCTCAAACAGGGGGGCTCCTGAGGGCTCTAGAGACATCTAGACACCACAGGCAGGGCAGACAATCTCAGGAATTCGGCATCCTGTCAGTGGGTCTTACTTTGGAGTATATGCTCCCCAATGTAACAGAGTTAGACTCATTTATAATTTCCCTGCACATGGCTCTTCTGACCCTTTTATTTGAACCTATAATTAGCACTATACTCATTAAATATAAGTCCAGAGACTTAAATCTTCAGTCTGTTCACATGCCAGTTGAGCCCTGAATCTCAGCAGAGTTGATGGATACAGGCCATTATACATTTTGTTAAAACCTATAAAATTGTGCGTTGCAAAGTGTAAACTATAATGCAAACTATTGATCATGATTAGTAGTAATGCTTCAATATGTGTTCATCAATTGTAACAAATGTACCACACTAATGAAAGATGCTGTTAATGGGGGAAAAGTGGGAGGGGAAGGGAGTTGGGTATATGGGAATCCCCCTATATTTTTTATGTAACATTTATGTAATCCAAGCTTCTTTCAAAATTAAAAAAAAATTTTTTTGAGGTGAGAGTATAATTCAAAAATCAAGTGGACAACATGGAAGAACCTTGTAAACATGATGCTCAGTGAAATAAGCAAGACACAAATATTACATGATGTCATTTATTAGAGACATATAGAGGAGGTAAGAGAAAGTGTATGTCTGGTGGACATGAAAAAAAAATGTGGGCACTAGACATAATTTTTCCTTTTGGGGTAGTATTTTATTATTTTGAATAAAATACTACATAAAATAAGTTAACTCTTTTTTTTTTTTTTTTTTTTTTTAGATTTTATTTATTTATTCATTTATCCCCCCCTTGCTGCCTGTGCTCGCTGGGTCAGCCAACCACGCCGTGCGGGCGGGCTTGCCTTCACCAGGAGGCCCCGGGAACCGAACCCGGGGCCTCCCATATGGTAAACAGGAGCCCCACTGATTGAGCCACAGCCGCTTCCCAAGTTAACTCTTTTAAGCAATTCTGTAGTTCTATTTTGACATAAATTCTGTTTTCCTCTGAGACAAATCATATGTTCTCTGTAAAAAATAATAATTAAGACATTTATCTCTCCCTATAATTGGCAAACAGTTATTTTTGTTCCTCAACTACCAATGTATGAAATTCAGACTTATTAAAAGTGTAAATGATGCAATTTTAGTTATTATAATTTGCTAGGGCAAATATGCCTTAGAGAAGGAACATTATCTAAGTTTCATCTAATAATGGTAGAAAATTTCCATTTCAATTATTTGATATACATTACTAATTTTTGTTATGTAATCATATAAAATATATACAGCTTTTCTGCTAGTAAATTAGTGTATTTTAATTATCTCTAATAAATGTATTAATCTCTAATAAATGAAAAGCATAGAGGCAAAAAATAGGCTCCATGTAAACCATTTTTTTTCTTCCTTCCAAGATAGTAAGAATCACCTGTGGAACTTGTTAAAAACACAAATTCCAAGGGCCCACCCCAGCTTCAAGGAACCAGAATCCCCAGGAGAAAGGCCTGAGAAGGGATAGGTTTTAAAGCACCCCAGGTGATTCTCATCATCAGGGATGCTTGAGAAACACTTCTGGAAACCATTTGTTACTCTACCTGCCTCAATTACTTTTCTATTTCAAGTGTCTTCCTTGGCCCAGCAGCACTGACATAAGAAGAAGAAAAAAAAGGGGTAACTGGAAAAGAGGATGCTTTAGTCAGAGAATAGAATACTTGAATTAGTGATTTTGGAGGTGGAATATTTTCAGTTGATTATAGGTTCCAAGGAATGACCAGGAGAGGGTGACTGAGGTAGAATGACATATTCTGGAAAATGTGTAGATGAAGAATTGTGAAGCAGATGTTGTAGATCATCCAGGATGTTGAATTTCCTAGTATGAAAGCCTAGCTTGAGTTGAGAGGAAGAGCAAGCTAGGTGCCAAAAATTTCAGAGAGTAGAAAGGGAATTGACTAGGAAATTGAGTATGTAGTTTTAGAGGTCAAGTTATGGTTGAAAGTATGAAAGTAAATAAAACTTTCTGAGGAGAGTCATTGTACCAGAAAATGAAATAAGACCACTAATATGTACAGAGAAAGGAAAGGAAACTCAGTCTATTAAAGATAGAGTAAAAAATTGCCCTAGAGGTAAGAGGAAAACCAATATGCAATGATGTTGACAGTTCTAAGAAAGAGTGGTTAGCAAGGTCAATATGGCAAAGAGATTTCCTTATCTGTAAATCATGTTGATAGCAGTACTATTTCAGTGGGTTATAATAAGGATCAAATCAGTTAGCATTTTGAATGTGCCTACTAGTACAGTGCCCTGCATGTATTAAAAAAAAAAAAAAAAAAAGAGGAGTGGATGTGGCTCAAGCAGTTGAGAATCCATCTTCCACATGAGAGGTCCCAGGTTCAGTTCCCGGTGCCTCCTAAAGAAGACAAACAAACAATGAGCAGACATTGAGAAAAAAACAAACAAACAAACAATGAGCAAGACAAACAGGTGAGGGAACCGTGGGGTAGTGGGGGAGGCGGTAAAAAAATCACTAAAAGCCATTGATTGTACACTTTGAATAGATTGTATGTTATGTGACTATATCTCAATAAAACTGCTTTTTGAAAAAAAAATGGCACTAAAGGAGAGAGTTGAAAAGAGATAATGATTATATTTGGTGAGTTCCTGGTACTCTCATGAGGAGTTGTAGAGTGAATACAAAGCATCAAATCCAATATTTTAATTTTTTCCCTGTTTCAGACCTTCTGAGAAACATACAATTATTAGGTATGAGAGGAGAGATCCTCTCATTTTTTATCATATTAAAACACCTGTTACCATTATAATTATGCTTTGGTTTTAGAATTTCCTAGAAGACTTCATCTCCTCTGAACAGGCTAGTGGATTTTTCTGTCCTGTTTCCTTTATTTATTTATTTTTAGATTAGGCTATTCTTGTAGCACTACTTTCCTAGTGAGAAATTGTCACAAATTAAGGAAAGCTACTGCAGAATTATCAATATTTAGATGAATGACTTTTGGTGGATATCCATGCTTGACTCTATTGATTTTGTGCTGTGAGTGTGATCTGGCTGGAAACATAAACTATGCTCTGAGGTATTTGCTTGAAGATGTATTAAGAATATTTTTCAAACTAAAAACAGAGTAAGTTGTCGATCAAATTACCTGAGATAATATTTTAAATTGTGCATAAAAAGATTTTTTTATTTGAAAACACATGCCACATGTATTATGTAGTACTATTGTTTTCAATGCAAAAATATGTGTTTAAAAATGCATAGGAAAACAGCCATCTGTCCATGTCCAATATTTGTGGAATGCCTGTTATAAGCCAGACATTGCACTAGGCACTCTGGATATAACAGTAATAAAGCAGACAGCAGATGTGGTTTCAAGCAGTTGAGTGCCTGCCTCCCACATGGGAGGTCCCAGGTTCAGTTCCCGGTGTCTCCTAAAGAAAACAAACCAGAGCAGACAAAGAGAAAAAACAACAACAAGCAAACAATGAGCAGACAATGAGCAAAAACAACAAGCAGAGAACGTGCAAACAACAAGCAGACAACAAGCAAAAACAAATGAGCAGGGAGCAGAAGTGGCTTAAGCAGTTGAGTGGCCGCCTCCCACATGGGAGATCCCGGATTCAGTTCCCAGTGCCTCATAAAGAAAACAAAACAGACAATGAACAAAAAACAATGAGCCCACCAGCCTCAATGAACTTACACATCCTGGAGCGGATGTGGTGGGAGGTGTGGGAGGTGGGCAACATGGGAATCCCAGTGGGTTCTGTGTAATATTTTGGGTAATCTAAGCACCTCTTAAAATATATGTGTATATATATATATATATAACATTTTTGTAAGCAAATACACATATATGCATACATATTTATATATCATTTTGCAAATGTTTGTATGTATTGTGAGAATTTTGACTTTTACCCACAATAAAAATAAATAAATTAATTAAAAAAAAAACCAATGAGCAACATAACAAGCAAAAACAGAGGAGGGGGAGCTGATATGGCTCAGTGACTGAATGCCGGCCTCTCGCATATGAGGTCCTGGGTTCAATCCCCGGTCCAGGTACCCAATAAATAAATAAATAAATAAATAAATGTTTAAAATGATTTAAAATATTTTTTTTTAAAAAAGAATAATAATAGGCAGAGAGGGTCCTGCTTCCTGAAGTTTGCAGTCTATGGGGAAAGGCAAATGTTAACTAATATTTGGGGATATGTAACAGGGCATTAGAAAGAGACAAACCAAAATGTTAATAGAGCTTATTTCTGGACACCCAAGAATGTTTACAAATGACTTTATATTTTTCCCTTATTGTTTTACTTTATTTTTCAAACTTTCAGTTTTGAGCAAGACTTTTGTTACTGGAAAAGACATAATGTTCACTGGGTGAAAAAAAGCTAAAGGCTTTTGGCTCTGTTTCATATGCTGCAATTCTAATCAACTCTTTCAGAATTTTAAAATACTAAAATCTAAACTAAGGACAATGTTATATTTTATTTTCCTAGATTAGTCAGTGAGAATTGCTGATTTTTATCCAGTCCTGGGAATCCTAACACAATTTAGATTAATGAATAAATTTATGGGGAGGGGCAAGTAAAATAAGCACTAATTAAGAAACTCAAAGATGCAAGGCCAAGCAAGTCCCATGCTCTGATTATGTAGGATCATGAACAGTTTGTGCCTCAATTCATCCAGAGGAAGAAAGCAGAGACCGGAGCTAATGATCAGATTATATGGGTAGGTTGAGAATCTTGTTTAAAGATACTGCAAGCAATTCTATTATTTATTACCATTAAACTACACAACTAAAGGATAGTTAGTGGAAAATTCAGTATCAGACTTTCCCTGGTGATAATTGGTGAGAAATAACTTTCATAACTATTATTATATGCTGTTTTTTTTTTCTGGATTCTGAAATGACTCACTTAAGACTTCCATACAGTAAAACACCTAAGAAGTAGGTAAATACCTAGAGTGCACAATCACAACTCTGTGCACACAGGGCACTCTGTTAAGAAAAAGAGACTAATGACAATGAACAGATTAAAACATATACTCACATAGAATATCTACAAAATATGTGGATCACCATTTCTAAAGAATTTGGTAATTAAATGTATTTGACGCTAAAATGACACTGATCATGACTTAATATTCAGGATCTTGTCAGCTCCTGTTATTCACTGTCGATTTTGGAAGTGTCAGAGGGTGGAGTGCTGGGTAGGCCTGCTTTTGTGATACCTACACTATAAATGTATGACACAAATGATAAATCAGAGTTATCCCTCAGTATTCAAATGAGTGAATTACCACTGAAGCCTAGTAACTGGTGTATATGAGTCAGTTGGTTTTTAAAACTATACATGGAATATATAAAGAAACATGTGATTATACTTGAGCTTCTTTGCAGCAAAACTTCAAAAGTTAAACATGCTGAAACAAAGTGCCACAATAAATAGCACATAGTAGGCAGCATAGTATTATTTGGACCATAGTATTATTTGGTCTTCAGTGATGAATGAAGGTTGGGCAAAACAGCAAGTGTTTAAATGGAAAACAGTGTGACAGAGATTATGGCAGGGTTGTGGCATTGACAATTAAGTAATGTTGATGATATGCTCAAGAAACACAGCGCAAGAAGGCTAATACATCACAGCTGGCCATCATTAGTAATCCATGACAGAAAGGAAAAGAGAAAGAAAAGAAAGAGAGGAGAAAAGTAGGAGAGAGTGCTCAGTAAGACATAGTAAAGTATAAAGCATTCTATAATTAGAGTTTTCATGTTACCAGAGGTCCCAGGAATAGTGAATAGTGCAACACATAACTAGGGGGAGAGATAAGCCTATTGCCAGGTTATGAGTTTTTCACTTACACCATGTCATTTTAATTATTTTGTGTGTGTTTGTACACACGTACCAGACAAGCATAATGGAGTTAGATCCTGACTTCCTATATGCTCCTAAGGACATTATAATTCCAAATGAAAAAAGCAGCTAATATATTGCCATCTAGTATCTGTTGGAAATTCTTAATTTGACAAATTCACCATGACAACGTATGATAATAACCATTTCTTTCAGGTTACCCATACCCAAAAAACTGAAAACTCTTCTAACATCCATTTGTTATTTCCAATCAATGTTATTACCCTCATCTTATGAATAATGTCAGAATTCATAATGAGAAGTATTCCATGCTAATTTTTAAGCACTGATAGCTATTAAAGTAACAATTATAATATGGTGTGATAAGTGGAATGATAGAAAAACTGAGGTGTTATTGCCAAGGTTATGGCTTTGGAAGATGTATTAGTCAGGGTTCTCCAGGGAAACAAAACTGACAGGAAATATATCTTCAGGATATATAACGTAAATATTATGAAATTTATAATAGGAATTGGCTCACCACTGTGGTGATGAGTAAGTCTGAATTCTGTAGAGCAGGCTGCACACTGGGAACTCCAATGAAGATTTTCAATGAATTCCCCAGGAAAAGGTGGCTGGCTGAAATAGAAATGAAAATTCTCTCTTCTGACTGCTGAATTATCAGCTCTCCTTTTAAGGCCTTCAAATGACTAGATGAGCCTTCCCTCATTGTTGAAGGCAATCTCCTCAGTTGACTGTAGATGTTGTTAGCCATAGATGCAGTCACCTTTCTGATGATTTAAATCCATGAAATATCCTCACAGTAATAATCAGGCCAGTGTTTTCTTGACCAAACAGCTGGACACCACAACCATGTGGACACATGACAAGCATCACAGAGACTAAAGAAAGATTTCTGTGGAAAGTTACATATAATCTGAGTCCTAAAGGATTCATAAGACTTAGGCAAAGCGAGAGGAGATGTGCATTGGAGAAATATTATTCATACACAGAGGGACTGTCATGTGCAAATCCTAAAAGTGAGAGGGAGCATGGCATATCTAGAAAATGGAAAGCAATTTCATTTGTTTGAGTGTAAATTTTGAGGTATGAAATGGTAATAGAAAAACCTGGTGAGATAAACAGAGACCTAATTAATTATATTGGTCTGAAACCAATGGAGAGGCAGTAAAGGGTTTATTTAAGCAGGGAAATGGCATTATTAGGTCTGGAGAGGTTGCAGTGATCCAGGTGAGAGGCAATGATTTTGAGCAGTAGTTGTAATATCATTAGATGATGGTTAAAAAGAGTATTTGAAAGGGTTAGAAAGCTGTTGGAGGCAGAATTGACAATATTTGGTATTGATTTTCTCTATTGAATTACAAATTCCTATAGGAATTTCTGATTATCATTTTACCCCCACATTATATAGCACAGGGTATATATTCAATAAATATTTGGCAAATGAATCAATGAATGAATGAATGAAATTAATTCAACTAAATGTATTTTCCCTTGCAACCTAACTTAGGAGAGGAAGTTCTCATCTCCATTCTACTTTATTCAATTTTAAACATTGGTATTGCCTGGAGTTTGCTTTCATCAAGCTTCCCTACCTTGAAAAACAGAAATTATTTTTCCCAAATTTTTATTATGAAAAATTTCAAAAGTACAGAAAAGTTGAAAGAACAGTACAGCAAATACCCAGATATTCACCACTTTGTTAATAATTTGCAATATTTCATTTATTTGTGTGTCATTTGAAAGTAAACACCACATTTCACACCTAAATATTTCAGCTGCAACATCTAAGAAGAAAGATATTTTCATACAAGACAATAATAGCATTATTGTCTCCAATCAATTAGCAGTAATTCCTTAATATTATCACTTGAATTTCTTCATTACCCCAAAAATGTCTTTTACAATTTTTTTTCCTATAGAGATCTAATCAAGGTTCACAGATGTGCTTAGTTATTAGGTCTCTGGAAATAAGAGATTCTGAGAAAAGATGAAAAGTGATAGAACTATTTAAACAGACAAAAGTGCTGAGGATAACTTAATAATCAAAAGACAACATTGGGCACCAAGTCTTATTTCCTGATTGAAAATACTTTCTTGCTCTTTAGTCAGTTAGTTCAGTTGGCAAGAGTTTTGCCCTAATGAGTCTTAGGTCAATGGTTCCCTCTCTGTACGTGTCTGCTCTCACTCCATGGAGAAAAAAATCTCTGTCCATGTGATTGTACTTCATGCCTCTGGGTAATCACCTGGTAAGAGATTGGCCTTTACCACTAGCAAGAATTGAATGAGTGTATATAGAAGGTTAGGTGAAAATTTATTACTCCTGCAGGGAAAAACCTCAATAAATAATAAATTATTTGTTTGGTGAAACATCTTAATATACAAAAGTGGCCCATTGGCTTAAAGTTCTAACATCATGGAGTCCTTTTGCATGGTACTTCCAGTTGAGTCTGTGGCTAGGAACAAAAGATAAGCTAAGATAAATGCCAAATAAAGTTAGTTGTCGATCTCTCCCACTGCACCTGCCAAATCACCAAAACATAGAAAATATTAAGTGCAAAGATGTGAGCCTACTTTCAAGGGCTAAGATTTTGTTGTCCTTTCACCTTTTTTCACTCTCCCCCTTCTCCTCTTTAATGGACATGCCAATAGGAATTTGAAAGCGATGAACATCCTAGTGGAACCATAATAAATTTGCAGCTCTGGTACAGTTTCTCTGTTTCTAGAGGCACAAGATTGAAATAAGATAATAATTTCCAACCCTTGCATGTATCCAGATGTAGTGTGGTTTTCTAAGGTGATGACTGTCTCTTCTAAAATTGTGGAACTTCAAGCTGTTCATTAGCTGTCTCTTTCACAGGAGGCTAAATGAAGGTTGGTTTATGCACCGCTCTAATTCCTAGCATTTGAGAGGGATTTGAAGCCTCCAATTGTCCTTGTGTACAGTGTTAGAAAGGAGAAGTGACCAAAACAGGAACATTAGCATTCTTTAAATCAGGGATTCTTAATCAGGGGGTCTGTGAGCTTGAATTGGAAAAAAAAATCAACTTATTATCTTTATTTTCTCTGACCTCCGATGTTGTATGTCATAAAACATTCTGAGAAGGGGTCCGTGGTTTTCACCTGACTGGCAAAGGGGTCCATGGAACAAAAAAAGTTTAAGAACCCCTGCTCTAAATGAATGGGATAGTTCCTCCATGGGCTTTCTTTTTCTTCTTTTAAATTTTTGAATAATATATACTTTATATCATAAACTCTAGTTTTATGTTTAAAACAAGCATCCTCAGTTTTCTATGCAGATTACTTTTCAAAAATAAATTTTTGCAAGGTGATATTAGTGACAGATACTAATTGGTATAGTAGTGGTGGTATTGAAAAGTTTGTGCAGACTAGTCTTTTCCACCAGGGCATATCATTTTTCTGTTTAGGCTAACATTATTTGTAGAACTGGCTTTGATGGTAAGCAGGCATCTGTGCTCTTAAAGTGTTTCCTTTGCCTTTGTTCCAGGCAAGCTGCCTTCTTTCCATTATTCCACTCCAGGCTAATCCATGCCCTTTTCTTACAATACAGTTGAACAGCGCATAGTTAGATACTGCTATGAAGCAGATATTAGGGAATCTTGTGTAAAGCTTTCTCTAGACATTACCAACCACTGTACTTGAATAAAGATGTACATTATTGCAATGCAAATTCATAGGGTTCCAGAGCCAAGTTGTTGGTAATGCTTCAGAACATTGCCATTTTCTATTAAAGGTGACCCAGAGATAAAACTCACTGAACTGCAAATGTCCCCAGATGGGACATCAATTAGAGATTAGGTATATTTCAAGATATATTAGCAACTGCAATCGCAAGTCATAAAGCAGTTTGTTCATTGAGGTAAGGACTATCAGTGGTGCCGTAGATTCCTAACAAACAGGCAGTGACAGATTAATGGGAGAGGAAGAGATATGCTTACTGCTAGTCTTTACATTATTGTGTACAACCTGCAGCAGATTGTATCTCTGCTGAGTCTGTAGCAATAGGACTATATACTCATGCATATAAACATAATCCATTGGGAATGTGCTACAGAAAAAATGGTTTGCCACTCCCCACAATTATGAAATCCTTCATATTTTTTCCCAGAGCTTTATGCATATTAGTTTTCCTCTCAGTATATAAAAACACTGGAGTTGCTTATGTCTTAATTTGAGCACTGTATCTAAATACTCATGAGTAACTATCAAATCAATGAACTGAATATTAAAAATAATAAAAGGAGCAGCTGAGGTGGCTCAAGCAATTGGGTGTCTCTCTCCCACATGGGAGGTCCTAGGTTCGGTTCCTGGTGCCTCCTAAAGAGAAGATGAGCAGACCTAGAGAGCACAGAGTGAATGGACACAGGAGACAGCAAGTGCAAAACAATGGGGGGGGGGATGGAATAAATATATAAATAATAAATCTTTAAAAATTTATAATAAAAGGTTAGTTGAGGAGCTAGATGTATAGAATAGACATGGAGTCAGAAACAATACAATATTGACTCTTTGAGCTATGCTTTTTTACCATATTCAATCTAATTTCCTCAAAGAGAGGTCTAGTAGATGACCAGAAAGAAAAGAGCTCCAAAAAACCACCAGAAAAAAAGCAAACAGTGTTCATAATAGTAGACTGGTTAGGAAAGTCTGAGAGGAAGAAGAGTAATACCAAACCTTGGGGAATAGAGTGGGCAGCTTTCTTCTCTTTTAATCATTCTAATATTCCAAAGAAGAAGCATCACAGCTTAAGGATGGTGCTTGGATCTGTTGGGTGAAGGGACTGGCTTGACCATTAGGAGAGCTAGAGGAGCTTTTCAGCTTTTTTTTTTTTAGGCATCGGGACCAGGGATTGAACCTGGGACCTTGTGTGGGAAGCCGGCACCCAATCACCGAGCCATATGGATTCCCCTGGGCTGCTTTCCTCGTCTGTTTGCTTGTTGTTTGTTGTTATTGTTGTTGTTGTTGTTGTTTTTAGGAGGCACTGGAAACTGAACCCAGGACCTCCCATGTGGGAAGCAGGAGCTCCACTGCTCGAGTCACATCTGCTTCCCAGATGTAAGGCTTTTAATAGGCTCTGGTATTTGAGAATTCAGCCCAACAGGATTTTATAAAGGGTATTTATTTGGGGTGGAAGCTTACAGTTACAAGACCCTAAGAGTCCAGTTCAAAGTTACTTCCTCACCAAACCCTGTTGCCACATGTTGAAGCAAGATGGCGGGTGATGTCCGCGAGGGTTTAGCCTTCCTCTTCCTCTTAAGGCTCCGTGGGTCCAGCTTCCTCCAATCTCAGCTGTAGGCTGGCATAGGGTTTGTCTCTCTTCCCAGGGCTCAGCTGCTCTGCTCTCTTCACAAGTTTAGCTGCAGACTATCAGGCTCATCTCTCTTCCCAGGGTCACAGGATCAAAGTTCATTCCTTTTCTGTGTATGTACTTCCATGTTTTTGATTGAGCATCTGTTTACATAGCCCATCAAGGGGGCTGGGACTCAACCCTGCACGCCCTTACGATGTGGTCGAATCAAAGCCCTAATCTTGATTTAATAAAGTAAAAGTGAAACCTCTGAATTTAATACATTCAAAGGGGGTATCATGCCCAGAGAAATAGACCAGTTTACAAACATAATGAATATCTCTTTTTGGAATTCATAAATGATATCAAACTGCCACAACATCTTAGTGGGGGACATTATTCAATCTACCAAGGTACCACAAGTAGAAGTTTTATAATATATTTTAGAAAGTAAAAACCTTATGACACTTTGTCCTCTGCACACCTTTTTAAGCCAAATAACTCAGTCATCACACTTAAAACATTTTCTGTTTATGTATTTTTAAATTTTTTACTAGAATTTGAGTGATTTGAGCTCAGGAAGTATGTTGGATTTATCTCTGTATTCTTACATTCCTATTACCTAATAGCTACTCAATAAAATTTTGTGACATGATGAATAAATATGCAAACCATCAGTGATTCATTAATAGTCACCAAGATGATTGTGACAGAAATGATATAGTTTTCATCAAGGAAAAAACATAAATGCTTAATTTTTGATAGGATAAAGGTTTTGGATTTACTAAATTAACTAAATTAAATTTCCTCAGTTCTGGTTTAATGTGCTTCGAGGTACATCAATTCTTTTAGCCTAAAGCCAGCATGCCTTTTAGTTAAACTAAAATTCTAATTTTGGTATCCTATTGACCTTTAAGTACTCATGAAAACTGCCTAATTTATGCCTGGAACTAACTCACTTATCAAATGAAGGTCTACCGGTAGAGTGCAGGCCTAAGGCGAAGCAGGGTTAGATCACTCCAGGGACAACTGAGCATCGGCCCAGTGTCCCAGGAGGCAAGATATTGAAAAACATGTCCGAGAGTAAAGAGATGCAGGCCCTAATCCTGACTCTGACACCAATCAATTGCATAACCTCAGTTGCTCGGAGCCTGTTTCTTAATCTAGAAACTAGCTGTGGCTGTCAATCAAGAAAACAGTAGTAGCATAGATTGCATGCCTGGGTCGACTGAACAAATTCTAATTCATTATCATAATGGTAGGAAGCACAAAACTTCTTAGAAAATTTTGTTTGCTTCATTATTTTCTATTATGGTGGGGTCCAAGAACTTGGTGGATTTTTACGATATAAAAGGTTGAAAACCAATGGAACTAGATATCACTAATGCATCTTCCACTCGAATGTTTTGCGATTCTAGTCAATCGCTGTATGTTTGTTTGGAAGGAGACAAAGCTGGCCATGAGCCAGAATTTGTTCTAGTTATCAAGACAGACTGTCCCTCAAAATAATGAGCTTTTGAAGAGGCTAAAACTGTTTTTATTCTTACGGCAAGCAGTGTCTGCTTATCATAAAGGAATAGCAGACTCCAAGTTAAGAGTGTTCCATTCCCTACAAATCTAATATCCACATCAAATGAATCTGCCACAGACAATTTCAGTTACAAAAATCAGGAACAATTGTCATAATTTTTCCCTCAGAGTTTAACCATTTGTGACAGGGAATTTCTACAAGGTTACCTGCTGTATTTTTAAAAGACAACAATTTTCTTATTCTGTATAAAATACTAAATGCTTTTTTAAAAATATTAGACAATATAAAATTATTTTCTATATCTTATTGAAAGAAAGAGAGAACACAACAGCCTGTTCCAATTAGCATAAACAGACTAATAGAGATTTTCTTTTCTACTGTAGCCCCAGATCTCTGCTGGGAGACATTATGTCTAGTACACATTATTATGAGAGGATCAAAAGTATTTTTGTAGCATAACATACACAAAGGCACAGAAAGCAGAAGGGAAAAAAGAAAGCTGTAACCACGAGAGTAATAATGAAATAAAATAGCATTTTACTAAATCGTCAAAATTTCCAAGATTCACGAGTGACACTCAGGTAGTAAGTTATTTTGCAGATACAAAATCAGAAGCAGAACATTTTCTAACAAGTCTAAGGCAGACATTACTAGAATCCAAATAATCATTACAATAACTTGAGTTGATGGAAAGCATTAGAAATATCAAAGGGAAAAAAGTATCAGTATTTGAAAAACAAAAAATATGAGCCATTTTATATTGCATATAATGGCTTTAACCATTATTTGTAAAAGTCAGTAATAAGCTTTTATCTCAAAGTAGACTAAGCTGGGTAACAAGTTTTATCTAGCTCTAATTTATGTGAATAGAGTCATGGAGGGACAAGATTTCTAGAAGAAAACCATTAATCTATGTTCTCAGGACCAAGAAATTTTGCAATATATATACTTGTTAGGAAACAGTTCTCCATGGGTCTCTCACATTTCTGCATGTATTGTGAGCAAGACACTGACTGCCCTTTGTTCTGGACAATCTCAAGAATGTTTGTATAGTGAACATTCTTGGAAAATAGAGGTTTCACCCTTCAGAGCAAAGGATGGGTTTGCTTATAGCCATGGATAATAGAGATATTACCAGCCTCTGGAACAAATGGCAGGCATACTCCACATCCAGTAGAGCAAAGATAATGTTTCCATCCAGAACAAGGAGCAGGCATGCTTGCTGCCCATTATAAAAGATTCTGTTTCTCCATTCTCAGGACTCCTTTTCTGTACTACAACCAACTGTGTGTTCAGGTGCTACCTGGCCCTCTTTTTATTGTCCTGTGAGAAGTGGTGTTCAGGGAACCAGCACAAAAATGCTATTCCTGTAATAAACTGTATTTCATCTCTGATCCAGGATTTTTATGATTTCTACCAGCATCCACCAAACAGCACCAGGCTAACTTGTTAGCTAGCAAGTAGGGTAAAAACCACACATCCTTCACAGTTCTCAACAATCCTGATACTGGTATTTACCTTGGAAACATAGTGGTCTCTTTTCTGGAGTTTTGGTAAATAATGGAGAAATTTCATGTGCTTAAAATGATGGGTTTTCAGGATGTGTAAACAGTAGTTTTACTGTCATATTAAGAGGAGATAAAGATGTCTAGTATCTGACAGACTACCCCAATAAGCTCTTAGAGCTGCAAATACTATGGTGGGTTCATACAGACTAGAATGTGGCCTTCATTCAGGCCTGCAGATCCAGAATTCTATATTGTTTGGATCCTCAGAGTTGATACAGCTTAGAGAACTAATAAAACTCATAAGAAACTGATATGTGGTCTGCAATGCTGATTTGTTCATTTATATTAAAAAAACATAATTTCCCAAGCAGATCAGAAGTTTGCCAGAACAGACAGGTAAGCACAGTCTCTCCCCCATATGCAAATCAAGTATCATAATTAAAGTGATAATTAAATGTTCTCAATGGTTAGTATCATCAAATCTGATATATTAATGACCACTTTAGGTTACATTTTGGCTATTGTGAATATATCAATTATCAAGGCACCCTCTCTGGATAACGCTAAATATCTGTATATTTTACTTTGCAGGATTTCCTTCTTTAGAATCTCTACAGACCACTCATTCCCTTTCTGTGAATACCTTTTTCCTTCAGGCAAATTGAAGTTCAGCTCAATAGGTTTCATCTTTCCTTTGCCACAATCATTTTATAGTAATTTAATTTCATTGAAGATACAACTTTCACACGTTGGACTTAGTTCCCAAATCTTCAATGTCAGACGTTTACAGATAATCAAATGACTGGTTTTACCATTTGTGTTTCCACTCTTAATAGTTCTGAGTTACTTCATTTTATGTTCTAAGTACATGAAATTAGTTGTCTGTTATGTGGTTCTCCATTTTTGGTTTTTAAAGTATGAACCCTGGAGTCATCGTTGGAATCACCTGGGAACTGGCTAGAACTGCAGCATCTGAAAAGAAAATTCTAAGAGAGGAGCCCTGTAATCTCTGTTTTAAATCCCTCTAGAACTAGGTGATTCTGATGCACACTAGAGAACCACTGCACTGGTCAAATCCTATTAGATGATTACAGTGAATTCCAAAGGGTTGTTAGAATTATTGGAAAATATTCTATTTTACTTAATTCAATGTAAGTTGCCCATGGACCAGAGATTAAACTATTTTGTTGCGTATAAAAATCTTTTTTAATCTTTGTTATCATTGGGGAAAGCTAGATGAAGGATGTAGGGTCCCTTTCTACTATTTTTTATTTTATTTTATTGTGGTAATATATATTCAACATAATATATATGTTATTGTATACTTTCAAGTATACAATCCAGGGGTGTTTTATTACATTCACAATGTTGTGCTATCATCACCACCATCCATTCCCAAAACTTTTTTTATCACCCTAAACAGAAACGCTACACCCATTAAGCATTAACTTCTCATTCCCACCCAATCCCCTGCCCCTGGTAAACTGTAATCTACTTCCTGTCTCTATTAATTTGCATATTCTAGTTATTTCATATCAGTGAGATCATACAATATTTATTCTCTTGTGTCTGGCTTATTTCACTTCCCATGATGTCTTCAAGGTTCATTCATGTTGTAGCATGTATCAGAACTTCATCCCTTTATATGGCTAAATAATATTCCATTGTATGTATATAACACATTTTGCTTATCTGTTCATCCATTGATAGACACTTGGGTTGCTTCCACCTTTTGGCTATTGTGAGTAATGCTGCTATCTCTGCACTATTTTTACAACTTCCTGTGGGCCTATGATTATTTCAAAATAAAAATTAAAAAAAAAACAAAAAACATAAAATACCAAAACAACAAATATAAAAACAAAACAAAAAAATAAAAAGAGAAAAAAACAAAAATGTATAAGACAATGAACGGAAAATACTTTGACAAGGAAGTGCAATGCAAATTGTAAGAAATGGAAACAATCATGTTAAAGGCATATGGACCATGGCAGAAGCGTTAATGGGATCCACCAACCTTTTCTCTGTGTGGCTTAAACCCAGGTCACCACTGCTTTATTCATTTTCACTCAGCACAGATTTGTAATTATGCATGTAACAAATAAAGCACAGCCTTAAAAATATATAAATATATAATGAAGAGAACTTTAGTTTTATATAGAAAGGATAAGATGTTCTCATATCCTATAAATGAGAAAAAAAGGATGTTTACTAAGAAACCTGAGGTATATTGAAATCTCTCCCTTACTTTTGCTCTTCATACCAATGAGAGAGAAAAACACATCAGTTACAAAGATCTAGTGTTTACTTGGAATTGTATGATAAATAATAAATAATTGATAGTCTCCAAATAAAAAAATATTACCCAGAATGTAATTATATTAACAAAAACAAGTTTTTCAATTCATGAATATCAAAGTTTAGTATTCAAAAGCATTGGTATGAAACAAGAAAAAAAGACAACAGAAAAAATACAAAAAACAAAAAAGATAAAAAAAATAAAGAAAAAAATAAAAACATTAAAAAAAAAACAAAAGCATTGGTATAAGCTTCATAGATTTTCACTAACATGATTATGCTTCAAAGGATTAAAAGAACCAAGTGTTAGTGCTTGGATGATTTTTGTGTCAGTTCAGGTCCTATAAAGTGCAAATGCAAGATAGGATTAGCCATACAAAAGATTTATTAGGGAAATGTTTGTGAAGGATAAAGAGAAGTGTGGAGTAGTCAGGGAGAGGCATCAGACCACAGTGTAGGTCTGACATTAGTGCAAGCTAAGGGGGATGGAGAGAGAGGATGGTAGAAGTCTCAGACTACAGTACAGTTCTATGTACGTTTGGGACAGGTTGAAGGGAGGGCTTGCTCTTTAGAGGAGTCCTGGCATCCTGCAGCAAAGGGGCTGCGTTAGTGATTTTATTGTGCTCAAACATTGACCGGGAGCAACCCAGGGGAAGTAGGGCCTCAGTTCAAACACTCTGTTGAATCCAGAGGGCTGGGGCGGTCCATCAGCTCTGCACCCTGCTATAAGAGAACAGTGCATTTTCACAGCCACCAGAGTTTTCAACCAAGTGATTTCAAAAACATGAAATGCCTAATTATGAAAGCAGTATATGCTGTGCCTGTTCAAACTCCATAGTTCTCAAGACATAGTGATGTCACACTTCAGCTCTTCCAAATCATGTTTCTCATGCTTGGAGATCCCTGAAATGAATACAACAAATGGTTATTAAGACGTTTTTTAAGGAATTCAGTACTAAAAATTTAAACTTACTTTTGAAAGACAATAAAGATTTTTAATAGTATAGGTTGAGATCACAATATTCTAATGTACTGTGTGGTGAAATTACATCCAATAAAATATCCAATGTAATTCTTTCACCATTCATGTGGTGTGCTGTACATTTCAGGACACAAAGCCCCATCTCAGGTCTGGCAGTGCCAAGATACAGATACTATCCAGAGCTCTATGGTGATCCACATGTGCATTCAGCAGCCATCAACGACATTTTTAATAGGAGAGCATACTGTGTGGTCCCTTTAAAGAGCAAAGCTAACACCTTTATGAAATCTTACCAACTTTCCTGTTAGTGAACCAAATGTGATTTTCTCTTCAGGCAGCAAAAGAAAATAAAGGGGGGACAACAGTGAGAGGTTTTCTCCACTCCAGACTTTTCTAACACAAAACAAAGCTTTAATTATATAAGTGAAAATTTCTGAAAAGAACTTAATATTTATCACTGTTTCCACCTTAACCTCAGCTACTAATTAGCATCCTTTGACAAGTAAACTTTGAGACTCTAGCTCAAGTCAAAGCTTGTATTTCCAAAACTTTCTTCAAGTGTTGTTGGTGCTTTCTAAATATGTTCACTGAAAACAACAACAGAAGGTAATGCTAGATTGTGGGGAAGGTATTAATTTTCTTTGTCTAGCTTTTCAGTCAGTGAGGATAGATTTTAAATACTTTTCCATCCTCAAAAAAAAAAATCTCTACAAAAAGAAACAGATGGTCTATCCCGCCCATCACACCTGTTTTACTGGTTACTCTTAGATAGACAAAGCTTCAAACACAAAGGACTCACACCGATTTACTAAATATATTGCATAATTATAATACACATGTACCTCTACAGAGGGTAAAGGAACTGAGGTGTTTTTTCATTTTTTAAAAAGTGCCATTGTCATTAATAAAAGAAGGTTTTACTTTAAAAGCGAAAAGCAGTCAACTGTATTTTGTTCTAATTATAAAAATAAAATATGTTCATTGTAATAATCTTAAGTAATGCAGAAAATATTAAGAATAAGGTAAAAACATTCAAATTTTCACCACCCAGATATAGTCACTATTAATATTTTGAATAACATACTTCCAGGAGTCTCACAACATATAGGTTTATGGAATTAGGATACTATTATAGGTTCATGGAATTAGGAGAATATTATACTGTAATCTGCTTTTTAAACAATTTGTATTAGGTCCTGTACATCTTTCTATGTCAAATACAGACCTTAATAATCATTTTTGATGGCTACATAGTATCCCATTGTGTGGCTATACAATAATTTATTTTACAAATTTCTTAATGATCAATGATTAGGTTTTTTTTAATTTGATATGCAAAGTTCATATATCTGTAAAATATTTTGGAGCATTTATTTTGTTCTCTTATTGGAACAAATAACTAGTAGGGTCATTAAATTAAACCTTATGTACTTTTCAGCGATTGCTATTACTTGACAAATTGTTCTCCAAAAGTTTTGGACCTAGATATACTCCTATCAACATTACCAAAGAGTATCTTCTCACCAACCTACCAACCAGGGGACATTTGACAGGTTAAAAAAAAATCAATAGATGAAAAATAGTATCTCAATGTTATACCTACTAACATTTCTTTAAATACTTCTGAAGTTAAGCATACTTTCATTTGCCTATTGGCCATTTGTATTAATTTTGTCCTTTGCCCAAATTTCTTTTAGATAATATTTTTTGTTGACTTGAAGATCTCACTGTATATTAGACTACTAAAGGAACTGCTTTATTTACACCCTGTTTTGGAAGGCCAAAATTTAAAACCTTACTCCTAAATATTCAGGCAAATTACTCACATTTTGTTAAGAAAAAATTGCATATTTTTAGGACACAATGATTCAAAAGATTTTTTTTGCTTCTCTTAAAAGAGAATTCAGCTGACAGTTGTAAAAAGGATTTATTTGAGAATAATTTCCAATAGGCTTTATTTGACAAATTCAGTTATTAACTGGTGGTAAAATCAAGGCAAACCAAAGAACACAAAACTAATTTATATTTGTGGGCACATTGTTTTCAGTTTATAATCTCTGTGAATTCTTCTTTCACACTCTAAAATGGCAGTACGTAATGTCTATTCTCTGTATCATTTACAGAAAAGAACTGGAACTCAAGTGTTATTAGCACAACAGCCTGCTCACTTTGTTAAAGTCACATAGCCACCTGTGTACTCAGTTATACTGTAATTAGATACTCGGCATCACACCCAGGAGAGTAAGCCATTCTAAATTAATGCCTGATTATCATCCTTTTTTGATGTAGAATTAATGAATAATTCTTAGGCACTGTTGATTGCGTAGCTAGAAATGTGTAATTTGTTTAAACTTTCTTTTCACACATTGTGTATGGAAAGTGTGGGTTTGCAATTGATTCCAAATAAACTTGTGTATGAAAACTTAATAATAAGAAGCTGTCCTCATTCTCTGTGAGCCAGAGAAGATAAGTAAGTGCCATCCTCCCAGGTTTGCAGGGAAGGGTCAAATAGACCAGAAATTTAACACATGTGGGTTTAGTCCCAGTGTGTAGATTTTTTTTTGTTGTTAAATTTTTAGGGAAGCGGCTGTGGCTCAATCAGTAGGGCTCCCGTTTACCATATGGGAGGCCCCGGGTTCAGTTCCCGGGGCCTCCTGGTGAAGGCAAGCCCGCCCGCACAGTGTGGTTAGCTGACCCAGAGAGCACAAGCAGCAAGGGGGGGATAAATGAATAAATAAATAAAATCTTTAAAAAAAAAAAAGAAAAAAAAATTTTTTTTAACCCACCAAGGATGTAATGCAACATATGCAGATTTCCTGTATATAGAAACAATGACTAGGGAATTGGGCTTAAATTCTGGGTTACTAAGGAACAAATCTAAAACAGAATTTCTTAGTCTTAATTAGTTGCCAAAAGAACACATCTCAGGGAGAGAGGAACCAAATTATTTAATCAACTCTCCTCCCACCCCTTTTCAGTGGAAAGCATGAGTTATTTACTCAATGTGCATGTCTGTGACACAATATTCTGCTTTGAAAAGGAAAATAGTATTCACCCAGGTCAATCATCAATTGAAAAATAAAAGCGAGAATTTCTTCTTCCTTTAACTCTAATTGTCTCCTTAGGGAGAGGGCAGGGTTGTCAAACTTTTGTGTAAAATCAAGATTAAAGGTGACTTGTATGTGTATAAAACCCTACCTTGTCATATATTCACAACTTGCTTCATGAGGATATCTTGTTTCCTAATTATATTGTAAACTCCTTTTGGGCAAGGATTGCATCTCATAATTTTCTTGAATTTTCTCACAGCCTAAATACAACAAATATTTTTTTAAAGATTGCTTTACAAGTCTTCAAATAAATGAGCAATAAATATCTAAACCAAGTTTGTGACAAAATTTATTCAAAATAAGAGATAGTGTCTTGAAGAAGATATTATAAACTCTATTAAAGAACTCTGCAAGACAAGGTTTATTTGAAAATAATTAAAGACATTTTTAATAGTTTTCATAGTGTATAGTAAACATCCACTGAAAATAGGTCATTATATATTCTATGTGTTCAGTGTACGTGCATGTGTGTATGCACACATTCTCTTTTTTTTTTTTTTTTTTTTTTACAGCTAGATCTTTATTTTAAAATCTGATTTGCCAATTTAGCGTTTTCCACCAACTCGGGGAGCAGAAACCTTCACAGGCTTCACAATCTTTTGTTTAGGTGCTGCCTTTGTGGGAGCCTTAGCAGCAGCCATTGCTGTCTTTTTAGATGCCTGCTTAGCCTTTTTTGCTTCTTTGGCAGCCCTGATAGCTTGTTCTCACTGAGCCTTTCTAACTTCAGGTTTCTGATTCCTCTTGTCCATAATATCAGCCAGGGATGCACCAGTGATAGCCCTCTGGAATTTGACAGCACGGCGAGTTCTCTTTTTTTGAATTTCTTCTGATTGTCCCTTTTTATGCTTTCTTCTGTAGAGGACAGTCCAGTTTATCTGCCGAGGGTTCCTCTTGGAAAGGAATGCCGATTCACATTTTGCATTAAGAAATTGGAAAACCTTCCCATCGGTCCTGGCATAGCGCCTCCCATGTCCAGGATAGATCTTGTACCCACTGAAACTGCAGAGCTCAACCTTCATGGTTGCAGACGCTGAAGAACAAGAAAGATGGCGGAAAAAAAAAAGCTGCACACATTCTCTATCATAGTTGAAAATCAATTTTAGTCCCAGATGTGATAATCAAGACAAAAGAAACACAGCATTTTATAACACTGTGATTCTCAGGAATATATTATTAAGAACCTTTAGTATCCTTGCAAAAATAATCAAATGGAAATTTGACCATTAGCTATTTGTTCTTTCATAAATAGCTATCATTAGACACATATATAAAGCTAAACTGGAACTTCAAGTTTTGTCAGCCTCCCATTTTAACTACAATTCTTCATATTCAGAGGACCCAGGAGTATCTACATTCCTGAAATACACAAACACACACACACCTGCTTCCAGATAACAGATATTAAAAGACATATATTGCATGCTTTTTTTTTTTTCAGAAGTGTTTCATTTAGATTCCTATATAAATCAGTAATAATTTGAAGATTTCATAATGATTTGCAGTAATGTCACTATCCTATATGGACCTTTAATAATGGATAATAAAGATGTGAATGCTTTGTTAAATGCATAATAGTCTTAGATTTTAAAAACAATTTTTATGGTATAACAAATTAATTTCAATAAACATCTAGATTGGTCTACATAATGAATTATAAGTTAATTATGCACAAAACAGATTGACTGAATTTGAACACCAAACCTCTAAAATTTAAAAAGTAGGCAGTGATTTTTATAACTTCCACAGTTTAATACCGTGAATATTTCCAAGCATATATTTTGGTGGTCAGGAATTTTTTTAAATGGGAATCTACATGGCACACAGAAAAAAAGGTAAGAAAACCAATGATTTGCATGATCCATATTTGCCCAAATAGTCCATTCTCTGTCAGCCAAACACATTCAGTTTTTCTGATTTCTTAGAACAAACAATCTCAATGATATGAATAATTACTAGGGACTTATGTGCTAAGTGCTGTGCTAGTTCAATGAGTCATTGAAACAACACTATGAAATAGGTATTACTAAAGCCATTTTACAGATGAGAAAACTGAGGCTTAGGAAAGTAAGTAACTTCCCCAAGGACATAGAGCTAGTGAATGAAGCATCTGAGATTCATATCTAGCTGGTTTAGCTTCATAGCCTATTCCCTTAGCTCCTATACATTACTTCAAAAAATACTTATTGAGCATATTCTATGTGTCAGATACACTACTAAGTGCTGATGATAAAGTGGTCAATTAGATCATTTCTTACCCAAGGGGATTACAATCTAGCAAAAGAGACATACAACTAAAAAGTAAAGTCAAATGACTAAACTAATTACACATTTGTGTGAAGGGGTACAGCATAGGTATGTGCCTCCCAGGGGCTGTGTTGAGTCAGATGTTCCTTCTTGACATCACTGGGTCATCTATTTCATGCAGTAGCATCTTTTGGTATCCTGCTGTCCTGCACTATCTCAGTTCTGAAGGAGACTGTTGTGACAGAACACAGGAAAATCTTGGATTTGTGTTACTCACAAATCTATCAGCTGGATCATCCCTGCAACCATAAAGGATGTTACAGGGAGATTTGGTTGGCGAGATGTCCAGGTTCCATATAAGAAACTCGCTACCTGCCTCAAGGGTTAAGCTGCTCCCCAAAGTGGCCAAAGTGGGTCTCAGGCTCACCTGCTGTACAGGGTCAGATTTTTGAGTTTGTACACCCGGAGAGATGGCTATCAGCTGATGAAGACAAATGGATTACTTTATCATTTTTTGGCTAATTTAGTAATTTTATGGGAGGCTCACCTTTGAATAAGGCAAGGGCCTTATTTTTTAAGAATATTCTTTAAGAATATAGTCAGTCAGACTTATGGACCTTTTTAACCTATAGACGGTTCCCACTCTTGGAGTATACACATCATGACATCAATGATACACAGAATTGCTTTTTTTTTGAGATACCAGGACCTTGTATATGGAAAGCCGGTGCTCAACCACTTAGCCACATCGGCTTCCCTGAGTTGGTTTTTTCATTTGTTTGCTTGTTGTTGTTGTTTTTTTTTTTATTTTTTAATAGGCACTAGGAACTGAACCCAGGACCTCCTTTGTGGAAAGCAAGCGCTCAACCGTTTAAGCCACATCTCCTCCCTTACAGAATAGCTTTTATTTCTTTTTTTTGTTTTGTTTTGTTTACAGAATAGCTTTTAATCACTTTACTTTAACAGATTATAAATATATTTTTTTTCCACTGGATGTCACCTTATACATAATTTCCATTATGCATTTCCATCGCCACCCAAGGAACCAAATCCAAATGGTCCCTACATGCGCTCTAGACATTAATGTCTTTGTAATATTTCAGGAAGTAACTCAAAGCATACAAACTATACAAAATCTTTCTCATCAGAATTTTGTCCTACTTGAGAGTTTTTACAAGATATGAGACCTTCCCCTGACCAACTTATAATTATAGAGTATAGGGATTGTGTAACTCTTCAGTTTCTTAATAGTTCCTAAAGTTGGCCTAGAGCAACATCAAGGTCTGCTTCATGTCCTTTAACAGAGGGCAGTTTCCTCTAACAGTGTTTGCTAGAGAGGGGTGTGCACCACTGGACAGGATAAATAACATGGAATCATATAGTGAAAATAGAAGTGGTTCAATTCCCTTGAGTTCTAAGGAAGTCTGCAGGCAGTCTCAGTTTGTTGCTCATGTTTTTTTTTTATCACTTTCTAATTTCTCCCACAACCCCCCTTTTTTCCCTAAACAAACAGAAACCAGGCTTCAGTCTTAAGAGCCTTTGGCAAGCCAAGGCATCTAGCCCTAACTAAATAGATTTTTTAGTTGTTTTCATGGAATTCATGTGGTTACCTTCCATTTGCATTTGTGGTAAGTGATACTGTTTTCCAATTAAAATACTTATTGGTTTTCATTTAACATAAAGTATTTAAATAAACAAAATGAGTCAATTAAAAGAAAAATTGGAAATGCTGCATTAACTTATAAGATAAACAGAAATAGTAGTCTTACTGACTTTTGAGTTGTCCGTTAAGGGACACTCCTTAGAGCAATGACACTTCTAACTCCACCCTGAGCCACCACTCTCAGTATTACCTGTCAACACTTGTTTCTGGGGGCCATGATCTTCTTCCCAGAATGACATGCCTTTTCCACTGGAACCTATAAGGAGACGGAGTGTGGCAAAGCTATCTTCCTTTTTTGTTCTCCAGACAACTGTCATGTCAGCTGTAGAGATGTATACTAATTCTTTCTTAAGGGTTGATACGATTTCAGAAGGTGAATTACAACATAGGAGGGGAATTTTGGTTAGGTTCTCTATATCCTGGAGTCCCAAAGGAAAAATACCTCAGATGTCAGGCTCTTCACAAAGGGAAGTCGGTCTCTTTATAGGCAACCTGGGTTTCTAGCCTCTCTTTCTTGGTCCTCAGATAAGCACCTTTCTGATTACCAGCCTTATTCTTCCATTCTTCCAGTATAAGCTAATTATTACCCACAGGACAGGGTTTCACTATCTGGATCTTTTCCCTTTCAACTTCATTTCCTACCCTGACATTAGTAAGGCCTTCATCTTAATTAAAGAGTAGTTAATGAAAGAAGTCTAATGCAGACACATGTGGACAAAGCAACATTTTGACTTGGATCTGAAAACTTCAAGGAAATCCTAGCACATATCTGATTCATAATTCTTTCTCATGTTTATTCTGTCACATTTTGTTTTATTAATGGGGGGTTCATTCCTTGCTTCCCCTGGATTTCCGATTGAAGGCTAATTTTAGTACTCAGGTAGCTCAAATAGGTTAGCTTTTTGTTTGCATAAATATTTCCTACTCAAGGTTGGCTAAATAATGTATTGCATGGGGTTAATACATGTGATCGAGAACCACTGTTACATGACAGTTCTGAAGAATATTAAATTATGGCTGGGTGGATGCTCATGATACAGTAAATGGAGGAGGAGATTACAAAACAGTATTTTGGTACAGTAGTAATTTTTAAAAAGCATTAGATATACATATACAATTGACAGATATATAATTGGAAGACTATGCCATAATGCTTGTTTTAGTTTTCTCATTGCTAAAGCCAACACAATACACTGAGATGGCTTGAGCAATGGAAATCCTTGGCTTTTCTGTCACATGGCAATGCATGTGGCAACCTCTCCTGGCATCTGTCTTCTCTTCAGGGTTCCATTGACTTTCAGCTTCTGACAGCTCCCTCTGGCTTTCTCTCTCTGTGACTTTCCTATAAGGCTTTCAGTAATAGGATTAAGACCCATCCTGATTCAGCTGGGCCACACCTTAACTGAAGTAACCATCAAAAAGTCTTATTTACAAGAGTTCACACCCACAGGAATTAAGTTTAAGACCAAGTTTTCTTAGCACCAAACCACCACAAAGTTATCGATGGTTTTTGTTTTGTTGTTGTTTTGTTTTTGTTTTTGAGGTACTGGGGCTGGGGATGACTAAGGATTGAACCTGGGAACTCATATGTGGAAAGCCTGCACTCAACCACTGAGCCACATTGGCTTCCCTGAGCTGGCTTTTTCATTTGTTTTGCTTGTTTGTTTTTGTTTTTGTTTTTTTCAGGAGGCACTGGGAACCAAACCTGGGACCTCCCATGTGAGAGGTGGGCACTCACCTGTTTAAGCCACATCTGCTCCCCCATCAATGGTTCTTTAGCTAGAGGGATTATGAGGGCTTTTATTCTTTATACTCTTCTACATGTTCTTTTTTTTTTTTAAGATTTTATTTATTTATTCATTTATCCCCCCCTTGCTGCTTGCGCTCCCTGGGTCAGCTAACCACGCCATGCGGGCGGGCTTGCCTTCACCAGGAGGCCCCGGGAACCGAACCCGGGGCCTCCCATATGGTAAATGGGAGCCCTACTGATTGAGCCACAGCCGCTTCCCAACATGTTCTTAATTTTCATACTGAATTTATATTGTGTTTAAAATTTGAAAAATTAAATTTAAAATAGAGTTCATGTAAGAAAAAAAAAGTTCTCCTTTTCAGATGTTTTCAAGATGAAGTCAATACCACCTAAAATGGTATCTACTTCAAGCTAGGGCTCTTTGAGAAATTTCTTTTTTTTTTTCTCTGCTGAGAAAGGGACAGCAAAGCCCCAGTTAGCTCTGAACCATTCCTGATGAAGACAAACAGTCTTAGGAGAGATGTTGGGTCAACAAATCACAACAGATTTAGCTGATTTCCTTAGCACTAGGTTAACTAAAACATTTTTTCCTTAGGGAAGTGGATGTAGCTTAAGTGGTTGAGTGTCTGCTTCCTACATGGAAGGGCCAGGGTTCGATCCCCAGTGCCTCCTAAAAACAAAAAGCAAAACAACAAACAAACAACTCAGAGGCTCAAACATGGCCTCTTTCTAAGCCAAACTCAGCATATAAATGCACTACCTTCCCCCTGGCATGGGACATGTCTCCTGGGGATAAGCCTCCCTGGCACTGAGGGATTATTATCAGCCACCAACTAGCAATACATCTGGAAAAAGACCTTGACAGAAAGGGAGAAATATTAAATAGAAATGAGCTTTTATAGCTAAGAGATTTCAAAGTGAGTCAGAAGGTCATTATAGAGGTTACACTTATGCACAACTCAACAGGATCTCATTGACTGCCACTGTAAACAGTGCCTCAAATAGCAGTTCCTGAGGGCTCTACAGACATCTAGACAATATAAGCAGGGAAGACAAACTCAGGAATTCAGCACCCTGTCATTGGGCCTTACTCTGGAATTTATGCTCCACAGTGTAACAGAGTCAGACTCATTTACACATGGCTCTTCTGCCCCTTTTATTTGAACCTATAATTAGCACTATACTTGTTAAATATATGTCCGAGAGACTTAAATCTTTGGTCTGTTCATATGCTAGTTGAGTCCCAAATCTCAGCAGAGTTACAACACCTACTCTGCAGTTCATTGGACTCACCCAGGACAAATAACAAGGGGATGATGATGGACAATGCCCATCCCAAGGAACAGAGAATGTCTGCATCTGCAAGCAAAATAGTTACATTCATCTGCCCATGGGACCTAAGCCCCCTCTCAAGTAGAAACAGAGTGGACATCACCATCCTAAAATACTCAAGATTGGGGAATGAACAGTGTACTAAAGTAGACTTATTACTCTATTATACAGACTTATTATTTTAGCAATGGAAGAACTTTTATCACTGATATAAAGGCATTGGCCACCAGAGACTCTGAGGGGAGGGAGAGGGAAAAATAGGTGTAATGTGGGGGCATTTTTGGGACATTGGAATTGTCCTGCATGACACTGAAATGAAGGATACAGGCCATTATATATTTTGTCATAACCTACAAAACTGTGTGGGATAGAGTGTAAATTATAACATAAAATATAGTCCATGGTTAATAGCAATGCTTCTAATTTTCAGTGGGAGAAGGGAGTAAGGTTCATACTCTACCTGTAAATCAGAATGGGAAAGGAAATTTTACTTTGATTTAAAAAAATTCTCCTAGATGCTTTTTATATACCTTCACTTTGCTAATTACTGTTCTATAATATTTTGTTGTCCTTTATTGAATATTTAGATTGATGTAACAAGCAACTACCTATAAAAAACTTTACTATATTCTGCTAAACATTGTTATTACTATCTAGCCTCCATTCCCCTGTTCTCTCTTCCTAATTGTCCTCTAACTTCCTTCCATGTTTCCACATCCATGTACTTCAGGGAAAGCTAACTTCATCTCCAGCTTCAGAAATATGCCTGTTTGACTTAAGGGCAATCCCAATCCCTTGCAACAGTGACTGGTTTAGGAATTAAGCCTAGGCAAATCTTCTTTGTGGCATTCCTATTGGCACAAGATTAGTTCAGGAATGAGCATGAAAGCCAGTGTGAGCCAGTGAGATTCCAGGAAAAGTTTGCCAGGGGCTGCTGGGAAAGAAATCTCTTTGCTGTTAGGGGAAAGCCACCAGAAGAGACATGTTCTCTTTCTCAGGAAGTCATTGTGTGCTGTTGTGAAGCGTCGAACTTTCCAGCCTCTCTCCCAATGAAGGCCTGAAAATGAAGCTCCCTAGAGAAAAGGGTACAAGTGAGGGACTTTCAGGGACTGCACTAACCAACCCTGAAATCCTTCCTTGTTTCTAAAGTACCCATTACATATATTTCCTTACTCTATAGGTCAGTAAAAGTTTTCATTTCTTCCAGCTAAAAGCATACTGATACATTATACCTATATAATATTGAAGAATTCTTCAAAATATATTGTTTATCATCTCACTTATCACATTTATCATGATTTTAGTGTGAACTGAGTTTCACTTCATAGGTTGAAACGAATAAGAAACATAAGTTGCTTTAGTCTCTAAAACTTTATCACCTGAAATAGCATCTGTTTTGGTTTCCTTAGCTGCTCAAGCAAATACCATGAAATGGGTTGGGTTAAACAATGGGAATTTATTAACACATGATTGAGGCTAAAAGAAAATCCGAATTAAGGTGTTTTTTTTTTTTGTTTTTGTTTTTGTTTTTGTTTTTTATTTGTATGAAAAGGTTTTTTTGTTTGTTTGTTTATATTTCTCAATTAAATGTAATGGATACATGTAAATTTTTTTGTTGTAATTTTGTTTTTTGTTTGTTTTTTTTTTGTGTGTGTGAATCAAACAATATATTACACAATATATTTGGTTCATAGTAATGCATTCATACAGTATTTGTGCTTTGTGTCTGGCTTGCTTCACTCAACATAATGTCCTCCAGATTCATCCATGTTGCCATATGCTTTATGACTTCATTTCTTCTTACAGCTGCATAATATTCCATCGTGTGAATAGACCACAGTTTGTTTATCCATTCATCTGTTGATGGACACCTGGGTTGTTTCCAACTTTTGGCAATGGTGAATAATGTGGCTATGAACATCGGTGTGCAGATGTCTGTTCATGTCACTGCTCTCAGTTCTTCTGGGTATATACCCAGTAGTGGTATTGCAGGGTCACGTGGCAAGTCTATATTCAACTTTCAAGGTGTTTTTTTGTTTTTTGTTTTTCAAGGTGTTTCCAAGGCGATGCTTTCTTCCTGAAGACTGGTGATCTGAGGCTGGCTGCCTGTGACCATTGGACCTTAGCTTGTCACATGGCAAGGCATGTGGCTGCATCTCTTGGTCTCTCCTTTCCCTTCTGTGTTCCATTGATGTTCAGGTTCTGGCTATTCCTTCTGTGGCTTTCTCTTCTTCTGTCTGAATTTTATTCCACTTATAAAGGACTCCAGTTAGAGGATTAAGACCCATCCTCACTGAGGTGGGCCACACCTTAACTGAAAATCTCAGCAAAAGGTCCTACTTACAATGGGTTCACACCCACAGGAATGGATTAAGTTTAAGAACATATTTTTTCTGGGGTACATTGAGTTCCAAACCACCACAGCTTCTTAAATAGCAATTCTAAAAGTTTCCATTAAATACAGCATGATAATATGGTTGGATTTTACTAGATAAAGGCTTTTAGCAATCACCTTTAAAATGCCAATGATCTCAAAGTAAATCTCAATAATGGAAGTTGTACTTAAAGTACGTTTTACCTATAATGTCCTTGAGATCTAATCTTAAAATATCAATGCTGATAAGAACTGATTAAAATACACTTCTTTGTGAATAATTTATAAATCATATCATCAAGCTGAAGAATTACAATAGAGACATTTTAATAATTCTCCATAGTAACAATAGAAAATAATTTATGTTTTTTTATAAATGGTGCCTTTTCAAATAATTCCCTCAAGTTTCTTAAAAAATATATTTTAAAATAACATTAAAACCATAAAAACAAGGGCAGTTCAAATTCTTAAAAAGGAACTCACCTTTTTGCCTCTTTGAATAATTTTCACATTTTGTTTTGTAACTTGTGTGCCTAGGAAATCAGTACCTTTAGGATATGGGGAGAGGAGGAGATGATAAAAAGCAGATGCAAGGTAATTACACAATTATTATAGAGGAAATATAACTGAACTAGAAATATATGTTTTTGACAATTACTTAGGTGCCAGAATAATTGTGGAAAACCTGTGCTACATTTCAAAAGAAAAATCTTCTGCCCTTCAAAGATCCTTCTTTGGGGGTTTCCACTTTCTCTCCATTAAACTCAGCACTATTTATCTTGCAGACTACAGATCCATAGGCACTTTGCCATCCATCTTCCATTATTTACTTATATTTAATTTGCTAGATTCCTACATTCCTACATATTATAATAGCATGTGGCCACAGAGGAAATAAAGTATCTAGGCCAGCTGAATATTGATAATCTAGGTTTAAATTGATTTGTATTTTGTTGACATGAAAAAAATAAGAAAAAGAAATAGTTGCATCAAAAGAGAAAGCTCTTAAATTAAGGGAAAAATGTACTAAATTAGCTATTTTTGTGTGGGTGAGATTTTAAAATGGAAGGCAAGGTCTAAACAATTAATATGACCTGATTTGGAGGAACTGTTTCTAAAAATCTAAAAACATTTAATCCAATAAGACTTTGTTTATGGAGTCTTTTTTTTTTTTTTTTTTTTTTTTTTTTTTAATAGAAGTATTTGTTTAATATGGAAGCCATGCAAAATATAGGACGAACTCCCGGAGGGGAGGCTGAGCATGGTCAGGACAGGCTGATAGAGGTGTGAGGCGATGTGTTTATGGAGTCTTGTAAACAAAATATTTAAGTGAATCAAATTTTGGCTGAAATAAAATATCTGGGTATATTATTATCTTTCAACATTGCCATGGTTGATTTATTGAGGCAGAGAAAAGAAAAACCATGTACTGAGTAATTTTGTGTCATTACTGGGTATCAGATTAAAGTATGTTGTCTGATTTAAATGGATTTAAAGTTAATGAATACAAGGAACTACTGTGAAGGTCCACTTCTTCATACCAAAATGATAACATTAGGCACTCATAAGAACCAGGTTGGGCAGGGAAAAAGTTAAGTGATCTAGGTAAAAACACTTTTGGGGGAAAGCACAAGAAGAAAAGAAACCTGACCACTTGTATAAAATGAGTGCTTCCAAGCTCTTCTCTTAGAGGTAGTGAGTTGACTATTTGGGTGGGATGATAACTGGCTCCATTGCAATGAATTTGTTATGCCATTTAATACTTTTTAAATGGAAGCAAACTCAAGCCATGAAATATTTGTTCAGTTTTCCTAAAGCTTAGATGCTTACTTGAATTCTAAAAAATCACCAGTGAACTTGACTGAAAATAGATATATGATAAATGTATTCAATCCTCCTGTGTAAGTTCAGAAGTAAATTTTTCAAGATAGACAGAAATGGGGATCTGCATATTTGAAATCTGAAGAAACTCCAGGGAATCTTATGGTGCCTGACAATTTCATTTTTGTCCAGTTAAGAAATAGGAGAAAGTCCTTGAATATTTTTTATTTCTACAGAGGAAAAATTGAGGTATAAAAGTTTGACAAAAGTAGAAAGCTACTAGCCAAATATTAAAAAAAAATATATTATAACATTACATTTTGAAGAATTCAATATTTCAACAGAATTTTTATTTTGACAAATTTGTAATAGAGGATATTACCCAAACATAACACATTTAGATTAGGTTTACAGTCCATCTACTGAATAGTTTTGTTCATTCTTTCAACAAATATTTACTGAATGCTTATTGTGAGCCAAGCATATTCTAGACACTGAGTATAAATTTCTGAACAAACAAGGTTCCTGTTTCATGGAACTTAATTAATAGGTTGGACTTCATTGGCACTTGTGTTAGCCACATAAAGACTTGTTAATTAAAAAAAAAAATGGTATGCTCTATCATCTATCTATCAATTTTCTAAACTTTTGAAAACAGATTATATACATCATGTTCCTTGAAGACTTAATACTTCCATGTATGTTTCTTAAGAACAAGGATATTCACATATGTAACCACATTAAGAACAGTTATCAAGTTCAATATTTAACATTGATATAAACATACAGTCCATATTCCAAACTTTTTAATTGTTCCAATAATCTTATTTTGGGTGTTTTCTCCTCCATTATTAGCTGTAGTCCAGGATCATGTATTGCACACACATAGCTCTCTTTTTTTAATTGTGGAAACATATATACAACAAAATTTCCCATCTCAACCACTCCCAAACATAAAATTTAGTGGGATTAATCATGTTCACAATGTTGTGCTACTCTCACCACTGGCCATTACCACAACTTTTCCATCACCCCAAACAGAAATCCTGCACCCATTATGCATTAATTCCACATTCCCCCCTCACCCTTTCCTCTACCCTACCTACTCCACCCTGGTAAACTGTACTCTTCTTTCTGTCTCTATGAATTTGCATATTCTAGTTATTTAATATAAGTGGTGGAATCATACAGTATTTGTCCTTGTGTCTGACTTATTTCACTTAATATGATGTCTTCAAGGTTCATCCATGTTGTAGCATATATCAGAATTTCATTCTTTTTTATGGCTGAGTAATATTTTATTAATGGTGTATTAGTCAGCCAAAGGGGTGCTGATGCAAAATACCAGAAATCGGTTGGTCTTTATAAAGGATATTTATTGGGGGTAGAAGTCCACAGTTACCAGGCCATAAAGCCTAAGTTTCTTCCCTCACCAAAATCCATTGCCACGTGTTGAAGCAAGACAGCTGCTTACGTTTGCCAGGGCTCAGGCTTCTTGGGTTCCTCTCTTCCCAGGGCTCCATTTCTCTCTGGGCTTAGTTCCTCTGGTTCCTCCACAAGGTCAGCTGTAGACCATGAGGCTCTCTAGGCTTTGCTTCTCTCCACAAGGCCAGACTATCAGGCGAATGGCTTGTCTCTATCCCGGGGCCTTCTCTCCTTCCTCAAGGCCAAGCTCTTTTACTTCCCAGGGCTCCAGCTCAAGACTCCAACATCAAAAGTGACCCAGCGAGCACAAGCAGCAAGGGGGGGATAAATGAATAAATAAATAAAATCTTTAAAAAAAAAAACTGCTTCAACTCTGTTCTTTGCCATGCCTTTTATATTTGATTCCCACCCTACCAAGGGGTGGAGCTCTACGCCCTACTGACGTGGCCCAGTTAACATCCTAATCATAACTTAATCAGGCCCAGATTAGCAGACCACTTTACAAGCACTATCCAGTATCTATTTTTGGAATTAATAATTACATCAAACTGCCAAACTGCTACAAATGGGTATATAACACATTTTGTTTATCCATTCAATTGTTGATGGACACTTGGATTCTTTCATTTTTTGGCAATTGTAGATAACACTGCAATGAATATTGGTATACAAATACCTGTTTGAATCTCTGCTTTCAATTCTTTTGGGTATATACCTAGAAATGGAATTGCCAGGTCATGTGGTATTCCATGATTAACTTTTTGAGGAACTGCCAAATTGTTTTCCACAGTGGCTTACATCATTTTATATTCCTACCAACAATGTACAAGGGTTTCAATTTATCCACATCCTCGCCATCACTTGTTATTTTCTATTTTTTTAAATAACTGCCATTCTAGTGGGTATGAAGTGGTATCTCATTGTGGGTTTTTTTGTTGTTGTTGTTTTGTACATTTAATAATTGAAAATATAGACAATTAAAAACCAAAATGTAAACACAGATGAATAAATACATACATTTCTCAATTAAATGTACTGGATACATATAATTTTTTTTTGATCAAACAATATGTTACACAATATACTTGGTTCATAGTAACGCAATCATACAGTATTGGTCCTTTTGTGTCTGGCTTGCTTCACTCAATGTAATGTCCTCCAGGTTCATCCATGTTGTCATATGCTTTACGACTTCATTTCTTCTTACAGCTGCATAATATCCCATCGTGTGAATAGACCACAGTTTGTTTATCCATTCATCTGTTGATGGACACCTGGGTTGTTTCCAACTTTTGGCAATTGTGAATAATGTTGCTATGAACATCGGTGTGCAGATGTCTGTTCATATCACTGCTTTCAGTTATTCTGGGTATATACCCAGTAGTGGTATTGCCGGGTCACATGGCAAGTCTATATTCAATTTCTTTAGGAGCTGCCATAGTGGCTATACCATTCTGCTTTGCCACCAACAGTGAATAAGTGTTCCTATCTCTCCACATCCTCTCCAACACTTGTTCTCTGTCTTTTTAATAGTGGCCATCCTGATAGGTGTGAAATGATATCTCATTGTAGTTTTGATGTGCATTTCCCTAATCATGAGTGATGTTGAGCATTTCTTCATGTGTTTTTTGGTCATTTGTATTTCTTCTTTGGCCAAATGTCTATTCAAGTCTTTTGCCTATTTTTTAATTGGGTCATTTGTCATTTTATTGTTGAGTTGTAACATCTCTTTATATATCCTGGATATTAAACCCTTACCGGATATGTGATTTCTAAAAGTTTTTTCCCATTGAGTTGGCTGCCTTTTCATCTTTTTGACAAAGTCCTGTGAGGTGCAAAAGTGTTTACTTTTGAGGAGGTCCCATTTATCTATTTTTTCTTTTGTTGCATGTGCTTTGGGTGTAAGGTCCAAGAAACCACCACCTACTACAAGGTCTTGAAGATGTTTCCCTACATTTTCTTCTAGTAGTTTTATCGTCCTGGCTTTTATTCAGATCTTTGATCCATTTTGAGTTGATTCCAGTATAGGGGGTGAGATAGGGGTCCTCTTTCATTCTTTTGGTTATAGATATCCAGCTTTTCCAACACCAATTGTTGAAGAGACTGTTTTGTCCTGTTAACATGGACTTGGTAGGTTTGTCAAAAATCAGTTGACTGTATAGCTGAGGGTTTATTTCTGGGTTCTCAATTCTATTCTACTGATCAATGTGTCTATCATTATGCCAGGACAATGCTGTTTTGACCACTGTAGCTTCGTAATATGTTTCAAGGTCAAGCAGTGAAATTCCTCCCACATCGCTCTTCTTTTTTAGAATACTTTTGGCTATTTGGGTGCATTTACCCTTCCAGATGAACTTGGTAATTGCCTTCTCTAATTCTGTAAAGTAACCTTTTGGAATTTAGACTGGTATTGCATTGAATCTATAACTCAGTTTGGGTAAGATTGACATCTTCATGATATTTATTCTTCCAATCCATGAACACGGAATGTCTTTCCATTTGTTTAGGTCTTTTAAATTTTTTTTTTTAGCATTGTTTTGTAGTTTTCTGCATATAGGTCCCATACTTCTTTGGTTAAATTAATTCCTAGGTATTTGAGACTTTTTGTTGCTGTTGAAAATGGAATTTTTCCCCTGATTTCCTCCTCAGATTGTTCAGTACTAGTGTACAAAAAACATTACTGATTTTTGTGTGTTGATCTTGTATCCTGCCACTTTGCTGAACTCATTTATTAGCTCAGCTAGCTTTGTTGTGGATACTTCAAGATTTTCTGACTACAGGATCATGTCAATCACAAACAGTGAGTTTTACTTCCTCTTTTCCTACTTGGATGCCTTTAATTTTTTTTTTTTTCTTGTCTAATTGACTTAGCTAGAACTTCTAATATTGAATAACAATGGTGACATTGGCCATCCTTTTCTTGTTCCTGATCTTAGAGGGGAAGCTTTCAACCTTTTCCCATTGAGTATGATGTTGGCTGTGGGTTTTTCATATATGCCTTTTATCATATTGAGGAATTTCCCTTTTATTCCTATCTTTTGAAGTGTTTTTATCAAAAAAGGATGCTGGATTTTGTTGAATGCCTTTTCTGCATTGATTGAGATGATCATGTGGTTTTTTCCTTCAATTTGTTACTGTGGTGTGTTACATTGATTGATTTACTTATGTTGAACCAACCTTGCATACCAGGAATAAATCCCACTTGGTCATGATGTATAAGTCTTTTGATATGTTGTTGTATTCGTTTTGTGAGTATTTTGTTGAGAATTTTTACATCTATGTTCATTAAAGAGATTGGCCTGTAATTTTCTTTTCTTGTAGTATCTTTATCTGGCTTGGGTATTAGGGTGATGTTGGCTTCATACAGTGTGTTGGGTAATTTTCCCTCCTCTTCAATGTTTTAGAAAAGTTTAAATGGGATTGGTGTTAATTCTTTTCAAAATGCTTTGTAGAATTCACCAGTGAAGCCATCTGGTCCTGGACTTTTCTTTCTGGGAGATTTTTGATGACAGATTCAATCTCCTTAAATGGGATTGGTTTGTTAAGTTCTTGTATTTCTTGTAGCATCAGTGTAGATTGATTTTTATTTCTAAGAATTTGTCCATTTCATCTAGGTTGTCTAGTTTGTTGGCATACAGTTTCTCATAATATCCTCTTACGATTCTTTTTATTTCTGTGGGGTCATTTGTAAGTTCCCCCTTTCATTTCTGATTGTATTTATTTGCATCTTCTCTCTTTTTTTTCTTTGTTAGTCTAGCTAGCGTTTTGTCACTTTTATTGATCTTCTCAAAGAACCAGATTTTGGTTTTGTTGATTTTCTCTATTTTTGTTGTTGTTCTTATTTTCATTTATTTCTGCTCTAATCTTTATTATTTCTTTCCTTCTCATTGCTTTAGGATTGGGTTGCTGTTCTTTTTCTAGTTGTTCAGTTAAATCTTTGGGTTTATCTCTTTCTTCTTTTTTAATATAGGCATTTAGGGCTATAAATTTCCCTTTCAAGACTGCGTTTGTTGGAAACAGATGTGGCTCAAGAGGTTCGGCGTCCGTCTACCATATGGAGAGACCGGGGTTCAATCCCCGGTACCTCCCGGTAAAAAAAAAAAAAAAGACTGCGTTTGCTGTATCCCATAAGTTTTGATACATTGTGTTCTTGTTATTATTTGTCTCAATATATTTGCTGATTTCACTTGCAATTTCTTCTTTGACCACTGCTTATTTAGGAGTATTTTGTTTAGCCACCATACATTTGCAAATTTACTTTTTTCTTGTCTATTATTGATTTCCAGTTTCATTCCATTATGATCTGAGAAGGTGTTTTGTATAATTTCAATCTTTATATATTTACTGCATTATGACCTAATATGTGGTCTATCCTGGAGAAAGATCCACAGGCACTTGAGAAGAATGTATAGCCCACTGAGTTTGGATGTAGTGTTCTGTATATGTCTGTTAGGTCTAACTTGTTAATCATATTGTTCAACTTCTCTGTTTCCTTGCTGATCTTCTGTCTAGTTGCTCTATCTAATGATGTGAGTGGGGTGTTGAAGTCTCCAACGATTATTGTAGAAATGTCTGTTTTGCCAGAGTTTGTCTCATGTATTTTGGGGCACCCTGGTGAGGTGCATAGATATTTATGACTGTTATATCTTCCTAGTTGTATTAGTCAGGGTTCTCTTGGGAAACAGAATCAGTAGGAGATATCTATCAATAATATGAAATTTTAAAAGAGTCTCTCACATGACCGTGGGGACTCACAAGTCCAGGTTCCTCAGGCAAGCTGCAAACCAGGGGCTCCGATG
>JAKSZT010046586.1:11794998-11926325 GCA_026826555.1 Tolypeutes matacus
GCCGAGTTGACACATTAGCCTAACCATCACACTAGTGGATTGTCCCTATTATTAATAAATAATGGCCTTCTGTATCTCTTATAACTTTTTTGCATTTCAAGTCTGTTTTGTTTGATATTGGTATAGCTACCCCTGCTCTTTTCTGGTTACTATTCACATGGAGTATCTTTTTCCAACCTTTTACTTTCAGCCGGTTTATATCCCTGGGTCTAAGGTGAGCTTCTTGTAAGCAGCATATGGATGGCTCATGTTTTTTTATCCATTTATCAGACTGTATTTTTTTATTGGGGAGTTTAATCCATTCACATTAAATGATATTAATGTAAATGTACTATTTACTTCCTCCATTTTATTTATTCTTTGGTTTTCATATGTCATATCTTATTTTTGTCTGTCTTTTTACTCTTTTGGTTATCCTTTCTGCAATTCTTTCTTCTATACTCTCCTCCAAGCCTCTATCTCCTCCCTTTTTCTTTCAGGTTCTAAGGCTTCCTTTAATATTTCCTGCAAAGGTGGGGTTTTTTTGCAAACTCTCTTAGTTTCTATTTGTTTGTGAATATTTTATACTCACCCTAATATTTGAAGGACAGTTTTGCTGGATAAAGAATTCTTGGCTGGCAGTTTTTCTCATTCAGTATCCTAATTGTATCATACCACTGTCTTCTTGCCTCCATGATTTCTGAAGAGAAATCTGTGCCAAGTCTTACAGGACGTCCCTTGTATGTGATGATTTGCTTTTCCCTTGCTGCTCTGAGAATTTTCTCTTTATCTTTGACATTTGAAATTCTGAGTAGTATGTGTCTTGGAGTAGGTTTATTTGGATTTATTCTGATTGGTGTATGGTGTGATTTTTGGACATGTAAGTTCATTTCTTTCATGAGGGTTGGGAAATTTTCAACTACCATTTCCTCAAATACTCTTTCTGCCCCCTTTCCCTTCTCTTCTCCTTCTGGAACTCCCATGACACATATGTTGTTGTGTTTTGTGTTGTCATTCAACTCTCTGAGCTCCTGCTCAATTTTTTCCATTCTTTTCTCTCTCTGTTCTTTTCTCTCTTCAATTTCAGCTGTTCTGTCTTCGGTATCACTTATTCTTTCTTCTGTCATCTCAAGTCTGCTGTTGTATGCCTCACATTTGTTTTTGATCTCAGCTATTGTGTCTTTTATTCTCATGAGCTCTGTTACTTTTCTGTTCAGGATTCCAAATTCTTCTTTGCGTTTGCTCAATGTCTTCTTGATGTCATTTATCTCTTTAACCATATTGTCTTTGAACTCATTAATTTTATTTTGGAAATTCATGTGCATCTTGCTGATTAGTTCTCTCAAATTCTGCACCTGTTCTGGGGCTTTGATATATTCCTTTTTTTGGACAATGTCTTCTATTTTCTTAGTATGGCTTGTAATTTTTTGTTGATATCTAGGGATCTGATTAGGATGTTGTGGCAGTTTGATGTAATTATGAATTCCAAAAATATAATTGGATCATGCTTATAAACTGATCTGTTAATCTGGGCATGATTAGGTTAGGATTAGGGCATTGAGCCCCACCCCTTGGTGGGTGGGGAATTGAATATAAAAGGAAAGGCAAAGGACAGTTGAAGCAGTCTTTTGAGAAGCAGTTTTGATGTTGGAAAGAAGGCCCCAGGGGAAGAGAAGCAAGCCATTTGCCTGATCGTCTACAGCTGAACTTGTGGAGGAAACAGGAGCTAAGCCCGGAGGGAAACGCAGCTCCTGGAAGAGAGGAAACCCAGAAGCTGAACCCTGGCAAACGCCGGCAGCTGTCTTGCTCTAACACGTGGCAATGGACTGTGGTGAGAGAAGAAACTTAACACTTTATGGCCTGGTATCTGTGGACTTCTACCCCAAATAAATACCCTTTATAAAGACCAACCCATTTTTGGTATTTCACATTAGCACCCCTCTGGCTGACTAATACAGATATAGTTTACTCAGATGCTCAATTTCTTTCTCTTTTGTAGGGATTTAGTAGCAGGCGGCTGTGGTTTACTACTGCTCTTTGATTCTTAGCTCAACCTAGAATGTTAGGATTGTCCTGCTGGTTGCTCAAAACTGGGCACTGGGCCCAGTAATTGGTTGTAGAGTCACTTCCTAGGGCCTTGGGCAGGGAGGCTATAGAGGCCAGAAAAAGCCTCTCCTACTTATTTTTTATTTTCTTGCGTGCACTTCCTTGGTCTGCCAGGAGATGGCACTCTTTGGCAGCTTTCAGTTCAATGCCTGGTCAGAGTGTATTTGCTGCAACACAGACCAGATCAATGTGATAGAGCTTCCTGTCTGGAGGCTAGGAGACTTGTAATTCAAACTTTCTCTGAGACAGTTCTCTAGTCTTCTCTGGCAGCACCCTCTCTTTTCCTGGCTAGGAAATATTCCACTCCCTTCTGAGTCCTCAGCAATCAGTCCCTGTTAGTAGAGGAGGAGATTGGGAGGGTTGTAATCTTTAGTCCCTTGCAGGTTCCAAGGCAAACAATGGCACAGCCCACCTGGCCTGTAAGGGCTCTTGTGGCACAGCAGACCAAAATTGTGAGTAAAAGCTGAGTCAGCCTTAGGCTGTGTCCCTCTCTCTCCCTTTTCCTGAGGCATCCTCAACAGTTAGTCCCAGCTAGAAGAGAGGGAGATTGCAAGGGTTGGATTTCTCCACTCCTTCGCTGTCTCCCAGGGCAAACAACTGTGTAGTCTCACCTGGCCTGGAAGGGCTCATGGGAAACAGCAGAACAAATTTGTGGATCAGAAGCTGAATCCACCTTAGGCTGTGTCCCTCTCTCTCCCCTTTCCTGGGATGGTAGATCCCTGGAGACCCCTTTGTTTGTAGTCACAGGCCCAGAGGCCCAAGAATTTTAAAGTGTCTTTAGTGTGGGGGATGGTGCTGGTAGCAGCAGCCACTGGTTTCAACTCACGATTCTGTTGTCGCAATTTCCCTTCTTTGTCCCTCTCTCCTCTGGGTGGTGTCCAGTCTTTGCCTGCTATCCTAAACCCTAGAAGATCTTTTTCTGGGTTGTTTCAGCTTGTCCTCTAGCTATTTTTCTGGAGGAGAAAAGATTCCTATGTCTTACTTATCCGCCATCTTCCTGGAAGTTCTTCATTGTGGTTTTGATTTGCGTTTCCCTAATGGCTAATGATGTTGAGTATCTTTTCATACACTTGTTGGCCATTTGTATATCTTCTTTGGAGAAATGTCTATTAAAGTCCTTGGCCCAAATTTTAATTGGGTTGTTTGTCTTTTTGTTTTTGAGTTGTAGGAATTCTTTACATTTTTGGATATTAAACCCTTATCAGATATATGGTTTCCAAGTATTTTCTCCCATTCTCTTGGTTGTCTTCCTTTTCTCTTTCTTGATAATGTCCTTTGATGTACAAAAGTTTTAAATTGTAATGAAATCCAACTTAGCTATTTTTCCTTCTGTTGTGCATGTGCTCTTGTGGCAGTTTGATATAGTTATGAATTCCAAAAATAGATATTGGATTCTGCTTGTAAACTGGTCTATTCCTCTGGGCATGATTAAGTTATGATTAGGGCTTTGATTGGGCCATGTCAGTAGGATGTTGAGTCCTACTCAGAGATAGAGTTAGTTGGAGTTTTTGATGTTGGAGTTCTGATGTGGAGTTTTAATGCTGGAGCCCAGGGAAGTAAGCACACAGAGGAGCTTGGTTGTGAGGAAGGAGAGAAGGCTCCAGGAAAAGAGACAAGCCATTTATTTGCCTGATAGTCTACAGCTGGCCTTGTGCAGAGATGCAAACTTGAGCCCAAGAGAAGCAAGCCCCGGGAAGAGAGGAACCCAGGAAGCCTGAACCCTGGCAGACGTTGGCACCCATTTTGCTCCAACATGTAGCCATAGACTTCGGTGTGGGAAATAACTTATGCTTTATGGCCTGGTACTGTAAGATTCTACCCCCAAATAAATAACCTTTATAAAAACCAACCAATTTGGTGTTTTGCATCAGCACTCATTTGGCTGACTAATACAGCGCTCTCTCTCTCTCTCTCTCCCCCACCCCTCACTTTAATTACCACTCCTACTCCCTAATCTAACAATCTCCCCTTAGCTAGTTAGGCTTCTTTTGAGAATGAGAACACTAGGAAAACAGAAATTTAATATTATATCCCTCTTCCTTTCTTCTTTTTTTCTTCATTTTTTCTTTTCTCCTCTAAATACTTGAAGGATTAGTCTTTTTTTTTCAAGATTAACATCCACCTTTTGGCCCTGGTCACAAAATCCTCTGTTTTTATTCATCCTAAACTTTGAGCCTTTTCTAAAAGCATCACTGTAAATCTTTATTTTCTCCCCTAGTCCAATAAATCATTTGTTTTCATATTACGAAAAAGTGTCTGAAATCAAATAGATGACAAATTTTTTCTTTATGTATCAGAGAATGGTTGGGGATTTTCCTATGTTCAATCTGAACAACACTATCTCACAGTTATATTTCTTAATCTGCACTTAATTGTGTATTGACCCTTGACTTCTATACATGGCAGAATTGTACCTCTATCCACTTTCTATAACTGGTGTAGATAAAATTCTAACATCGTAAATTTTGCTTAATTCATTCACTCAGTAAGAATTTATTGAGTATCTATTACAGATTTGTGCAAGATATTCTAGGAAATAGAGATTTGGTAATAAACATAATTAGACATTTTTTTAACTTACTGGGATTCATATTCAGCAATTTTGGAAGACTATGTATTTCTGATTAATGTTAGGATAAGCCACTCAATGTTGACATTGCAGATTCTTAGCCAAAATTAAAAAGAAAAATCGCTGCTCTTATCTTTGATTCAACTTTTATCTGGGACATAAAGTATTTTTATGATAAAAAAGCATATGCACATTTGTAGAGTACACATTCTGTTATCAAACTCAACAATAGTGAGAGTATGTCTTTGTTAAATACACAACCTTTTATATCTAGAGTAACTATATAAATATAAGTAAACTATATAAATGAACATTCCTAAGGACTTCATACACTGTATTGAGATAATTTTAATATGTAATTAAGATAAACTTAATCTCCCCTCCCCCCCCCATGAGGATTTATGTGGAAGTAGAACATTACTGTCTTAGTTTACCAGGGTTGCTATGACAAATTGCACACATTGGGTTGACCAAACAAGTATTTATTGTCTTATGGTTTTGGAGGCTAGAAGTCCAAAATTGAGGCATCAGCAAGGTATACCTTCTCCCTGAGGTCTATAGTGTTCTGGTATTGACTTTCTGCATCCTTGGAGTACCTTGGCTTGCATCTCCATCTCCCAACACGTGGTGTGTTATCAGCGTTCTCCAGAGAAATGAACTGATAGGATACATATGAATGTAAACATTATGAGATTTATTATAGGAACTGGTTCCCATGACCATGTGCATTGATAAGTCCCAATTCTGAAGGCAGCCTGCAAATTGGGAATACTGTTTCAAAGAATTCCCCAGGAGAAGCTGCCTGACTGCAGTAGGAACAGAAATTCTTCTTTCTGGTGTCTGAAGTCATCAGTTCTACCTTAAGGTCTTCAACTGATTGGATGAGACTTCTCTCATTGCTGAAGGAAATCTCCTTAGTTGATCAGGTAATTAGCCATAGCAACAATAAACTGATAAATGATTTAAAGCCATGAAATACTCTAACAGTAACAATCAGGCAGGTGCTTTCTTGACCAAAAAAACTGGATAGCATAACCTAGCCAAGTTGATGCATGAAGTTATGATACATCTACAAAGGATCCTATTTACAAATGGGTTCATATCCACAGGAACACAAATTAAGATTAAGAACATGGGACTTCTAGGAAGATGGCATCAGAGTAGGCAGGCAGGACTCAACTCTAACAAAAACAACAGAGAAAAGCAAAAAAGCTGTCTGAGGGAATTGCTTTGGGTGTCAGCAGAGCAGGACAGTGCTGTGCAACCCCCAGGAGGGTGGGGGTCAGAGAGATAAAGAACCCAAAATGACAACCATGCGTTACTAAATCACTGCAGCAGTAGGGAATGGCACCCACCCCCCACCCTCAAGGTACGGTTTTATCAAGTAGCCTGGATAAAACCCATAGCTCACCACAAGGGAACTGACATCTTCTTCCCCGGGAAGATGGAGGGTGCAACGGAGGGCAGACAGTGGTTTCTCTTCAATGAATTTGGTCAGCAGAGCCCATTTTAAACCTCAGCACTGGCCAGAACAGAAACAAAGGAAAGTGGAGGTTGAGAAACACCTTCATGGAAAGGTTTGCTGATGAGCACCATCTGCTGGCCAACCAGAAAACTGCAAGGAAAAATCTGCTTTTAGGTCTCTCTTGTTCTGAAACACTGGGGAAACATCTGTAGCAAATTAGTGAGTCCCTGGCCCAATTTTAATAACTTAAGATGTGCAATATTAAAGACTCAAAATAACCTAAACCGAAAAACAAACAAGAGCCATGAAAAAAAAAACTATGAAGAAAAAAAATTAATCATCAGAGTAAATTCAGCAACATATTCAGATGCTTATATGTCAGCAAAAAATTACAAGCCACACTAAGAAACAGGAAGTGATGGCTCAGCCAAGGAACAAACCCAATAGCCTGAAGAGATACAGGTTTTAAGACAACTAATCAATAATAATCACTCAACTCTCCTAAATCAATTCAAAGAGTTGAAAGAAAATATGACTAAAGAGATAAAGAATATTAAGAAGACACTGGGTGAGCATAAGAAACAATTTGAAAGCCTACAAAGAAAAGTAACAATGCTTATGGGAATGAAAGACACAATATATGAGATTAAAAATACATTAGAGGCATATAACAGCAGATTTAAATTGATTGAAGACAGAATTAGTGATATTGAAGACAGAATATCTGAACTTGAAAGGACAGAAGAACATAAAGAAAAAAAATGGAAAAAATGGATCAGGAACTTAGGGAATTGAATGACAATGTGAAATGCACAAACATGTATATTATTGGTGTCCCAGAAGGGTAAGAGAATGGAAAACAGGCAGAAAGAATATTTGAGGAAATTATGACCAAAAATGTTCCCACCCTTATGAAAGACATAAATATCAATATCCAAGAAAGACAACATACCACAAACATAATAAATTCAAAGAGACCTACTCCAAGATACCTACTATTAAGAATGACAAATGTTAGTGTTAAAGAGAGGATTCTGAAAGCAGCAAGGGAAAAGCAAAGCATCACCTACAATGGAGCCTCAATAAGATTAAGTGCCGACCTCTCATCAGAAATCATGGAAGTGAGTTAAGGCACTGAAAGAGAAAAACTGCCAGCTAAGAATTCTATATTCAGCAAAACTGTCCTTCAAAAATGAAGGTGAGTTTAAAGTCTTCACAGACAAACAAAAAGTGAGAGTATATGTTACCAAAGGACCAGATTTACAAAAGATTCTATATGGACTGCTGCAGTCTGAAGGGAAAAAAACAAGGGTGAAGACTTGGAGAAGAGTGTAGAAATGAAGATTGTTAGGAAGGGTAAATTAAAGAGTAAAAAGACAGATAATAGTAATATATGACAATGGAAAGCTAAAGGATAAAATGGACAATGTAAGTGATGCCTTTACAGTAAGGATATTGAATGTTAATATATTGAATTCCCCAATCAAAAGACACAGACTAACCGAATGGATTTTTTTTTTAAATGAGCCATCTATATACTGTCTACAAGAGATTCACCTCAGCCATAAGGTCACAACCAGGTTGAAAGTGAAAGGTTGGAAAAAGACATTCCACACAAATAGTAATGAAAAATGAGCTGGAACAGTAATACTGATATTGGAAAAAATGGATTTTAAATGCAAAACTGTTTATGGGATAAAGAAGGTAATTATATAGTAATAAAAGGGGCAATTCACCAAGAAGAAATAACTAAAATAAATATTTATGCACCCAACCTGGGTGCCCAAACATACATTAGGCACACACTGGCAAAACTGAAAGGAGAAATAGATGACTCTATAATAATAGTTGGAGACTTCAATACACCACTCTCAGCATTGGATAGAACACCTGGACAGAGGATAAAGAAAGAAACAGAGAGCTTGAATAATATGATAAATGAACTAGACCTAACAGACATTTATAGGGCATTACACCCCAAATTAGCAGGATATACATTCTTTTCAAGCAGTAATGGATACTTCTCCAGGAGAGACCATATGTTGGGTCATAAGACAAGTCTCAATAAATTTAGAAAGAATGAAATTATTCAAAACACTTTCTGTGATCATAATTCAATGAAGCTGGAAATCAACAATGTATGCAAAGAGGGGAAAATCACAAATATATGGGATTAAACAACACACTCTTAAATAATCAGTGGGTCAAAGAAAAAATTACAAGAGAATTCAGTAAATATCTTGAGATGAATGAAAACAAGAACACAAAATATCAAAATCTGTAGAACACACAATGGCAATGATGAGAGAGAAATTTATAACCCTCAATGCTTACATTTAAAAATAAGAAAGATGGGAGCAGGTTTAGCTCAGTAGTTGAGTGTCTGCTTCCCATGAATGAGATCCCAGGCTCAATCCCCAGTATCTGCTAAAAAATAAATTAAAAGTAAAAAGAAGAAAGAGCTAAAATTGAAGACCTAACTGCATACATGGAGGAACTAGAAAATGAACATCAAACTAATCCCAAACCAAGCTGAAGGAAAGAAATAATAAAGATCAGAGCAGAAACAAACAAACAAAAATACAATCAACAAAACCAAAAGCTGGTTCTTTGAAAAGATCAACAAAATCAACAAAGGAAAAAAGACTTTATACTGACAAAGAAAAAAAGAGAGAAGATGCAAATAAATAAAACCAGAAATGAGAGGGAGGATATTACCACTGACCCTGCAGAAGAAATAAGAGAGATGATAAGAGGATATTAGGAACAACTGTATGCCAACAAACTAGACAATGTAAACAAAATGGACAAATTCCTAGAAACACACAAACAACCTACACTGACCCTAGAAGGTATAGAAGACCTCAATAAACCAATCACAAGTAAAGAAATTGAAACAGTCATCAAAAAACCCCCAAAGATGAAATGCCCAGGACCAGATGGCTTCACAGGTGAATTCTACCAATCATTCAAAGACGACCTAATACTAATATTGCTCAAGCTCTTCCAAAAAAACTGAAAAAGAAAGAATGCTACCAAACTCATTCTATGAAGCCAACATCACCCTAATACAAAAACCAAAAAAGAAAATTACAGACTAATATCTCTAATGAGTATAGATGCAAAAATTCTCAATAAAATACTTGCAAACCCAATCCAAAAACACATTAAAAGAATTATACAGCATGATTGAGTTTTATCCCAGGTATGCAAGGGTTCTTCAACACAAGAAAATCAGTTAGTGTAATAAACCACATTAATAAATTGAATAAGAAAAATCACATGATCCTCTAGATTGATGCAGAAAAGGCATTGGACAAAATACAACATTCTTTATTGATAAAAACACTCCAAAAGATAGGAATTGAAGGAAGCTTTTTCAACATGGTAAAGTGCACATACGAAAAACACACAGCTAGCATCGTACTCAATGGTGAAAGACTGAAAGTTTTCCCGCAGAGACCAGGAGCAAGACAAGGATAGCCACTGTCACCACTGTTATTTAATATTATGCTAGAAGTTCTAGCTAGAGCAATTATGTTATATAAAGAAATAAAAGGCACTCAAACAGGAAGGGAAGAAGTAAAACTTTGGCTATTTGCTGATGATATGATCCTATATCTAGAAAATTGTGAAAAATCCACAAAAAAAAGCTACTAGAACTAATAGATGAGTTCAGCAAAGTGGCAGGATACATGATTAAAACATAAAAATCAGTAGCATTTCTATATACTACTGATGAGCAATTTGAGGAAGAAATCAGAAAAAAAATTCATTTATAATAGTGATTAAAAGAATCAAATATTTAGGAATAAACTTAACCAAAGTCATAAAGGACCTGTATTCAGAAAACTACAAAACATTCCTAAAAGAAACCAAAAAAGACCTAAATAAATGAAATGACATTTCATGTTCATGGACTGGAAGACTAAATATCATTAAGATGTCAATTCTACCCAAACTGATTTACAGATTCAACACAATCACAATAAAAATCCCAACAGTCTTTTTTTTTTTTTTTTTTCAGAAATGGAAAAGTCAATTATCAAATATATTTGGAAGGGTAAGTGCCTCTGAATAGCCAAAAAGGTCTTTAAGAAGAAGAATGAAGTTGGAGGGCTCTCACTTCCTGACTTTAAAGTATATTAATTAGCTACAGGGGTAAAAACAGCATGGTACTGACATAAAGACAGATAGATTGAGCCATGGAACAGAATCAAGAACTCAGAAATAGATCTTCATGTCTATGGTCAAGTGATTTTTGATGAGACTGTCAAGTCCATCCCATCTGGGCCAGAATAGTCTTTTCAACAAATGGTGCTGGGAGAACTGGATGTCCATATCCAGAACAAAGAAAGATGACCCCTATCTCACATTTTATACAAAATTCAACTCAAAATGGATCAAGGACCTAAATATAAAAGCGATAACCATAAAACTCCTAGAAGAAAATGTAGAAAAAAATTTTTAGATCTTGTGAAGATGGTAGTTTCTTAAACCTTACACCCAAGGCACAAGCAATGAAAGAAAAACTAGATAAATTGGACCTCCTCAAAATTAACAACTTTTGTTCTTCAAATGACTTTGTCCAGAAAGTAAAAAGGCTCAACAGGAGAAAATATTTTGGAACCACATATCTGATAAGTATTTGATATACATGTCATATAAAGAGATCATACAACTCAATGTAAAAGACAAGCAACCCAATTAAATAATGGGAAAAAGACTTGAACAGACATTTCTCCAAAGAAGAAATACAAATGGCCAAAATCATATGAAAAAAATGCTCAACAGCACTAGCTATTAGGGATATGTAGATCCAGACTACAATTAGATACCATTCCACACCTAATAGAATGACCATTATTTGAAAAAAAAAACAAAAAACAGAAAACTACAGGTGCTGGAAGGGATGTGGAGAAACAGGAATACTCCTTCACTGTTGGTAGGAATGTAGGATGGTGCAGCCTCTGTGGAAGACAGTTTTGCAGTTCCTCAAGAAGCCGAATATAGAACTGTTGTATGACCCAGGAATCCCTTTACTAGGAATGTATTCAGAAGAACTGAAAGCAAGGACACGTACTGACATTTGCACACTGAGGTTCATAGCAGCATTATTCACAATTGCTAAAATATGGAAGCAGCCCAAGTGTCCATCAACCTATGAAAGGATAAACAAAATGTGATATATGCATGCAATGGAATAGTACTCAGCTCTAAGAAGAAATGAAATCAAGATGCGTAAGACAACATATATGAACCTAGAGGATATTATGTTGAGTGAAATAAGCCAGACACAAAAGGAAAAGTATTTTATGGTCTCAGTAATATGAACTAAATACTATGAATAAACTCACAGCAGTAAACTCCAGAGTATAGGTTACTAGGAGATAGAATGTGGGTTGAGAATGGGAGATGATGCTCAATGTATGCAGAATTTTTACTAAGTTTTATGGTAAAGGTGTGGACATGAATAAAGTTGATGGCAATACATTATAATGAGTATAACACACTGCTGGCGTATAAATGTGATTGTGGCTGAAAGGGGTAGTCTGTGGACGTAAATGTTAAATGAAAGGAAATTAGAGAATAATCTAAGGAATGTATAACAGCGATTTTGGTGGTGAATGAAGATTGTGATTAATAGTATAAATATAAGAATGCTATTTATTTATTTATTTATTTTAAAGAAACTTTAGATTACATAAATGCCACATAAAAAATATAGGGGATTCCTATATGCCCCCTCCCTCCCCCCTCCCACTTTCCCACATTAACAACATCTTTCATTAGTGTGGTATATTTGTTACAATTGATGAACACATATTGAAGCATTGCCACCAACCGTGGGTTATAGTTTACATTATAGTTTACACTCTATCCCAAGCAATTTTGAAGGTTATGACAAAATATATAATGGCCTGTATTTGTCACTGCAACGTCATGCAGGACAATTCCAATGTCCTGAAAATGCCCCCACAGTACACCTATTCTTCCCTCTCCCTCACCTCAGAACCTCCAGTGGCCACTGCCTCCAAATCAATGATAAAAGTTCTTTCATTGCTAGAATAATAATAAGTCTATAGTAGAATAATAGTAAGTCTACTTTAGTCCATTTTTCATTCCCCAATCTTGAGGATTTGGGGATGGTGTTGCCCACTCTGCCTCTAATTGAGAGGGGGCTTAGATCCTATGGAGCGGATGGATGGAACTATCTTGCTTACAGTTGCAGACTCTCTCTGTTCCTTGGGATGGTTGTTGTCCATTATCATTTCCTTGTTATTTGTCCTGAGTGAGTCCAGTGAATTGGGGAGTAGGTGTTGTAACTCTGCTGAGATTCAGGGCCCAACTGGCACATGGACAGACCAAAGATTTAAGTCTCTTGGAAATACACCAATCAAGCATAGTACCAACTATAGGTTCAAATAGAAGGGGCAGAAGAGTCATGTCTAGGGAAACCACAAACAATTCCAACTCTGTCACACTGGGGAGCATAAATTCCAAGGTAAGGTCCATTGGCAGGGTGCCAAACTCCTGAGCTGTCTACCCTGCCTATAGCATCTGGATGTCGCTAGAAGAATGCTCTTCTTTTACGAAGTGCTAAGAATTTGGTGATACAGGGAAAATTACAATTAATATAACTTATGGATATAGTTAATAGTAAATTTTAACATTTTTCAGCAATAGCAAGAAGATATTATCTCAATACTAGGGGACAACAATAGTGGGATATAAGCGGGTTTGGGTTTTTCCTTTTGGAGTAATGAAAACGTTCTAAAATTGACTGAGGTGATGACAGCACAACTCTGTGATGAAAATGAGAGTTACTGACTGTACATTTAAATGGACTGTACAAAGCATGAGATTGTATAACACAGTGAATCCAGTGGTGGCTGATGGACTGTGGTTAACAGGACAAATAAGAGAATGTTCTTTCATAAATTATAAGAAACATATAATACCAATATAGGGTGTTAGTAATTGGGTGGGTTGGAGAAAAATACACCAAATTTAATATATGGGCTATAGTTAGTAATAATATTTTGATGATGCTCTTTCCTAGTTTGTAACAAATGTTTCACAAGAATGTAAGGTGTTGGTGTGAGGAAATGTATAATATGCATTTTTTTAATTCACAAATTTTACTGTACATTTATTGTCTATGTATGTTTATGTATGAATGATATATTTCAATACAATTTTATTTAAAAAAAGATTAAGAACATGTCTTTCCAAAAGGGGGTTGGGACTAAAGAGACAATGGCAATTAAATGTGTTCCATGATCCTGGACAGCACCTAATAATGAAGCAGAAATGGCCAAAATAATATAGTTTGGACTTATGGAAAACTGGAATATAAATTGTGAGCTTTATATGAATTTAAAATTGCTTGAATTTTATAACTGTATTTAAGGTAGTTACATAAGTGAACATCTTTGTTCTAAGGAAATGTGCATGAAAGTGTTAAATTTAGTCTTCAAAGAGTATGATGTATACAACCTACTCTCAAATGCTTAGAAAATATAAAGATAAGCTCTTCTCGGCCGGCTGCCCTGGCGCCACCCTGGGCGCCCCTGTGGGGCCTGGGTCGTGAGTTGGGCATCACAGAGTCACCAACCTAAACCTGAGCTTGTATAACCAAAGGGAAGGTGCTTTCCACAAACTTAACGGGAAAACTGCCTTGATAGCTACGCTTACAGGTACCTAACTAAGAGCCAAAGTTATTCTTCCATCGCAGGTGCGCGAGCATGGGGCGGAGTAGGAGCTCGGCAGCCACAACGCGTGTGCAAGAGAATTGCTAGCAGTTAAGAAAAACCTCACTGATGTGGAAAACCACTGCAGGTTTAGTCGTGGTTGATTTTCACCATGTTCCATATACCGTGTCAATAAACAAGGAAGAAAAGCCAAGTGAAGTGCTGTCGATAAACTTGCCAATGTGCAAATTTTAAGGTTAACAGAAACGAAAAAAGGCTCACAGGAAACTCATTAACAAAAGATAAACACCACACTAGACACAAGGTATCTTGTGTTTATGCCTTCTATGGAGTCATACCTTTTCTGGGTGACCTAGTTTGTTTCATATTGAAGTTTGGAGAAGTGTTCTCTTTATGCATTTTAGAGTCATTTGGGGAGATTTTAAAAAATATCAATGCCTGAGAAATTGGCAGAATGGATTTTTTAAAAATGCATGACCAACTATATGCTGTTTACAAGGGACTGTCCTAAAATTTAAGACACAAGTAATTTGAAAGAAAAAGAAGAACAAGGATGGAAAAAAAAATATTTCTTGAAATAGTAACCAAAAGAGGGTAGGGGTGGCCATACTAATGACTGACAAAATATAATTTAAGTCAAACCACACTAATGCACAGTGTTATTAAATAAGGTGGTATACAGGAACTCTATATTTTATGTTTTTATGCATGGCTTTTCTGTTAACCCACAACTTATGTAATAAAAAATAGAATTTAAGTAAAAAAATATATAGATAGATAGATAAATAGACAGATGAATGGATAGATAGATGTGGTTAATGTGGCAAAATGTTAAAAGTTGGTGGAGGGTATCTGGGTGGGTGGAGGTATGTTGGTGTTGCCTGTATGGGTTTTTAACTGTCCTGTAAGTTTGAAATTATTTCAAAATAAAGTTTTTTAAAAGATTAAGAATATGTCTTTTGTTGGGTACATAATTCAATCTACCACAATTACTTCCCCTTAGACATTGTTTCCTCTTTCACTATTATAAATGATTTTTTTAAATAATAATAAAAAAAAAGATATTTAGATTACATAAATGTTACATAAAAAATATAGAGTGTTCCCATATGCCCCACTCCCCATACCACCCACATTTACCCACATTAACAACATCCTTCATTAGTGTGGTACATTCATTGCAATTGATGAACACATTTTGGAGCATCGCCACTAAGCATGGATTATAGTTTACATTGTAGTTTATACTCTCTCCCACTCAATTCTGTAAGTTTTAGCAAGATATATAATGGCCTGTATCTGTCATTGCAATGTCATTTAGGACAATTCCCAAGTCCTGAAAATGCCCTTGTATTACACCTGTTTTCCCTCTCCCTGACCTCAGAACCTCCAGTGGCCACTGCCTCCACATCAATGATATAAGTTCTTCCATTGCTAGATTCACAATGTCTATAGTAGAATACCAGTAAGTCCATTCTACCTTTTAGCTCATTCCCCATTCCTGAGGATTCTAGCATGGTGGTGCCCACTCCACCTCTAATTGTGAGAAGGCTTCAGTCCCATATGGCCAATGGATGGGACTTTCTTGCTTGCAGTTGTAGACTCTCTCAGTTCCTTGGTATGGTGTTTGTCCAATGAATGGGAGAGTAGGTGTTGCAACTCTGTTGAGGCTCAGGGCCCAGTTGGCACATGGACAGCCCAAAGATTTGAGTCTCTTGGATGTACACATAACAACTCCAGCACCAACTAGATTCAGATAGAAGGGACAGAAGAGCCATGTGTAGGGAAACCACAACTGAGTCCAATTCTGTCACACTGGGGAGCACAAACCCCAAAGTAGGGCCCACTGGAAAGGCACCAAATTCATGAACTGTCTGCCCTGACCATAGTGTCTGGATGTCTCCAGAGCCCTCAGGAGCCCCACTATTTGGGATAATGTCTAATTTGGCAGTCAATGAGATCCTGCTGAGATGTGCATAAGCATAACCTCTGCAATGACCTCCTGACTCACTTTGAAATCTCTTAGCCATATAAACTCATTTGTCTTTACTTTTACCCCCTTTTGGTCAAGGTCTTTTTCCAGTTGCATTGCTAGTTGGTGCTTGGTATTAATCCTTTGCAGCCAGGGAGGCTCATCCCTGGGAGTCATGTCCCAAATGATTTTTAAGGTGAATCTGGCTCGAGAACATAAGTTGTGGCTTCTCACAAAATCCACTAAGTGATCCTTAACCTTTAGAGGAGGGCTACCATGTATGAAGGTAGGTAAAGGCTGAGGGTGTAGCCCAAAAGAAATTTCTTTGAAATTATATCTTTATGATAGATATGTTACGATATGTTATGTTCTATCTTTAAAAATCATGCAGAATTTGTATTGTAACCACAATTGTTTATTTTACTATAAAAACAATGTCTTAATTTCTTATCATTGATTAACATTGTTGCTACACAATATGATATGCTGAGTTTCTACTTCAGCACCATGTGCTGAGGGCATATGTGTACCTGTTTGAGAATCACTGGAGTAGCCTAACAAAAGCACTCAAAAGTTTGAACTTTGTTATTAATTTGAAATTATCCAACTTCAGATTTTCTCATCCGTTAAAAAGTAGTAAAACCCCCTGCTTACTCTCCACACAGTGTTGTGGGAAAAATCAGAGGAGTCAAAATGTCTAACTGGCTTATTCAACAATCTGAACTTGGGTCAGGATACAAATATTAAATGGTTCCATTTTTCTACAACTACTGCTTTCCAATTACTGTGTTCCACTTTCCCATCCCTTAAGGACAGTGTGGGCATATATCATTGATTTCTGGTCATTTTCAGCTATTAAAATAGCCATTCAGTTCAATTTAATCCAATTTAAAACTCCATTCATATCTGTTTGGCACCTCATCTCTACCCATTCCTCCTTGGATCAGGGAAGGCATGGGATCAACTTTTTCACTCCTTCCCCTCTGTTTCTTTTGGGATCCTTTCCCCTCCAAAGAATTGGGACCAGGGATGGTGAAAACAGTACAAATATCCTAACTTAATAGATGCAGGTGTGGTCCTTTCTTGTCTCTTGCTGTTTTTCTGGCCAAAATCCATCAGTCTTTGATGCCCTCTGGGTGTCAGTCAGCTAAATGCTGAGTCTCTCCTGGAATATATGTGTACATTTTCTAGGAACTGTTGGGGGAAGGACTTTCTGATGCAGTATATTCTGCCCCCAGAGGCCTACCTGACTCAATCTGACTTGTTCTGCTCAACTGCTTCTGAAACCATCTCAGTTCCTATGCCAGAATCTATACCCCACAGCATCTTGCTGCTGCATTCTCCTTACCTGGTGATCTGTCCTCTTGGAGAGTGCCACCAAAATGGCTCAATGGCAGTGACATGCTACTGTATCCTTTTGATCCAAGGGAATCTCACACATATTTTACACAATAAAATGTAGATATATGGATGCAGGTTGCTCTCTCTCTAAGTCTCTCTTTTTTTTCTTTCTACTCGAGTGTCCACAATGAGTGGATCAGCAAGTTCCTCAATCTCTGTGAGGGATTCTCTTGGAATTACCCCTTTTACTTGGCTTGGAGTGGGCAGAGTAAGAGCTCTCACCGACTATATCACAGGAAGAGCCTCAGACTTATCACTTGCCACTCCTTGGTCCATCATCTTTGAATATAGACTTATGTGGATGCTGGAGTGATGGTTGTGGGTAGCAAAGCCAGTAGGGTCAACTTTTACAAAGACCTGGAGAAGCTTTTGTAATCGCCTTGGATGTTCCTTAGAAAGAGAGGAACATGACACCTCTTTGGCATCCATTGGGTCATGGTTGATAACTGCAGAGCATTAGGAAATGTCCCCATTCAACATCTTGTTACACATGTTAGAACTGCTTAGAAATGTATACATTTATGCAAATATAAAATATTATTTTGGCAGCAGAAACACCTTGGTAATTCAGGAAGGACAGCTTTTTTGGTTTGTTTGTTTATGCAATCACCAAGGAATAGCAGCTGTGTTATACCACTTGTAAAATGGTGCAACAAAGCTTGCTAGCTGGTAACTAGGGGAACTGCTTGTGCTATTTACAGTTCCTAGAAAATATAGGTGAGACATTGAGAGAGGCTTTTCTTTTCTCTGCCTCCAGGCCATAAGTTTAGGTTTTCCTTTGAATTCAAAGGGGGAATATTCTTGCCTGTTGTTGTAATTTATTTTTATTGTTCACTATAATACAGAGAGGTAGGGGATAGTTTCAAAGCCTTCAGGTATATTCTTAATATCAGCACAAAAATAGATATCTATAGCACAGAAGACTCTGTGTTACTACTTAGTGGGTACACACGTCTATGGGCCAAAATACTCACCCAGAAGCCTGGAGAGTTTCTCCATCAGACAGCTGGGTAAGCTGGCACCAGCTTTTCCTCCACTATTGTGTTTAGGGTGTCAAAGGAAGCTTTTTAGGGGAATGCATTACTGACACACATCGGGTATTATGCAATAGGTGAATCAAAGTCCCACGATGTCATTTAGTGTTTCCTAAAGTCACAGTGTTACCGTGGCAAGTCTTTCATCCCAGTATCCACCATCTATCTCATCCCTCAAGTAAGCTGAATAGTGTATCCCCAATTTCATGTCCACCTGGAACCTCACAATGTGACCTTATTTGGAAATAGGGTCTTTGCAGATGTAATTAGTTAAGGCTCTTGAGATGAATTATCCTGGATTTAGAGTAGACCCTAAATCCAATGATTGGTGTCATTGTAAGAGGAGAGGATACAGAGAGACACAAGAAAAAGAAGTCCATGTAAAGATGGAAGCAGAGATTGGAATGATGTGTCCACAAGCCAGGGTCCACTGAGAATTGCTGGCCACAAGATGCAAGGAGAAAGGCATGGGTCGGTTTCTCCCTCAGAGCGTCCAGAGGGACCCAACACCGCTGAAAGCTTGATTTTGGACTTCTGGCCTTCTGAACTTAGAGAAAACATTTCTGTTGTTTTAAGCCATCCAGTTTGTGGTAATTTGTTATGGCAGCCTGAGGGAAGCCCTCTCAAAAGTAGTCTGCTGCTTTTAGAATGTGGCCACTCTACCAAAGTATAACCTTTCCAAAGTACCCTTAAGCACATCTTCTGCTGGCTGAAGCCTCCACCACTGTCCCATAAGTGTCCCCAGCTCTTCAGATGTGTGGATAGGGGAGATTCTCCCACCCTTCACCATGTGTCCCGAGAGAATCACAGTGGCTCACATCAGGACAGAGTGGCGCAAAGCGCCTACCAGATGAAAGTAACCTTGTGAAGACTATCTGCGAGACACTGCTTTTCTTTTTTTAAAATTTTATTTTATTTCATTTCATTTTTAAAAGAAGCTTTAGATTATATAAATGGTACATAGAAAATATAGGTGGGGAGTGAGTGTAGCTCAGTGGTTGAGCATCTGCTTTGTATGCACAGGGTCCCTGATTCAATCCCCAGTACCTCCTAAAAAAAATGGATTCCCATATTCCCCACCCCCCCACACACACACTTTGCCCCATTAACAACATCTTTCATTAGCATCGTACATTTGTTACAATTGATGAACACATATTGAAGCATTGCTACTAACCATGGTCAATGGTTTACATTATAGTTCACACTTTGCACCACACAATTTTATAGGTTTTGACAAAATGTGTAATAGCCTATATCCATCATTGCAATGTCATTCAGAACAATTCCAATGCCCCCAAAATGCCCTGTGTTACACCTATTATGCCCTCTCCCTCCCCTCAGAACCTCTGATGACCAGTGCCTTTATATCAATGTTACAAGTTCGTCCATTGCTAGAATCATAATAAGTCTACTTTAATCCATAATTGCATTCCCCCATTATGTTTGTTCTTTCCTCAATCTTGAGGATTTTAGGATGGCGATGCCCATTCTGTTTCTGATTGAGAGGGGTACAGCTTTTCTTTATACTCTTAAACCCAAACCAAAGCTCCCATTCTGAAATTGAGGAAACTCAATCTCATTCATTATTGGGACTCCTCACTCCACACATAGTGCTATGCAGAAGTGTTGGGGTTCTTACACAGAGCAAATATTTGGGTAGGCTTGACTGTTTTTGCCCTTGCTAATCACTGATGAGCTGTCCATCACCCGAACCTACAAGGTCCCTTGCAGACTAATGAGTTTGCTCATTCTATGTCCGTCAGGGGTGTAAGACTCAGTACCAAGGATGATAAGTCAGTGCCTAAGGTCTCACTACCTAGGGGTCCCATGGGATCAATTCCTGTTTCTCTTCCTCCCCAAGGCTCCGCCAGGGTGTAGAAAGTGGGTCCCTACCACCCTCAACACCACCATCATCCTTCTCCTTCCCAGTTTTGGACAATCTCTTTTTTTCCCCCAATACTCTCTTCTCCTTGACCTTCAGGGACACCTTTTTAAACACCATGATTAATTTAGGTTGCAGCTAATTTACCTGTGTCTACTGTTGTTTAATTAAATTGGTTACCAGCATTTAAAAATTGGATGAGTTCACATAAAAATAAAAATCTTTAATTCTAGCTTCACATGAAAATGTGGAAAATCTGGCATTTACTACATGGCAACAAGTAGCTGGAGCAGAGAAGGGCACAGAGTAGGGCTCAAGTTGCGAAAGACTGACCCTTTAGATAGCGATGGTGTTCCACTTCCACATAGGCCCTGATCAGCCTGCAGCACAAAGTCCAGCCCCTGCTGAAGAGTTGGACTCTGGGATGCTATGCCATGGTTTTCACAAAAGCCAGGATGAGGAGCTGTTTTGGGGGATATCACTCATAGAACACAAACATTGAGCAAAATGAGGGAGTATAAGGGATCTGGATATCTCTGCAGAACCAGGAAAGGGGACAAATCATAAAATAATACTACAACAAATTATCCCTCTACAATAACAATAAAAATAGCTCCCACATACAGAGATTCCATGATGGCCCCGACCTCTCATAGAAGTGATGCCATTTAATCCTCACAAAACCCATGCAAGGTAGGGCCTATTAATCCTCTTTTACAATTGGGAATATTGAGGATCCGAGAAAAGAAGTGGCTTGGTCAAAGGACAAATCTAATAAGTTGGGGAGCTGGGGTAACACTGCATCTCCTATAATAGCTATTAGTGGCTATCCTTCAAGGGATCCCAAGTAATTGACAAGTTTAATTATATCAGATTCTGGATTGCAAGAGTCAGGTCATCTTGGCAATAGTAATAAATGCTGGTCACTACTTCCACCTCCACCCCCTCTTCCAGATGGAAGGCTATATTCTAAGCATCTCTTGAAGGTCAGGGTCTGGCATCATGCTTCACAAAGAGTTATTCAATAGATATGTTGATTTTAGGTGTCCTGGGAACTTGCCTTAAATTTTACCTCGTGTTTGCTTGAGTGTGTGTTTGTGAGGGGGTAAGGATGGGTCGGATGTGAGGGAGTAGGGGGCGGCAAGAAGAGGGAAGGGGCTGAGGAAGGGGAATACAGCTCATATCATGACCCCTCCTATGGTGGACAACAGAACTTGGTGAAAAGATGGGAAAAAAAAAAAAAAGAATAGAACCCTACAAAGTTGAGTGCTATTCAAAAAGATGAAGTAGATATAGAAAAAAAAGGCTTAAAATTGGTCAAAATGTTTTGTTTTGTTCTTTTTTTGTTTGTTTGAAATTCATAGAAATAGAAAGAGCCAATATGATTAGCTGCTAGATTGAAAACAAATGAATTCAGAATCAAACCTTTAATCAAATTCATCAGTTTGAATTTGCATGCTTCTAGTGTAATGAATTTCATAGCCTAACAGACAAATATTTACTTATGTGTTTTGAAACTGTACTTGGTACTTCATAAACTTATAACAAAAATTTCCCTCGTGAATTTAAGCTAAAACATGATGATTTAGCTATAACTGAAGTTACTACTGTTTAATATAGCATATTGAAGGAAATTGAACTATGGAATAACAGATAAGGAGGCTATAAATGCTGATGAAATTATAATTCCATTTCTAAATGGGAAATTGCATGTCATTAATTTGTACAGTCTGAAAAAACACCATGCCATATAAGTTTGTAACTTCAGTAGTTTTGATTAGAAGTAATAATGCTCTTTGGGGGAAATTTAAGATAAAGAATTATGTAAAGCATTTTACTATGTGGACAGCTTTCTTAATTTTAATGATTTATCAGATTTTTCATGACCTGAGATTATTCTCTGGCATGCAATAATGATTTATAATTGAGGGTTTAAGCCTCGCTGGAAATCCTAATAGAAAATAACTGGTTGTATTAATTGGAAGTTCCTAGTTCTTTCACAGCTACTACTTAAAGCTTGAGATTCTTTATATCAAAAGATAATAACTAGGGGAGCGGATGTGGTTCAAGCAGTTGAGCACCTGCTTCCCACATAGGAAGTCCCGGGTTCAGTTCCTGGTGTCTCTTAAAAACAAAAAACAAACAAGAAAACAAATGAAAACACCAACTCAGGGTAGCCTATGTGGCTCAGTGGTTCAGCACAGGCTTCCCACATACAAAGTCCCAGGTTCAATCCCCAGCCACAGTACCTCAAAAAAAAAAAAAAAAAAAAAAAGATAATAAATAAATGGCATTTACTACATATATGAACTAAAGAATCATGTATACTATCATTTTATAGCTGAAACTGAGAGTCAAAGAAGTAAAGTGACTTGCTTAAGATCACTGAGCATGTAAATGTCAGAGGTAGGTCCCAAACCCTAATCTCTAGGATATTTGTTCCAGTCTAGACAGTTGCTCTCATTGCTTTGACCTCCCTTTGTCTAGAGTTTAATGCTATGTAATGTTTAACTCCACATTGTATTTTCTGTGTTGCCATTGGTTTATTTGCTAATCTCTGAGTGTTGTTAATCTGGGCAAATGTATTAGACCGCTCAATGAAGGAGCTGATAAATGGCAATTTGGGGGGATACAGTTGGTCTTGAATGGACTACTGTTGAAACTGGGATCTGGGTACATAGGGGATCCTTATACTATTCCTTCTACTTTTGAGTGTGTTTGACATAATCTGCAAATGAATATGTTGTTCAACAATGAATCCAAAGTAGACTTTTCCTTCAATTTGCTATTGATTAATGTGTCATTTCAGTAAAGTCTTTGAAAGGGCCTTAAAACAAATCTAGTTCAATCTCCATACCCTCCCTCTTTTCTTTTGGACACAAAGCAAAGGAAAACAACAACAAGGAGGCCCAGAGATATGGATTTGTTCTGAAAGCAACAAATCTTCTAAGTTTAGAGAATAAGATAGCAGTGTGAGAGTCCAAACTTCTGTCCACTATCTTACACTATTTTATCTCTGCTGCTATATTTCCTCCAGTAATCTATTATTGTGATTTGCTTTTGTTTTGTTTTTCAAAGCTGAATTTTTACAAAATTTAAGGTTAAAATTGTTTGCACTACTCCAACATCCTACTCCCCAGGCCCAGGCTCAAGCTAGATAATCTCCTTACTAAAATAAAACCTTTCCCTTGGATGTGTGAAGTTAGAATGATCAATTACTAACCATCTTGCCTTGCTTGAGCTTCTACTTTACCCAAGGAATTATAAAGAAGAAATGGGGGTTAACTGAAGTAGGCTGACACACCAATAATCCTTTGCGGTGCTGAAAAAAAAAAACCGTGCCCCAGCTTGTGTGGAAGAACTGTAACAAAGAGTTCAAGCCGACACCAGCAAAGTCTGCTGATCTTCACCAAATGGCCACAATATTACATCGCCATCCTTCTTTCTATTTAACAAACTGGGCCTCAAGGACACCCTGCCCAAACAGCCCCTATAGTAACCATAAATCATGTCCCCTTTATCACTCCCCATTCCCCCCATACCGGTCCCTTTGTTTCAAGCAGCATATAAGCTGCTCCCCTAGCTCACCCTTTTGAGCAGAGACCTCTTTTGGTGCTGCTCCTGCATTAATGCAACTTTAGCCCAATAAACTTGCTCTGCATTCCCCCTCCCCCTTTTTTGTCTATTTTATTTTCAACCTTACAGTTGTAAAGTTAAAAATGTAGGTTAACATCTAGACTTCCTGCTTAACATGTGCTCAAGGGATAGAAGAAGAGCCTTTATCTTTAATTTCCCTGCTCACGTGACAATGTTTTGTTTTAGGGTTTAGAAGTAATAAATTTACAGGAAATTCTCTGAGAGTTAATGCTAGCTATACCAGATACAGTAATTACCTTATTGACGCTACTTGTTTTCTAAGCGCATAAAGTTGAGGTGCCAGAGCGAGGACAATTCCAGGATTTCAGAGCTCAGATTTAATTCATTATTTTTTTAAAATTTTTAAGCAGTGTGGACATTGGAGATCTGAATGGGGCTGGCTTTTGTTTCAGTCCTTCTAAAAATTACCATTGATAGAGTTTTCCTGTGTGTCTGGGACAGAAAGTAGCGACGCTCCACGGCTACAGGAAGCTGTTACAGCACGAATGCGCCTGCGCAGCTGGCTCACACTAAATCTTCCGCTTTTCCTCGTCGCGCTAGCAGGGGGCGCTGTGAGGTAATGAACTGTTCTCTTAGAGCTCTGGAACGTGCTTAAAGGGGCGGGAGGTGAAATTGGTGAAGGACGTTCTGTCCTAGACTGCGCTGGTCTCTATCGCCCTTTGTCCTCCAGCCTCCCCCGGGCGCTGGGCCTGCGGGCCTGGTTGCTAGGCGGAAGCGGGGCGGCGGCGGCGGCTGCTGCTGCTGCCCGGGCATTTGAAAAGCGGCTACACAGGCGGCAAAAGGTCTTCTGGCGGCGGGCTTGTTTCTTCCTGTTCACCCGCCGGCGTCAGCGGCGGAGAGGCTTTTGCCTTGGGTCGGGGCAGGGTTAGGGGTTGGGTTGGCGCCCTGTGGCTGGGGAGCCCGGCGTGCTGCAGCCGGCGGCGGGACTGAGCCACGGACCGGGGTCCGGGCGACCGAGGCCCGCGGCGGGCTGGCGGTGGGTCCCTGCCGGGAGCCCCGCCAGTGGTCTCAGGCTTCCAGCGACTCACCCGGGCCTCTCTTTCCCTATTAGACCCCGCCTCCCTGCCGGCCACCGCGACCATGGTCTCCAAGTTCGACCAACTGCTCATAGTCGTGTCCATCCTTGAAGGTGAGCGGCCCGGGGCTTGATTTTTCAACTGCTCCTTCCTGAATTTGAAAAGAACAGTATGGGACCGAGGCATTATTAACCTTAAAAACCTTGTCATCTTTGTGTTTGTGGTCCCCAAAGAGTTTTCAAAGTTTAAGTAGTGAGGCCTGTTAGACAATTGACTAAAAAAACAATCTCAAGAGAGTACGAAAGCTAATAGGGATAGGCGATATTTAGCGCGACTAGCCGAGCCCCAGAAAGTCTAGAAACAACGATTTCCACCAGAAGTAGCACCTCGATGACTTATATATGAGCTGAAAATGTTCTTGGAGAGCTCGTTCTCTTTAAAGGCCTTGCAGCAATACCTTCTGTAAAAACGTTGACTTGAATACCGCTTCCTACAATTTCAGAAATATTAAAGAGGCCTTTCACTTTAGGAGTCTTGACGGAGGATTTCACAGATGACTGTAATTAAATGGGTCTGTTATACTTACTTTGAGATTTTGTTTGTTGAATGAGTGACATTTATTTATTGGGAACTCAATATTGTGTGTCAGGCACTGTGCTGGGAATATAAGAATGACAGTGTCCTTGTTCTAAGACCTAGGGTACAGCATGAGAAATGTATCAGCAAATAATTTACCATGGTGTAGAAGAGGGAGTCACCACCTTTGTCTGGGGAAGTTGGGGAAGATTTGTTTACCAGAGAGATGACATTTGTTTGGTTCCCGAAATATGGTTAGGAATCAGGTGAAAAAGGAAGGAAGTACATTTCAGGCAAAAAGAAGAGCAAAAATCATTTAAGGCCTGGAAAAGTGATCCATGCTTTGGGATTAAGTTCGGTGTGGTTGGAGAGCAGATTGCAGGAAAGTGGAGGGCATTGGGGCTGGAAGGTAAATTGAGGCCAGGCTAGAATAACATGGTAAGAATAACATGTCAGTTGACTAGGCCAGACGCATGGCTGGATTTTTTTCTGGGGGCGGGAGGGGAGCGGGGTGGTTGAGAGGGGAAGGTATCTTGGATGCCTGGCATTATTTGGGGTAAGGGAGAAGGAAGGAAACATTGTAAATCTAATTTTTGAGTTTTGGGAAAAATTGGGACACCAGACTGACCAGAAGTCATAAAGCGTCAAAGTTGGAGAACTTTTAACTAGTAGATTACTGATTGCATAAGGATGTTGGACTGAAATCCCCTTATAATTTAACAACCTTTTGGACTTAGAATTGTGGCCCATGCTAAGAGGAAGCAGAAATGTCAGATATTCTCTTTTCATTGACCTAGGAGTCTGTCTACTCTGGGACATCAAATTAATGTGCAGGAAACAATAAGTTGAGATGTAATAAAAATATATGGACTGCAAACAAAGGTTTGGGGGGGAGGATGGAGATGGTAGCAGAAGTGCCTTGAATGATAGTTAAGCTTTAAATAGATGAAGCTAGAAGGAAAGCCATTCCAGTGACTGAGCAACCTAGACCGACAAGGTGTGAGTGTGGTGGGTTCATGGAACAGTGAAGAAGTTGGCTAGATGACCAGAGTAGAGGATGGGGAATATTTAGGAGTATCATGGTAAGAAATAAGCTGTTAATAGTTGAAGAAGGTATGCCTTGGAGGATCTTAAAAGCCAGGCCAAGGAGTTTAGATTTAATGTGTTTAGAAATAGGGAGGCATTCTAAGTAGGGGAGTGGTTTTTGCAAGTTTCAGAAGTATATGTAGGGGACAGAGCCTGGAGATAGGGATGTCAGTTAGAGGATGTTGCCACAAGCATACCTAAAACTGGCATGTATTCCTCCCTCCAAACTCTTCTTCCTCTTGTGTGTTTGAATTTCCATTCACCACTTTGTTGCCTCAAGCCAAGAACCTGGGAGTCATCCTGGCTTACCTCCCCATCCCAACTTCCAAATGGTCACCATGTGTTGATTCTATTTTCTGAATAATAGTATGGGCTAAATAAAAACTCTTGAATGAATGAATTTTCATTGTGAGTGACTTGGTTAATTTGAATAACTTGTTATCCACCTAATCTGTTGAAATAGTCTTTTCAATGGTCTGTTTCTTAAGTGTTTTCTTCCCTTTTGAAAAATGACTGTCTACATTCCTATCTGGGATAATCTTTCTGAAATACAAATCTGATTTTCTTAAAATCCTTTGTCCTAAAAGAGAATGTTTACACTTTTTAGAACAGTATACATGACTTCTTGCCTACCTTTTTGGTCTCATCCCCCTCCTGTCATTTATCCATGTGGTTAAACAGCACTTCAGCTATACTGAACTGTTTGCATTTTCTTGACCACACATCTGGAAATGTCCTTTATTCAAAAGAAAATGATTGAGTTCCTACATAAAAAACTGGGGCTGTGTACTGGGTTCCAAGGATGAAAAAGACAGGATTTCTGTTATCAAGGTGTTGATTGTCTGTGGGGAGAGGCTGGCACTTGTTTGTTCCACTGTATCGCCTCTGTTTTCACACTTGTTGGAGGATATAGTAATGATGGTCTGACTGCAAATGTAGTTCTTAGTCATATATGAAGTCCATTTGGGGAACGTAGTAATTGTCTAGAGCAGCTGAGAATGAGGTCCAGAGAGAGGCTTCTGTGAATGCTAGCTAATTGGGAAAGCCATGTCGTATTTATTAAGACTCCTTAATAGTGAGTTTCAAATGACAGTCTTAGGTTGGAAATTACAAAGTTTGCAGTCAAGCTCTTTCTGGTTCTTAGTGCTTCTTTGTGTTCCTTTAGCTTCCTGTTTTCAGTTTTTTAAGTTTGTTTCTTTCCACTAGACCAGGGATTCTTAACCAGGGGTCCCCTTGGGAGTCAGTGGAAAGATTTCAGGGGGGTCTGTGAGCTTGAAAAAAAAAACAATTTATTATTTTCATTTCTCTGACCTCTAACTGAAATCTAGCATTTCCTTCACTTATTAAAGTGTGCAATAAATAAATTACAGTAGTATTCATTTCACCTGACTGGAAAGGGGTCTGTGGAACAAAAATGATTAAGAACCCCTGCACTAAACTCTCAGTTCCTTGAGAACAGGTATTCTGTTTTATTCTCTTCGCATCCCACCATCTGGCATAATAATGCATGACTCTGAATATCCTCTCGGTGAATGGGGTCAGGCAGTATAAGGGAAAAGTGATGTGTATATAGAATATTTTAATATTTCTTAGTAATATACAACATTGTCCTTGAGAATAGAATGAATGAATACATGCATTTATTTTTCTTTGGCTAATGTGGAAAGCATTCTTAAACAGAATTAAAAGGAAAATTAAGATGCAAGTAAATATATTTATGCCAATATGAAAATTTCTGGCCCTCCAGCTGACTTTGTTCCATATTGACTACTGTTTTAGAAATATCTAAATTTGGTTTAAACACAGCTCTTTAATTACAAATGTTACTTATGTCATTGCTACTCCAAGTGTGAACCAAGGATAGCAGCATTATATCACTTGGGATTTTGTAGAAACATAGAATTTCAGGCCCCACCCTAGACCTACTGAACCATAGGTGAGTCATATGCACATTGATGTTTGAGAAGCACTAATTCATAAATTACAGCTTGCAATTTGATTAATGTTTCTTATGAATCATGAAAATATATTTGAGAGTGTGTTAATGAGGTAGTTTATCAAATGTATGATGTCAACCACCCTTATATCAGTTTAAAAAATATATGCAAAATGATTCTGTTTGATTATTATGCACTTCCAACTAATTGGTGTAGTCTTATTTTCCCAGGTCGTCATTTCCCCAAACGTCCAAAGCATATGCTTATAGTAGAAGCAAAGTTTGATGGAGAACAGTTGGCTACTGATCCTGTGGACCATACTGATCAGCCAGAATTTGCTACTGAGTTAGCCTGGGAAATTGATAGGAAAGCACTCCATCAGCACAGGTGACAGTTATTTTCAACTTAAACTGGCATCTTGATTATCTTCTTTTTCAGGCTCTTATAAGTAAATTTATATTTCTCTTATTAGATTATAATAATACTAAACATTCATTGGGATTTTTTTTTTTTAATGTGCCAGAAACTTTTCAAAGTACTTTGCATCTATATCCCGTTTATTTCATGAACTCTGGTGACCAGGAGCAGGCAAGAACAGTGATATGTCTTATTTTAAAAAAAGGATTGAAAATACTTCCTTTTAGGAAATGTATAATCATTTCAGTCCTTGTTCTTTCTCAGTACTAAAGCAAATCAAAATAGAAAATTAAAACCAAAATGAAAACAAGGAAGAGTTAATTTTCTTCTGTTGGTAAATTGCTTCATAGATTTATTTCAAGGGGGATTACATTCTTAGAGAATATCAACATTTTTGTATTTCTTTTCATTGACGTGGAATAGTCCCTTAGACTATTGCTATAAGGTGCTAGTGTTTGCATTTGTGGTTGTGTTTATAATTGTGTTGGTGCCAACTGGTGCCACTCTGATTATTGTAGGCTGAGAAAATAACAGGTAAATTGAATATATAAATAATGGTTTTGTGCCAAGTACAGGTTTCATAATAGTTTCAGTAGATGATGGTGATAATGGAATTTAATCAGTTAACTGCATGAGCCTCTATAAGGGATCCAAACTCAAAAAGAGCCCATGTTATATTAGACAATATCATATTTATAAAATATTGTCATCTGTTAACATTAAACTATTGTCAATTTAAGTTTTACTAGCTTATAAAATATAAGAGCTAAAACCATAGAACTCTTAGGAGACAATATATAAGAAGGTCTTCATGGCCTTGTATTTGGCAAAGACTTGGATATGACACCAACAATATGAGCAACAAAAGAAAAAAATAGATGAATTGGACTTAACAAAATTAAACTGTTGTACATCAAGAAAATGAAAAGGCAGCCTGTATAATGGGAGAAAATAGTTCCAAATCATATATCTGATAAGAGTTTAATATTTAGACTACATAAAGAATTTCTACAAACCAACAAATAGACAACCCAATTAAAAATTGGACAAAGTACGTGAATAGATATTTCTCCAAAGAAGATAAACAAATAGAAATGACCAATACACACATGAAAAGATGCTCAACATCATCAAGCCATTAGGGAGCTGCAAACAAAACAATGAAATAGCACTTCATACCCACTAGAAACACTAAAATGGCAATTTAAAAAATGGAGAATAACAAGTGTTGGTGAGGATGTGGAGAAATTGGAATTCTCATGCATTGTTGGTAGGAATGTAAAATGATGCAGCCATTACGGGAAAACAGTTTGGCAGTTCCTCAAAAAAGGTAAATATCAAATTACCATATGACCAGACAATTCCACTCTTAGGTGTATACCTCAAAGAGTTAAAAGCAGGCATTCAAACCATTACCTGTACATCAATGTTCATAGCAACATTATTCACAATAGCCGAAAGGTGGCAACAACTCAATTGTCCATTGACAGATGAATAGGTCAATAAAATATTGTATGTGAATATAATGAAATATTATTCAGCCATATGCATACTACCACATGGATGAACCTTGAAATCATTATGCTAAGTGAAATAACCTAGATACAAAAGGTTAAATATTATATGATTCCATGTATATGAAATATCTAGAATAAGCAAAGTCATAAAGACAAAGGTGGATTAGAGGTTATCAGAGGCTGGATGGAGGGTGAATGGGGAGTTATTGCTTATTGGGTACAGAATTTTTGTCTGAGATAATGAAAAAAAGTTTTGGTTAACGGATGGTGGTGATTGTAGTACAACATTATAAATTAATGCCACTGTATTTTGCACTTAAAATAATTAAAATGGCAAATTTTATGGTGTGTATATATATATATATGTTAATACAAGTAATTCTTAATTTAATAGTTTATTGTTTTATGATATTTAATTCCTAAATTATTTTGATTTTATAGTTATATAAGAACTATAAGCATATATGCAAATTTATAGTTTTATGTTTATAACAGTATAAGTAAAATAAAGTTAATACTGAGGATTTATGGTAATTTTTTGCCTTTAAAAGAGTTCTGTGCATTAGAGAACTTTGAGATACATTGATCTAGATGATAGCCTCTTAGATGAGAGAGACTAAAGTTTTGACATGTTTTATATATTATTGTTTTAGTTTGCCACAGGGCTGCCAAAAAAGTACCAGAAATGTGTTGGCTTTTATAAAGTGGATTTATTTTAGGGTAAAAGCTTACAGTTCTGAGGCTGTGAGATGTCCAAATCAAGGCACCATCAGAGATGCTTCCTCTCCAAAGTCAGCTACTGTTGATCCTGGTGTCCTGCTTTGTGGTAACCAGGCATATGGCAGGGTTTGTCTCCTTAACCTTGAGCTGCTCCATGGATCTAGCCTCTCTGGGGCCTCTTTCCATGCTTCTCTGCTCTGCTGGATCCAGATTCTGGGACCTCTGTCAGCCTCTCGGGGCTTCTCCGTTTACCTCCAGTCCTTCTCTCACATAGAAGGATCAATATGGCAGCTTCCTTTCTTTCTCTATCTTTGTCTCCATTTATATAAGACCCAGCAAGAGGGCGGAGACTCAACCGCCCTCACTGATATAGTCCAGTCAAAAGGGTCTCACACCCACAGGAATGGATTAGTTCAAAAATATAGTCTCTTTGGGATTCACCAATTCAAACTGTCACCAAATTCAAACTGTCACAGTTATTTAGTTGATATATAGGTAAGTAGACATAAGTGATAGTTCATTATCTCTAGTTGATGGGTTTTTCAGAAAATATGGACTGGAAATGGCTTATTCAACAAAATAATAATTGATTTGATAGTAGTGGGTAATTCTTCCAAAATGATAATTGATTTGATAGTAGAAAGGTAATTCAATTTTAAACAAAAACCATTTATCACATAAATTATGTTACAGGCTACAGCGTACTCCTATCAAACTCCAGTGTTTTGCCTTGGATCCTTCATCTTCAGCGAAGGAAACAGTAGGTTATATTGTTCTAGACTTAAGAGCGGCACAAGAGACAAAGCAGGTATTGACTTTTTAAGACATGTTGTTAATGATTATGTTAGACAGTTGATTATTTTGAATTGATGAAAAGTTCATGGAATACTGGACCTGATAGATCATGAGTTTGAGCCAATCTGACAGTTCTTGTATTTTACTTTATGAATTTGAATTAGAAAACCCTGACCTTTTAATCATTCCTTTGACTTAGTACTATCTTTCTCAAAGAAACTTCTCTCTGAGCTCAATCCTGTGTCCAAGTTGTCAGGTTCAAGGTGTTCATCTTCTAAGTTTCCTTTCAAAGGTGGTCCTCTTCCAATACACACTGCTTCCGTGACTAGTAACCACTAGCCTTCCATTTATGCAGACCAGCATATAGAAGTCTTTTTTGGCACTTCCTTTTCCCTACCTCCATTCCACCCTTTCTAGTTGATTTTTACCCCCTTCTGATCCATCTATTAACTCTGCCTTTTCACTGCTGCCACTCGAAACAGCCACCATCGTTTTTCACCTTGGCTATCTTAGTAGCTTTCTAATTAGTCCTTTGCTTTCTGCTCTCTATATTTCTTCCATAGTAGTTGGAGTAAGTGAATTTATTGAAACACATTTGTTATGTAACCAGCTCTCCTTTAACTCCTCCTCCCCACAATAAAACAGAAAAAAAGGAAAGAAAAGAAATCCTCCTGAATGTCTTCCCATTGCACTGAGGATGAAACCAGTGTTTTCACCATGGCCTGTTAGGCCTGATGTTACTTGGTCCTGCTAACCTCTGCAGCCTCTTGTCTTTCCATTCCTCTCCTTTTTCTCTCTAAACTCTAGTCATACTGATTTTCATCTAATTGCTTTCTTCCCTAGGCTTTTTAAACATGCAGGACCTCTACCTAAAGTAGCCCTCTGTCAATTTCCTAAATAACTCTTATCTTTTACTTATCCGAAATATGACTTCCTCAAGGAGGTCTTATCCATCTTTCCCAGACTTGATCAGGTCTCCTAGTCATATGATTTCCTAGCACTCTGGACTTTTTCTTCATAGAATTTTTCCATGAAGGAACAAGTCACAGTATATATATGATTGATTGTCTAACCTCTGCCATGAGACTATAAGCTTGTTGAGGGTAGACATCTTTTCAGATTTGTTCAGTACTGTGTTCCTGGAATCTAGGCTAGTGCCTGGCATATTCACAGTAAGCATGCAGTAGATATTTGCAGAACAAACGTTCAAAGTCATTTTTCCTTTTCCTCCCTGGCATCTTTGTTAGTTAACTTCATTAGTCATCAAGAGATCTGGTTGATTATTAGTGGAGATCTAAAACTAGAACTCAGGGTCATGACTTCGGTTTTAGTGCTTTTTGTATTGAAACATGCTTCTTCTTAAGTCTTTTTTAAGTATCCACCAACCTTTTTGTATATTATTGACTATAGAAATTCTTCCTTTCAGTTTTCCTAAATGTCTATTTTTTTGTCATACCTTTAAGAAAAGTAAAATAGCTGTAAAATTATTATTTTCTCTTTTATTTTAAATCCCTCCATTCTTGAATTTGAATCGTATATTAGGATTCTGTGAAGAAAATTTATCTGTTAGTAACATTGCTCCTGCTGATAGCAATGATATATGCAGTCCTCCCAGCCCAAATTCGGAATAATGAAAAACCTGAGATTTTAAAATCATTTAAAAGACGGGTTTTGTCCCCCATCCTAGGGTGCTCATCACCTCTTTGTTCCTAAGCCTTACCCTGAAAAAGGTTTTCCTTCTTTATTCGCAGATCCTGAACCAAGAGCCGTGAGTGTGCCTCTGACTTTTCTTTTGCCCAATTTCTCTCTAGCAATATGCACATGCCTGGAAGATAATTCTGTAGTCACTTTGGTTTGCCAGAGAAGATAAATCCCCTTAGGGAGGAGGGTTTCTGAGAGAAGAGATCATGCTTCTAAATGCAATTGGCATTCCTTTTGCCCTTCTTTAATCACTTAAAAGAGCTTAGCAACATATTTGTGATAGGAGAAATCTTTCAGAATTACATTGGTTTTAGGAAAATCAAATGCTGTTTTTGCTTATCCTTTTCTCTTGGCCAGCAGAAATACTCGAAGTTGGCCAGTAGAATGTTTTAAGTTCAAAATAGAATGATTCTCTATAAACAAATGTAATTATAAACAGAAAAACCCAGATTTATTTTTCTGATTTATATAACAAAAATATATATAATAAATTCAGCAAGTAGCTAAAAATCTTTTTTATCAAGCTCATCCTTAAAATTAGAAAATATCTGTCTTGAGAAATATAGTAGTGACTGTATTATGCATTTCTACCTTAAAAAAACTAGTTTGTGGGTTTTTAAAAATATAAAGCCTAGATTTTTAAATATATGACTTGAATATAAAACAGCACTTTTTTAAACTTTATTTTATACATTTAATAATTGAAAATATAAACAATTAAAAACTAAAAAGTAAACACAGATGATTAAATATATACATTTCTCAATTAAATGTAATGGATACATATACATTTTTTTTTTAATCAAACAATATGTTACACAATATATTTGGTTCATAGTAACGCATTCATACTGTATTTGTCCTTTTGTGTCTGGCTTGCTTCACTCAACATAATGTCATCCAGGTTCATCCATGTTGCCATATGCTTTACGACTTCATTTCTTCTTACAGCTGCATAATATTCCATCGTGTGAATAGACCACCTAAAACAGCACTTTTTGGTTTTGATTGGTATAAGAGTCAGTTGTTACCATGCTTTCATTTAACAGTGGACAAAGAAAGAATGCTGTTTCGAAGCATTGAAATAGTGCCCTGCTCACCAGTGGTTCCTGCGTTAATGATATGCATATTCTTGGGCCATGAGATTTTTCAGACCAATTTGGGACCTGGAATTTCTGAGGTTACTCTAGGGTGGGGTGGGGTGGGTATATTTAGATAATGTAGAGCACTTCATTCTATGAGGTCTTTATGTTTCAGTATCAGTCAAGCATGCATGGTTCATAACCCAGAACTCTACTATTAGACCTCTACTCTAGTATTTTGTTAGTGTTTTCGTTAACACTAAGCTTTTCATTTCCTAATTTGATATATAGTAGAACAAAACTGAAATGTGTCAGGCAGAAAAGATATAATAGGAAGTATGATGAAGTAGGGATTAGGGAAACTGAAATTTGGTAGTTTTTGTTATTCGAGGGATGAAGTGAGATTGGGGACATTAGACTAAAGATAGAAAGAAACGTATTATGTTTTCTTTAATATTCTACCAACTGAAGCATAGGAATGGAAGCAAGAAAGACAATATAAACTACTTAGTTTTTTCAAAGGGAAATTCAAATGATCCTAAGGAGGATTAATATCTTTTGAGGAAAATGTGGGGAGGGAAAAAAAAAAAACGTTTTAAAAGAAGAGAAGTGCTGAGAAACCGTAGGAAATTTATTCAGAACCTTACCAATACTTTTTTTTTTTTTCCCTGTTAATTATTAAAGTACTTTGTTGTTGTTTTGTTTTTGTTATTCTCTAGGCTCCAAAATGGTATCAGTTACTGAGTAATAAATATACCAAGTTTAAGTCTGAGATACAGATAAGCATTGCTTTGGAAACAGATACAAAGGCACCAGTGGATAGCTTTAAAGCAAAGGGAGCACCTCCTCGAGATGGAAAAGGTTTGTGCATCATATCTAAAGACACTCTTTGAGAAGTTCCATTTTTGGACAAGAACTTTAGGATGGAGGTTTTTATAGCATAATTGAAAGCTGATTTTACTGTAGTGCACCAGAGAAATATTGTGACATTATTACGCATGTAACACTTATTCCTCTTAGCTCTTGTTTATACTTTAGAAATAGGGAAAGCTTTTCTTTTCCTAATTTGATATGTTGTAGAAAAAAATAGACTTTTGTATTGTTTTTAAAATTTGCTGTTTAGGAAATTTTCCTTCCAAGGAAGAGTACAGGAAAGCCCAAAATGGTTATGCTGGTTTCTATTAACTGTAGTTTAACAAAACTTTTATACATATATTCTTAAACATCTTTGAGTTCCAATTTTCTCTTCAGTAAAATAATGGGATGGGATGAGATGGTCTCTAAAGTCCTTTCCTACTCTAGTATTTTATAATGATACCTCCTATTTAAGTTTTCTATGGGAGATGAAGATAAATTTCTCTTGGAAATTGGAGGCATTTTTACATAGAAGCAAATAGTGATACTGAAATAGTATTATAGGTACTGTACTATATTTCAGTCATGTTGAATGAAATGCTATGGATTTATATATAAAATGAACTTTTATAACACTGTTTCGATGAGCACATATATTCTTAATTCAAAGCACTGAATTTATAAATCAATGTCTTTTCCCAAAAGTTTATTTGTGAATTTGGAAAAGCCTTTTGGAATAATATTATATTAATTACAGTTCAGAATTTTAACAGAAACTGTATTTACTTCAACTTCTCTGGCTGGTTCTTCTTAATCTCCTTTTGGACTTTTCTTCTTCTCCCCTCCTTTAAATTTTAAATCGATCTCTTCTCATTTTGTACATGCTCTTCCTATGTGATCTTATCTATTTCCTTGGCTTTGGTAATACTGTTTATATGCTGAAGACCCCCACCCAGGCATTCAGACCCAATTTCTACCTCTCTCTTGGACATCATCATTTGGATGGTTTGTAAACACTATAAACTCAAGAGATGGGGAAAGTGAATTTCTCAGATGATGTGTTTTGCCAAGATGCCCAAAGTTGTATGTAAGTTGTAATGCCAGGATAAGAGCCCAGAAATCAGACCTTGGAGCCTTTATTAATTTTTCAGACCTAGAGAAAAGTTGGAATTACATTATAAAGAATTCTTCCTCTGCACCACTTGAGAGTAATTTGCCTTCTTAATGTACCTGAATACTATAGTGGTTTTTTTTCCTTCATATAAATAAAGGACATTCTCCTACATAACCGTGATATATCTATCAAAATTTAATGCTGATCTGTTACAACCACTTAATCCTATTTGTGTTTCACCAGTTGTCCCTATAATATTCTTTATAGCAAAAAGATCTAGTTTTAGAATCAGGTGTTAGATTTACTTATCATGTCTCTATATTCTTCAGTCTGAAGCAGTTCCTCAATCTTTCCATGGCCTTGAACTTTTTGAAAATTACAGACCTTTTATTTTATAGAATGTTCCTTGACTTGGAATTTTCTGATATTAGATTTAGATTAGGCATCTTTGACAGGAATAGCACAGAAGTGATGCTGTGCTCTTCTCATTGCATTTAATCAGGTGGTAAACAATTTTGATTTGTCCCATACTGATGATGTTCACTTTGATTACTTGATGAAGGTGTTGTGTGTTGGTGTTCTCAACTGTAAAGTTACTCTTTTTTCTTTTGTAATTAAGTGTTTTGTGTGGAAATATTTTAAAATTATGAAAATATTCTATTTCTCATCCAACCTTCAATTTATTCATTTATCTATATTAGTGTATACTCATGGTTCTGTTTTTGTTTAGTGGATTATGATCTTTAACTGTTATAATTTATTTATCCCAGATTTGCCAGTGAGAGCCTCTTCAAGCTGGTTCTCTTTGCTTTTGACTGTCCTAATCATTTTTTCATCTTTGCTTTCTGGCACAAGAGGATGTTCCAGGCTCATCTTTTACTTTCCCTCAACCCTGCATTCATTCATTTCTCCAAGGAGTTCTGCTACGTTTTTAGTAAAGAATGATGTTAAAAAAGCAAGGTCTGGGTGCTAAGTATGCTCATTGCTATGGGGTGTCACTGCTCCAAGACTCTTTCATTTCACAAAGTTAAGGAATATATGTATATATATGTATACACAACACATGTTTATACATTATATACATACACTCAGGTATATATAAATACATACATATATTTGTGTATGTATACACATGTACCTTTACATCTTTATATTTATATTCATCCATATATATATATTGAATAGCATGAGTTCACATTGACACTGCTAATTCCAGTCCTACACCACAAAATTCATTCTTATTTTCTCCCTTTCCATACATGTAACTGCTTTCCCTGATGGTAAGAAATCTGCCAGAGCTGCTATTCTTAACTTCTAAGCTCTACTGTCCTTATTGTATAATGGCTACCTTTATTAAAGTGTTTAATGTGTTGGATACTGTGCTAAGTGCTTTACTTTTATAATTTAATTTAATCTTTTCAACAACCCTATACAAATTTTGCAGAGGGAAAAATGGAAACTAAAGGAGGTCATATAGTTTCCTTATATAAATATATAGTAAATGAAAGAACTGGGTTTAGAACTTGGGTCTATGTGACTCAAGAGTCTGTGCTCTTAACCATTATACTGTTTTCAGACAGTGCTATATAGTAAGCATAGTATCTCTTTAGGACTAACTTCTGGAAGGGGGATTCCTTGGTTATAGAGTATGCATATGTATAAAATTTTGATAAGGCCTAACACTCTAATCTCCAAAAGGTTGTATTATTCTATACCTATCAACACTAAAAGTGCTCACTTTCCTGAATTCTCTCCAGCACTGGATATTGCTTAATATTTTAGTTGTGTATGTATATTTTACCAATTGGAAAAAAGCCCTCTTTAGTCTCTTCATAATGATGTCTGTTTGATTATATCTGCTCTCAAAATTATTTCATAGTTTTCCTATTCTTAGAAAACCATCGAAATGTTTCATCATGGCATTCAAGAAGACCCTTTATGATCTGGCCTCTGCTTATGTCCCCAGCCTTACCCCTTTCTCTCTTAGTCCTCGCAAGATGAGCATGCATACCACATTCATTTCAGCTCTCTAATTATATGATTTCTCTTATTTCTGAGCCTTTCTGCATATTGTTCTTTCTTTTTTTTCCCCATTCAGGGATCCTTGTTTTGTTAGTCAAATCTTTCTTATTCTTCAGTTCCCAGTTTAGATTCACTTCCTTCAGGAAACTTTTGTTAAATGCCCTTTCTTATGTGGTTTGATAAATTGAAGCTTAAAAAAATGAATTATCTTGTTTCTGAATATGGTTGTCATATACAGAAAGAAAATGGTGCTTAAACAAGAGTTCTTTGAAGTATAAGAAATTAAAGGAAATATTATATAGATTTTAACTGTATCGATGAAAACTTACAAGCAAATTAAAAATGTAATCAGCTTTCAAAATCTTGTCATGGTTTATGGCAAACTACATGTAGTTTAATTGTATGTTTCTCTGTAAAGTACCTGTCAGCTTGAATGGACTTGACCCCAAGGACATTGTGGCAGTGCTGAATGAGGAGGGAGGCTACCATCAGATTGGACCAGCAGAGTATTGTACTGACTTCTTCATTATGTCAGTGACTGTAGCATTCGCCACCCAGTTGGAGCAGGTGAGATTTTCCCTGAGATTTAGTGATTCATGAAGAATTTGAACATATATTAAAACAAACCAACAAACAAAAAACCAGCCAAAAAAACCCTCTTATCTCTTAAGTATTAAAAAGATTTGCCAGGGAGCAGATGTGACTCAAGCGGCTGAGTGCCTGCTTCCCACATGGGAGGTCCTGGGTTTGGTTCCTGGTGCCTCCTTGAAAACAAACAAGTAAACAAATGAAAAAACCAACTTAGGAGAGCTGATGTGGCTCAGTGGTTGACAGCAGGCTTCCCACATATGAGGTCCCAGGTTTAATTCTCGGGCCTGATACCTCAGAAAAAAAAGGTTTGCTGTAGATGTTTACTTTTTTATTTTATTCCCCACCCCCACCCCCCCGATGGCTCCCTCATCTGTTTGTTCATTGTTTTTTGCTCGTTGTCTGCTCGTCTGTTTGTTTTTTCTGTAGGAGGCACTGAGAACTGAACCTGGGACCTCGCACGTGAGAGGCAGGCACTCAGCTGCTTGAGCCACATCCACTCCCTGCTTGTTTTGTTATTGCTCGTTGTCTGTGCATTGTCTGCGTGTCTTCTTTAGGAGGCACTGGGAACTGAACCCGGGACCTTCCATATGGGAGGTGGGCCCTTAACTGCTCGAGCCATACCTGCTCCCCTGACTTTTACTTTTTAAAATTAATTTTGAAAAATGTTTTCTCTTGTACCAGAAAGCATTTTTACTTTAGGAAAAAAATAAATTTGTATGATCTTGGTTGTGTTAGTAAAAGAATAAATTAAATCTCTCAAGACTTTAGAAGAATGAACATCAGTAAATGTTGTTTTCCACTGTACTATGTAGCATTTTAAGGACTGGTATGAAAGGAAAGTTTTTTTTTTTTAAGTATTGACTAATTCACTTTTTGGAGAAATTTGCAATGTTGGGAAAAATATATCTCAGTAGTATTTTAATGGCTGTCAGATCTGGGATTAGATTTTAACCTATTTACATGCTAACAAGTTAGCCTGTTACTTTTTCATGAACGCCAGCAGAAGACATGAGATTCTTGAGTCAGAGATAAAGGGCTTTATTACTCTTGACCCTGTAAGCAGGAGGACTATCAGCATATTTCTTTCAGTTCCTCTTAACCTCAGGGTCTGTGTCAGTGACACAGAGGGATCCAGGTAGTTGTTCCACATGCAGTGGAATTGTGTCACAGATAAGAAGCACTGAACTCAGAATCCACGACTTTTATTGTAAGCAGTAAGCAGGCTTGTTCTTTGTCTGGGAGGACACTTATTACCTTCTCTCTCATGGTTACCACCTGCATAAACAACCCTGGGAAATGGCTTGAGTGAAAGAGTGGTCAGGGCATCGCAGCCTCAGCACATTCAACAAGAATGTTCAGGGCCCAAGGCAGATTGTCTCTCCCAATAGTGGTTCCACACAAAATGAGCTGTTATTCCATTGTTCTCAGGATCAAGTCCAGTTTTCTTAACCTTATATCGATCTATGGCAGCTGAAATAATATTTTCAAAAGGAGAGAATATGGCTTATAACTAACATTTTATCAGAATGTTCACTTTCTTAAATATACCAAATTCCCATTTGGTACACATTCATAAGTGAAATATGCATTTAGTGGCTACATTTTTACCTGACTTACAAGATTTATCAGGTAACAATTTTTTTCAGGAAGTGTGTTTACCCTCTAGAAAAAGCACTTTTTATATATTGTTTTTTGAGCTATTCTTTCTCTCCTAATTTGGTATTGTCATTTCCTCATTTACACTTTATATATGTACTTTTGTCTTTCCCCATCAATTTCCTTATTTTTCTTCTCTTCATAAAGCCCAGCCTATGAATTTCTCCAGTTTACCATGCCATGTGGCTAGTAGCAAAGCCAGATGTCCACTTTTTTTTTTTTTTTTTTTTAATTCGCCTCATCATAATACTCTTAGAGTCCATGCTTCAGGTAATTAGGACTCTACTGTATTTTTACTGTTTTTTACATGGTTACAAAGAATTTTAAATTGCCATTTTATTTTTAATGTTTTTTGATTCCCTAGGGAGACAGTGGCATAATTTTTATTCATCACTTACTATGTTTTACGTTTTTTGTAAACAGGCATCGTGCTAGGTACTTCACATGTGCTGCATTTAATCCTCCAACAACCTTAGGGGATTATTATTTTCATTTTGGAGATGAAGAAACGGAGTCTTGAGGTGTTACACCTAATAAGTGGGCTGTGTATTTCTGATCATAGAAGTAAGGTTCCACACTCTGGTGGTCCCATATTATGCTTTGTTTCCTTTTCTGGGGTTTGGAATAAGGTAGATTTGACTTGGAATCTCCTTCTCAATATGGACTAGTTCCTTTAACTTATGCAAGTTACTTAACCTTAATGGGGCTTGATTTTTTTCAGCTGTGTAATGGTGATACTGTGAGCTTTGTAGATGTGCACGGGGAATGAGATAATTGAAGTAACGTGCCTAGCACATAGTACTGCTTTGCTTGTATATGAGCAGTTACATTTGTATGCTAAAAGCTTGTTGTGGGTAATTGACCTATTGAGTCCACAACTAAAACTGATGCAGTTCTTGGTAATACCAGGAACGTTTGGGACAAATTACACTTTCAGTTTAGTTATACACACACACACCATGGATTGATGTGTCGCAGGCTATTTGCTATCTTCATAAAAAATTAAGCCAAATAGGTTATCTATCCCTTTACACTGCTTAATATTTCTTGTTTGCTTTTTTAAAATTCTTTACAGACAAGCAAAGAATTTAAAAAATTACCCAGTTAATTTTTTTTCTTAGCCCATTTAAAGGCAATATGGGAAAATATTTAGCAATAAATAAACATGTTACTTCATCAGGTTCAAGTGACTTAGAGCATGATACCATAAATTGGGATGGAATTGGGATGGAAGAATGCATTTGGAACAGGAAAACTGGATGGTGATAATATTTTCCTTCCTTTTCTGAAATATTGAAAGTGAAGGGTAAAAGTACATAGTCTCTAAATCCCAGGAAAATAAAGGATTTTTAAAAGAATCTCCCATTGTGGGAATTATTTAGAATTAAATGTACCAAGAAATATATAAGGATCATCTTTATTTATTAATTTTATTGTTTTACTGATTATGGAAGAAAGTGAAAGAAAATGAAAGACTCTTTTGATTACACTCCTCAGAAATGATCACTGTTAAGAGTAGTGTATTTTTCCCAGACATTTTCTTATTCACAAAATAACAACAGCTAACTATGTTCTAGGCACTGTTAAAGCATTAAACATGTTTTATCTCTTTTAAGTCTTCCAACAGCTCTAAAAGAAAGCTGGTGATTAATTAATTTTCTCAAGATTTCATAACAAGCCCATCGATAGAACCAGGAGTTACACAGCAGGAGGTTGGGAGTGGGGCTAATGCCAGAATTTGTATTTTTAACAAGTATGTGTGTAAAGTGCTGCCTCAGTATATTTAAATCTGTAAGATTAAAATCTACATGATTAAAATCTGTATAATCAAACATAGATATATTTTAGAGTATGTAATTAAAGCAACTTACATTTATTATTTACTATGTTCTAGGTGCTATATTGTTTTTGTTGTTGTTTTTTAATTTTTAATTTTGAAATACTTTCAAACTTAGAGGACAATTATAAAAACAAAACAAAACTCTTACAGAGAGCTCTAACATACTTCTATTCCTCCCAGATGCCAACATCCATCAGTATTGACAATTGCCATGTTTATAGTATCTTTCATTCTTTTTATCTGTCTGCTTGTCTGTCAATCCATTTTCTTTTTTTTTTTTAAAGATTTATTTTATTTTATTTATTCCACCCCCACCCCCCCCATTGTTTTTTGCACTTGCTGTCTGCTCTTTGTGTGTTCTTCTGTGTCTGCTTGTCTTCTCTTTAGGCAGCACTAGGAACCGATCGTGGGACCTTCCAGAGTGGGAGAGAGGCGCTCAGTCTCTTATGCCACCTCAGCTCCCTGGTCTCTGTGTCTCTTATTGTCTCTCCTCTGTGTCTCTTTCTTTTTTTTTTTTTTTTTTTTGAGGTCAAAAATGTTTTAATATATAATAATGTATTTGTCTTTCATCTTGCTGCACCAGCCCTCTGGGTGGACCAGCACTCCGCATGGGCCAGCTCTCTGCTCAGGCCAGTTCACCACGTGGGCCAGCTTGCCTTTCACCAGGAGGCCCCGGGATCGAACTCTGGACCTCCTATATGGTAGACGGGAGCCCTGTCACTTAAGCCACATCTGTTTCCCTGTCAATCCATTTTCTGAACACTTGAGTGTCGGTGGTTTACATCATGCTCCTTAAACACCACCGCCTTGAACATTTCCTAAGAGCAAGAATATTCACTTATGTAACCCACCTCAAGTGCAGCTGTCAAGTTCAAGAAATTTAACATGAATAGAAAGGTTGCGGTCTATATTCCAATTTTTTCATATTTCCCAATAATGTCCTTTTGAGCCTTTTCTCCTTCCTTATTAAAATCCCACCTGGGATCATGTATTACATTTGTCATTGTCTCTTTTTATTATTATTATTATTTCTCCCCATGCCCTTGTTGTTTTGCACTTGCTGTGTCTGTTCGTTTTCCTTGTTTCTTTAGGAGGCTCCAGGAGCTGAACCCAGGATCTCTGATGTGGGAGGGAGATGCCTAATCGCTTGAGCCACCTCTGTGCCCTGCTTTGTTGTAACTCATTATGTTTTTACTCCCCGTGTCTGTTGTTGCGTCAGCTTGCTGTGCCTACCTATCGCGTCAGCTCACTGTCTTTCAGAGGCACTGGGAACCTCTGCTCCCTGCTTTATTGTGTCTCTCATTGTTTTTTTCTTCGTCTCTTGCTGTGTCAGCTTGCCAAGCCTGCCTATTGTGCCAGCTCACTGTCTTCTTTAGGAGGCACTGGGATCTGAACCAGCGACCTCCCCAATGGTAGGCGGGAGCCCAGTTGCCTGAGCCACATCCACTTCCGTGTCATTGTCTCTTTAGTTCTTTTTCTCTTTTTTAAAATTGGGGACCATATATACAACATAAACTTTCCCATCTCAACAATTCCCAAACATGCCATTCACTGAGATTAATCACAGTGATGAAGTTGCAGTACCCTCACCCCTTCCATTACTAAAACTTTCCCATCTCCCAAATCAGAAACTCTATACCTGTTTTGCATTAAGTTTCCATTCCCTCTGACTTTCCTATGTCCCTGGCAATCTGTACTCTATTATAATTCCTGTCTCTATGAGTTTGTATAGTCTCTGATATTTTCTTTGAGGTTATTATGGAGCTTACCATCCTAAATCTATAACAATCTCATTTACTTTGACGCCAACTAACTTCACTAGTATACTCAAACTATGTTCCTATGCCTCTCCATCCCCCTACTTTTATGAAGTTCTTTGTCATAAATTACATGTTTTTTTTTTTTTTTTTATATAAAGATTTTATTTATTTATTCATTTATCCTCCCCTTGCTGCTTGTGCTCGCTGGGTCAGCTAACCACGCCATGCAGGCGGGCTTGCCCTCACCAGGAGGCCCCGGGAACCGAACCTGGGGCCTTCCATAACGGGAGCCCTACTGATTGAGCCACAGCCGCTTCCCTAAATTACATGTTTATACATTGAGTCCAGAACCACTGATTTATGCATTTGCCTTTTAGATCTGGAGATCTTTATTTCTTCATGTACTTTCCATCTATGTCTGTTGTCCTTTCCTGTCAACCTACAGGACTCTCTAGCATCTTTTGTAGGGCTGGGCTAGTGGTGATAAACTCCCTCAACTTTTGTTTATTTGGGAATGCCTTAATCTCCATTATTTTTGAGACACACTTTTGCCAGATATAGAATTCTTGGTTGGCAATTTTTTGCTTTCAGCACTTTAAATATCTTCCTGCTGCCTTTTTGCCTCCATGGCTTCTGATGAGAAATCGGCATTTAATATTATTGAAGCACCCTTCTATGTGATACTTGGCTTCTTCCTTGTGGCTTTCAGAGTTCTCTATCTTTGGCATTCAAAAGTTTGATTTGTGTGATATGTCTTAGTTTGGGTACATATAGGTTTATCTTATTTGGACTTTGTTGAGTGTTTTGGATGTGTATGTTCATGACTTGTTGGTAGATTTTCAGCCATTATTTGTTTTTCTCTTTCTTCTATTTCTGGTATATTGGTGTGCTTGGTGGATTCCTCAGGCTCTGTTCATTTTTCTTCATTCTTTATGCTCAGATTGGATGATTTCAATTGTCTTATCTTCAAGTTCACTGATTCTTTCTTCTTTCAGCTCCAATTTGCTGTTGAAACCCTGTAGAAAATTAGAAATTTCTGTTAGTGTGGTCTGAGCTCTATTTGGTTCCTTTCCATAATTTACATTTCTCTATTGGTATTCTCTTTGTGTTCATCTGTCATTGCCCTGATTTCTTTTTGTCCTTGTTTTCCTTTAGCTCTTTGAGCATGTTTAGGACCATTTTGTAAAAGTGTTTGTCTGGTATGTCCCAGTTCTGGTCGTCATTAATGATTTCTAATGCTTTAATCTTCTCCTTAGCCTGGACCATTGCTTCCTGTTTCTTTGTATGTTTTGTAACCTTTTGTTAAAACCTAGATAATTTGATATTTTAATGGGCTATTGCTGGAATTTAGACTCTTAGATGTCTGTTCCTTAAGCTTGTATCCAGCTAGTATTATGATAGTGTTTTCCTTGAATGTTATGAGCTAACAAAGAAAGGAGGGAAAAAAGAAAACACCTTTTCCAGTCTTTGCAGATTGACCTGTGCAAGTCTTCTCCTTCAGAGCTTTTCCATACAGTGAGTTTAGAGAAAGCTCAAGGCCAAAGTGTAGGAGCCTCCCTGATCCTTTCTGCCTTTGTTTCTTGTCTTGTGTATGCCTATGTTGCCTTGGGAATTCTCTTATTTACATGGATATGAATGTCCCCTCTTTTCTAGGAAACATTTTCTTCAGTCTTCACTGAATGCACTGTATGCCTTGTAGCCAGCAACCCTTTGCCCCAGGCAGCCATGACTTGGCTGATATCCTATGGCATTCTGTAGGAGAGCTCTGTGAGCTGTCTTCTACATGTAGGACAAATTCTGGGATGGCAAACCTGCAATGAGTGTCCTGGTTTGGTCCTCAGGCCCCACCAGACAGATTGGGCCAGATGTACATGCTCCCAGTATATGCACAAGGGTTTCTATGCTCTCTCAATAACCAGGACCAGGAACCCACACTGGGAGTGCGAGCCCGCTTAGCTTCAAGCTGTTGAGGGAATGAGGGAGGGGCCAGCTGCAGCACCCTGAGATCCTACACTTTTAAGTTGCTCTTTTCTTGATTTGGCGCTTGCTCTATTACTGCAAGCCTTTAACTTTTCTGGAGCTTTTGAGAAAGATGTTTCTGCCAATTCTTTCTTGCTGGTGTTTCAAAGCTTCTGTGGTTGGATGGAGCCCTGAAGCTTCTCACTCTACCATCTTGATCCTGTTGAATATCCCATGTGCTGTTTTAATTTAGGTAGTTATTAATTTTATTTTCACAAACTGTATTAATGGTTCTGCTCTTTTTTTTAAACTTAACAGTATGTCTTATATAATTTCCATGTTTCATGTTAGTATATCACTATTTAATAGCCACATTGTGTGAATAACTCTAATATATTCAAGCCATCATCTCTTGATGGGTAAGTCAATATTTTATTGTATATTGCCATTTTTAACATTGTCCTAGTGAATATTTAAAGTCTGTTGGAAGATGTTTTATAGGACAAGAATCTCATCTCAAAGTCATATGGCAATTATCCTAGCAACTTTGAGAAGTAACACTCCTTGAGAAAGCATCCTTTTTTGCACTGTTAATTCATAGGTTTCTACATTTTAACGGAGTGGATGAAAAGCTTTTTGATCAAAGGCCTGGATTATGATGTTATTAAATGTCCTGCATTAAGATTTTTTTTTAAAAACCTTTTTCTCATTTATATACTAGTGTCTCTGATGGTGGTATAAGGATAAGATGAAGTAAATATGAGAAAGTAAGGAAAGTTCAGTTTAAAATATTTGATCCCTTTTTTCCATAAGTAAACCTCTAGGATATTTGATCTAAGGACCACTTGAATGAAAAGAAAACTTTAAAACAACATAGATTTACAAAAGTCTTATTCTTTTTGTGTTTTTCTATGGCAAACCTTTAAAAATTAAAGTAGTAATTTGGTAGATTTAGAAATTTTATTTCAATGGTTAATATTAAGGACTTAAAAAAAACAAATTCTCAACATTTTAGCAAATATTCTTGAAGTGCATCAAACATACTAAGCACTTTCAATGGTTTAGAAAATGATATTCTTTTCTTTTTCTTTTAATGTTTAGTTAATTCCATGTACAATGAAACTTCCAGAAAGACAGCCTGAGTTTTTCTTTTACTATTCTTTACTGGGAAATGATGTTACAAATGAACCCTTCAATGATTTGATCAACCCAAACTTTGAGCCAGAGAGAGCATCTGTTCGCATACGTAGCAGTGTAGAAATTCTTCGTATTTATCTGGCTCTACAGTCTAAACTACAGGTGAGTAATGCAGCAAAATCTTTATATTATAGATGATTTTTAAATATTAGGTACTTAAACTCTGTCCTATTTCAGTAGTGGAGGTCATCTTTCCATTGTATTGTTTAATTTTTTTAAGGATTGTTTTCATTCAGTGAAGTCACTGGTCTAACAGTTACTTTAGAATTTTAGGAGACATACCTTCTTAACCAGGTATTGAGAAAAGAATATCAGTTATCAGTTCTTTATTAGATTGTACCTGAACCCCAGAGCTGTGGGAACAGTCAAGATTTGGCTATTGTTAGTGGAGATAATGGTCATAGGCCCTACAGATTACACTAGATTTCAGTGTTTATATACTTTAATGCTATTGAAAGCAAAGAGATAAGACAACTTTCTAAAACCTGCCTTTGAGTTAGAGTACTTTTGTAAATTATTTTTAAATTAAACTTTTTAAAAAACTGAGTGAATCTAGTGCATATTACAATTGTATCTTTTATGAAGATTTCTCTTGGTCAAACTGAATTGGGGTAGTAAAATAAAGGGTTTAGTGTAGTTGTTTGTTTTAAAGTAGAGGTATTCTGAATAAGTAGACTTTACTTGCATTTTGGATGGGAGGTAGGGAGACACATTAGGAAATTTTAATAGAACTAAATTTTAGAGGTGGTTCTGTTGAATTCAAGATAATTAGATAATTGAAGATCATGTAAGATGATGAAAAGCCAGAAAAACACAGTGTGAATTTTATTCTATATCTAACATCAAAATCCTTACCAAAAGTATCCACTTACTTAGTTTGATTCTAATGGACATTTAAACCATAAAAATACTTTCTGTCCAGTCTCTTAAAAATATCATGTGTAAAACATTAAAACTAAGTTACAGATCTCCCTAAACTGTATTAGAGCTAAAAACGTTTTTATGGAGTGTTTGCTTAATTGCATATATATAAATACCAGGGGTACCAAAACTTTGTTATGGTAATTGAAAAGAATATTTTTTTAACTGATATCTGAAGCAGTCTATTTTTTTGTAGTTGTCAGAGGTGGTTGTGCTGAACTTTTGATTAGCTATCAGTGATTAACAAAGTGGGCTTGTTTCACTGACTTATTAAAAAGGAATTGAAAAAAAATTTGAGCTGTTTATTTAAACAAAGAACAACCCACTGTTTTGTTTTCTATTATAGCTTTATTTTGTGTGTGTGTGTTACTGGGACCAGGGATTGAACCTCAACCACTGAGCTACATTGGCTCCCAAGTTAGTTTTTTCGTTTGTTTGCTTGTTGTTTATCTTTGTTTTTAGGAGGCACCAGGAACAGAACCTGGGACCTCCCAAACGGGAAGGAGGCGCTCAACTGCTTGAGCCACCTCTGCTCCCTATTATAGCTTTTTAAAAAGTGTTCTTATATTTATAGAAGGGTAAATTAAATATTGATTGATTTTGTTTTTTTTAAACATAATGTCCATGAAAGTAAATGGGTCTTGTTTTAGGAATTTATAATACCTCCTTTAAAAAAAATTCTTTGCCTTTAATTGAACTTATTAATTACTAATGTTATCTATGTTTATTATTATTCTGTTAGCATATATATCACACAAAATATCCTGTTTTAACCATTTTGCATTCAATTCAGTAGTATTAGTTACATTCACGATGTTATACTACTTTTACCACCATCTATTACCAAAACTTTTTCATCACTACCAACAGAAACTCTGCCTATTAAGCAATCACTTCCCATTCCTGTCTTCCCCCAGTGCCTGGTAATCTCTAAGCCACTTTCTGTCTTTGTGAATTTGCTTATTCTATATATTTCATAAACATAGAATCATACAATATTTGTCCTTTTGTGTCTGGCTTATTTCACTAAACATAATTTTGAGGTCCATCCATGTTTTTGCAAGTATCAGAACTTCATTTCTTTTCTATGTCTGAATGACATTACATTGTATGTATATACCACATTTTGATTATTCATTTATCTATTGGTATACACTTGGGTTGCTTCTGCCTATTGGCTATTGTAAATAATGCTGCTATGACAATTGGTATAGTTAAAAGTATCTGTTTGACTCCCTGTTTTCAGTTCTTTGGGGTATATACCTAGAAGTGGAATTGCTAGGTCATGTGGTAATCTTTTTTTTTTTTTTAAAGATTTATTTTCATTTATTTATCCCCCCACCTCGCCCTTGCTGCTTTTGTGCTCACTGTGTCCATTGCTGTGTGTTTTTCTGTTTCTGCTTACTCCCTTTGTTGTGTCATCTTGCTGTGCCAGCTCGCCACGTTGCGCGGGCTGGCTTGCCTTCACCAGGAGGCCCCGGGAATCTAACCCGGGGCCTCCCATATGGTAAACGGGAGCCCAACCACTTGAGCCAACCACTTGAGCCACTGCTTCCTCCTAATTTTTTATTTAACTTTTTGAGGAACTGCCAAACTGTTTTCCATAGCGGTTGCATCATTTTCTGCATCCTCACTATCGCTTGTTGTTTTCCACTTTAAAAATAATAGCCATCTAGTGGGTGTGAGGTGGTACTTCATTGTGGTTTGGATTTGCATATCCCTTATGGCTAATGATGTTGAGCATCTTTTCATGTGCTTATTGGCCATTTTCATATCTTTTATGGAGAAATGTCTATTCAGTACTTTGCCCATTTTTAAATTGGTTTTTTTGTTGTTGTTGTTGTTTTTAAGTTGTATAAGTTCTTTATGTTGTCTGGATATTAAACTCTTATCAGATATATGATTTGCATTATCTTTCCCAATTCTCTGAGCTCTCTTTTCCCTTTCTTGATAATGTCCTTTGATGCACAAAGTTTATAATTTTGGTGAAGTCCAATTTAACTATTTTTTTCTTTTGTTGCTTTTGTTTTTGGTGTCATATCTGAAAAGCTGCTGCCAAATAAAAAGTCATAAAGATTTTTCCCTATGCTCTCTTCTAAGAGTTTTATGGTTTTAACTCTTATATTCAGGTCCTTGATGTATTTTAAGTTAATTTCTGTATATGGTGTGAGTAAGGATTTGTCTTCATTTTTTTACATGTGGTTAATCTGTTTTCACAGCACCATTTGTTGAGTAGGCTATTCTTTCCCTATTTAATGGCCTTGACACCCTTGTTTAAAATAAGTTGGCCATAAATGTCATTATTATTTAATATCTTTGTTGAACTTCTTTAGATAACTTTTATCAACTCTGTCAAATAGCAGCAATTCTTTTTAGCAGAGAATTAGATCTGAAGGTAGCTTACTTTTCCTCTTGAAGTTGTATTCTGTGTGAGATGATCTCCAGCTTCCCTGTCTCACCTGAGGACTCTAAGCTCTGGTCATATTAACTTTTTTCCAACAAATATTTATTGTGCTATATGTCAAACACTGTTTTAGATAGTGGGTGTTTATGATCTCAGCCCTCGCTAGAGTTTGGAGTATGGTGCAGTGGGGAAGACAGCTAAGTAATCAGGCAATTAAAATACAGTGAACTGGGAAGTTTAGCAATAGCACATAGATGGGGCATCACCTAAATCTGGAATTAGTGAAGAAATTGATGTCTAAATAAAGGGGAAAATGCTTTGAAGTTTGTGGCATACTTCTTCTCTCCTTATTTTGTACATATTGTTTCGAATGACACACATCTTTTCAGGCCCCCAACCTCCTCAAACACTGCTTTCTCGAGGTTAATTCTTACTGTTCAGATTACACATCCCATTTATTTCCTATATAACCCTCTGTACCTGACTCAGAATAGAGGCTTATTGAATGAATGAATGATCCATCTACTATACAGTGAGGTTAAAAATCTATGTATATTTGATATTTATATAGAATGTTAATTTATAATGTACAAGAATTTTAGAAGAGATTTAGCCTAAGTACTCAAATTTTTAGTTGCTCTTATTAACTGGTATCTAATGCTTGTTTGTTTTAAGGGAATGTGGCATATATTAAATAATTGAAACAGTTTAGTTGTGTTTACACTTATGTTCTTTGTAAATAACATTATGTTTTCTTACAGGATGTAGTTTTCATTTTCTTTCAAAAATAAGAGTTTACTTTTTGGCACCTTATTTCTTGCTGATAGAGAATGCACTGTTTTTTGTTTTTTTTTTAGCCTTTTGATGTATCTTAATATTACATATTTTAATTTTCTTTTGCAATTCAGCTTGCATGTCATAGTTGTTGAAATTAACCTATTAACTAACTTTGTTATCACCATCTGTCTCTTATTTGGCTAATATATTATAAATTCTCAATTGATTTGTTTTAAAATAATATCTGTTTTTCAAGAGAAATTGTGTTAAAACATTGGGAAAAAATACAGGCTGTCAGCATGCCAGATGAAGCCCTTTAGTGTAGGTGAAGTATTATCTTTCAAGTAACTGCATATATATATATATATAAAGACTTGTTTATATGTCTTATTTTATTATACAGGATACAATTTGCATACGTAAAATACAATAGTAAAATATTAAGGTAACTATAGCTTACTGAAGGGACAGAAAAGGGAAAAAGGTGATAACATACAAGTATAGACGGGAAGCGGCTGTGGCTCAATCAGTAGGGCTCCTGTTTACCATATGGGAGGCCCCGGGTTCGGTTCCCGGGGCCTCCTGGTGAAGGCAAGCCCACCCGCACGGCGTGGTTAGCTGACCCAGCGAGCACAAGCAGCAAGGGGGGGATAAATGAATAAATAAATAAATAAATAATAAATAATAAAAAAAAAAACAAGTATAGAGTATTGAAAGAAGAATTGAAAAAAAGGTAACAACTTCATTATTTGAAATATTAACAATCATGTATGAGGAACTATTACTTAATCATTGCAGGTCAATGAGATATACCCTGCAATATGTTTTCCTTTTGTAAATAATTTTATAACTTTTTGTTTTTTTTTTATATTGTGTTCTTTTTACTTTTTGTCATTTTATAACTTTTTATTAAGTTTATGAGTTTAGAGACAGGAAGATATAAAGCCCTGTTTTGATTTTTCTCTATCATATTAGATCCATCTTTGCTGTGGAGACCAATCACTTGGAAGCACAGAAATACCATTGATTGGATTGCTAAAGAAGGGCAGTATAGAAATCAATCAGCACCCGGTTACAGTTGAGGGTGCATTTACCCTTGATCCCCCAAACCGTGCCAAACAAAAGCTTGCACCTATTCCTGTGGAGCTGGCCCCAACTGTTGGAGTATCTGTGGCTCTGCAGAGAGAAGGCATAGATGCCCAGGCAAGTAGTGATTCCCTCCCCCACCCCCGCACTCAACTTCTCAGTATTGCACATGATTACTCACACAAATTGAACTTGAGATTTACCTAGCATGAGAAAGTATTTATTATTTTTAACTAGTGGCCTATGTTATATGATATCTCTTTTCTGAAAAGGCATTTCTGAAATGTTCTGTCGTTTCCATGGCTACAGTTTATAAGTGACTATATGAAGAGCTTGCTTAGCCTTACAGGATAATCTTGTGTAATGAAAACTTTTTTCTCCCCAACTATTCAGTGACTAAGTCAGAGAATTAAATGGTAAAAGAGAAGGGTTTTAGACCTAATTTCTGGGAATCTGCATTAATGGTATCTTTTAGATTGACAAAACCTGAGCTGAAGAAAGTTTTTGGTTTATTGGTGCTTTATAGTTCTTGTCTTCTCCTTAGGCAGTTTTTGCAATAGAGGGGTTAGTTATAATGTTTTGTTTTTCTTTTTTTTTTTTTAAGAAGGTATCTATCCTCAGAATCAACTTTAGCATCCTGTTCTTTCCAAGAACTGATCTTTATGTAGGTTGTGAATTAAAGATAAAAAAGACAAAACACCTGATGTGACAGTGTAAAAGTTATCTAGTATGTACTTGTAGAGGGAAATAGAGTGAAGGAGAGAAAGAAAATCGGACTAGACATTTGTCTTTTCTTTTTAGGAATATAGGCCTCCATTGTACTGCCTTGGTAGGAATAAACTTTCTCAAGGACACATCTGCCTGACTTCTTTTCTCGCATATTCCTTCTTACCCATTAGGATGCATTTTGGTACCCACCTCTGGATGTCACATTTTCTTCCTGTTCATCTTTCTTTTTATGGTCCTAGATGTTTTAAGGAAGTTTGCAAATTATGAAGAAAATAGACTAGGAATTTTCAAACTGGGAAAGGAAGCTTATATTTTTTTAAAAAACGTCAAGTTTTTTGCTTAATTGTGAAGGAAAGTTCTTTGCAAATTATACTTTATTTAAAAATTGTTTTTAGTCTTTAATTGAACTAAAGAACCAGAATGTGCATGAGCCAGAGCATTCAAAGAAGAGAGTTTTAACCCCCATAAAGGAGAAGACACTTATTGGACCAAAATCACCGTGTGTGTCCCCTGTTCCACCTCAAAACCAGTCACCTCCAACAAAAGATGATGCGACAGAAAGTGAAGTGGAAAGCTTACAGTATGATAAGGATTCAAAACTACATCCCAAGGGTAAGGCTTTCTTTTTACAGATCTTTTAGGTATCAGATTTTACAGCTATCTACCAAATGACTATGAGAGTTTTCATGAATTCTCCATAAAAATTGTGGGTTTTTAAACAACCATGGGAAGTGGCTGTGGCTCAATCAGTAGGGCTCCCGTTTACCATATGGGAGGCCCCGGGTTCGGTTCCCGGGGCCTCCTGGTGAAGGCAAGCCCGCCCGCACGGCGTGGTTAGCTGACCCAGCGAGCACAAACAGCAAGGGGGGGATAAATGAATAAATAAATAAAATCTAAAAAAATAAAAAAAATAACCAATAATGTGTGGTTATATAAAAGTCTTCAATTTAAAGTAATTGTAGGGGAGTGGGTGTAGCTCAGTGGTCAAGCACCTGCTTCCCATGTATGAGTTCCCGGGTTCAATTCCCGTACCTCAAAAAAAAAAAAAAAAAAGTAATTGCAATTTGTTTGACTTCATAATATAATTTGCTAAAAGATAAGAGAATTTTTCATTTTACTTATACTCTAGAAATAGATTATTCAAAAGAAATTAAAGTATGTAGTTCTTTCACTTTGAGATGCTTATGCCTCAATTTATATGTTTATAATAAAGAACCAAATAGTCTAATTCCTTGTTTGAAAGCAAATGAGATGATAGTGTTAAATTATATGAATAACTTAAGAGAAACTGCTTGCAAATGGAATTATTTAATTATCTTATTTTTATGTTCATTTCAGCCATGAATTCTTCTGTGCCTGCTTCACTGACCCAACCAATGATTACATCCAATGCTTCCGAAACAGCTTCAGGACAGAAAATTGCTGTTCCAGCAACATCACATCATTTTTGCTTTTCAATAGACTTAAGGAGTATCCATGACTTGGAAGTTGCATTTCCAGTCAACTGTATATTAAGGTGTGATTTAATTTTGTTTCAAGGTCTTATTTTTTTAAGAGAAATCCCTTTCCTCTGTTCAGGGAGTGGCCTAGAAAGAAATGTCACCCAAAGAAGTTATAACATTTGTTAAATCAGTGAGTTAAAAGGAGGTAAGGCTATGTCCCTTTGATCTTGACACCTTAAAAATCTGGGTGGCCTTGGTGATGTGAGAGGTAACAGTCTTGTGTATTCTGCTATAATAATTGTAGGTGTTTATAGTAATTTATCAATTCTACTGTTTAAAATACAGAGACTCTTGAACTAAAAGGATATTGTTTTTGGAAAAGGTACTACAGATCAAAATAATGAGAGCTAATATCTGATTTTTAAAAAATAAAAATGTATTATAATGGGAGGCTCTATTCCTAATACCTACATTTTATAGCTATGAGTCTAAATACCATATTGAATGAACTGTAAGTAGAATGTGTCCATACCAGTCAATATAAAGAACTGTAAAATAAATAAATATATATTTATATCAGTTTAATGAGTTTACCCAGTAGTTTGCTTTTGATAATGTTACATAATTATAGAGTTTTGTGGCTGAGATATAAATTAAACATAATCCAGTACTGTGTTTTAGTTGGGGGAGTCTAGCTTCCTCCTCCTCATAAATTTCTTTGGAGCAAGGATTGGCATTTGAAATAAAGTTGTTGGTTTTTCTGTGATTTAGGTTAGAAAATTTTTCTGCCTTCTCAGATTGCCCTTACTGAGGGTCGCAGCAACTATAACTTGCTTCCTGCTGGTATTTGAGGCGGGCCTGTCTTTCAAATGCATAAATCAATTTATACTTGCATCTGATTTCTCGATTCTTTGATTCCCTATCAATGATTCTAAATGCATTGAATGGAAATCTTTCAATCTCAGCTTAAGTTCTGCATGTTTCCTCATGTTAGAGGTTGAGAATCATTGCTTAAGTGTTGCTATTTGAGAATTAAAGGCTTACCAAAAAAAGTTTTCTCACAGGCACAGCTTTTCTCAGAGGGCTTATGTACATCTCTTAAAATTGATTTTAGAAATGAATTATTACTACTTAATCTCTACTTTAGGATTTTACCTATTCTCACTCTACTCCTTAACTGTGATCTTTCTGCTACTACTACTAGGGTATCTGATCTGAGGACACCTAGAGAGGAAGTTGTGCAGAAGCACTGAAACATAGGGAAGATGATCTAAATTTAAATGCTGTGAGGGGAAAGACTTGCACAAGCCCATTTAGAAAACACTATTAATTGTTTTTGTGTTTCCTTCTTGTCATAGGGCCAGTTGCATAATCACTAAGTGCCTACATTGTGACAGCAATAGGCCTGGTATTAGAGGTACATGGGCCACATAAACTAAGAAAACCTAGTGAGGAAGACAGATTCAGAAATATATCAGTAAGTGAAGGATGCTGACAGTTCATCTGGCAAAGAAAAGGGGAAAGAATATTCTAAACAGAGGAAATAAATAGAATTCACTTGATGATAGACTACTGCTTCTGTCTTTGATTCATTTGAAGGCATTTTAAAAAAGGTTGGCCATTTAACTTTCAGTTGGATGAATTTTATGCTATTATGCTCTGTATTGGTATGAAATTATAGTTTCCAGCTATGTAATGGAATTCCTGAGGTAGCACTGCTGTTTGAAAAAGTTTAATTTGTAGTGACCTTGTTTAATCCTTTTGATTGTTAGTTTTGTTTATTTTTGTTTAATCTCTAAATCCTGTGCTGGGATGGTATGGTCTGAATTCTAGGGCATGATATCTCTGAGATGACTTGATTTCAGTGGATGTGTAATTATTTAGGAACTAGATAAATACAAATGGTTCTGGTAGGAAAAGCAATTTTTACTGGGGCAGTTTAAATTCTAATCTTTGTATATGAATAGCAAAGTATAGGATGAAATTTAAATGAGCGTTATAATGTCTTTATATATGTTTTTTTTCTGATAAACTTTATTTTTAGAGAAGTTCTAGATTACAGAAGAATCACAACAAAAGTCTATAACCCCATCTCACACACACATTTTCCCCTATTACTAACAACTTACATTAGTGTGGTACATTTGTTAAAATTGATGAACCAATATTGAGGCATTGCTGTTAATCAAAATCTGTAGTTAACATTGTGGTTTATACCTTGCACTGTACAATTTTATAGCCTTTAACAAATGTACAATGTCATGTATCCGTCATTGCAGTATCATAGAAAATAATTCCATTACCCTAAAAATGTCCTCTGTGTTCCACTTATTTATCCCTCCTCCTCCCCTCTGAACCCCTGGCAGCCACTATCTTTATATCAATGTTACAAGTTCTTCTATTACCACATGGTATTACCTATAATAACAATAATTCTACTTTGGTCCGTGGTTATACTCCCCCCTTATGTTGGTTCATTCCTCAGTCTTGACTAATTTGGGATAATGTCTACTCTGACTGTTTCAGGTTGAGAGGGGGCTTAGATATGGGGCAGATGGAAGGAACTGTTTTGCTTACAGTTGTAGCTACTCCTTGTTTTGGGGGATGGGACTTGTCCATCATCATAATTTCTTTAGTTATTTAGGACAAGTCTGAAGAGCTGGAGAGTAGGAGTTGGCCACAACTCTGCTGGGATCGAGTGTTCACCTAGCATATGAACTATTCAAAGATTTAAGACTCTGAGACAGGGGAGTGGATGTGGCTTAAGCAGTTGAGCAAATGCTTCCCACATGGGAGGTCCCAGGTTTGGTTCCTGGTGCCTCCTTAAAAACAAAAAAACAACAAGCAAACAGATGCAAAAACCAACTCAGGGGAGCCGATGTGGTTTAGTGGTTGAGCACCGGCTTCCCACATATGAGGTCCTGGGTTCAATCCCTGGCCCCAGCACCTCAAAAAAACAAAACAAAAAAAACAAAAAACCCAACTCTGAGACATATATTTAATGGATATAATGCTAATTATAGGTTCAAATAAAAAGAGTAGAACAATCATGAGTAAGAGAATTATAAATGAATATAACTATTTTGGGGAAATAGATTATCATATATCCCCAAATAGAGACTGCTGAAAGGGTGTTGATTTCACGTGGGAGCACTTTTGTTTGAGGCTTTGTTTACTGTGGCAGTCAGTGAAATCTGCCTGAGACCTGTATAAGTGCAACTTCTGGAATGGCCTTCCAACCTACTTTGAAATCTCTTCCTGTAAAAAGTCTTTTGTATTTAATGTTTCCCTCTTTTGGTCAGGGTTTTTTCCAAATGCATCGCTGGCTAACGTTTTTTAATAATCCATTGGTGCTAGGTAGGCTCACCCCCCAGAGTCATGTCCTACATCGGGGGGGAGGTAGTAAGTTTGGCTTAGAGAGAGGCCACATTTGAGTAGCAAGATTTTCAGGGGGTAGCTCTTAGGTATTAATTTTTTTTTTTTTTTTTTTTTTTTACCAGGAGGTCCCGGGGATCGAACCTGGGTCCCTCCATATGGGAGACGGACGCCCAAACAGTTGAGCCACATCTGACCCCCTTAGGAATTAATTATAGTTAAGTTAAATTTTATCTTTACAGGAATAAGGTTCATAAGTACAAGCATTAAGATCAAGAGCTTGACATATTGGCCTGTTTTCTTTTATTAAGTACTGCCTGTATATTCCAGAGTTTTTGTTTTGTTTTTTTTTTGCCATTTTATGGTGGTTTTAAATACAAAAAATTGAGCTATAGTTAAGCATTCTCCTATTTAATCTGATGTGATTTTTATAATGAAAGAAAGGAATATAGCCTTTTGTCACCATTTGATTCATCCATAATGTGTTTGAGTTGTTTTTTTCCTTCTTCTCTGTTCAAAGACATTACCATGAATGCATCCTTTAGGAACTGATTAAGGGCTTTTTAGCTTATAAAAGATCAGGACACTATTGTATAATGGAAACTAGGTTTAGAAATTAAATTCCTCAAGCATTTTTTGAGTGCTTACTCTATGTCAGAAACTCCTTATTCCTGGCAGTGCAAAGGTGAAAAATTTAGGACCAGTGACCTCAAGGAACTCTTAAATGGCAGCTCCATCTTTGATTAGTGGAGTTTGTTTTACTCCTAAATCTTTGTTTTATTTTTGGAATATATCAACCTTACTATCTCTTTTTCATTTGGTGTCATTGCCTTCAAAATACCAGAATTCTCCTTCCCCAGAGAGACATCAAAAGATTATCTGTAAAGCAACTTTGGGAACTAGTGCTATATAAATCAGGCATTTTCTTTATAATTTTTTAAACTTTTAGTTACAGGATTATAGCAAATCTCTCTATGTCATGTTTAGTATAGCTAGTATTAAGAATAATGCTTGGTGTAAGGAATTTAAGGCATTCACAAAAGTTTTTATATCAATACCAAAGATACTTGCATAATTTAAAAGTTGGTAATGATGGTTTTTACATAATGTGTTCTACCATTTATCTATTTAAAATATTCTATTTACCCTTAATGCTCAACTCATACTTTTTGAAAAATCAGAGTATAAATCTCAGCTGTAAACTATATTGTAAATCTTTATTGTTTATACTTTCTAGATATTCGTATCCATTCTTTGGAAGTGCAGCTCCCATCATGACTAATCCTCCTGTAGAAGTTCGGAAAAACATGGAAGTTTTTCTTCCCCAGTCTTACTGTGCATTTGATTTTGCAACTATGCCTCATCAGCTGCAAGATACCTTCTTAAGGTAATTTATACACTGTGTGTATATTATTTTCTTAAGTTACAACTCTTGAAAATCTGTATGTATTAAAAAGAGGAATTGCTATGATTTAAATTCAAAGCAGTTTATGCATTTGGGACTCAAGAAACAAATATACTAATGTCTATGACATTTGTGCTTCTACTACATAGTTTTATATGATTATGAAGGCTTTTTTCGTATCTTACCATTTGCCTGAGTTTAGATATTTGAATTTTGTAATAAAAGAATCTTGAATAGTGAGGGTGCTTTGAAAGCATTCTTACCTTTTCCTAATATAATATATGAAGATAAATAAGAGCCATTCATTTCTATTGTTGAGTCACTGAATAACTATAATGTATTATCTGCTTTTTCTTTCTATCTTCTGATCTGTAAACTGTAGGTGTTAATTCAGTTACCTGCAGTGGATTTGTGAAGGAAAATGATCTGTGAAGTGTCTCTTTACTTTCTCAGAATCTCAATTCAAATTTGTGTGTTATTTTAAAAGGAAAGATGAAGAGTTAACAGAATTGTCTATTTGTGGGAATAATAGTATTTGAAGGTTTTTCTTTATTGCATGAAAATAGTATTTCACATTTTTTACTTGTGAAACTGAGCCTTTAACAGTTGTGTTTTCTGACATTCTAGGTAACTACGTTAAGAGAATTCAGCTTTTAGTTCAGGAAAAAATTTAGACTTGATAAGTATAAACACATGTTTCTCTCTTCTTTAGGATTCCATTGCTGGTTGAATTATGGCACAAAGATAAAATGAGTAAAGATTTACTTCTGGGAATTGCGAGAATCCAGCTTTCTAACATCTTGTCTTCAGAAAAAACCCGTTTTTTAGGTGCTAATGGTGAACAGTGTTGGCGTCAAACTTACAGTGAAAGCGTGCCTGTTATAGCAGCACAGGGGTAATGCATTTCACAAAACTGGTCTTTGCTTTGCTTTTTATTAATCTAATGGTTTGGAGTAGCTAGCTAAATCCATCTTTTCCTATCTTCCTAATCTTCCTCCTATGACTTGTGGGGGCTGTATTTTAATTTCATTTGCTCTTTAACTTTGATACCCATTTTACCCTCAAAAAATAAGGAGTCTGTGCTACCCTAATGCTCTAGTACTTAGACTGTTGACCTTTTCTTTTTCCCTGCCTTATAGTTTAAATTTTATATCTGTTTTTTCATTTAGTAATTAAAGGTGAAATTTATAATGTATGTTATGCTATTTTGCATTGGAAATGGCTGAGACCATTTTTCCCCTTGAAAATTATTTAAACTTCTGCCTCACCTCTAAAGTCTGAGAATGTTACAAATGCTTAGCATTAGGGGCAGTTTTGAAAATCATTGTGTTTTTTTGCCCCGAAATTCATAGCCACAGAGAAAAACATCAGGTTTTCACCTATTTTAGAAAAATATTTGCTGAATTATCTTTTTAAAATTAACACTAAAATTTTAAATTAAGTTTAACATTATATATCAGGTGCCTTTATTTTTAAAGCATAATGATGATGAAGAAAATAAGATCTGTAAAACTATGAGATCATATGGTGTTGAAGAAAATAAGGTATCTGTAAAACTATGAGAGTTATTATTATATTACATTTCTTCTGTTACTGTTCCCTACCCATAGCTACTTCCAGAAACTGAAGAATTAAGTAAAACTTCTTTTTATTTGGGAGATCTGTAATTGGGTGTTTTAGAGAATCCAGTATTCTGGTTAACTGAAATTCTTTTTATTTCAACTCCTATTATTGAAAATCTCTCTTAAAAGTCAATATTCTTTTCTGTCTTTATAAATGCAGTATAATGTAAATAATCAAATCACTTATAATTGAGGCTCTTTTAATGCTGTCTGTTTGTCCTGAATATTATCTTTTATTGCCCTGGGCTTGTAGACAGAGAAGTTTTAGGAGATTTACCTCAGTGAGAACTTCAGATACATCCAGGAATTTCTGTCAAATGTGGTAGTGCTTCATTTTACTTTATTCATTTCTTCTGAAATCTTTGAGATTAGAAGAAAACTCACTAGTTACTTAAGTGTTCTAATTTTGTGGAATCTATTCATTAATGTTTTGTTTGACCGAGGGTTTATTGAATATGTCTGGTTTAGACAAACCGTGTTTTTTGTTGTTGTTGCCAAGGTTTTATTTTACCCAAATGTTTTCTGTCTTGTTTTTATTTATTTAATGATAGATGCTGCATGCAGTTAACTACTCTTAGGAATTATCCTGAGGCAATGCTCTTATCCAATAAAATCTTTTTGTATGAATCTGTTTATCTAAGCAAAAGTAGAAAATTAATTAAAAATAATGTATTAGATCAAGAGTAAGGGAAATTGTAAGGGAAATTGTCAAATATAAGAAAGTGTCCCTGACATAACTAGGATAAAAGGCCGAAATTGTGTGTTCATAGTGCGTGATGTGCATGTGTGTTTATATTTACATAAAACAAAGAGAAGAAGGAAATAAACTAAGTATTATCAGTGATTGCCTGTGGACAATGAAATTTAAAATTTCTTCTTTATAATTTTCAGTTTTTCAAAATAATCTACAGTTGTTGTAGGTCATTTTGTAGTAAATATATGATGTACTTCATAGGGTGTTTGTGATGATCAGAGAAAATCATGTGTCTGGAAGTTCTTGAAGTCTAGAGAAGCTCCTACATTTTCAGCAGTAAGAATGTCAGGTGCTATACAGCATTGAAAAAATAAAAATAATGTCAGAATGTTTCCATGATTTTTAGGATATTTCTGGTTTCATTTATAGGTCAAATAATAGGATAGTAGATCTTTCATACACGGTGACTCTAGAAGATTATGGACTAGTAAAAATGCGTGAGATTTTTGTCTCTGATTCCTCTCAGGTATATATAATTTAACATCATTTTTTTCTTTAAAAGGGATCCAATGTGTGTATATGTGTATATTTATATTAATATGCTTTTAAATTCATATCTTAGGGTTTATCTGCTGTACAGCAGAAACCATCTTCTCTTCCTCCAGCACTCTGTACTTCAGAAATCCAGACAGAGCCTCGTGAAACCTTAGAATACAAAGCAGCACTTGAGCTAGAAATGTGGAAAGAAATGCAAGAAGACATTTTTGAAAATCAGGTTACTTTTTAAGTTTTGCTTTTAAAAAAATCTATTTTTGGTTACATAGTATATTTTTCTTTCTCCATAGCAGGCTTTTCTATGTCCCTATGTAGTTCCTCTTAATGACAATAATTTTTACTTAAAAAATTATGATAAAAAAAATACTTGAATGTGACAACTTGGCAGAAGGATTCTTCTAACTTTGTCCAGGATTCTTGGGCAGAGATAGGAATGAAATTTACACTTCAGAGTTCGACTTGAAGATTTCTTTTAATCTCAGGTCTTCATTCAGAGGACCCTTCTGGAATCTGGCATCATCAATCTTCAGAGAGAGAAAACTCTCACTGTTTGCTTAATACTCTCCTGAATTAAACTTATATAGATATTACATACCTTAGGCAAACTCCTTTTTTATTTTATTTTATTTTATTTTTTGAGATAATAAAGAATTCCTGAGGAAGTGTATGAGTTTTTTAACTGAAAACAACTTATCCTTTTATTTGAAGTATGTGGGTTTTTTCTGTGACTTTATTTTTTCTTCCTTTTGTAGCTAAAGCAGAAAGAACTGGCTCATATGCAAGCTCTTGCAGAGGAATGGAAGAAAAGGGACCGAGAGAGAGAATCACTAGTAAAGAAAAAGGTAACAACCTGGGTAGAAATTGAGGGGGGGAGAGAAAAATATTAATGAGAGTAATTTGTAAATGCATTAAAGAAAATCTCTGGAAGGATAAAAAAACTAATATTAGTGCTTATGTTGGCATGGATGAAATGAATGGATGGTTCTGGATGGAGGGAGCCTTTTCACTGTAATCTTGTGCATTTTGGAGTTGGAACAACTAAAAAGTATAAATATAAAAACATGAATACTCTAGGGAAAAATTCTGCCCCTGTTTGAAAAAGAAAATAGCACAAAAAAGTATATGTAAAAATACATTATAATCTGTATGTTAATAAAAAGCCTCAAAAACTTTTAAGCTGTTTTTAAGAATTAAATCATGAAATAAATCACATCTCTAAAAATGATAAGATGAGACTATCTGATCTTCCAGAAAGCAAAATGTCAGTACTTGTCTATTTACACTAAAGTTATTGAATAAAACAATCCTGACAATTAGACTTGTCTTCAAATATTCCAGATTTATGACTTTAAAAATACTATTATGTTAGTTGTTAATGAAGTGTCTAACTGTAAATGGGAGAAGATAAACAGTGGCAATGTAGCTTGCTACTCTGGACCAAGAGAGAGGAGCAGCATTGTGAACCTAGGTAATTCTTTAAAGTTATTTTCAAGTCTTTGACTTTAGACCATTTACATTTAATTTAATTATTGATGTGGTTGGGTTTAAATCTCCTATCTTGTATTTTCTATTTGTCACATCTATTCATTGTTCCCTTTTTTCTCTTGTTTCCTGCTTTCTTTTGGATTGAGTATTTTTATGATTCCATTTTATTTCTACTCTTCTCTTATTAGCTGTATCTCTCTTTTTTTTTAATTGGTTGCTGTAGGATTTACCATATACATCTTTAACTTATCACAGTTTACCTTCAAATAATATTTTGCCACTTCACATATAGTGTAAGAACCTTGCAACAATATACTTCCATTTTCCCACTTCTATCCTTTGTATTATTGTCATTTATTTTACTTTTATATGTTATAAACAACACACTGAATTATTATTTTTGCTTTAAGCAGTTATCTTTTAAAGAGAGTAAACATTGAAGAAATAATGTTTTTTATATCATCCATGAATTATACTGTTTATGGCATTCTTCTTATCATTTGTGTAGCTCTAGAGTTCTTTATCATTGGTTTTCAGCAATGTTACTATGATGCACTTGCTGTGTTTTCTGTGTGGGTGTGCAAGTTTTGCTTGAGTTCTTTGAGCATCTTGGATCTGTGTTTTTCATCAAGTTTGGAAAAATTTGGACTTTTTTTTTTTTTTTTTTTTTTTTAATTATTTTTTTCTGTCTTGTCTCATTCTTTTTTTTTTTTTAAGATTTATTTATTTATTTATTTATTTATTTACTTATCCATTTCTTGCCCTCTCTTCTCATCCTTCTCCTCCTGTCTTTACCGGGATTCGATCCTGAGAACCTCTGATGTGGGAGAGAGGTGTTCTGCCACCTGTGTCAACTTAGTTCCTGGTTTCTCTCATTTTTAAGACTTCAGTTTAAATGTATGCTAGACTGCTTAATATTGTCCCATAGGTAGCTGATTTTCTTTTATGTCTTTTTTTTTTTTAACCATCTCTGTTCTTCATTTTGGATAGTTTCTGTTGCTGTGATTTCAAGTTCATTGGTCTTTTATTCTGAAGGGCCTAATTTGCCATTAATCATAACCAGCATAATTTTTCCTTTCTGATAACTGTATTTTTCATCTCTCAAGTTCTGTTTGCTTCTTTTTACATCTTCTGCTTTACTCTTCTTCGTTTCTATGTTTTCTTCTACATTCTTGAGTATCTGGAACATTTTTATAAAAGCTTATCTGCTAGTTATCACCTATATCATTTCTAGGTCTGTTTGTATTGATGTTTTTTTTCTCCTGGTTATAGGTTATATTTTTCTGCTTGTTTGCATGCCTTTCAATTTTTATTAGATGCCAGACATTGTGATTTTACATTGTTGATGACTGGGTTTTGTTATATTCCTTTAAAGAGTATTGGATTTTATTCTGCTATGCAGTTAAGTTACTTGGGATGAGTTTGATCCTTCTAAGCTTGTCTAGGGTGAGTTCAAAACATCCTTTAGTGTTGAGCCATTTAGCAATACTCTGTATAATACTGATATATCATAAGTTATCTCCTCTCTGATCGGTGGGAATGTGAACTATGCCCATCCCAGTCTGAACACTGGAAATTGTTTGGCCTGTTGGTTTCTGGTGGTAATTTCCACTTTGTAGTTTCACCTCAAGCACACACAGTTTAGTATTCAGCCTAAAATTTGAGAGAAACATAATGCATCTCCCTCTTTACTGTGCTTACTTACATTTCTAGCTGCCTCATTCTCTCCAATCTCCATTCTCTTTCCTCCGTAACTCAGCAAGATTGCTAGACTTTATTTACTTTCCCTTCTCCTGAAATACAGTCTGGAAACTGCCACCAGGCAGTAAGCTAGAGTTAGTGTAGGACTTACCTCATTTGTTTCCTGTCTCTCAGGGGTCACAGTCTTGTGCTGCCTGTTGTCCAGTGTCGAAAACAATTGTTCCATATATGTTGTCCAGTTACTGTTTATGGCACAAGTGCATTTAATCTTTTAGTGGTAGAAGCAGAAACCCCCAGGCCTTTGACTTTAAAACAACCATTTCAGCTTTGACTAACTTAATTCTCAATTATTAAAAATTTGAATGACCAGTGAGCTTAAAAAAAAATGAAAAAACAGAAAAAGATAACAAAGCTACCTTAAAGCCTCTGTTCTTAAGAAATGTTCAGATAATAACCTAAATTATAAGTAGGAGCCTTCACAAAATTAAGTATTATGATGGTTTTGCTATACTTAGAACTGATTTTTTTTTTTTTTTCTGATTTTTATATTAAGTAATATTTTATAGTTCTCAAGTATCTTATGTATTAATTGAATCTGAGAGAACTGGAAAATATTTTAACTTTTGAATTTTTATTTAGCCTTTAAGACAAGATGAGTTTATCCTTGAATCACTTTTTCATTCTGATAGAGGGTTTTTTCAGTGTTGAGGTTTGCAAATTTCAAATCATGAAAAATTTTGAAAAGTTAAAATTATTAGAACTGTGACATCCAACTTGTGCAACAATTCCTTGAACTTTCTGTTGTGCACATACACAAACTCAGATTTAATGTAATGGGGTGAAAAAAACAAGTAACTTTTGGTTGGTTGGTTATTTTGGTAGATGGTATCTTCAGTTGAAAACATATCATTGGTTTCCATGTATATTACTTCCTCCCCTGTTGCACCTTTATTAATGAGTTCCTGCTTTTTTAACAACTCTGGTCAGAAAAAAGAATATGATACCTGCCTAATAATTGTCTGAACTGTCTATTTGAATTAGTCATGTTGAAACAGTAGATTTGAGTTTGTCGTTTTCTTTCACTCTGAGTGCATTTTGATACTAAATATTTTCTCATTTATATTTATGTATCCTATCTTGAAAGAACATTGTGAACAGGGTATGCTAGCATATGTAATTAGTTTTTAAAATTTTTATAAGCCTCTGTGAAATCCAGAGTCAATGGGGAGGAAAAAGTTTTTTTCTCAATATGGTGAAATATTTTAAAACTAAATGTTCTGAGAATTATCATATTTTTTTTTGTCCATAATGTATGAGCCTTTTCTGGATGTACAGATGATTGTGCTAAATCCAATATGATCATGCCAAATCCAGTAATTGTTAACTAATGGATTTATCTTAAGTAAGTATATGATTTGAATATTTTGGATCCTGCTCTACTGTCTGGAGCAGCTGAGATAATCTTTACTCTCTTCCGTATGACTGCCTATCAGATTGTTGAAGATTGTGATCATGTAGGCACAAAGAAGGAAAACATTTTTACTTAAGGGAGCATGAAGAAGTGTTTCGTAGAGAAGATCATGCTTTCACTTTGATGAAGATTAGTAGATATTGCCAGTAGTCTCAAGGGCATTCCAAACAGAGAAAGCTTCTTGAGCAAAGGCAGAGAAGTTTGATATAGGTTGCTGCTTTAAGAAAATCGCGTGTAGCTCAATGTGAGAAGAGAAAAGGGTATGCTTCAAGAAATAAGGTAGGAGAGGTTGATGAGCCAAAATGTGAATGATCTTGTATTCCATTTTTGAGTTTAGACTTGATCCTGTAAACTTTCTCAGCCACGTTTTCCTGAGAGAATTAAGCCCTAATGCCCTAAGGCATCCATTGTTTGTATTGAAATAACAGTCTCTTCATTTAGAATGGTACAAATTATATACCATTTTGGAAGAAGATGGAGAAAATAATCATTTTCTGTGTTCTGTGGTTCAGATAATGAACCCTCTTTCAGAAAGGTCAAACTTTGATAAACTTTTTTTTTTTTTTTGAAGATTTTTGTATAGGGAAATAAGGTGATCAAATTTTCATTTTAAAACAGTGGTTCTTATGAAAGTATAGCAGATGGAGTAACCCTCCCTCATCCTTATGCAGTTTGATCTCTCCCTTTGTAAAATATTTTGTTTATTGGACTTCTTTTACTATATTGTTTTGGTATTCTACTGTCTTCACTGGTCTTTCCTATCTGGTTTTCATGCTAGAGCCTCCTCTTCATTCCAGCCTCTGTTGGCTTGCACCAGGGCCCAGTCCTCCTCAAATCTCTTTTCTCTCTACCTTCACGCCTTAGGTAATCTCATTCACTCTCTTGGCATTATGTACATGAAATTATACATATTACACACATAATTTTGTGTGTATATATATATATCTGTCTCCTCCATTCCTGACCCTTTCCCTGGACTATACTCTGGGCTATTCAGCTCCCTGCTCTATACTGTCTCAAACTTAACATGTCTGAAAACAAACTCTTTATCTCCATTCTCTATACATTTGCTTTTCTGATTCTCTTATTAATAAATGGCCCTACCTTTTACTCAGTTGTTCAGGCTACAAGCCAAGTCATCCTTGACTCTCTTTCATTCCACATCTAATTTATTAGCCAGTCTTTTGGCTTGTTAGCCCTTTTTTCATTCCTTGCCTTTGTAGCTTGTTACAGCCATACAAGAGTGAGGCTTTTAAAATAAGTCATATTATGCTCAAAACCCATCATACTACTCATCGCACTTAGAATAATACCCAAAGTGCTTATCAGTACCTTTTTTTTTTTTTTTTTTTTTATTAATAATTTATTTTCAGTAAGAAAGACTGGCTAATGGGAGTTTTTCAGTAAAAACTTTTACAAGACCATTGCATCACGCTTTATAAGATCATCCCAGGCTTGCTTTCTGACCTCATCTTCAGTCAACCTTCTGTTTACTCAGTCTGTTCCAACCATCTTTGTTTCTCAAAGATGTTAAGCTGCCTCCCTCCTCAGCATCTTTTGGAGTGTTCTTTTTCCAGAGCTACTCTCAGTCCTCTGCTCAGAATAATCTCAGTAAGACTTTCTCTGACCACCATATCCAAAATAAAGCTCTTTCCTTCTGCCCCCAGGCACTAATTGTCCCCTCACTCTGTTTTATTTTCTTGATAACATTTACCTATCATTTTATTAAATATTCACTTGTTTATTTGTTTATAGTCTGTCTTCCCTCAAAATATAGGTTTCACACATCTTTGTATACTAGGTATACAGTGTATACTAGGTATACAGTCTCTATTTGTTGAAACAAAAGATTATGCTTTCAGAATTTTTTGTGTGTATATTTTGAATTTGAGATGTATAGAGAATATTGAGAAGGACAGAAAGACTTGTCCAGCAGGTATTTGGGTATATGGGTCTGAAACTCTGGAGGGAAGTTTGATGTTGAACTATAAATTTGGAAGTTCTTAGTACATGTGATAGTGGGTAGATGAGATTGCCCAAAGAGGTCATGTAGCTTGAGAGAAGAAGACATCCTAACACAGAGCTCTGGGGTACACAGATGTTTGGATTGCCAGAGGAGGAATATATGTTTTGAATACTCCCTCACCATCCAGACTGCCTCTTTCTAAATGGTTTTTTGAGTGTGGCACTCAGAATTTGACACAATTTTATTAGTGATTTAGATAAGGATGGAAGGCATGCTTAGCAAATTTTCAGGTTAACCAATACTAGGTCATAGAGTTAACATAATCAATATACAAACTTATCTTGATTGGTTGGTGTGCTGGGCTTAAATTATTAAAATGAAGTTTAACAAGGTTAAGTGTCAAATTCTGCAATCAGACTAAAACAGTTGGACAAGTATACAATGGGCATAGTCATTCCAGGTTTAAAAACAAAAACAAAACCCTTTAGGATTTTCTTTGATATTAACCAAATAGTAGGACTAGGACACTCATAGCACAATTTTACACTAGGTTAATAGACATGTGGTATCCTATTCCTTGGCAGTATATATTCTTTGATCCCTGAGGTAGTAAGATCATATCTGGGTACCATATTTTTTGAAGGACTTAGTCTAGATTCTAGACTCTAGATTAAATCCAAGCTATTAGAGGATTTGAGAATCATAGTACGTGAGTCATAGTTAAAGGAACTTGTCGAGGAGGAAAAAAAAGATGAGGAGATGTGATGGCTGTCACCAGACTTAAATATGTGAAGATAGGTTTTTTTTTTTTCCCTCTGTCCAGTGTATAGAACTAGGAGCAAAGGGTGGGCTTCTAAGGGAAAACTGGCTCCTTATTGGCAATAGGAAAGAGAAAAACAGGATGGGTCCTGGGACTTAGAGATTATTTAGTGAGGAAAGTGGAAAAATTGGTTCAGAGAGTCCTAGTAAAAGTGTGATAAGTCCCAATTGAAAGATAGAAAACCAAGAGTCCTGGAATAGGCCGAACAGCTAGGTTTCATGCCCTGTATAGGACTTATAGCCTCAAAGTTAGAGCAGAGGAGGACTCTAGGCCTGTAGGAAATGGGGTACTAGGCTAGGGCCACAAGAAAGGACTCTGGCTTAAGAAGAGATCAGTAGAGGGTCAAATCTGAACCAATAAGAGGACTGATAGTTACACAGAGAGAAAGAGAATCAGTTAAGTGACTAAACTAAGGGATTCAGAGATTTTAGAGCATTGAACAAGGCAGATCTTAAGGAGATAGGTTTTGGCTAAACACAGATTTTACTAAGAGTCTGACGGCCCTCTGGGAGAATGGGCTTTCTCAGGAAACTAAATAGCACCAGAGATACCAAGGCAGAAGCTGGATGAATTTCACTTTGAAAAGGTAGATGTAGTTCATAGCTTTGCTGTGCTTAGGTCCTCTGTTTCCGTGAAATAATATATTTATTTTTTTAATTTGTATGTGCTTTGCATTTGAGGGGAAGAGAAAATAACTTTTACTTTATTTTAGGTGGCTGAATACACTATATTAGAAGGAAAACTTCAAAAAACCCTAATTGACTTGGAGAAGCGAGAACAGCAGCTTGCCAGTGTAGAATCTGAGGTACTTCATTCACATATATATTTATTTTCTAAAGATTCCATATTTTAAGTTCATACCATTTTATTTCTTTTTCCTCTATACTTATATAAAATATATTTCATGGAAATTGTCTTCCAGACAATGTGAAGAAAACTGTTAAACTGGGCGTAGCATATTTTTTTAATCTTAAGAATGTAAGGAATAGGTAGGAAGTGTTGATTTGAAATAGCTAACTCTCTTTCAGCCAACTTTGACTGACCTCTTTACAATCATGGCAGTTTATGGTTAACTTTCCCATTGTGTGTGAGGATGGGTGGCTGCACTGCATAGGCAAAGAGAAAATGTAGCATGGCTCAGGGGCCCAAAGTCCTGATTTTGTTTTTAGGGAGAAGGGAGTTTCCCTCTTTCTTGCCTATTAAAGAGTAGATCCCAAGAAAGGGTGAGAAAGTATCTTGGTACTGTTCCTAGTTAATATTCTTATTATATCTTACTAATTTTTACCCTAACTGCTTTTTAAAACTTCTATAAAAATCATTTCAAATTAATTAGAATTTATTCCACATTAAATTTATATGCTCCTTCCCACCCAAAATATATTTCTTAAAATTTTCTCAGTAAAATTATCCTAACCTTATTTTTATGAATTTTCTGGGATTTCTAAATTGGTTTTGATGTTTAAACTTAAATATATGTAGAAATAATTTTGTTCCTAATATTAAGGCTGTTATCTTATGTGTTTAGTTAGAGGATATTAGGTAGAGAATAAGAGGTTTCTAAAAGAAGGAAAGAAATTTGGGCATATATACTTAGATAATAAAATGAGCTTTATTCAATTGGGATTTTAAGTGGTTAGGGCCTTTTCAATTGAATTTATACAAGTTGTTTATGATTTTTGTGCTTTGTATATTAAGTGATTGAAAATTTATAATTTCAGTATACTTAAACATTAACTCTCTAACTGAAAAGGCTCTGAAAATAAATTTGTAATATTTGGCTGTATCTAAGGATGATAGAATATTTAAACAATGTAATGTAGCTAGTAATAGCCCAGTCTCTTTAACGATTCACTTGTTTTAAGCTACAAAGAGATAAAAAGGAACTGCAGTCAGAACGTGAACGGAATCTGCAAGAACTTCAGGATGCTATCCGTAGGGCCAAAGAAGACTGTGTTCACCAAGTAGAACTAGAAAGGTTAAAGATCAAGCAGCTTGAAGAGGATAAACACCGACTGCAGCAGCAGGTCAGATAAAATACCTGTCATCTTTTTACACTTAGTGTTTATATCCTAGAAATAATAGAAATGGTTGGTTATAACGTGATAAAATTCATAGTAATTTGCACTATTAATCATAATTATTGCACTGAGACTCAACTATGCTTTAAGTTGGATTTTCTTTTTTTTTTTTTTAAGTCAAAAGCTAAGGACTTCACTGAATATCAGAACTCAAAAATCACTGTAGTTTATGGGCCACTTACCTAAGGAAAAAGAGCCCAGCATGCCTTGATAGTTTACTGCTTTAAAACTTGTACAATAATTGTTTATGATAATGCCCTCGAGTTGTGAAGAAAGCACTAAATGTAATTATAAGTTTATTACCTTTTGTTTAAAATTGGAAAGTGAGATATTTTAGAAAGATTTCTATTCAACTTCAAAAGTTTGGATGTTAAAAGTTATAAACTCCAGTTATATGGAAAACTTTGATGTATGGAACACCTCAGTACCTAAAGATGCTTGATAAGTCCCAATTAAAATTGATTGTATTTGTTGGCATAAAAGAAGAATTCCTTTTTTTATTCATGATTTAAGTTCCATTTTTGCTAAAAATTTTCTGAGTATTTCAAATTTAGTTAAGTTGTACATCTTAGGAAAGTGATAATTCATTTATCTAATAATGGATGGTGATATGGGTATGTGATTTTGGAAAGCATCTTTAACAGTGCTCATTTGCACTTGATATTTAAATTCCCATATTCAAAATCTTTTTAACTTCATTTTTTTTTTGTAACTTGAAACTGTTCTAGAGGAAATTAGGGTGTTTAGTCAAGGCAGTCTCTCCTTCCCACCCCCCCCCCTTTTTTTTTTTTTTACTTTAGGAAGTGTTACATGCTTTCATTAGAACATTATTCTAGGGGATGAGAAGATCTGCATTCTGTTCATGCCTTTTATATTAACCAGGTCATTAGCTCTTTGGCACTGCCTGAATTATTTAGCTCTTTGACCCTCAATTTTCTTACCTATAAATATGAAGGCGTTGGACAAAATAATCTTTAAAATTACCTTAAGTTGAAATAGTATTTGAATTTATGAAATTCATGTATCAAATTATAAGAACAATAATAATTGCTACATTAAAATTAAGTTGATTTTCATTTTCATGCATAATAGTCTGGTATATCCATAATGGTCAATCTTTTCTTCGATGTGACATCTTACGAAGAGTGTAAAGAAAATATCCATATTTCTAAATTTTCTAACTTTTTCATATTGGTTTTATAAAAATTTTCATACCATTAAAAAGTTGTATATTGTAAAGCAAATGATTTACTAAATTTTTAGGATTACTCAGAATCTTTATTTTCCTTATACTTATGGATTTTCCAGATTTGTTATGAGCATTCTTTAGAATAAGATAAAGGTAACTGTTGAATTGAATTCTGTGACATTATACTTGTATATTATTGTTTTTAAATGACTATAAATACTTTTTAAAAAATACAGCTTAATGATGCTGAAAGTAAGTATAAGATTTTGGAAAAAGAGTTCCAGCATTTCAAGGATCAGCAAAACAACAAACCAGAAATCCGTCTGCAGTCTGAAATAAATCTTCTCACTTTGGAAAAGGTACCCATGTCAATTTATGGCAGCTTAACTATTTCCAGTAAACAATTTATAAAATCAATAACTGCTTGTATATAGAATGTTATAATGTTTCGCTATAGCATTCTAATATCAAAGAAGAACACATCAGAAATTAAAGGCACATGACATTGGATTTCTTGGCTTATTAGTGTCAGTGGTTGCAAACAAGAGAAACTGATTCTAGGAGTAAAGGAACTCATAAAACTGTCAGAAATGCTGAAAACAAGTTTCAGAAAATGGGCAGAAAACAGAGGAAGAAGGACAACAGCCAATATCCTGTCACAAAATGGTCTACTTAGGATGCTGCTGTTGATGCCATCACTGTTGGACACTTGCTGCCATGCCACTGGATTCTGTATCTCCTGATTCTAGTGTTATACTTTTGAGCTCTCAGTTTTGCTAGAGCCATTGTGACTACTCTCACCGCATTATCGCTACACTTTAGAGTCAGTGTCTCAGGCAGGAGCATTTACTTAAATCATAGATTTAAAATAACATTTATCACTTAAAAATGATTGTTTTTAAAGGCATTATTAAAAAGATAAAGCATATACAAGAAAACTATCTTTAGAAGTTTAAGGATTTAATTGTTACGCCAGCCATTCCTTGTCTTTCCCCACTCTGCTTTGTATTAAGGCTTCTTTGCCCTTTCTCTTCTATGCAGATTCAGCCACGGGGGAGCACTAGCAGAAGATTGGTTGGTGGGAGGTGGGAAAAAGCCAGGACAGTTCTTTCTCTCTCTCCTTCTCTTTGCTTCCGTTAGTGTCTCTGGCAGCAGTTGGAAAGCTAGGACAGGTCGGTCTCTCTCTGTGCTTCCCTTAGTGTATCTGGCAGCAGTTGGGTCTTTTTATGGCTCCACCTCCCATAAGATAGCCATTCTCGCCATCTTCCTTCAGGTAATCCCTACCATGGTTCTAGTTCACTAGACAACTCTATTTTCTGGGTGCCTGGTAACACTACCTCTTTTTGTTGTCTTACTACTCCAGGGAAGACATGGGTTTCCTACTGCTCTGAACTGCTGGGTTGCCTCACCATATCCTTTTTGGCATCTCAGTTTTTCCATTATCTGTGGTCAAACTTTAATCTTAGATTCATCCCAGAATGTCCAAAACCAAACTCAATCATTTTCCCTGAAACCTATTTCTTGTCTAGGGTTTCCACATACAATGTTTCTGCAGCCTGTCAACTAGCTATATTTGGCTCCTCTCCTTACCCTCAAGTCCATTAATTATGAAGTCTTCTTGATTCCTCTTCTTACATATTTGGACAAGTTTTCATTCTTCATTCTTGGCCATTTTCTCTGCCTGTGAGCTTGAATCCAGATGGACATTTCCCATCCCTCTCATAAAATTGAGTATTAAAAGCATTTCTGTATTTATAAATATGAATTCTGTAGTATCTACCTGAAATATTTGAAGCACACATTAGACAAAATCTCACTGATTCTCACAATATCCGTTAAATATGTGTATCAAAGAGTATTTTCATTTTACCTTGGGGAAATTCAGAGACCATATAGCAAAATTGTAACAGAAGAATTCATCTTCTCTGAATATAGACTGGTTGACTAAAATATCCACCATTGAAATACATTTTAAATGATTTTTAAAATTTCATCTTCCAACTGCACTTCTACCAAAAGGGTTAAAATCGTTAAACATATTAATAGTATAAACAGCACCATGTACTTGTTAAGAGAGAGAGAGAGAGAAATGCATATTCAAACTGTCTCTGTATTAGGCCTATGAATTTATCCAGTGTGTTTAAGTTCCTAGTAAAACAAGGCTTTTCAGCTCTTCTGAAATTTTTTAAAAATCTTTATTGGAGCCAGAAGAGGGCAGAATCTTATTTCTTAAGTACTAAAAGAGATAAAAGCACAAAAAAGATAGAAGTGAAAAAGCTTCAATCGCTTCTCGGCCTTTTGGCTAAGATCAAGTGTAGAAAAAGCTTCAGATTTAGTCTATAATTTCTGGTTATATCTGATTGAGAGCTTGTTTCTTTTCTCATTACTCATTTTCTGCAATACAACACAAATATATTCCCATTTTCATTGACAAGGTTTAAAAACAAGTTAACATTAAGATACAGTGTTACCAAATTTGGTTGTGAATAATACTTTATGATTACCTTTTAGCTAGAAAGTGTCTTTTAGATGACTTGAATATAATTGGGACTTAAAAAATGTAGAAAGCATTATAATTTAGTACGGCATATAGAGGTAGAAAGATAGAGAAGATATCAAAGTTTTTAGAAAGTTTTAGTCAAACTAAAATTTATGCCTTTAAGAATATTTTTAATATCTACTGTGTGCTTATCTCTGTCTAAGGGCAATGCAAAAGATGAAGGAAAAGAAAAGTGAAAGAAAAAGTACATTTTCCTTTTGGGACCTCACTTTTAAAGAACTTGCATTGTACATGAGGAAGAATCTCAGAGCAGTAAATCACTTATGTCTAATCAAGTACCAAGGAATGTGACCATTTTGCAATCCAGAAAAGAGAAACCATTTGATGGTGTTCAGAATATAGTAGAGGTAGAATTTGAGCTGACCTTAAGATTTGGGTAATGAGAGAAGAAAAAGAAATTGACAGCTCAGGAAGTAAGTTGGACAAGGAGAGGGCCCTAAGAGACACAAACTTGGTTAGACTAGAGGGTTTCCTGTCGAGGAATACTAAGAGAATAAGTTCAGCAGCCAGGAGGGGAATAATATTTCTAAGTTCTTCGAAACCTAGGCAATGGACTTTAGACTTAATGCTGTAGACAAATAGTACCTACTGTAGATTTTTGAGTAGAGAATAAATTCACCTAAGAGTGATCTGTAGGATTTGAGGCTGGGGAGACAAGAAAATGTCTTATAGTCAAGATGAGAGATGGGAAGAGCCTGAGCTAAGGAAGTGGTGGTAGGAATATAAAGGAACAAAGCTGAGAAGTATTTTAAGGAAGAAAAATTATATGTATGACTATATATGTGTGTTAAATTAGTGAGAATAGTTATATGCATGTGATTCATTTTAGTAATTATGGTAAAACTGATATAACCTACCCAGACAGCTTTTTCTGGTTGTGTTGGTCCATTGGATATAAGTAGTCATTTTAGTTTCATCCTTGTCCTAATCCTTATCCTTGGGCCCGTCTAGGATACTAGACCTTCCCTAAGACCCATAGACATAATCACTTCTATAATTGGATACTACTCTATCCTATGGCTATAAAAAGATTTTTGCTATTTTTCTGAGGTATGTCCTATTGTTAAAATACCAAGTAATATGTATAAATCTTTGGGGCATAAGTAGAAGAGACAGATCATCTTCAGTAATCTCAGCAGTATTATTCAACTTAAGTATGCTTGAATCTAGTTGTGAAATGTCAACACAGTTAAATCCATGCACTAGGGATTTGTAAAGCAGAAAAAAACCTTGACTCCATGTAGTCATCTATTACTGCAGAGACTGTTTTTGTCTTTTTTAAAGAGAATTTGGCAGTCTGCTTTTCCTTTCACTCTAGCTTCATATGAATTTTCTGAAGTTTTAATTTTTGGATAGTGCCTTTGTTCTTATTTTTCTATAAAACTTCAGGAGTTGTGTATGTGGGGAAAATTAGACTTGGTATAAAAATAATTAGACCAGTTCAGAGTAACAGTGTTTTACTATAATTCAGGCAGATTATTACATTATCACTTAAATAGTAAAACTGTCTATTGGCTACATGAATTTGTTTGGTACTTGGTTTGAAATGTTGAGAGAATACATTCCAAAAACATAGCCAAGTTGGCTTCGGTTCATGTACAACAGATTGCCTGCTGCTAGTATAAATAACCCAAAAATTTTTTATTGAATCACTTTTGTGTTTTCTTTATATATTTGAGGAAAAATAGAAAATAAAAGTTAGGTATGTGTTATTAAGAAGGATTATTTTTCTTACTCTTGGGTTTATTTTAACATCCTTAAAATATTTTTGACTTTGTACTCTTTCTTAATAAACTGCTTTCTGGTAAAACATTTCTCTATTTTCAACATTCTATGACTTTGCCAAAATATAGTTTAAAAAGTATCTCTACTAGTTCTCTTCATTATAAGACAAAATTCCACATAATGATAGCCTCTGAAAGGAATAATTTAGTTTCTAAGATTCAGAGTGCCAGCTAAATTGGCATGCTGATGGTTAAAACTGCTTTTTATAGAAAAATGACTGTATTTTTCACCCTGTGGTGGATCTTTATACTATATATGTGTTTTAAATACATTTATAGTAACTGTCTAAAGGTTAGGACTAATTCACTTCTTTTTAGTATAGGCTGTTAGGCCATAAAAATAAGACTATATTTTAAACAAGAAAATGTTCATGTGCCATAATATTTACAGTAAATTATATAACAGTTTTAGATGATGTCGTATGTTACACTACATAAACTCTCCTTAAGCCAGACTCTGTATATATTATCTTTCAGTAATTGTACACAGTGGTATAGTGTTTCACTTGATATGATTTTAATCACTGTTAGGTTGAACTTGAAAGAAAGTTGGAATCTGCAACTAAATCTAAACTGCATTACAAGCAGCAATGGGGACGAGCTTTGAAAGAACTTGCCAGACTTAAACAGGTATGTAGTTTATAGTTGATGATGGATTATTCTTTTTATGTCTTTTCCCCCTGATTCTTTACAAGCTTGGATATTTGGCAGTATCTGTATGTTTGCATTTGAACCTTTAGTGCTATTCTTGAGATTAGAGACTTTTTCCCCTAATGTGTTCTATATAAAATCCTACTTTTTCTTAAAGTTGAAACAATTTTTAGGTCCTTTATTTTAAATTGCCAACTATCCTCTTCCCCAAAAGAAATTGGGGATAAGTTTTTTTCTTTCACCTGCGGAATTACCATTCTTTCCTCCTTAATGTTAATTTCTTTCCATTGGGAATGCCTTTTGGGGGTTGGGGTGGGGGGAATTTAAGGATAACTGGAGAGGAAAAAAGTCCTTAAATTTAAGAACATATTTTAAATGTTATTCCTAAGAAGACACTGTAAAGGGATCACATGGAATTTTTACATTGTTTAAAAGTTTGAAAACCTTGATATTTTCCTGAATTATTCTTACATTACATTTTTTTCCTTCCTGCTACTAGACAACAAATGCTATTAACTTCATGAGAAATTAATCTTAATTGTGGGGGTAATTTCTTCAAATGAATAAGATCACATAAAATATGAATAAGATTTATATTTAGAGTCTAATCTACTTGACCTAAAACTTTTCAGGACCATTATTCTAAATTTTGCTTTCCTTTAATATATCAATTTTATTTTGAATGAAATTTGGCACATAGCATCTTTCAAGTTTGTATTTTTCATAATGTATCTCCATAACCGTGAAATGCTATTAAACATGTTATGGTATTGTACTAATGTTAATCACCTTCATAGACAGTAAGTATTAGACTGAATGAGAAAAAAAAAAGTACTAGGCAGTTTGCCCTAACACAGCTATAGATGAGTTGAAATTGTAAGCATTATAAATGATTACAGGTAGTTACATATCAATAAATATAAAATAACATGATACAAAGTGAATATATTATATAAATGAGTTAATAAGGTATAGTATCAAGGGTTTCTTGTGCTGAAGGCAGTGCTCTAGTTGTACACATCTTTTCCTCAGGGAACTTACAATTTAGCGATAGAGAGGAAGCAACCATAAGTATAACACTTGCTGCCTAATAGTAAGCAATCTGAAAAGGAAATGCAAAGTACTCAGGAGCGGGGAAAGTACAGCCATTTGATAGGACTTTTAAAAAAGTGTAGAAGAGGAGGTGTTTGAGATGGGCCTCTAGAGATGGCTAGGTAGCATTTTATAGATATCAAAGAGTATTGGAGGAAATGTCGATTTAATTACTAGAGTGATAGCAAAGAGTATGAAGTGGGAAAGCATAGGCTATGTTTGTAAAACAGAAGAGGGCCCATTTTAGAAGCCATTTTAGATAGTAAGGACCTGAACTAAATCATAGCAGTAGGAATACAACAGAGAGATTCTTACAAAAGACACGGTTTTGGTAGATCCTATAGCGAAATATGTTTGATTAGAATACAAAGTAGAAAGGCAAAGATGATGTCAAGGCTTCAGCTTTGGTGACCAGAAAGAGAGTTTCCAATATTGGAAATACAGTTATTTAAAATAAAAAGCTGATTGGGAACAGTCAGGGAGTGGGAATGATACAGGACCTGCAAATTTAGATATTTTAATTTTCACAGAAAGAAATTCAACAAACAGAAATACAGATCTGATGTTGGGAGGATGATTGAGCTTAAAACAAAGATGAAAGAGTCTTTGGCAGAGATGATATTTGAACTTGGAATTCTTATGGTTAAGAAGAAGGAAGGAAAAGCTAATGAAGCAAACAGCAACTAGAGAGAAAAGGTGATAAAAATGATAATGATGCTGATAGAGCAGTTAGCATTTATTGGGGGCTTACTGTGGGCCAAGTGCTATGCTAAGCCCTTTATATCTTTTCATTTAATCCCAACAAAAATCCCTATCTAGTAGGTAATATTAATATTCCCATTTTATAGATAAAGAAATTGAGACATATAGAAGGTAAAAGTAAGTTGCACATGATTATACAAGTACTAAATGGTGGAACTAGGTTTGGAGCCATTTGACCAGAATTCAGGCTCAGCCTCTTTCCCTTTCATAATGTTATGGTTTAATGCCATGGAAGCAAAGAATGAAGGGATTTCAAGGACAAAGTGAGCCGTGGAAGACTTTGGTCTATGAAAGGGGATTTCTGGCAGAAGTCATCATTACTTGGCATATCCTGGCAAAGAAAATATTGACTGTTAGAAAGGCTAGCTCTAATACTGAGAACTAATGTGAAAGAGGAGAAGCTAATAGAAAGTCATGATGCCCAGATACTTAGGTTACATACAGTACAATAGGGAGGAGTTCCTGTGGAATTGGGGCCAAGGAAATAATATGAGAATAGCTGTTAAAAACAACAGAATACAGATTCTGTCAGAGGCAGCATACATAGCCTTGGAGTCGAGAGACCTGGGTTGACTCTGACTCTACCTTTTACTGCCTCTGCAACCTTTGTAATTTAATCTCTGATTAGTCTGATTAGACTCCTCATTTGTACAATGAGAAATTTTTCCTCACAGTTCTAAGAATTAAATGAGAGCTTGGCGACGTATTTAATGCAGTGTTTGGTACATAATATCTGCCCAGCAGATTGTAACTATTATTAAAAGACAATGAGCCATAAAGCTATTAGGGTAGGGTGTGGGGTTTCAGTCAGTGAGGACCTAATTGGATGGTAGCTTTGGATATTGATGAATAGAACAAATATTAAAAGGCTTTGTGACTGAATAGTTGCTCAGAGAAATGATAGTCACTAACACTAATTTTAAAATGTTTAAGCCTGGAGCAGAGGGGGACGTTGTCATTTACATAGTGGTAGAAAAGTGGGGTAGGATATAGTTTGAATAATAACAGGAATTTGTTTTTGGATGGTCGTTTAATAGGTGTTCTGTAGAAAACTGTACAAAAGGAAAAACAATGTAAGGAAGTATGCACATATTCAAGAGTGTCATTAGGTGAACTTGCTAAAGTTTGAGCGTAAAGGAATGTGAATGCATTGAGTCTAGAGAAACATCGATAGTTCATTTGTTGATTCCTTCATTCGTCATTCGACTAGTGCTTATTGAGAGCCTGCTATGTACCTTACACAGTGTTAGATGCTGTGGATATAGCTGTTTTCTTCCATAGGGAACTTAAAGTTCAGCTGGAAGGACTAATATTTTAACTAGAATATAGCAGGGGCATGGAAAATGCAAGAAAAGTCAGCGAAAATGATAGAAATAAGTATCAGAAAAATGAGGACAACTAGGCTAATGTATTTGTTACTCAAGGTTAAGGGAGAAACATTTCAGAGAGAAAATTTTCAAATAAAACTATTAGATTTGAAGGGGAGGGAGTGGGATATATGGAAACCCTTTATATTTTCAAGGTAACTTTTCTGTGATCTAAAACCTCTTTAAAAGTAAAGTTTATTATGTTTAAAAAAATTACTAGATTTGAAATCATTTCAAGTTTTAAAAATAGAGAATAGATGGGAAGAAAAATTGAGTAGTTAAAGATGAAAGAATAATGCAATGGCAATTAATTATAAGATAATTGAAAAGAAGGAAAAATGTTAACTGTTGTTTAGGGCATTTCTTTTGGAGAAATGAATAATAATTATAACTGAAACATAATTTCATCATAATTTGCATGAACTCTTTAAGTAGATTGATTTTTTTTAGTCATGTTCACATTTGTATATTAACAGATTATATTATTTTTTCATTTTTTCCCACTTTTTGAGACCGTTTTTAAAATATATAAAGTAAATAAATAATGTTCTTAATAGACTTCCCCAAATTCATGGCTCTTTACACTGAGATATTGATATAGTATCCTTAAAAAGGAGATTCAGTATGAAAGGCTCCCATCCAAGTACCTCTCCTTCCTAACACATACATCCTCATATGCTTTTGCTGTCATTTGGGTCTTTCCCGTTTAGTCCTTTATTTTCTGTTTACCCTTTCTTCCTATGTATTTTCTACCTTCTTGTCCAGAAACCATTGGCAAAATAATTTCATCTATTTGTTTCTAATGACATAATGGACACCATAAAAGTTCAGGTGCCTTCTTTCTCTTGAGTTGCTGTAAGTGTATTAAAAGAAGAAAAGAAAACATAGGGTTAAATTACTGGTTCAACTCAAAATTTGAGTTGAAGCTCCTTGAAAGTTATAAAATAAAATAGTCTCATTCTTTGAGTGCAGTGATCTTCAGTGCTTTTTCATCATAGCCTGGTTTCATTCCTTATCCTACAAACTTCCTGGTTTACAGATTACTTTGTTAACAGATTTCGAAGTCACTAGGAATCATTGATGATCTGCAGACCACATGCAAGATGCAACACTTTAAGGAAAAATGTAATGGACCTTGGGATTACCATAGTGAATTGTTCTTTGCCACTAACTGTTTTTGGAAGATTAAAATTATACCTTCATCAAATTGGCACATTTCATATGTGTGAAAATTACTTCAAAACTTTTTCCTAAAACTTTTTATTAAAAACACACTTACTGTGTTTGAATATAAAATTGGAATCCTCTTTCTGCTTTTGTTCAGAGGATTGTTTGTTCAACTTCTTGTTTAAATTGGATTAGTACCATGTTAATTTTACATTACCTCTGGTGAATAGCCACGGGGCTATAATCTCTGCCAATAATTTGTCACAGCAAAACCCTCTGGAGGGCCGTACAAAACATTTGTGTAGTACGGATTAGACAGTGAAAGCCATATCTTAGATTGTTAATAAATGTTAATAACAAAACCCAGCTGGTAAAGCTTGGAAATGAGATCTAATACTTGGTGCCCATTGCCAAAAGAATGCTTAAACAGAGATTTCCATCACTCAATGGTGACCTAGTATAGTCAATTGGTGAATTTAAAAAGTATAATCTTTTAATTATTTAGAACATTTTTTTTTCTTCTGATTAGCAACCATAAGTCTGTTCCCAAGTTTTCAGCTTTTTTCTTTGGTAAGTGGATAGGCAACAGCTGTGACAATGTAAAAATAAGTAAAGCATAAAATGGATCCTGGTTTAGAAAACAAGAGAATGACACACATGCATTCTGGGTTTAGTATCTTGGGACAAAGTTTAACACTGGCTTTTAAAAAGTAGACATTTAAGAGATTACAAAGTTTAGTTTCTTATTTTCCTTTCTCCATGGTGATAAATAATATAGAAATATTTTAAAACCAAAACAAATCTTGTATTCATTTGGTCTACAAATACCCAAAATTATCTGTTTTACTCCTTATATTCTAAATAACACACTTAAAAGGATTTCTTGACACTTAGAGAATATAGTTCGTAGAAAGAATAAAAGCCACTACTTTTTAAAAATAAATGAATCATTGTTATGAGATATAAATTCTGAAAATTTTAACATTTTTAGTATGTCAAATATATTAAAACTAGGTATGTTTATCCCCAGGACAGGAAACAGAACTGATTTTGGGTAGGATGTGGGTCCCTTACCATATTTGTGCACAGTAGATCTGTTTAAAACTGAGCTGATATATTTAGTTAAAACAACCCAGACTTCATTGGCTGACTTCAGCACTATCTTGTCCAGCCTCCTGCTTATCCACTTAGTAATTAATTTGATTAATTTATAAGTAATTTAGCCAAGGATGGGATGTAAATCTTTGTTTAAGAAAACAGTTGGAGGTCCAAATCTTGGTTAAAAACTGTGTCTTGAAACCATCCAGGCCCTCCTACTGACTTGTCAGCTCTGGGTTATTTTCAGAAAACTTTACTTGAGTTCCTTAGCTTAGTTGTAAGTTTTTTCCCACAGACTTACATGGTATGTGTGAGTGGGAGAGAAGTAGTGGCCGCTTTTTAGCTGCTGTTTAGTCTAGTGTATGTATGTTTACATCTCTTCTCTGGATTTATAGGCAGCCAAGGCAAAATAAAGATTATACTCACTTGATTGAGGAGCCTTTAACCCAGAGCACCTGGCAGCAGTGAGAATTTCTTTCACTAACCTCTAATTTTTGTGTGTGCATGTGCAAATATTATTAATGCAGTATCCTTGATTAAAAATTCAAGGCATTTAAGGGCATTCATACATTTTAGAATAAAAATGGTTCAAGTTTTATTTTAAAAGTTAGTTTTACAAAGTAACCTAAAATTTTTAAATTGACTTTTTATTGTTTTTTTCTGTTTCCAACCAAACTTGCGCAACTTTAAAAGCAAATTCTGCAGTACCGTATAACATAAGGAAATAAAAATCATTGGTATCTCATCCCCTGCTCAACCAGAACTGACAATTTAAATTTGTATTTTTTTTTGGCCCAGATTGCCTTTCCTTTTTTTTTTTTCCCTAATAAGTAGTTTTTCAGTGAAATATATCGCACATTTCAAAGAGGATTTATGTGTCCCCTACTCCCACTCCACCCCACTTCTAGGTTACAAAACAGCATTATCAGTGCTTCGGAAGCCCTCTGTGTATCTTATCCCTCCTCTCCAGAGGTCCCCACTGTTCTGATTTTGGAATTTATTATTCCTTTGCTTTTCTTTATAATTTTTTTAATTTCTTTTTTTTTTGTTTATTATTTTTTTCTTCTTTATAATTTTATAACATCTGTAAACAACATTACTTAGTTTTATTTTTCAAACATTTGATACACATGTAATCATTTTCTGTTATTCCTTCTTCTGTGACTACTGTGACACAAAATTGTTTGAGATTTAGCTATGTTGATGTGAATAGCTAGTTCATTTTCATTACTTTTGAAAATGTAAACAGATGAATATACCACAATGTTTATCCTGTCTTTTTTCAGAAGACATAGGTTTTTTCCAGTTTTTCTTATAATAGACAACTATTTGAACACTTTTGTACATCTAAGAAACGTAAAAGAATTTCTCTAAGTTATATGCCTAAAAGTGGATTTTCTGGTAATAGGTTATGCTCATATCTTCAGGTTCACTAAATATTGCCAAATTATTGTCCAAAGTGTTTATACAAGTTTGCAATTCCCACTAGTAATGTAAAATTGTTCTTGTTCTTCACATCTTGGCCAACACTTGGCTATTATCAAATGTCTTAATTTTTGCCAATTTGGCAGTTATTGCTTTCTGGCTTAAATTTTCATTTCCCTGATTACTAATGAGTTTGAGCATCTTTTCAGATATTTATTAGCCACTTGTGTTTCTTCAACCATGAAATGCTCTGTTTCTGTCTTGCTCATTTTTTCTGTTGGGTTTGTGTTGTTCTTACTGATTTTTAGGAATTTTGTATTCTAGGATACTAAAGTCTTCTCTAATTTTTTGACTAGTCTTTTTATTTTATGGTGTCTTTTAAATAATCAAGAAAGCTTACTTTTCAATCTTTGATTTAAAGTTTGGACTTTTAATGTATTGTTTAAGAAATCGTTCCCTAATCAGAGTCAGTAAGGTTTTCTATATTTTTTCCTAAAACTTTCTAAGTTTGATTTCCACATTTAAGTTCTTAATGCATCTTGAGTTGATTTTTAAGTATAACCTGAGGTAGGGCTCCAGTCTTTTCTGTGTGGATAACATATTGCTCCACATCTTTTAATTAATAGCTGATCCTTTCCCCACTGATCTATAATGTTACTTCTGTCATCCAGCTTTCTTATATACTTGCTTTTGTTTTTGGTTTTTTTTTTTTTTTTGCATCTCTGTTCCTTTTTCTGTTTGTTCATATCTGCTCCAATACCACACTGTCTTCGTTTCTAAAGCTTTATGAAAAGTAGTGATATCTGGTGGAGTAAGTCTCCCCACTTTGTTCTTTTCATTAAAATTGTCTTTGCTATTCTTAGCTGTTTGGTCTTATCAATTGCCAACAAAAACGTTGGAATTTTAACTAGAATTGTATATAATCAATTTGGGAACATTTGATGTATTGATTAAGTCCTCCCATTTATGGACATGGTATATCACTCCAAATATTTAGGTCTCTCGTTCGATTCAATGGAAATTTGTGATCATTATGGTCTTGTATATTTTTTGTTAGATTTATTCATTATATTTAATGTTTTATGTTATAAATATCTTTTTTAAAACTAAAGTTTCTGTTTGAGACTAAGAAATGCAGTTGACTTTAGTATATTGATCTTTTATTGAACTACCTGGATATACATTAATGTGTCTGTAAATTCTTTGTTGTTTTCTATGTGAGTAGTGATACTACTTGTGGATAATGAGAATTTTGTTACTCCTATTCCGATCCTTACACTTTTAAGTTCCTTTTCTTGATTTACTACCTTGTGTATGATTTCCATTACACATTGAATGAAAGTGGTGATAATAGACATCCTTGGTGAGTTCCTGAATTTATGAGTAGTGCTTTCTGTGATTTACCATTTCTTTGCTTTTCTTTCTTTCTTTCTTTCTTTTTGGTTACCTTTTTCAGACAAGTTGCCTTCTATTCTGAGTTTGCTGAGAATTTTTTTTTTTTAATCATGAGTGAATACTAAATTTTGTGAAATGCTTTTCCTCTATCTATGAATGTACTTAGAGGGTTTTTCTCCTTTAATCTGTAATGTGAATTACATTCATAAATTTTCTAACATTCAACCTGAATTCCTGAGATGAACATTAAAAGTCATCATTTTTAATCTTTTTCTAAATTACTAGATTGATTTTGCTAATGTTGTTTAGGATCTTTAAGTCTGTGTTTACCAGGAGTTTGGCCCCAGTTTTCTTTTCTTCTTATGATGCTTCTCTGGTTTCGATAGCAAGGTTGTTGTTTCATAAAATGAGCATTCCTTTATTTTCTATTATTTTTCTATTTGTACAAAATTGGCATCATCCGTTCCTTGAATATTAAACTAGTCTCCTATAAAACCTTTGCAGCCTTGTATTTTCTTTCTTAATTATTGATCAAATGTCTATAATTACAAAATTCACATCTCTTCCTTTCTGATTCAGTTCCTTATAATTTATAATTCTTAGGGATTTGTCAGTTTCATTGTTTTCATATTTCATAAGTTGCTTAACTATTTTCTTAAGCTATTAGTTCTATAGTTAGGCCCTTTTCTATTCTAAATTGTTCTTTCTTCATTCATGATCATTCACCTTTTTTGGCAAAAGCATGTTCTTTTTTGACTTTGTAAAGAACCATCTTTTGGATTTTTTAGTCTTCTATTACACTTTTTCTTCTACTTTTTTACTTTTTTAACTACTTGAGTCTTCACAATTTAAATTTTTTTTTTTTTAATGTATGTGTGGGTGTGTGTGTGTGTGTATATATATAAAAGTTGCAGGTTTACGGAAAAGTCATGCAGAAAATACAGACTTCCCATATACACCCTCTCTCCTGGCACAGTCTTCCCTATTATTAATACTTTGCAATAGTATGGTGCCTTTGGGTAGAATTGACGTCTTAACAATATTTAGCCTTCTATTCCATGAACGTGGAATAGCCTTCCATTTATTTAATTTCTATTGGCAGTGTTTTGTAGTTTTGTGTGAATATTGTGTGAAGAAAGAATATTATAATTTTTAACAATTTGTATTAGTGTAGTACATTTGTTAGAATTCATGAAAGAACATTTTTATAATTGTACTATTAATTATAGGCCATTGTTTACTATAGGGCTCACTATATTGTACAGCCCTATGCTTTTGTTTTTATTCCAGTAACATATATATGACCTAATATTCCCTCTTTTAACCACATTCAAGTCTATAATTCAGTGGTGTTAATTACATTCACAGTGTTGTGCTACTATTGCTACATTACATTATCAAAACTTTTCCATCATCCCAACAGAAATTCTATACAAATCAGCATTAATTCCCCATTCTATACCCCATCCAAGCTCCTGGTAACCTGTATTCTATGTTCTTACTCTATGAATTTGCTTTTTCTAATTATTTCACATTCTAATATGTTGCCGGTCAGGTGCCGGTCAGGACCTGGGTCCGTGAAAACGGTGCCGCGGATGAGAAAGAAAGAATAAGACAAGAAGAGAAACTGGGATCAGGGGACTCTCCATCCGATTTGGATAGAAGAGCTCATAGAATATTCATCCTTTTGTGTCTGGCTTATTTTACTCAACATGATCTCTTCAAGGTTCATCCATTTTGTTATATATATCAGAACTTCATTCCTTTTTATAGCTGGATAATATCTCATTGTTTGCATATACCTTATTTTGCTGATCCATTCCTCTGTTGATGAGCATTTGGGTTGCTTCCATCTTTTGGCCGTTTTGGTTTTTGTTTTTTTTTTTTTAATTTATTTGTTTTTATTTATTCATTCATTTATCCTCCCCTTGCTGCTTGTGCTCGCCGGGTCAGCCAACCACGCCGTGCGGGCGGCCCACCCCCAACAGGAGGCCCTGGGAACCGAACCCGGGGCCCCCCACATGGCAAACGGGAGCCCCACTGATTGAGCCACAGCCGCTTCCCAGGCCGTTTTGAATAATGCTGCCATGAACATTGATGTGCAAGTATCTGAGTCCCTGTTTTCAAATTTTTAAAGTATAAACCTAAAATAACATTACCAGGTCATATGGGAATTCTTTTTAACTTTCTGTGGAACTGCCAAAATGTTTTCTACAGAAGCTGCACCATTTTACTTTCCTAGCAACAATGAATGAGTGTTCCTCTTCACAAACTCTCCAGCACTTGTTAATTTCCATTTTTTTAATAGTAGCCATTCTAGTGGGTGTGAAATGATATCTCATTGTGGTTTTGATTTGCATTTCCTAATGACTAATAATGTAGGGCATCTTTTCATGTACCTGTTTGCCATTTGTATATCTTCTTTGGAGAGATGTCTGTTCAAGTTTTTTTTTTGCCTATTTGTTAGTTGGATTGTTTGTCTTTTTCTTAAGTTGAAGTATTTCTTTATATATTCTGGATATTAAACCTTTATCAGATATATGGTTTCCAAGTATTTTCTGCTATTTTGTAGATTGTCTTTTTACTTTCATGATGAAGACTTTTGTACAAAAGTTTTCATTTTGATGAAGTCAAATTTATTTGATGAAGATCAATTTATTTAATTGATCATGGTTTTGGTGTAAAGTCTAAGAACCCACTGCCTCACACCAGGTCCTGAAGATGCTTCCGACCCAATGTTTTCTTCTAGAAGTTTTATAGTTTTGGTCTTATTTTTAGGTTTTGATACATTTTGAGTTAATTTTTGTATGCAGTGTGAATAGGGGTCCACTTTCATTCTTCTGCATGTGGATATCCAGTTTTATCAGCACCATTTGATGAAGAGACTATTCTTTCACCAATGGGTGAACCTAGCACCCTTGTCAAAAATGAGTTAGCCATAGATGAGAGGGTTTATTTCTGAACTTTCCCTTTGATCCCATTGGTCTATATATCTGTATTTGTGCCAATACTATGCTGTTTTAATTACTGTAGCTTTGTCCTAAGTTTTAAAATGAGTAGTGTGAGTGCTCCAATCTCACTCTTCTTTTTCAAGATGGTTTGGCTATTCAGATCCCTTCTATAGCCCATTTTCCTTCCATATAAATTTGGTGATTGGGTTTTCCATTTCTGTAAAGAAGGCTGTTGCAATTTTTATTAGATTGCATTGAATTTGTAAATAGCTTTGGGTAGAATTGACATCTTAACAATATTTAGTCTTCTATTCCATGAACATGGAATAGCCTTCCATTTATTTAATTTCTATTAGCAGTGTTTTGTAGTTTTGTGTGAAAGTAATTTACATCATTGGTTAAATATATTACTACAAATTTGATTCTTTTAGTTGCTTTTGTAAATGGAATATTTTTCTTGATTTCTGTATTAATCAGCCAAAAGAGTGCTAATGCAAAATACCAGAGATTGATTGGTCTTTATAGAGGGTATTTATTTGGGGTAGAAGCTTACAGTTTCTGGGCCATAAAGCATGTTTCTTCCCTCACCAAAGTCTGTTGCTTCATGTTGGAGCAAGACAGCTGCTGACGTTTGCCGGGGTTCAGGCTTCTTGGGTTCCTCTCTTCTCGGGGCTGCGTTTCTCTCCAGGCTTAGCTCCTCCGGTTCCTCTACAAGGTCACCTGTAGACTATGAGGCTCTCTAGGCTTTGCCTCTCTCCACAAGGCCAGCTGTGAACTCTCAGGTGGATGGCTCGTCTCTATCCCGGGGCGTTCTCTCCTTCCTTACCAGAATTCCAACATCAAAACTTCTCCAACACTGTCCTTTGCCTTGTCTTCCCCCCCCCCCTTGGGGGGGGGGGGGGGGGGGGGAGGTAACCACGTCGTGCGGGCAGGCCTGCCCTCACCAGGAGGCCCCGGGAACCGAACCCGGGGCCTCCCATATGGTAAACGGGAGCCCTACTGATTGAGCCACAGCCGCTTCCCTGCCTTGTCTTTTATCTTGGAGACCCCACCCATCAAGGGATGGGGCTCAATGCCCTACTGAAGTGGCCCATTTAACACCCTAATCATAACTTAATCATGCCCAGATTAGTAGATCAGTTTACAAGCATAATCTAATATATATATCTTTGGAATTCATAATTACATCAAATTGCCGAAAGGCTACAATTTCCTTTTCATATTGTTCATTACTAGTGTATAGAAACACCACAAATTTTTGCATGTTGAACTTGTACCCAGCCACTTTGCTGAATTTATTAGCTCTAGGAGCTCTGTTGTGGATTATCTCTATATAAAGTCATGTCATCTGCATATAGGGAAAGTTTTACTTTTTCCTTTGCAATTTGGATGCTTCCTTTTTTTTCTTTTTCTTGACTAACTGCTCCGGCTAGCACATCCAGTACTATGTTGAATAACAGTGGTAACCTTGGGCATCCTTGTCTTCTTCCTGACCTCTGGAGGAAAGTTTTCATTCTTTTGCCATTTAGTATAATGTGAGCTATGGGTTTTTCATATTAGCCTCTTATCATTTAGAGGAATTTTCCTTCTATTCCTAGTTTTCTGAGAAAGGGGTACTGGATTTTGTAAATGCCTTTTCTGCATCAGTTGAGATGATCTTTTTTTTTTCTTTGTTCTATTAAAGTGGTACATGACATTTTATGTTGATCCACCTTGAATTCCTGGGAATAATCACACTTGATCATGGTATATCATTCTTTTAATGTGCTGTTAGATTCAATTTGCTAATTTTTTAGGAGGTACTGGGGATTGAACCTGAGACCTTGTACATGGGAAGCAGGCACTCACCCAGTGAGCTACACCCACTCCCCAGGTTCACTAATATTTTGTTAAGGAGTTTAGCATCTATATTCATAAGGGATATTGGTCTGTACATTTTTTTCTTGTGATATCATCATATGGCTTTGATATTAGGGTGTGGCTAGCCTCATAGAATGAGTTAGTAATTTACTTCCTCTTCAGTATTTTGGAAGGGTTTGAGCAGGATTGGTCTTAATTATTCTTGGAATGTTTGGTAAAATTCACCTGTGGATCTATCTGGTCCTGGGCTTTTCTTTGTTGGGAATTTTTATTTTAATTTTTTGTTCTTTACTTGGTATTGGTCTGTTGAGATCATCTATTTCTTCTTAGTGTAGGTAGTTTGTGATTCTAGGAATTTATCTCTTTCATCAGGGGTATCTAATTTGTTGGCATATGGATGTTTATGATTTCCTCTTATAATCTTTTTTTTTTCTGTGAGATCAGTGATAATGTCCCCTCTTTCATTTGTGATTTTAGTTATTTATGTCCTCTCTGTCAATCTAGCAAAAGCTTTGCTGATTTTATTGATCCTTTCAAAGAACAGACTTTTGGTTTTGTTGATTCTGTTTTTTTTATTCTCTATTTACTTAATCTTCACTGTAATTTTTGTTATTTCCTTCCTTCTGCTTACTTTGGGTTTAGTTTGTGCTTCTGTTTCTAAATCAGGTGTGAGCTTAGACCTCTAATTTGAGATCTTTTTTCTCTTTAAGCTTTTAGAGCTATAAACTTCCCTCTTTATTGCATTTCCTGCATTCTATAAGTCTGCTGTATTGTATTTTCCTTTTCATTCACCTCAAGATATTTCCTAATATCCCTTGTGATTTCTTCCTTGACTCATTGGTTGTTTAAGAGTTTGTGTTTAATTTCCACATATTTGTATATTCCCAGTGCTCCCTCTGTTATTGATTTCTAGCTTCATTCTGTTGTAGTCAGAGAAGATACATTGTGTGATTTCAGTATTTTTGAATTTATTGGACTTGTTTTGTGACCTAATAGTCTCTCCTGGAGAATGAGCTATGTGCGCTAGAGAAGAATTTGTATTTTGCTGTTGCTGGGTGAAGTAGTCTATATAAGTCTCTTAAGTTTAGTTTGTTCATAGTCTTGTCAGGTCTTCAATTTTCTTACTGATCTGTTGTCTAGATATTCTACCCATTATTGAATGTGATCATATTGAAACTACTGTATGTAGAACCATCTGTTTCTCCCTTAAAAATCTGTCAGTATTTGCTTCATATATTTTGGGGCTCTGCCATTAAGTACATATATATCTATAATTATATTGTCTTCTTGAATTGAACCCCTTTTTCAATATATAAGGACCTACTTTGTCTCTCATAACAATGTGACATAAAGTCTATATTAATATCAATATCTAATATTGATCTGATACTAGTAAAGCTACATCAGCTCTCTTATGGTTACTATTTGCATTGTATATATATTTACCATCCTTTCACTTTCAACCTACTTGTGTCTTTGAATTTAAGGTGAGTTTCATGTAAACAGCATATAGTTGGATCATACTTTTTTATCCATTCTGCCAGTCCCTGCCTTTTGACTGGAAAGTTTAATCCATTTACATTTAAAGTAACTACTGATAATGCAGGACCTTCTGCCATTTTGCTATTTGGTCTTTGTCCCTCAATTCTTCCATCAATGCCTACTTTCATATTTGATTTTTTTTTTTCCTATTGTACCATTTTGAGTCTCTTTTTAATTCTTTCTGAATATGTTTTTCATGTGTTTTCTTTGTGGATACAATTAAGCTTAAATTTAACCTACTAAATCTATTAACAGTCACATTTTGATTTGATAACTTAATTTCCATAGGCTACACAAACACTATTGATTGATTGTAGGAAAACAATAGCAATATCTTGGGTTTTAAGTACAAGTAGAATGAAAATTCATGTAGAATTAAAATTCATGACAAATAGCATAGTACATTATAAGAGGACAAATGGAGTTGAAATATATAAAGGTTCTTGCATCATCTATTAAGTTGTGAAGGCCCTAATGTGAGATTCTAGTAACGAAGGATACATGTTATTTTAAAAGAAGAGTAAAAAAATGCGTGAGTAGTTAATGGTGTATGGCAGCTGCTGAGCAGGACACAGATAATTGCTGCCTGCATAGGGAAAGTCTCTCTTTCTGCTCGCTGTTAGTGTCCATGCTTACCAGCTTGCCATGGTGCCACCCAAGCACTTGCAGACCAGCTTGCCTCAGGGGTCAACCAGTTTGGCAACAAGTACATCCAGCAGACCAAGCCCCTTACCCTGGAGCATACCATCAACCTGTACCCTCTTAACAATGATACTTTTGGAGCAAAAGAGCCCCTCTATAAGAATAGTTCTATTGCAGCCAGATTTTAGCACATGGGGGAGGAGTTTGATAAAATTGGAATTAGGAGGACTGTAGAAGGAGTTCTGATCATACATGAGCACCAGCTCCCCCATGTGTTAACTGCTACAACTAAGAACAACTTTCTTCAAATTATCTGGTGGTGAACTTAATTAAGGAGAAGATGAAGTTGAAGGACTAAAATGCTTAATGACAGAGGTATACTGGGTTGTCAGTATGGAGCCTTACAAGACAGGATCATTAATAACTATTGGTAATTGTTGTAGACAAATTTTGAACTGCTTCAGTATCCATATATCCCTGCAAAGCCTAAGGATCATAGGAAGTTGTTTCTGGTTCAAGTGTTTGCAGTCCCTAAACATTACAAGCTGGTTGCTGCACATTTATTTGTGTGGCAATGCATCAGGACATGGACCCATCATCTTTTTAGCAGGTTCATATTTTATGTACAACCAAATTTCTGCCCAGTGGAGAAGTAAAAGAAGCCATATGTGTGAGCACAGCTGTATGGTGTAGAATAATAAACATGGTAGAAAAGTTTTAAAATCTCTTTCTATCCCTAAATTGCCCCCAACTTTCTTTTGTTGGAATAGTAAAGTTAATGGAGTAGATAGTGGTGTAAACAAATAAGATAATGTTTAATTCACTTTTTTTCTGCTCACATTTTTGTACAACATTAAACAATGTAGATCTCTTTCTATTTGAATTTTATTTCACAAACTTTTAAAATTCTTTTTAAAATGCCTAAGTAACAAGCTGATAAAAGAGAAGACTTGATTGACATAAAATATTTGATTAATCCAAAGGAAGGAAAAAAGAGAAAGAACATTAAATAGAACAAGTAGAAAATAAATATCAGTTGGAAAGATTTAAACCTATAAATATCCCAATTGCTTTAATAGAAATGGACTAAATATTCCCATTAAATACAAAGATTGAATAAAAACTGAATTAAAAAAAAAGATAAATCCTAATAATATGCTACTTGCAAGAGACACACCTTGAATATAAAGATACAGAATAGTTGAACTTAAAAAGGAGGAAATATGTACTATAGTAATACTAACCAAAAGTAAAGCCATGTAGCTATACATTCCTGTAGATAACATGTTTTCATAATCATAAAAGGGTCAATCCACCTGGAAGATAAAGTAACTCTACATTTGCATGCACCTGGTAACATAGCCACAAATTATATAATGCAGTTATCAATAGAACTAGAAGGAAAATTAGACAAATCTATTATATTGATTGTTGGCTTTTTTCCCTTAAGTTTCTGGGGAACTGATAAACAAAACAAAAACAAAATTAGTAAAGATATAGATTTAGACAACACAATCATTACCATATATTCATGAAGTGTTTGTAGTAGACATGGAACATTTACAAAATTTCTCTTATGCTGGGTCAAACAACAATTATCAAAAAATTTCAGGGAAGCGGCTGTGGCTCAATCAGTAGAGCTCCCGTTTACCATATGGGAGGTCCCGGGTTCGGTTCCCGGGGCCTCCTGGTGAAGGCAAGCCCGCCTGCACGGCGTGGTTAGCTGACCCAGCGAGCACAAGCAGCAAGGGGGGGATAAATGAATAAATAAATAAAATCTTAAAAAAAAAAAAAAAATTTCAGAAGATTGTAATTAAGAGTATGTTCTCTGACCATAGTGAAATTAAACTAGAAATCTAGAAAAAGATAAGCAATATCCCTAAATGTAGAAAATTATGTTATACACTCCAATAATCTGTGGCTAACCAGGATATCACAGTGAAATTAGAATATTTTGAACTGAATAAATAATGAAAATACAAACTATCAAAACTTGTGACTGCAGGTTCAGACATTTGGTTTATGTGCTTGGCTGAGGAGCCAATGGCCCGAAGCTACCATCTGTGGGATTATGACTGAATGCCTCTAAGTCAGAATCCCACCCAGGTGGAACAATATGGCAGTGCCACGAAGCCTTGGTTGGCCTGGATAGCCATTCCAGGCTGTCCTAGCCAGTGGGCCGTCATGAGTGCCCATACGTGCTGCACCCCTGCCACCTGTCCCGGCCAGGGCCAGTGTATAGAGCCCCTCATCCTGAGAAATGCCCCCTCGTCCTGGGAAATACCTCCTCGCCCATCATGCACCGCACATTCGTGAGGAACCTGGTACTAAACCACTCGTAGATGACCTGCTTCCGGGTTGGGGTTTCGTTGGCAGCAGAGCAGCTCCCCCACTGCGATCTATTGAAAGTCAGCCCTCAACACAAGGGTTTGTAAAAAAATAATAATAATAATAATATTAGAAAACCAAAAACAAACGAAGATAGAGAGGAGAAAAACTTAAAAAAAAAAAAAAAAAAGCAAGGAAAAAAAAGGGAATCAAAAAGAACAAAAAAAAAAAAAAAAAGGAAAAACTAAAGATGAAGTCAGGGAAGCGGCTGTGGCTCAATCAGTAGGGCTCCCATTTACCATATGGGAGGCCCCGGGTTCGGTTCCTGGGGCCTCCTGGTGAAGGCAAGCCCGCCTGCACGGCGTGGTTAGCTGACCCAGCGAGCACAAGCAGCAAGGGGGGGATAAATGAATAAATAAATAAAATCTTTAAAAATAAAAAACAATAAAATAAAATAAAATAAAGATGAAGTCACAAAAGAGAAAAAAAAAAAACGTGGGTTTTAGCAAAAGCTGTGCTTTGAGGGAAAGTTTTAATCTCAAGTGAATGTATTAGAAAATATGAAAAGCAGAAATTCTTTCTAAATGAGCCCTTTCAAAAAATCAGTACAGGAACAAGTTAAAGTAGAAGGAAGATAAAAATCAAGATGAGTAAAAATTAATGAAATAGAGGCAAAATGTGCAATAAAATCAACAAAGCCAAAAGTTATTTCATTGAGTGGAACCCTTCCCCTTGACAAAGAAAATAGGCATAAATTACCAATATCAGGAATGAAAAAGGGGATATGACTACAGATCCCACAGACACTTAAAGCTGTAAGAGGATATTATGAATAACTTTATGCCAATGAATTTGAGAAAAGAACTTCCAAAATTGACACAAAAAGAAACAAAATATAAGCAGTCTTATACTTAGTAGAGAAATTGAGACTAATGGAAAAACCTTTACACAAAGAAAGCTCCAGGCTCAAATGTCTTCACATTTGAATTTTACTAAACATTTAAAGAAGAACTCACACCAATATGCAAAAATTTGTTTCAGAATATAGAACCAGAACCCTTCCCACCTGTTTATTTTTTCTTTAATGGAAGCAAGCATAATCTAGATCTGACAGGGAGCTTACAAGAAGGAAATAAGTTTACCATTCCATCTCAAACATAAATGAATATAAATAGAAAACTTGTAAGCATCTCAAGCAAATTTATTTATTAAACAAATATAGGGTTGGTTATTTACCATCTTAAAAGAAAAAAGAATAATCATATTAATGTAGAAAAAGCCACTACAAATTCATGATAATTAGTGAACTAAGAATAGAGGGGCACTTTCTTCGTCTAATAAAGGATATCTACATAAAACCTATAAAAAATTTCCTGAAATAATGAAAAAATTTTCCACTAAGATCAGGAATGAGAGAAAGAAACCTTTTATCACCACTTCTTATCAACATTGTACTAGAGGTCTTAGTGTAATAGGACAAGAAAAAGAAATAAAGGGTATATAAATTCAAAAGGAAAAAATAAAACTGCCATTATTTAGAGATCACACTGTTATGTACTTAGAAAATCAAAAAGTATCTACTGATGAAATATTAGAATAAATTAGTTTAGGAAGTTTGCTGGAAACAAAATCAATATGTGGATGTCAATCTTATTTCTGTATGCTAGACCATTAGAAAATGGAAAATTAACTGTCATTTACAATAGCATCTAAAAATATCAAATACCTACTAGCACTATCAAAAAAAGTTGTTAGTCTCTGTATAAAAAGAACTTAAAATAGTAAATGAAATTAAAGAAGACCTAAATAATTGAAGAGCCAAACCATGTTCATGGATTGAAAAATTACTATGGCAGAGAGATGAGTTTTGGCCAAATTGATTTGTAAATTCTGTACAATCATAAAATCCCAGCCGGCCTTTTTTCCTCCTAGAAACTGAGATTTATATGAAAATACAAGGTACAAAAATATCTAATTTTGAAAAATAGTCAACAGTGGAATACTTTACTATCAAATATCAAGATTTTTGGCAGAGTTACAGTAATTAAGACAGTATAGTGTTGATGCAGAAATAGAAATACTGATCGGTTTAGAGCAGGGGTTCTTAACCAGTGGTCTATGGACCCCCAAGGGATCTGTGGAAAGATTTCAAGGAGTCTATAAGCTTGAATTGAAAATTCAAAAGAAACATTATTCTTGTGGGGACGTGTTGGTGCAGGTGTGGTATATTTATTAAATAATACACAGTATAGTGTGGACTTAGTATGATTTTTATTTTGATGTAGCGTGTTCTGAATGTAGTGGATAACTGCATGCAAGAAGCTTGGTAATGATGGCAGAGATGGTTTTATGATACCCTGGGAAAACTGGAATTTCTAAATGTTTGCCGAAAATGACCATTTGAACAAATGTTGAGCCGTGTTAGGTAGAAATTAAGGGAAGGTTGTAAAACGTAATTTTAAATAATCATAGAATTAAATTAAAAAACATGCCGATGTTGAGTGTCATAAAACTATCTGCCACTTCATTCTGAGAAGGGTTCCGTGGTTTTCACCTGACTGGTCTGTAAAACAAAAAAGGTTAATTGGCTAAGATCAAGTGTAAACAGTAAAAAAAAAAAAGGTTAAGAACCCCTGGTTTAGAGAGTGCAAAAAAAAAAAAAATTTGTGGACAGAGGTGGCATAGGATACAGGTGATACTGCTGAGCAATGGAGAAAGAAATAGTGTTTTTTTTGTTTTTTGGGTTTTTTTTTGTAAATGCTGTTAGGTCAATTGGAGCTGTATATGGGGGGGGGGATGAATCTTGATCTCACACCATACACAAAACCAATTGTAGATGAATTATTGATCTAAAGCTTTGAAATGGTAGCATAAGAGAATATCTTTAAGACTGTGAGGCAGAGAAGAAAATTCTTAAATGGGACACAGAGCACTTACCAAAAAGAAATAGATGGATAAATTTGGACTACATTAAAAGAACTACGGTTACTCAAAAGACAACATTAAAGGAATGAAGAGGCAAGCCAAAGACTAATGGAAACTATTTGCAGTTTTTATAACTGACAAAGGACTTACCAGGTATGTATATAAATATATCAATTAAAAAATAAAAAGAACAACAATGAAATAGAGAAAGGGCCAGAAGCTTGAACAAGAACTTTAGAAAAGAGGATATCCAAATTCCATTAAAAATATTAAAAAGTGTTCAACTTTAGTCTTTGTAGAAATGCAAAGTAAACTCACAATGAGGTACTAATAATAACCTTTCAGAACTGCTAAAATGAAAAAAAGATTGATATTATCAAGTGTTGGCAAGAATATGGAGCACTGGAATGTTCACACACCTTGGTGGGAATATAAATTAGTACAACCATTTTGAAAACTCTTTGGCAATACTTACTAATGCTGAAATTCTTAGACCCTCTGAGCAATAGTTTAAATCCTAGGTATATACCCAATAGAAATAAATACAAATGTGTGCCGAAAGACATGTACGATAATGTTCACATTAGCACTATAATACAAAACTGGAAACAGTGCAAATGTTCCTCAACAGTAGAGTGAATGAATTTTATATTCATTCAATGGAATGCTATATAGTAATGTGAATAATCAGCTATATAAAACAATGAATCTCAAAATGTTAATTGAAAGAAGCCAGACACAGAGAAATATATCCTGTATTATTCAATTTATGGAAAGTACAAAAGGAATCGAAACTTATTTGTGGTGTTAGAAATTAGTGTAGTAGTTATCTTTGGAAAGAGTAGTGGTTAACATCTAGGAGGAAACAGCAGAGGGACTTCTGAGGTTCTGATAATGTTCTGTTTCTTGATCTGGCTGGTTAAGTATGTGAGTGGTTTACTTTGTGAGAATTTATTAAATTTTTCACTTAATTTGGCAGTTTTCCATTTGTGTGTTTGAATTCAGTAAATAAGTTTAGTTCTTCAAAAAAAAAGACAATACATACCTATTGACCCAGCTATCCCGCTTGGGGGTTCTATCCCAAGGAAAGAAAAACATCTGTGCCTAAAGAAACAACACGTTGAAGTATTCATGAGCTGTGTGTTATATGATGAGGTGTTTTATTGATGTATTGTTTGTAGTACCAAAAGTGTCCATTGTTGAGGGAGAGGTTGGTTTAGTTATGGAGCATCCATTCTATAAAAGGTTGAAAATTTATTTTAAAGAGAGATTTCATCTGTTGACCTGGAAAATTAAGTTTTAAAAAAAGGCAAAGTAATATGTATTGTTGATTTAATTTTTGTTTTTAAAAATGACAAATACTTTTCATATGTGCACAGATTTTTTTTTTTTTTTTAATTTAAGATACTTAGATAACGTAAATGTTACATAAAAAATATAGGGGAGGGAAGCGGCTGTGGCTCAATCAGTAGGGCTCCCGTTTACCATATGGGAGGCCCCGGGTTCGGTTCCCGGGGCCTCCTGGTGGGGGCAGGCCCGCCCGCACGGCGTGGTTGGCTGACCCAGCGAGCACAAGCAGCAAGGGGGGGATAAATGAATAAATAAAATCTTTAAAAAAAAAAAAAAAAAAATATAGGGGATTCCCATATGTGCTGCTCCCTACCCCTCCCACACTGTCCCACATTAACAACATCCTTCATTTGTGTGGTGCATTTGTTACAATTGATGAACACATATTGGAGCATTGCCACTAAGTGTGGATTATAGTTTACATTATAGGTTAAACTCTTTCCCACACATTTTTGTAAGTTAGGACAAGATATATAATGGCCTGTATCCTTCACTGCAACATCATTCAGGACAATTCCAATGTCCTGAAAATGCCACCATATTACACCTATATATATATTTTAAAGATACTTAGGTTACATAAATGTTACATAAAAAATATAGGGGATTGCCATATGCCCCACTCTCCACACCTCCCATGTATTCCCACATTAACAACATCCTTCATTAGTGTGGTACATTCATTGCAATTGATAAACACATTTTGGAGCATTGCCACTAAGCATGGATTAAAATTTACATTGTAATTTGCACTCTCTCCCACCCAATTCTGTAGGTTATAGCAAGATATATAATGGTCTGTATCTGTCGTTGAAGTGTCATTCAGAACAATTCCCAAGTCCCGAAAATGCCCCCCGCGTTATACCTGTTTTTCTCTCTCCCTGCCCTCAGAACCTCCAGTGGCCACTGCCTCCACATCAATGATATAATTTCTTCCATTGGTAGAATCACAATAAGTCTATAGTAGAATACCAGTAAGTCTACTTTAGTCCATAGTTCATTCCCCATTCCTGAGGATTCTAGGATGGTGATCCACTCCATCTCTAATTGAGAGGGAGCTGCAATCCATTAGGGCCAATGGATGGGGCTCTCTTGCTTGCAGTTGTAGACTTTCTCGGTTCCTTGGTATGGTAGTTGTCCATCATCTCCTCCTTGTTAGTTTTCCTGGGTGAGACCAATGAACTGGAGAGTAGGTGTTATAACTCCTTTGAGATTCAAGGCCCAGACTGTGTGCACAGATTTTTATTGGTAAGGCATATTATTACTTGAAGTAGGAGTGAGTTTAGAGACCAGTGGAGGGAAGATTGTTAAACTTTTCTTTGTACATCTTTGTATAGGTTAACCCTTTCTTAGATGCTACTTTTAGCACCAGTTCTTGTCTTGACAGGCAGATTCTTTCTTGTCTTCAGCTTCTGTTTTCCTGTAATATTTAGCTAACCTCAATCACTGATTGGGCCATGAATGATTATGACTATAATAAGAGGAGAAGTAACAAAAACAGTATTTAGAGAAGACCTGGGCATTTCTAGATAATAATTTATAGGATTGGCAATGCTTAGGCATTGTCAAGTTGGATTATAATCACAAATCAAATTCATAAGAAATGTAACTCTTCCTAATACTAGGGATCTGCTTAATTTCTTTCTTTCAAGCGTGAACAAGAAAGTCAAATGGCTCGTCTTAAAAAACAGCAAGAGGAATTGGAACAGATGAGACTACGCTACCTGGCTGCAGAGGAAAAAGATACAGTAAAAACTGAGCGACAAGAACTGTTGGATATAAGAAATGAATTGAACAGGTATCATAACTAAAAGATAAGCTTTAGTTTTTTCTTATAATAACAAAAGTTCTCGTAGGATAGCCATTTAATTGGTCATTGGTCCAGGAAAGCTGCAACTTCAGGTCTCTCCTAAGGATAAAGTAGATCATATATATAGTAGACATGTACAATAGAAAATCTATGCCAAAGACTATTCTCAATTTTTTTACCATGAATATATATATATATATATATATATATATCAAATCTGTATAAATCTATATAGCTTTATTGTGCCCATTCACAGCACTCGTACTTGAAAATTTACTTTTACATAACTGTTTCAGTATTACTGCTAGTACTTGAAGGTAATTGATTATACTGAATTTTTAGTTAAGTAAATTTGAAATTTCTTATTTATGTATCAATAATAAAATAGGTCTTATTTATTGAGCCCTTACTGTGTGCCAGGGGCTATGTTAAATTCCTTATATGTGTCTCTTTTTTTTTTTAATCTTCAGAGCAACTCTTTGAGGAAGCTATTAACCCTGTTTTAGAGATGAGGATTAAAGAGATGAAGTGTCCTTTCCAAGGTCACACAGCTAGTAAACTATGGAGCCAGAGTTCAAATCTGATTCCAGAGATTATATTTCTAACTGCTATGTTACACTGTGCTTCCCTACTATTCCATTGACCTTAATTATTATTTCAACAGTGTTTTCATGTTTGAAAAGTAATCATTTCAGAGCGGATGTAGCTCAGTGATTGTGTGTCTGCTTCACATGCACGAGGTTCCAGGTTCAATCCTCAGTACCTCCTAAAAAAAAGAAAAGAAAAGAAATCATTCAGAGCTGAATTAAATGACTGTGTTTAGATTATTGATGAATAGCTATTAGTTAGAAAAGGTCTATGCTATACTACAGGGGCTCAGTCCATGCTCCTACTATTCTCTTTTTTTTTTAGCAAATATATTTTCCGTATCTACTCTGTTGTAGACTTTGAAGATTTACAAATTAATGAATTATGACCTGCTAGTTGCCCTCCAAAAATTTGCTGTCATATATAGCACTTTTTTTCCTTCAGTTCAGCAAATATATATTAAGTCCCTGCTATTTACTAAGCACTGTTTTGGTGGCCTAAATGAAGATAGCCATTTTGCCTATCAAATTTGGAGATCATATAAAATTGAATCATATAATTAATATCTTTATAAATCAGGGTTCAGAGAGAACTGAAACCAATACAATTAAATATACTAGAGATATAAACACAGCCCTCTGTTTGTTATAAGAAAAATCACTTAAGTGATGGTCAAGATCTGATTTAAAAAAACAAAACAGTTGATGTGAGGAAGCCCAGGAAATGGCCACTAATAGCAGTGTGACTTGGTTCCCAAAGAGCCTGAACAGTTAGGATATTCACAGAAGTAGTGTTCACCTCTGCTAAAGTGATCTCTGGAGTGTTCTTACCATTGTGTAACACACTTAAAAGGGAATCACCTATCAAGAGAGCTTCCAATGGTATGTGGCCAGGACAAAAAGGGGCTATAAATTTCATGTCATCCTGTAAGGGTTAAGAGAGTGAGGATAATGAACTTGGAGAAGAGTCTTTGTGAAGGTATAAGTTAGATGTGTTCAATTATCTGGAAGGTTACCACATTAAAAAGAAGTAAGTAGGCATATCCTCCTGGCCAGAATCATAGACAGTTATTGAAAAGTGTAGGGAAGCATATCAAGTTCAATATAAGAACTTTCTAACAAAATGGTCCTACAAAGCAGTAGGCTCCTAATGACAGAAGTGTGTGAGTGGAACTCAGTGTTTGCCAGGGATGTTATCATAGTTTCCTTTGATAACTTAATGGATTTCCTCAGATACAAGGTTCTAAAATTCGATTGTGTTCATGATTGATAATTTGTATTGTAGTAAAGACTGTAAGAATAATCTGTCAGTTGTGTTAAAATTACATTTGTCCTTTAAGCATAAGCAGATGATGTACTAAAGGGAAATGGTTGAACTTCTTGTAGATAGTTTGTCATTGTGTCAAAATTTGCCTAGAGGACCCCACCCTACAAGGTATCAATAAGAATGAGGGTAGGGAAAACAGTTATTCAGAAATTTGCCTTTACCTATTCATGTGAATTGCTCAAATTTAGTGGAAAGAAATAATACCAGTATCCCATTAACCACTTGATTTCCCACCTGGGTCCCAAAGCATAGGGCCATCAGTATTTAGGCTTTTTTTTTTTTCTTCCTTAAAACAGATGGACCTGACAATAGATGAGTTGAGGGTCCTTCTTGGACTGTAGACTTCAGTTTTCTGTTCTTATGTGGGGAATCTTAGGAATCAGTTTAAGTCTCAGAGGATCATCTGAACAAACAAAACTGTATTACACACAGTCCTGCACACACCCCGCACCCCACCACCAGTCCTTGTCTATCTGTCAGAGCAGGACTCACTCCTCACTGTTCTTCTTTGTTACACCCCCTTCTGATGTGTAAATTTGGAGGTGGGGACTTGGTTCTCATTGGCTTACTTAAACTGAATACCACCTAGAAGCAGATGCTTAGACCCAACTGCTTCATCTTATTTCTAAAAACAAAATTTAAGAATAGTCAAATAAAACATTTTTGTAGCTAAGTTACATAGAGCAGTATAAAATCATATCTTAATAATACATTGCGAATTAGATTAGATTAAAACATATACAAACTTTAGTGTTCCTGTCACTTGGGAACCTAGAACTGTTTGGCACATATAAATATTTGCTGAAAGAATTTCGAAAAAAATTTATGTTCAGAACAACAACTAAAGTTTAACAACAACCTAAAGATCAGTAATAAACTATGGTAAAATAATGGTACATCCAAATGATGAAACATTTCAAAGACATTTAGAAGAACCCTTAATGGTGTAGGAAAATACTCACTTATATAAATAAGTGAAAAAAGTAGTATACAGCATTGCAGAAAGAGTATCATTAAACTTTTTAAAGAAAAAATACATATTTAAAACAAGCATTTTCCAGATTGAAAGAAAATACAGAAAAAAGTATTACTCAGAGTGGTTATCTAGATGGTAAGATTGCAGATGATTTTTATTTGTTTCATTATACTTCTCCAAAATTCCTACAGTCTTCATGTATTACTTTTATAATTAGAAAAACAAATCGTTTATAAAACTGCCTTTTAGGAATGTGCTAACTCTGACTAGCCAAATGGATCATTGGTTTTTATTTTCTTCCTGAAAATATTATTAAAAATGTATTTTAGGGAAGCGGCTGTGGCTCGGTCAGTGGGGCTCCCGTTTGCCATATGGGGGGCCCCGGGTTCGGTTCCCGGGGCCTCCTGGTGGGGGCGGGCCCACCCGCACGGCGTGGTTGGCTGGCCCGGCGAGCGCAGGCAGCAGGGGGGGATAAATGAATAAATAAATAAAATCTTTAAAAAAAAAAAAAAAAATGTATTTTACCACAGGATCATTTTGTTTTAAAATAATATTAAGAAAACAGTATTTGTTGTCTATATCAGTGGCATTTGTTCTTGTCTTCTCAGGTTAAGGCAACAAGAACAAAAACAGTACCAGGATTTCAGAGAGATTGCAAGTGGAAAAATGGATGACTTACATGGCAATGCATTGGAAGAAGGTTTGGATGATTATCTAACTCGCCTAATAGAAGAAAGGGATACTTTGATGAGAACGGGTGTGTATAATCACGAAGATCGAATAATAACTGAACTCGACCGACAGATTAGAGAGGTGTTGGCAAAAAACAATGCTAGTAATTAATAACATTTGGAAAATCTTAACAGAGTTGCCAGGTCTAAATTTTAATTCCATTTGTAAAACTCTCAAAAGAGGGGGAATGGATTTTTTTAAGTGTTTTCAATTTTTTATAAGCATAATTTTGTATGTCATTGTATAGTATTTATTTTTACTTTATGCTACCTCCCCACACTGATTTTATTTGTAATTGCTTTTTATATACTCATTTTAAATGACTTTTTAGTGTTTCTCATAATTTATGATTTGATGACTAACTTTCAGAACAGCTTCTTACTAAATTTATTCTAGGATAAATGACTTCAATAATTTCCAGTTATATAATTTTTCTTGTTGAGCCAAAAAAGTATATGTTGCACTTTAAAACTGCTGTGTCCTGTTCCATTTGAATGTAAATATCTTAAAGGTTGAGACCAATTGTAAATGTAGCCAGTTTTATTTTACTCATTTTAGTTGACCTGTCCTATTTTTCATTTAACTTGTTACATTTGCAAGTGACAAATTAGAAAACAAGAAAGCAGGATCGATGCAGAGAAGCCATATGACATTTTGGGTAAATAGTCATTTATTTAAATAAAGTTAGTACATATTAAGCTTGTGTCAAAGCTATTGAGTTTTCAAGTTTTCAATATACACTTAACTTTTTCAATATACACTCAATAGTAATAGCCTATTTTGGCCTTCTCTGTCAGTCTGGTACTCAATATTGCATTGTTTTCTTTCATTGGAATTACAGGGTTTTTTCCCTGATTTCCCCCACCCCCCACCCTCAGCAATAGTAAATATTAGTTAACTCAGAAACAGACACATAAAGACTTTAGCTTAAAAAATAAAGCAAAATCTATTTTTTCCTTCCCCTAATTTTAATCAATCTTTTCCAAAAATATATGAGATTAAGTTATTGGATTTATATAGTGCCATGTCCCTATAAACTAAGAGTTCCTTTACATCATATTCTTCAGAGCCAAAATTTGTCCTCAAAGCAATACTTTTTTCCACCTTGTTTTACAGGGTACTGAAAAGGCTTTTTAACAAATTCACAGATTAGGTGAATCTTATAAAAATGTATGTGGTTTTAAAATTCTGATTCCCAAATGTAACAAATTTCAGTATATACTTTAGGAAGTATATACTTTTACTGATAACTTCCATAAAAGCAGAATAGGATATTGAGTAACATTAAAGTAGTTAATTTTTTTGATGTTCTCAAAGAAGCATATTTCTTGTTTGGGAAATTAAAGTCCCCACACGCATTATATGTTTATTTTCCTTATTAACAAGTATTAATTTACTGAAAACAGCCCAACAGTAAATAACAGAAAAAAATTACTGAATGAGAGGATAATGAATCTGTGAAATAGTAATTATGGTTAGACATTTTCTCTCATTGATTTTGAATGGAACAGTTTTGTTTTGTTTTGTTTTTTTGAAGGTCGGGTAAAATATTGTAGCTGTTTACCTTTGATTGCATTGTTTGCTTTATGTGACTATTTTCAGACACTAGAGGGGGCCTTAGATTTAAAGAAACAAAAAGGACTTTTCTAAACTGAATGTGTGGCTTATTTTGCCTTCAGTAAAGCAGTCTCTTTTGGCTATGTAACTTAACAAATAAAATCATAACTGTATGCATCTTTGAGTTCTTGAGCTGTCTGTTACTTTTGCTTCTGAACAGAATGGGCACGGCACTTCCCATTTCAAGTCATTTTATCTTTTTTTTTTTCCCCCTCAAATGTTTACATTGCAGATACTTTTATATGTCTTAAAATTGGGAGAGTCTGAAATTTTAACAATTTTGTAGTCTTTCAGCAACAGCCGTTCAATTTGTTAGTGGCTTAACATATTTACAGTGATTGTTTTACCAAATTTAAATTGTTAATGCCTGAGAGTTAGAGTACAACCACAAGTAGAAGAGTAAGTTTCTTAATTACTACATATGACAACAGGCCTTCCATCTGATATTTTAATGTGAAAGAAAGTTTACCTTTAAAATTTGTGACTATTTTTCATTGGAGAAAGGCTTGTTTCCATGTCTAAGGCTGGCATGTACTACATGGGTGGGGTGTATCATCTCTACCAGGTTTCTGTCAGTCATTTCTATATGGATGCGAGTTCTTATGGGAGTTTGAGTCTGACTTAGGGATATATTAGAAGCTCTACACAAACTCAAGAAGAGAGAGAGTCTAGTCTGACCAGATGATTTTCTCCTCCACTTGCTGTACTGTCTAGATATTGCCCAGACTGACCCTGAGTTCACAGATCACCCAGTACATATTGTCCATAGCCACCTCAGAATGGACTAACCTGATTCTTACAGTCTATGGGAAGAGCCCTTTGGTAGTTATGTGTGGACTTTTAAAATATACCATTGTTTCTAGCTTGTCTGAATACCTAAATTGATTTTCTTTATTAAGATAACATATTATAAATTCACCATTTTAAAATGTACTATTCAGTGCTTTTTATTGTACTCACAAAGTTGTACAACCATCATCATGATCTGATTTTAGAATATTTTCATTACCCCAAAAAAGAAATCTTGTTCCCATTAACAGTCAGTTCCCATTCTCTTCTTTCCTCAGCCCCTAGCAACCACTAATCTACGCTCTATGAATTTGCCTATTCTGGAAATTTCATATAAATGTAATACCAAACTTGATATTTAAAAATAGAAAATATTAGAAAACCTAAAGTATAGCTTTTCTTTGATCAGCTTTTATGGTATACAACATTTTATCAGATGTTGAATTAAATAATAGGGATCTAGAAGGCTATAGGGCATAACATCTGTCAATCAGATAGTAAGGATATAGCTTAACTGTTCTACTGCCTTTCAACTTGTTAAAGCAGTGACCAAAAATATTAATAGTAGATAATGTTCTGCTATAACATCTCTGAGAAGTCCTGTAGTACTAGTAATGGATTATTGATACAAGGTATATATCATGTCATTGGAATCTTATCAAAATTGCATACTTTCCCATGTGTTTTATAGAGTTTGAGGATGACTGGAGCATAGTCAACCAGACATAAGGTCCACGAGGGCAGAGAAAGTGTTTAGTTTTCTTGGCTGCTCAAGCAAATACCATGCAATGGGTTGGCTTTTAAACATCGAGAATTTATTAGCTCACAGTTTTGAGGCTAGGAAAAAGTTCATATCAAAGGTGTCATCAAGTCAATGCTTTCTTCCTGAAGACTGGCATTCCGAGGCTGGCTGATCCTTGGTCTTTGGCTCCTCTGTCACATGATAATACACATGGTAGCCTCTCTGGGCCTCTCCCTTCTCTTCCAGGTTCCACTGACCTTCAGCTCTTGCTTCTCATGGCTTTCTCTCTCTGTCTAAATTTCATTCTCTTTATAAAAGGACTCCACTAATAGGACTAAGAACCATCCTGATTGAGTTGGGCCATACCTTAACTGACGTAAACCTCTTCAAAAGGTCCTATTTTGAATAAGTTCATACCCACAGGAATGGATTAAGTATAAGAACATTTTTTCTGGGGTACATAGCTCCAAACCACACTCTGCCCTCTGGACCCCAAAAAGACACATTCTTTCTACATGCAAAATACATTCTTTCCATCACAGCATCCCAAAAGCCCTAAGTCATTTCAGTAACACTGTTAAGTACAAAGTCTCATCAAAATTGGTTATGGGTGTGATCTGTCCTAGGACACAATTCCCTTCTCTATGTACTTGTGAAATCTAGAAAACAAGTTATCTTCTTTCAATGGAGGGACAGGCATAGGATAGACATTCCCATTTCAAAAGGGAGAAATTGGAAGGAAAACAGGTCACAGGTCCCAAACAATTCTGAAATCCAGCAGGGCAAACTTGATTAGATTTCAAGGTCTGAGGGTCATTTATGGATAAATGTTTTGTCCTTCGGAACTGATGGAGAGGCAGCCCCACCCCTTCCAAGGGTTAACACAGTTGCCATATTCTCCCTGAACACTGGGGTAAAGGCCTCACCCTGTTTGAGCACTGGGGTCTGGCCAGACGTTCTGCAAATGTTTGGGCACAGCCCCACCATCTCTGAGCATTGGGGTGGCAGAACTTTCCCTGAACAACAGGGTGGAAGGCCCACCCCCTCTAAACACTGGGACAGACCCCCTTTTCCACACACGTGGGTGGGGCCACTCTCTTGGCCCAAAGAGATCTCTTCATTCCAGACCTCAGCTTCAATGGTTCTGCTCTTAAAGTCATTCTTCCCTCAATTTGTCCCTTCAGTCAAGGTTGGCAGTCAAGGTTGGCAGTGATTCCACTCATAAATTTCATACAAAAAACTTAACTTTGCATATAGCTCACAGGGGTCCAAACCATCAGACAATAGAACTTTCCACAGATCCTTCCTGCAAAACTGCATTTCCAATCCTGACTTCTACTGAAATGACTAACTCTATGTTCAGTTAAACCCTCACATAGAGCCCTGTTCTCCAGGGACTTGCTTTGCACAAGCTCAAGGAGATCCCTGGTAGAGCTGCTTCTGGCCCTAGTCTCAGAGCGTACTATCTGGATAGGCTCAGAATTCTCCAAACCAACAATGTCTGGTTTCTTTGTGCTTAAGAGTTGAGCTTATCCCTTTCCTCTTGCATTATACTATAAGCTGCAAGGAAAAATCAGGCTGTACTTTACAGACGTAGCTTGGAAATCTCCTTAGCTAAATACTCAAGTTCATCACTTTCAAGTTCTGTCTTTCATCCAACATCAGAACTCTATTTTGCCAGGTTATCTGGCATATAAACCAAGGATTACCTTTCCTCCAGTTTCCAATAACACATACATCATTTCCTTCTAAGGCCTCATTGGAAGTACCTTTAGTATCCATATTTCTACCAACAGTCTCTTCAAAGCAATCTAGGCTTTTTCTATCAAGCGCCTCAGAATTCTTCCAGCTGTTACCCATTTCCCAATTGCAAAGCTGTTTCCACATTTTCTGGAATATGTAATAGCAGCACCCCACTGTCCCAGTACCAAAATCTGTTTTAGTTTTCTTGGCTATTCAAGCAAATACCATGCAATGTGTTGGCTTAAATAATGGGAATTTATTAGCTCACTGTTTTGAGGCTAGGAAAAAGTCTAAATCAAGGTGTCATCAAGGTGATGCTTTCTTTGCAAAGACAGGTTTTCTGGAGCTGGCTGCTGCTGATCCTTGGTCCTGGGCTCCTCTGTCACATGGCAATGCACATGGTGGCCTCTCCCTTCCCTTCTGGATTCCATTGACCTTCAGCTTTTACTTCCTGTGGCTTGCTCTTTCTGAATTTCATTCTGCTTATAAAGGACTCTAGTAAGACCCATCATGATTGAGTTGGGCCACACTTTAACTGAAGTAACCTCATCAAAAGCTCCTACTTACAATAGGTTCACACCCACAGAAATGTCTTAGGTATAAGAACATGATTTTTCTGGGGTACATAGCTCTAAACCACCATAGAAGGTCTATCTTATTTTCTGCCATGTGCCAGAACTAAAATAGTGCTTGCCATATGGGCATTCAGTTAATATTTGCTGAATTCAGAAAGAAATGAAGAAAGATTGTTTGTTTGCCCTGCAAAATAGACATAAAATATTATGATGGCTGAGGTGCTAGGGAAAGCAGTTCCCCTGGCCTCATTGACAGGTTGTATGAACTTGTGGCTTAACTGCCTAGGCCTTATTAAGTTAAGGGTTTTTGTTTGTTAGGTTGTTTTTGCTTTCAAAAAAGTTTGCTTCATGGTCACAAATTAAAAGGAAAAAAAAAAAAAAAAATACAACCCAAACCTTCTAGAGCTGAATTCAATCAAAGCACAGGCTGGGAAGTTTGTTGAAGTAATTAATTTTTCAACTGTTGGTTGTGATATACTCATTAATTTAGCATCTGATGGGACTCTTAAAGTAGATCTCTATACGAGATCTTTCCATAATTTCTGGCTCCACATTAAAAAAAAATTTTTTTTTTTTTTTTAATGTGTGCTTCAAAAACACTGTCTAGCCCAGACCAGCAGAGGCAGCAGCCGGAGCTCTCCCGCTCGCCCTCCACCGGCCCCGGAGTCTCTTTCCGCCTTCCTCCTCCTCCTCCTCCTCCACGCCCGCTTCCTCCTCCGCCCGCCCGTGGGGCCCCCCTCGCCTTCCCGCCTGCCCCTATTGTTCCGCCCCCTCCCGCCCGCTCCCCTTTTCCCCACAGTTGCCTCGCGTCTGCAGTGAACAAAGACTTGACCACTCAAAGTACAGCTCCCCAGAACACTGCTCGACATGGACACCGGTATGATTGAAGGTGGATTAAATGTCACTCTCACCATCCGGCTACTTATGCATGGAAAGGAAGTTGGCAGTATCATCGGAAAGAAAGGAGAATCAGTTAAGAAGATGCGCGAGGAAAATGGTGCACATATCAACATCTCAGAAGGGAATTAGTCCTGAGAGAATTATCACTGGCTGGACCCACTAATGCTATCTTTAAAGCCTTTGCTATGATCATTGACAACTGGAAGAGGACATCAGCAGCTCTATGACTAATAGCACAGCTGCCAGTAGACCCCCAGTCACCCTGAGGCTGGTGGTCCCTGCTAATCAGTGTGGCTCTCTCATTGGAAAAGGTGGTTGTAAGATCAAGGAAATATGAGAGAGTACAGGGGCTCAGGTCCAGGTGGCAGGGGATATGCTCCCCAACTCAACCTAGCGGGCCATCACTATCGCTGGCATTCCGCAATCCATCATTGAGTGTGTCAAACAGATCTGCGTGGTCATGTTGGAGACTTTCTCCCAGTACCCCTCGAAGGGCGTGACCATCCCTTACCGGCCCAAGCCGTCCAGTTCTCCGGTCATCTTTGCAGGTGGTCAGGACAGGTACAGCACAGGCAGCGACAGTGCGAGCTTTCCCCACACCACGCAGTCCATGTGCCTCAACCCTGACCTGGAGAGACCACCTCTACAGTTGACCAAGCTGCACCAGTTGGCGATGCAACAGTCTCATTTTCCTATGACGCACGGCAACACTGGATTCAGTGCAGGTTTCGATGCATCTGCTCAGACTACTTCTCATGAACTCACCATTCCAAATGATTTGATTGGCTGCATAATCGGGCGTCAAGGCGCCAAAATCAATGAGATCCATCAGATGTCTGGGGCGCAGATCAAAATTGCGAACCCAGTGGGAGGATCTACTGATAGGCAGGTTACCATCACTGGATCTGCTGCCAGCATTAGTCTGGCTCAGTATCTAATCAATATCAGGCTTTCCTCGGAGACGGGTGGCATGGGGAGCAGCTAGAACAATGCAGATTCATCCATAATCCCTTTCTGCTGTTCACCGCCACCCATGATCCATCTGTGTAGTTTCTGAACAGTCAGCGATTCCAGGTTTTAAATAGTTTGTAAATTTTCAGTTTCTACACACTTTTATCATCCACCCGTGATTTTTTAATTAAGGCGTTTTAATTCCTTTCTCTGTTCAGCTGTTAATGCTGAGGTCCATATTTAGTTTTATAAGCTTCTCCCTGTTTTTTGTTTTGTGTTTTTTTGTTTTGTTTTGTTTCGTTTTTTGGCTCATGAATTTTTTTTTTCTGTTTGTCATGGAAATGTAAGAGTGGAATATTTGTTTAGTTCTGAAATGTCAGGAATTTTTCAGAAAAAATTAAAAGATGGACTGGAAAGAAAAAAATAAAAAAACAAAACAAAACAACAACCACTGTCTATCCAGCGTTTTGTTTGTTTGTTTGTTTGTTTTTAGCTGTTAAAAAATCCTTTATTGTAAAATTGTAAAATAAATAGAAAGATGGATTGAAAGAAATTACAAAATTTTAAATGAGAGTACAAGGCCAGGTTAAATTTAATATAATCAATTATAAAAAATAGATAGCATAGCTACAAACATTTATAAATGTAAGTAATAAGTCAAATATAGAAATTAATTATAACATAATTCTAATTTTTATATTTCAGTTCTAACTATTGGACATAATCTCTAAGAAGGATATAAATTGTTGGTTTATTTATTTGATTTCCATTTAGGCCATAATTCTTTCTAGATAATCAAATTCCTATTTGGGAATTCTTCACATTTTGTTGGAATGAATTATAGCAGATAACAATTTGCCAACTCATAATTTTATGAGGCAGAAAAACTCAAAATCTTGTTCACGAATAGTCATGCTAAATCATTATTGATCCAGATAGACAAGAGTATGAATAAGAAAGGGTTAAAGAAAAATGAAGTATTCAAAAATATATCCCTTCTCCAGCCCTCCTCAATTAAAAGCAAATGTTTATTTTGAATGAAAAAAAAAAATCACAGAATACTGATCACAGGAACAATTCACCAGTTGCACTGAATAATTATTGTTCATATAGTATAATGTTGTTATTTTACATTTCTCTGGTCTACTCCAGCTCTTTTTTTGTTTACTATTTGCATGGAATACCTTTTCCCAACTTTTCCCTTTAAAAAAAAAAAAAAAGATTTGTTTTATTTATTTATTTCTCCCCACCTCCTCGTTGTTTGCACTTCCTGCATCTGTTCGTCTTCCTTGTTTCTGTAGGAGGCACTGGGAACTGAACCCGGGACCTCCGATGTGGGAGGGAGGCACCTAATCACTTGAGCCACCTCTGTTCCCTGCTTTGTTGTGCCTCATTATGTTTTTCTTATTGTGTTTCTTGTTGCCTCATCTTGCCACGCCTGCCCATCGTGTCAGCTTGCTGTCTTGCTCGTCTTCTTTAGGAGGTACGGGGAACCTCTATTCCCTGCTTTGTTGTTTCTCGCATTATGTTTTTCTTCTTGTGTCTCTTGTTGCATCATCTTGTTGCATCAGCTTGCCAGGCCTGCCCATCGCACCAGCTTCCTGTCTTTAGGAGGCACAGGGAACTGAACCGGGGACCTCCCATGTGGTAGGCGGGAGCCCAATTGCTTGAGCCACATCTGCTTCCCCCAACCTTTAACTTTTTTTTTTTTTTTTAAAGATTTTATTTATTTACTTTATCCATTTTAAACACCGCCCTCCCCATTTGCTGTTTTGTGTCCATTTGCTGGGCAATTCTCTGTGTCTGTTTCCTGCCATCTCTTCTCATCCTCCTCCTCCAGTCTTCACCAGGATTCGATCCTGGAGACCTCCGATGTAGGAGAGAGGTATTCTGCTGCCTGTGCCACCTCAGCTCCTGGCTTCTGGAGCTTTCGGAGCATCTCGTCTTGTCTCTCCCCTGTTACGTCATCATCCTGCTGCATGGCTCCTGGGCCCGACAGCTCAGCGGCACACACAGCCTGGCAGCCCATGCGCCTTCTATATATTTTTTTTATTTTACCGGGAGGTCCTGGGGATTGAACCCAGGTCCCTCCACATATGGCAGACGGACGCCCAACCATTTGAGCCACATCTGCCCCACAACCTTTAACTTTTAACCTGGTTGTATCCTTATGTCTGAGGTGGGTCTCTTGTAGACAACATTTAGATGGCTCATATTTTTTTATCCATTCTATCAGTCTATGTCTTTTTTTATAAAATACATTTTTTATTGAAGTATATCATTCATACATGAACATGCATAAACAATAAGTGTATAGTAAAGGTTGTGAACTTACAAAATAAACATGCATAACAGACTGCCAGTTCCCTAAATTAGACTTAGGGTCTTTTTGTTAGTGGTGGTCGTAAAGTTGGTTGGTGGCCTTATTAACTGATAAAGTGATTTGTGTGGGAATATTGAATAAAGTCTGTTGAGAAATTTTCAATATATTATGGCTTGAAATTTTAAATCCACATTTGATATTTATGTTTTGGCAATTGTAACATTGCCCTTGAGGTCCAGACTTTTCAGCAGATACTTTTTCTGCTACCTGTTCTAGAGCAGAATCATTATGCTTCTTCCTATCCAAAGGGCTCTCTGTTTCCATGACTCTGGAGGTAAAAATGTAAGTCATTTATCTTGGTGAAAATGAAGAAATACAAACAGAATCATTTTAGGTACCTAAAATTTTCACTGAAACCAAAAGAACTCAATCTCTCACTGCTTTTGTTATATAGCCGCTATTTGGCATCAAGTTAGAATCTGCTATTGTTAGGAATGTAACTGTGGAAAGGCTTCTATATACTTAAATCTCATTTTATTTGCTTCTCTGGGGGTTGTCATGGTGTTTTCATTAGCAATGTTTTTACAGATGTAGGCTCTTCAGATATGAAATTGCTGAAGTGGAGACTCAGGCATTTAGCTTTCAGATTGAAGTGGGATGGAAATCTGTTTAGAAAGATTAATTTATAGATAAATTTACTGCCTGTTACATTAATGTACAATAATCCCTAGAGGCTTTTAAGGATCTAGTCATTATAGTCTTAGGGTTTTTAAGAATGTTAAACCTGTCATTCAATAATAGGAGAGAACTAAAATAGGACTCATTTATAATTTCTTTTTGGAAACACTTCATCCACAAATTCATAGACAAATATTTTTCCTTCTCCAAATAACTTATCTAATAGTTGGACAGCACAGCTCTTTTCTTGATTAACATGTTAATTGGTCAAAAGCATGTAGATACATAGATACATTGGATGAATGCTGAATTTTCCTCCAATATTTTAGGTTAAAATGTGGCTACAGCAAGCAAAATATTACTGCAAAATTCAACTTTGACATTATTGTAAATTTTTTTGGATGCCAACCCTATGCATTCTTTGCTTAGTAGGTTTATAATATATTACTCAATTCTTCAGCAAATTCTTATATTAGAGAGTAGATCAAACAAGACTAAAAGTATTATTAAAACTTTGCTTTCATTTCTAACAGCTCTTTCTGTAATCTGCCACAATGAGAAAAATTTAGCTAAAACTCCCCTCTATTTCTTGAGAGAATTTTTGAATTTCAAGCAAGAATATTATTTCATGGCTTGAATTCAATTCAGATTGTGAGCAGAATGCGATGTCTGGAAGATGTTATGTCAAATCAGGTATTTGAGGCATTAATATTCAGCACATACATTTAGTCATCCTGTTTAAATTGGTTGAGATAGTAGAATAGACTATTGTTTTCACCTGATTGTTGCCTCAAAGAAGGAAATTTCAATTCCTGACTTAACTTCATTGTTGGCAGATGAAATTAATGTTTTTTTCTTGGTCTCTGGCAGAAGTTTATTTAGTTAACTAACTGAAATTTGTAAAATTTGCACAAAGAAATTAAAGGCCACAAGTAGGTAATAGCTATGTAAATCATTTTCAGGAGTAATTTAGCCCACAGACTATTTCTTTTTGCTAATAAAAATTGCATTTTCCAGCCCACACTTAACCCACCACCTTTAACCCAGTTAACAATTCTCACCACTTTCTCCCTATCTCCCTAGGATATAAAGGTATAAGTTATCAATAGAACTAGAAGGAAAATTAGACAAATCTATTATATTGATTGTTGGCTTTTTTCCCTTAAGTTTCTGGGGAACTGATAAACAAAACAAAAACAAAATTAGTAAAGATATAGATTTAGACAACACAATCATTACCATATATAGAACACTTCATGAAATGAAGTGTTTGTAGTAGACATGGAACATTTACAAAATTTCTCTTATGCTGGGTCAAACAACAATTATCAAAAAATTTCAGGGAAGCGGCTGTGGCTCAATCAGTAGGGCTCCCGTTTACCATATGGGAGGTCCCGGGTTCGGTTCCCGGGGCCTCCTGGTGAAGGCAAGACCGCCCGCACAGCGTGGTTGGCTGACCCGGCGAGCACAAGCAGCAAGGGGGGGATAAATGAATTAATAAATAAAATCTTTAATAAAAAAAAAAAAAAAAAGGTATAAGTACTTACCAGGAAAAAAATGACACCCAAAATTTGTCTTATGAAGATTCTTTTGAAACCCTGCCCCCCACCACCCAAGAAAGCCCACAGACCAGTTTTACTTTGTTCTACATTTTCCTTTTCTTTCTAAGATCTTTAAAGTTGTCACATATTGCTTATGTTGGTTCTGCTTTCATTATTCTCTGCCTATTATATATTCCTTGAAGCTCGGTGTCATTGTCTAGATCTGTCTGGACATTTCTATGAACCCGCCAGTACAAATACCCTTGAGAAGCAATTGTCAACCTAGTATATCCTGTCATGAATTTATAATTTGAAATTTGCTTTATATTCATAGTAAGCACTTTAATTCTAACTTCAGTGTGTGTACATATTTAGCATAATTCCCAAATGGTATGCCTTTTCTACCAAATAAAAGGGAATAATCTGCCCATTCCAATGAGATCAAATGAATTGAGGAATTCATTCATCCAATCATATATATTTTAGCAACCATGTGCAAAGTGCTTTATTAATCTAACATTCTATATAATTGTGTTTAAATTTTAATATTGTTCTTCCCCTATGGTATCATAGACAAGAGATTTACACCGTCTTTATTGTTAATGAATTATGAATGTGACTGTAGGCCTCCAATATCTTCATGTAATATCTGCACTTATTTTCCTCCCGTCTTTTATCTGCACTCACTGGTCAACCTCTTTTATAGTTTCACTTCCTATAGTGCAGAGTATACAAATAGTTTCCAATTACAGTATTATTGTTAAAAGCTGTAATTATACTTATTAATTATTTTATGTCAAATAGATTTTTTCTCATTGGTAAGAATATTTAGATACCAAATTAGATAACTAAAAGTACTATCAAACTTGTTTGAACCAGATGAATAATTTGTGTTATAAACTATATCAGATTAGTTACTAGTCACACTGAAATTTCAGAAGTAAGCTTCTGAGGCGACTAGAAAAAGCAGTCTGTTCATAGGCCCGGACTCCCAAGAAAATTGGCCAGCAATGTGAGGTGGTGTTAAAAAAATTCAAGTGAAATTTAGGGTGGCCTGAAAATCCATGGAGTCAAACGTATTCTGTAGAATGTGGCAATAACCATCTTTGGGTACAAGTGATATTAGTGGTCAGGTGAGAAAAAAAAAATGTTGACAAAATCCAACATTCATTTCTGATGAAAAAACAAAACAAAACATAATCTCCCAGCAAATTAGGAAGGAACTTCCTCAGCCTTATAACAGGCATCTTCAAAAAAGCTACAGTTTATATCATACTTCGTGGTGAAAGATGAATGCTCTCCCAAGAGATCAGAAACAAAACAAGGATGTCTGCTCTCATAATTTCCATTTTAGTGCAATAAGGTAGAAAAAAGAAATTAAAGGCAACCAGATGTAAAGGTAGAAGTAAAACTCTCTTTGTTCACAGATAAAATGATTACCTGTGTAGAAAATCCAATGGAGTCTACAAAAAAGCTACTAAAACTAATAAGTGAATTTAGCAAGGTTGTAGGACCCAAGATCAATATGCAAAATATATAAAAATCATTTGTATTTCTATATACTGGCAACAAATAATTACAATAGCATAAAAAATGCAGTATTTAGGAATCTGAAAAAAATGTGAAATATCTGTGCACTTAAAATTATAAAACATTGCTGAAAGAAATGAAAGAAAACCTAAATAGAGAGACATACCGTGTTAGTATATTGAAAGAATCTATATTGTTAAAGGTATCAGCTCTCCCCAAATAGATTTATAGGTTCAATGTAATCCCTATCAAAATCCAAGCATGCTTTTATGTAGAAGTTGAAAAACCGATATTAAAATTCAGATTGAAATTCAAAGGATCTAGAATAGCCAAAACAACTTTTAAAATGAAGAACAAAGTTGGAAGAGTAACACTACCCAATTTCAAAATTGATAAAGCTGCAATAATCAAGGCCACATATGTGGACAGCTAGTTTTTTACAAAGATGCAAAGTCAATTGAGTGATGATAGGGTCATCTTTTCAACAAATGTTTATCCATTTGCAAAAAAAAAAAAGTTCAATCTATACTTCATACCATATTCAAAAATTAACTCAAAATGGATAATGTAAAATCTAAAACTATATAACTTGAAGAAAACAGGACCTTTGTGATATTGGATTAAGTGGAGATTTCTCAGTTATGACACCAAAAGCATGATCCACAAAAGAACAAATTGATAAACAGAACTTAAAACTAAAAACTTCTAGATGTCTGTCAACAAAGATGGTGGCATGAGATGCTCCAGGGTGCTTATTCTTCCACAGAATCTCTGAACAACTAGCAAAAACTAACAGTTCCATCTTCCTCAGAAAACAATTCAAGGGTTGCAGCAACTGGGCAAGTACCAAATCAAGAAAACACAACTTAAAAACAGAAGGAAAACCTCATGGCACATTTGCTTGCCATTGCATCACCATCTCTATGGCTCAGTGTGGAGCCAGTCTGCACTTCCTGTGTGGGCCCCTGGCCTTGTTCCATAATGAGCAGAGTAACCCCTATAACATATTAGGTACATGTATGTCTGTGACTATCTGGTAGTAGCCTGAAAGACTGAACCAGGTCACTCTTCTCTGGCTCACCACCCCAGAACTTGCCCTGCATACAGAAACAGGTTGTGGATAGCTATATCAGTGTAAGAAACAGTCAAATCAAAGTGGCCTGCAGCAAGGGATGACTGACTTTAAAACATACATTAGAGTACCCAGGAGGAAGGGAAAGTCTATTTCACAGGAATTGAAGGGGGCATTCAGATCCCTGTAAACAGGGGATTTCCTATAGCCACAAACACATGTTCAGGACAAGATATATATATACTCAGGAAAAAAGAGGACCCTGTTCTTTCACCTCAGGCTGATCTTTTTGGGATGAGGGCTAAGCTCTGAAGGAGAGCACCATCCAACATAGAGCCAGTTTGGAAAGACTGTGAAAGGTGTTCTTTGCATTGGTTTCTTTTGGTTAGCTTCTGGCACACAAGGAAATATATTTCATATCACCAGCTGGATATAAACTTAAGGAACAGTCAGCTCAGGGACTAAACTTTAGAGTTAACATTAAAATATTAAAATGTACAGTGTGCCAAATATTACAAAACAAAGAAATGGGAAATGATGGTCCATCCAAAGGAACAAGATAAAACATCAGACATAATCAATGAAGGAGGTTACACTTTGGACATACCAGACAAAGACTTTTTAAAAAATGATCTGCAATATGCTCAAATAGTTAAATGAAAACACAGAGAAAGAACTAAAGGATATGAAGAAAAGATATATGAAGAAAATGAGAATATCATTAAAGAGATAAAAATTATAAAAAGGAGCCAAGCAGAGTTGGAGACTACAATAACTGAAATTTAAAATTCCCTAGAGGGGTTCAATAGCATTTTGGACATGGCAGAAAAAAAAATAAACCAGTGAATTCAAATATAAGACTATTGAAATAATTCAGACTGAGGAGCAGAAAGAAAAAAGAATGAAGAAAAGTGAAGAGAGCCTAAGAAACCTGTGGGACACCATACATGCATTATGGGAGTTACACAAGGAGGATAGAGAGAAAGGGCAGAAGGAATAGGTGAAGAAATAATGGCTAATGGTTAATAGTAATTGAAAGATAAGTAGAGGATAATCTAGGGACTGTATAATATAGTGATTTTGGTGGTAGATGAGGATTGTGGTTAATACAAGTACAAGAATGTTCTATTACAAGGTGTTAGGAATATGGTGATACATGGGAAAAATACAACCAATGTAACATAAAGACTATAGTTAACAGTAATATTTTTGTAGCAAAGGCAAAGAAGGTGCTATATCAATGCTAAGGGTAAAAAAAGATGGGATTTCATTTTATGAGATGTGACTATAATCAAGCTCTTTTTTTTTTTCATTTTTTTCATTAACAAAGAGATCTTGGTCATATCATTTAACCAATTTGTGCTTATTTATTCATCTTTTGGAACACTGGAGAAACAATTGAGGTTATATTTAGGATTAAATAAGATAAATATGCCTGGACAGGATTTTTCAAAGTAATGCTTCCATAATTTGTTAAGCTGCCTTTTGCTGTTATTTTGTTTTTTGAAGTTGAAATAAAGTAAAAAGAAATAATGGCAGAAAACTTCCCAAACATAATGAAAGATATGAATATACACATTCCAGAAGCCAAATGAACCCCAAACAAGATAAACTCAAATAGAACTATGCCCAGATACATTATAATCAAACTGTCAAATGCCAAAGACAAAGAGAACCCTGAAAGTTGCAAGAGAGAAGCAATGTGTCATGAACAAGGGAGCTCCAATAAAATTAAGTGCTGATTTTTCATCAAAAACAATGGCAACATTAAGACAATGGGACAAAATATTTCAAGTGCTAAAAGAAAACAATTGCCAACCAAGAATTTTATGCCCAGTGAAAATCTCTTTCAAAAATGAGGGAGAGATAAAGAAGTTCCCAGATAAACAAAAGCTGAAAGACTTCATTACCACTAAAACTGCCCTACAAGCAATGCTAAAGGGAGTTCTTCAGATTGAAAAGGAAGAACACTAGATGGTACATCAAAGCAGCTTAGAGAAACAAGGATCTCTGTTAAACGTAACTACATGGGTAATTATAAATGCCTGTACTATTGTATTGTATTTTTGGTATGTGTATTAGTCAGGGTTCTCCAGAGAATAAGAACTGACAGGATATATATGTAAATATTAAGAAATTTATTAGAGGAATTGGCTCAAGTATCCAAGGGGATTGACAAATCCAAATTCTGTAGAGCATGCCAAGAGTTGGAATCTGGTAGTCAGCTACAGCAGATGCAATAAACTGATGAATTGTTCTAATTTATGAAATACCTTTACAGTAACTATTCTGATTGATGCTTTGACTCTGCTGTCCATCACAGTAGCCATGCTCACCTTGTCTTTGGTGATTAAATGCTGCCACTTAGCTTCTGCCAACCCAGGATCCAATCATCCCCATTGTATTTAAGGATCCAAGTTCAGTGGCAGCAGTTCTCACCATTATATCAGACTTACAGAGAAGAATGACCACAGAGCTCTTAAGAGATGATGGAGCTATTATGACAAATTTATTCCTCATAGTCATGGTGAAAGGTCTGTCATCTGTACATTGCTAGTATGGGTGAGCAGGTTTTTACAAGATAAGTCCACTCTAATTTTCCAATCTCTCAAAGCCTTTGGATCCCTCATTGTCATTATACCAGGGCAATACTGGCATTTCCACTTCATTTAATGTAGGCCACCTTTTGGACCATGCTTCAGCCAACCAACCAAACTGTTAGAGCCTTTTCTAACCTCTCAAGCTACAATACTGAATACAGAATCTCTGCTTAGTAGACCCATATCAATAGACTCAGCCTGATCTAACTGTATGTTCCTTCCACCATTATCCCATACTCTGGAATCTGTCTGTATAAATTGAAAAAAATCATGCAGCTCTTTTGGAGAATAACATACCTCCCCACAAGTCAGTGTAGTTATAGGTCTGGAAGAGGGGTGGTAGGGATGGCTCATAAGAGTAAGTTGCAGTGACTTGCAATCCAACTACCTCAGGGATTTCCACTAAAGTTTCATTTGGTGAAACAGTTACTCTTCAGATATCAGGATGAGGGTTGTGCCCTTAAAGGAGGTAGTTAGAGGTTTATATGGCACAACAGGGTTATTTTCTTCAGAGGGAGGGGAGGTAGCTGATTCCTCAGGCCAGAATGGAGGTGACTCATTCCTAGGGCAGACAGTTACAGCTTTATCTGGCAAAGAAGGCTTGGCAGAATCTAGGGGTTCAATGTCTCCTTCATAATCATTACCAGGCCATATGTCCCCATTCTAATTTTCAGGATACCATTCCTTCCCAATTTTTCTAGTTCACTAAAGCTGCTCAAGCAGATACCATAAAATGGGTTGGCTTTTAACAATGAGAATTTATTAGCTTTGAGGCTGAGAAAAATGTCCAAGTAAAGACATCATCAAGAGGATGATTTCTTCTCTAAGATTGGCTGCTGGCAATCCTGGATTCCTCTGTCACATGTCAAGGCACATGGTGGTATCTGCTGGTCTCTTCCTTCTCTTTTGGGTTTTGTTGCTTTCAGCTTCTTGCTTCCATGGTTTTCTCTCAGTCTGAATTTCATTCTTTTATTAAGGATTCCAGGTAGAGGATTAAGATTCACCCTGAATGAGGTGGATCACATCTTAAGACCCTACTCAGCAAAGGGTCCTAATTTTCTGGGGGTAAATACATCTTCAAACCAGCACATGAATCAAAGCCCTCACTTTAACAGCAAACACCCTGCAACGTTGAGAATTCAATTTATATTGTAATTCTGCCACTCACACAATGAGACTGTGGATCTGCTTTTCAGAAATCTCAAGTCTGTGGCTATAAGAAATAAGAGTTTCTTTCAGAGCACACATACAAACTTTCATGTCCTTCATGTGGCACCTGAGCTGGGAATTTGAAGCCTTGAGCTCATCTCTTTCTTTAACAACTGTATATATAATATTTAGAAAAAAACAGTCAACATCATTATACTTTTTAACTCCACAAAATTCTGTTATCAAATATACTGTCACCCAGAGCTTTCTATCTTACAAGCATTTTGATACCAGTAGCCAATGGTGATTTTTGTATATCTCTATTGCCAACTCATGCCATGCACTATTAGTGCCCTCTTGATTATCAGAATTAGAGTTATTAGTGCCTTTAATATCAGTTTAGAGACTCAATTCCAAAAATCCTTGAACCAACTTAGAAATCTCATTCTTCAAATTCTGTTTCTTAAGAACTACTCCTGGTAGCAAAATGTGTATTAGTTAGGGTTCTCCAGAGAAACAGAACTGACAGGATATATATATGTGTGTGTGTGTGTGTGTGTGTATGTAAATATAAGGAGATTTATTATAGGAATTACAGCAATTGGCTTACAAAACAGTGAGGATTGGCAAGTCTGAATTCCAGACGACAGGCCACAGTTTGGAAACTTGATGAAAAGTGATATTAAATTCCCCAGGAAATGGCACAAGAACTCTGAAGAAAGTGATGATGAATTCCCCAGGAGAAGCTTTCTGTCTTGAGTAGACATAAAAATTCTTCTTTCTGACTGCTGAAATCCTCTATCTGATTGGATAAGACTTCTCTTTATCTGATTGATAAGACTTCTCTCATTGCTGAAGGCAATTTCCTTTGTTAATTATAGAGGTAGTCAGTTAGAGATACAATCAATTGACTAGTGGTTTAAATCCATATAACAACCCCACAATAACATTCAGGCCAGTGCTTGCTTGACCAAACAGCTGGACACCAAAACCTAGCCAAGTTGACAATGAAATTTACCATCACAATATGTAACTATGGGGACGGATGTGGCTCAAATGGTTGGGCGTCCGTCTGCCATTTGGAGGGACCTGGGTTCAATCCCTGGGACCTCCCGGTAAAATTAAAAATATATATATAGAAGACGCATGGGCTGCCAGGTTCTGTGTGCCAGTGAGCCATCAGGCCCCGGGAGCCATGCAGCAAGATGATGCCGTAACAGGAGAGAGACGCAGGGGAAAGACAAGACAAGGTGCTTCGAAAGCTCCAAAAGCCAGGAACCGAGGTAGCGCAGGTGGCAGAACACCTCTCTCCTACATCGGAGGTCTCCAGGATCAAATCCTGGTGAAGACTGGAGGAGGAGGATGGGAAAGATGGCAGGAAACAGATACAGAGAATTGCCCAGTGAATGGACACAAAACAGCAAATGGGGAAGGGGGGGTTTAAAATGGATAAAGTAAATAAATAAATCTTAAAAATATATATATATAACTATGCTTTTTATTTTGAACAGCATCTAAAATACAAATGCACAAAAAGGCAGTGCTGAGAGGAAAATTTATAGCTCTAAACGCATACATTAAAAAAGAAGAGGGAATGGATGTGGCTGAAGAAGTTGGGCACCCATCTGCCACATGAGAAGTCCCAGGTTCGGTTACCAGTGCCTCCTAAAAGAAGACCAGCAGATGCCTCAACCAGCAGACGCCGCAGCAGATGCCACAGCAACTGCCACAACCTGGGGACACCACGGCAACTGCTGTAACAAGCAGATGCCGCAACTAGCAGATGCCACAATGAGCAGATGCTGCAACCACTGCAGCCAGCAGACACTGCAGCCAGCAGGGAACGGATGTGGCTCAGTTGGTTGGGCACTCACCTCACACATGGGAAGTCCCGGGTTCAGTTCCCGGTGCCTCCTAGAGAAGACAAGCAGATACAGTGAACAGATAGATGGTGGAGCCATCTTGGAGGGGTGGGGATCTAAAAATATATAAAAATTAATTAATAAATACATAAATTAATTAATTATAGTGCTGGTCTCTAAAAAGAGAAAGAAAATTCTCAAATCAGATATCTAACTTCCCAACTGGAGAAATTAGGAAAAAAAGAGCAAACTAAACCCAGAACAAGCAGAATGTAGGAAGTAAAGATAAGAGTGGAGATAAATGAAATAGAGAATTTAAAAAACAACAGAAAGACTCAGTGAAACCAAAAGTTGGTTCTTTGCAACAATTAATAAAATTGGCAAACTTTTAGCTAGACTGACAAAGAAAAGAAAGAGAGGACACAAACTAAAATCAGAAATGAAAGGGGGGCCATGACTACCAACCCCACAGAAATAAAAAGGATTATAAGGGGATACTATGAACAACTGTACACCAACAAATTAGATAACTTAGATGAAATGGACAAATTCCTAGAAACAAAACATACTACTACACTGACTTAAGAAGAAATCAATAGACCAATAACAAGAAATTGAGTAAGTAATAAAAAAAAAAGCCCAATAAAGAAAGGCTAACTCCAATATATTTACCAAATATTCCAAGAATTAACTCCAATCCTGCTCAAATTATTCCAAAAAATTGAAGAGAAAGGAACACTTCCTAACTCATTCCATAAGGCCAACATCACTCTAATACCCAAGCCAGATAAAGATACTATTGGAAAGGAAAATTAAGATGAATATCCCTTATGAATATAGATACAAAAATTCCCAACAAAATACTAGCAAACCAAATCCGATAGAAGGAAATCTCTTCAACATGATAAAGGGCATATATGAAAAACCTACCGCTAACATCATACTCAATGGTGAAAGATTGAAAGCTTTCCCTAGATCAGGAACAAGATAAGGATACCCACTGTCACCACTGTTATTCAACATTTTACTATATGTTATAGCCAGAACAATTAGAGAAGAAAAAAAAATAAAGGGCCTCCATATTGGAAAGGAATAAGTAAAACCTTTCCTAATTGCAGATGACATGATCCTATGTATAGAAAATCCTGAAAACTCCACAATAAACCTATTAGAGCTAATAAACAAATTCAGCAAAATGGTGGGGGACAAGAAAAACATGCAAAAATTCTATAAACTACAATCTGAAAAAGAGAAATCAAGAAAAACATTCCATTTACAACAGCAACCAACAGAATCAAATATTTAGGAATACATTTAACCAAGGATATAAATGACCTGTATGCATAAAAATACAAAACTTTGCTGAAAGAAATTAAAGAAGACCTAAATAAATGGAAGCACTTTCCATGTTCATGGTTTGGAAGACTAAAGATTGTTAAGACGCCATTGCTACCCAAAGCAACTTTACAGATTCAATGCAAACCCAATAAAAATTCCAATAGCCTTTTTCACAGAAATGAAAAATCCAGCCATCAAATTCATATGGAAGGGCAAGGGGAATTGAATAGTCAAAACCTTCTTGAAAAAGAAAAACAAAGTTGGAGATTTACACTATCCAGTTTTAAAACTTATGATAAAGCTACAGAAATCAAAACAGCATGGTACTGGCCCAAGGACAGACATATAGACCAATGAAATCAAATTGAGTGTTCAGAAATAAATCCTCACATCTGCGGCCAATTGATTTTGCACAAGGGTGCCAAGTCCATTCAATGGGGAAAGAACAATGGTTTCAAAATATAGCGTTGGTAAATTTGGATATCCATATGCAAAGAATGAAGTGGACTCCTGCCTCTCACCATATAGAAAAATTAACTCAAGATGGAATGCCAAATTAATATAAGGAATAATCTATAAAACTCTTAGAAGAAAACATAAGGAAATATCTTCAGGACCTTGTATTAGGACATGGTTTCTAAGACTTTACACCTAGGGCATGAGCAACAAAAGGAAAAACAGATAACTAGGATGCAATTGAAATAAAAAACTTTTGTGCATCAATTATATTATCAGAAAAATGAAAAGACAACTCACAAAATGGGAGAAAAATTTTTAGTGACAATATATCTAATAAGGGTTTAATATCCAGAGTATATAAAGAACTGCTACAACTACAAAAAAGGCAAACAACCCAATTAAAAATTGGGCAAGGATTTGATTAGACATTTCTCCAAAGAAGATACACAAATGACCAATAAGCACATGAAAAGATATGCAACATCATGAGCCATTTGGGAAAGGCAAATCAAAACCACAATGAAATACCCACTTCACGCCCACTAGAATGGCTATTATTGAAAAAATGGAGACTACCAAGTGTTGGTGAGGATGTGGATAAATTGGAATTCTCGTGCATTGTTGGTGGGAATGTAAAATGATGCAGCCATTGTGGAAAACAGTTTGGTGGTTCATCAAAAAGTTAAATATCAAATTACCATATGACCTGACAAGTCCTCTTTAGGTATATACCCCAAAGAGTTGAAAGCAGGGACTCAAACAGATACTTGTACATCAATGTTCATAGCAGCATTATTCAGAATAGCCAAAAGGTGGAAACAACTCAATTGTCCATCAACAATTGAATAGGTCAACAAAATATTGTATATGCTTATTGTTTTAGTCTGCTAGGCTGCTGGAATGCAATACACTAGAAATGGGTTGACTTTTACAATAGAAATTTATTAATATAAGCTTGGAGTTCTGAGGCCGTGAAAATGTTCAAATCAGGCTTCATCAGGTGATACTTTTCTTCCTGAAGACCAGCTTCAGCAATCCTGGACTCCTCTGTCATATGGAAAAGCACATGATAGTGTCTGCTGGTCTCCCTTCTCTTCTGGGTTTCATTGCTTCAGCTTCTGGCTTCCTCTTTCAAATTCTGTAGATTTCTCTCTGTCTTGCTCTCTGTATTCATCCTGTTTATAAAAGGACTCCAGTAAGAGGATTAAGACCCACCCTTGCTTGGCCACACCTTACTTAAGTACTCTAATCAAAGGGTCCTTAATTTGAAATAACCTAATCAAAAGTTCTCATCTACAATAGGTGTACACCCACAGGAATGGTCTAAGGATGTGATTTTTCTGGGGTCTATAAAAGCCTCAAATTGTGCAATGGGTATAGTTCAGTGGTGGAGTGTGTGCTTCACATGTATGAAGTCCTGGGTTCAATCCCCAGTATCTCCTCAAAAAAAAAAAAGCTTCAAAATACACATACAATGGAATATTTTTCAGCATAAAAGAAATAAAGTTCTGATGCATGTTAAAACATGTGTGAACCTTGAAGACATCATATTGAGTGACAAAAGCCAGATACAAAAGGACAAGTATTGTATGATCCCACTCATATAAAATAATCAGAATATGTAAATTCAGAGTCAGAAGTTAGAATACAAGTTACTAGATGCATGGGTGGGAGTAGGGAATGGGGAGTTAATGTCCAATTGGTACGGAGTTTCTGTATAGGATGATGGAAAACTTTTGGTAAAGGATGGTGGTGACAGTTGCACAAAATTTGACTGTATTTAACACCACTGAACTGTATACTTGAAAACAGCCAAAATGATTAATTTTAGGTTGCATGTATGCTACCATAAAACAACTATATAGCAAAAAGGATCCCAGTGTCAACTATGGAATATAGTTAATAATAAAACAATTAGAAACAGCGGGTGACCGCGAGAAAGGCAGGAAGGGTATGTACGTCTCTTCCGCCCTGAGCCCGGAAGGGTGTGGCTGGGACTCAGCCGGCCTCACTATGTCTACCATTTTAGATTTTCAGAGTCTGTTGACTGTAATCTTGCTGCATGTATGTACCGGTGCTTATATCCGATCCTTGGCACCCAAGCCTCCTGGGCAAAAATAAAACTGGACTGTTGGGTATATTTTGGAAGTGTGCCAGAATAGGTGAACGAAAGAGTCCTTATGTTGCTGTATGCTGTATAGTGATGGCCTTCAGTAGCCTGTTTGTACAATAGCTTGGAACAATGCCAGAATTTGATTGCAGTCAGATTTCAAAATGGAAAAGGACTATATACACATAATAATGGAAAAGGTGCTTAACCCTTTTATCTCTGAACATTGAATGACATAAATTTCCAGCTGCTGTTCTCTATTTTTATGTTATTGGACCAATGTTCTATATAATTAAGATGTAACCAAATTCAAAGAGTTTAAAATGTGTGTAATAATCATCCTCAGTACTATCACTACAATATTACATTCTGCAAATGTCTTCTGTTGTGTCAGATACCAATTTTTAGTGAGGTATCTCTAAGGCACATAGTAGAAAACAACTGGTAAATTACTCAAATTCCTTTCACTGTAATTTGGAAACGATAAATCTTTATAGAATGAGAAAAAAAAAAACACAATTATATTCCTTACTAACATTAACACTGTTTTCCTATAGGAACCTATGGTACTACATTAATGCAAAATGTTAATAATATGTAACTGTGTGTTTGCAGGGTGGAATATACTGGAAATCTGTACTTTCTACCTGATTTTTCTGTAAACCTACAATTGCTCTAATAAAAGACTTTTTTAAAACAACTAAAAACTTCTGTTCTTCAAAAGACATTGATAAGGGAATGAATGAAAAAAAAGAAGCTACAGCCTGGGAGAAAATATTTGCAAATCATATGTCTGATAACGGACTTGTATCCTGAATATACAAAAAACTGTCAAGTGTCAATAATAAGAAAACAAAGAAATAAAAAATTTTAAAAAGGTAACTGCTTCACTACAGAAGATATTTGGATGTCCAAAAGTACATGAAAAAATGCTGAAATGTCATTATTAATTAGAAAAATCTAAACTAAATCCACAATACAACACCACTGCACAGCTTGTAGAATGGTTTAAATCAAATAGACTGACCATATCAAATGTTGGCAAGGTTGTTAAGGAACTGAAACTCTCATACACTGCTGTTGGGACTGTGAAACATTTTTGCTGTTTCTTAAAAAGTTGAACAATATACCTACTATATAATCCAACTATTCCACCTCTGGGGGTTTATCCAATAAAGCTTATGCACATGCAAATACTTGTACATGAATGTCCATAGGCACCTTGTTTGTAGTAGCGTCAATAAGAAACAACTCAGGTATCCATTAACAGGTGAATGGATAAACTGGGCATATCTATACCAAGAATACTACTCAGCAATAGAAGAGAATTAGTTATCGATGCATGCAACAACTTGGATGACTCTCAATCATTATGCTGAGCAAAAAAATCCAAACAAACAAAAAGAGTACATACTATATTATTCCACTTACAGAAAGATCTAGAAAATGAACACTAGTCTATAGGACCAGAAAGTATCAATGGTTGGTTAGTATTAGGGTGCAGGTTGAAGAAAGGGACAGAATGGAGGGATTACAAAGTAGCACAAGAAAACCTTTAGAGATGATGGATATGTTCATTATCTTGATTGAGGTAATGGTTTCATGAGTTTACATGTATGTTCAAAATTTTCCAACTGTATTCTTTAAATATGTGTCATTTACAGTATATAATT
>JAKSZT010046586.1:11926425-11998904 GCA_026826555.1 Tolypeutes matacus
TTTTTTTTTTTTTTTTTTTTTTTTTGTGGTACCAGGGGTTGGGGAATGAACCCAGGACCTAGTATGTGGAAAGCCTGTGCCCAATAGCTAAACCACATTGGCTCCCCTGAGTTGGTCTTTTCATTTGTTTTGATTATTGTTTGTTTTTGTTTTTGTTTTTTTAGGAGCCACTGGGAACCAAACCTAGGACCTCCTATGTGGCAGGTGGATGCTCAACCGCTTGAGCCACATCTGCTCCCTTCATTTTTTATATACTATTTAGTATAGTGATATTGTATATGGTTGGCCAAATTAAGGCATATAGTCTTCCATATAATTGGATTTTCCAGATAACTGAGGCTTAGCATTTACCCCATTGGAAACTGCTTATTTTAACCATTATAAAAGTAAATCTTTAATATATTACAGCCTTCTTTGCTTCTTGAAACAGAATACAGAAGCCAAGTTGCCTTTTCTATATGTGAAGCTCTAGTGGAGGTGAAAAAGTACTATATTTTGAAAATATTTGATATCATGTACAGGTTATACTGTGCTTCCCTTCACAAAGAATTTGAGGCAGTTTGCAAAATTATATCAAATTCAAAAGGAAAAGAACAAACAATTGAAGGAATCAAGATGAGGAAAAAATTCAGGCTGACAAATATTAATGCCAGAAAAAATATTCATGAGCAGGGGTACCATCCTAGTCAGTTCTCTCGTTGCAAGTGGTGAAAACCCAGCTTGAGAAATGCCTGAGCACCAAGAGGAATTAACTGCCACATGTAAATTATGGCAATAATGAAGAATGGTGGAAATGGCCTTGAGATTAACAGCAGTAAGACCTTCTCTGTATGTTTCTTGCCTCTATTTTCTGTGCTTACAGCCCTCCTATTTTCTACCCTAGCAGGGGGAGGAAAAAAATAAGGATGTAGAAGACAAGTATTATTAATAAGATAGATATAACTTGTATATATGCCTTCTATAACCAGAGAACAGAAAATTAACCTTTACAAGTTCACCTGAAATATTCACAAAAATTGAGCGTGTATTTGGCCAGTGAAAATGTTAAATTCCAAATGCAGAGAAAGCATAGTCTTTTTGATAAAACTAGAAATTAGTAAGAAATTAGACAATAAAAAAAGACATTCAACCAGGAAATCATTTAAACTTTCTCTTAATACTTGTGTATAAGAGAAACTCAAAACAAATCACAAGACATCTAAAAAAGAAAAATGATGAAAACAATATTTATCAAAATTTATGTTCTACATACTGTATGATTCAAAAAAATTTATATGTATCCAGTAAAAAAAAAATTATGTTCTAGAACTCATGTAATACTAAGAAGGAGAATCATAACCCTGATTATTAGTATTTTAAAAAAAGATAGAATAAAATTAAATTAAGTATCCAAAAAAATGAGTACAACCAAATAAGGAAAGCAGGAGAGAATAAATAAGTATGGAAGCATAAAGTAACACACTAGAAAACAAAATAAAGAACAATAAACCCAAGACCTGCTTTTCTGAATTAAAATGTATAAACTATTACTTAATTTAATTGATTTTTAAAAGGAGAAAGTATAAGTATGCAAAATAATGATAAAGAGGAAAGAGTAGATATGCAGATATATAGAAACTTTAAAATCTATTCAATGAAAAAAATCTGAAAACCTGAATGAAAAACTTAAGAGACCAATTTTAACGGGAGAAATTGAGTGAGTTGTAAAGCATATAACATCTGCAAAATAGTCCAGACCCAAAGGATTTCACAGGGAATTTCTACCAAACTTTAGAAAATAGATAATTCACCTCATATGTCCTTAAATGGAAATATAAGGAAAACTTCCAAAAAAATTTGTGAACTAACCATAATATTAATACTGAAGCTTTGCAAAGAGAATAGAGAGAGCGAGAGTGAGAGACAACTGAGATAAATCTTACTTGTGACTATCAATGAAAAATTGCTAAAAAAAAATAAGGATACTACATCATGATCACATGTATACCAGAAATGCAAGGATCTTTCACTACAAGGAAATCTATCTATGGTTTACCATTTTAATAAATCTAAGGAGAAAAAAATTATATATTCATGTAACTATGTCTGTGGATGCCAAAAAGACAATAAATATAACATCCATTATTGATTTTTTAAAAAAAGTTTTACTAAAATAAGAATAGTGGTGTGGGATAGCCTGAAAAGTGCTTGCCCCTGGCCCCCAAGGTCCTTCCCACACCATAATCCCCAGACCCTTATGTGGTAAAAGAGACGTTGTAGATATGGCCAAGGGTCTTGAGATAGGGGAGATAACACTAGATGATCCAGCTGGGCCCAAGGATGTTATAACAAATGTCCTTATGAGAGGGAGGCAGAGAGAGAGACATTACTAAAGAAAAGGACAGATCTCTGACAGAAATTGAAGTAAGCAGAAATTGAAGTGAAGCATTCAGGAACCAAGGAGCCAAGGAATGTCAGTAGCCTCCAGAAGCTGGAAAAGGGAAGGAGTGGATTCCCCCCTGGAGCCTCCAGAAGGAACCAGCCCTGCTGACACCTTAATTTTAGCCCCTTAAGGCTCATTTTGGACTCCTGTCCTCTGGAAATGAAAGAGAAAAAAAATTGTGTTGTTTTAAGCCACTAAATTTGAAGTATTTTCTTTCAACAGCTATAGGAAACTGATAAAATGGATACTTAATGTAATAAAATTTATCCATCTCAACCCTAAAGAAAACATCTTATTTAATGAGGGTGCATTAGCACTGCAGTTATGAATATGACAAAAACATGATCCAAATAAAAATATCAACAGCATTTTTTAACTATACAATTCATATGGAAAATTAAACAATGATCAGAAAAGTTTCAAAAAAGAGGGATAGTGAGAGGGAACTAGCTATGCCACTAATGAAACATTTTATAAAGTTATAATAATGAAAACAATGTTGTATTAGCTTATGAATAGACAGAGCAATGAAACAGAATTAAAAGACAAAAGTAGATTCCAAAATACATATGAATTAGTGGAGGAGAGAGATTCTTGGAAGATGGCAACCATGGCAATATAGTTTTTCAATTTCTCTGAATCGCCACATAAAAACAGAGCAATCAAATAGAAAAACCAAAAACCGTTGGACAATATTTATAACAAAACTAGGTGATATGCTATTTACAAAACCCCAAAATATAAGTGGATGAGACAAATGACCAAGAGCCACAAGACCCCAGTGTACCTGTTTCTGTGCAGGAGTAAGAAGACTGAAGAAACAGGGCAGTGTCTTTCACAGTTGGGAACAGAAGATCCCCAAATAGCCAGCAGGGTCAGTTTGAGAGGAGCAACTTAAACTAAGGGTTTTTGCCCTTGCCAATACTAGTGGAAAGCAAGAGTCCTGGAATAAAAAGGACTGAAAGGGCTGGAGTACGTTAGCCCCTATGAAATCTCAAAAATGACCCATCATCATTCCCTTTAAGGCTAGGCCCTGCACTAAGGAGAAATGGTTAGGAATGGGATAAAATTTGAGCCATACAGGAAAAACAGACAAGGTAAAGAGAAGGGTAAATCTGAAGTAGGGGAAGGAAACTGGCAGTTTGGCATTATTCATGAATTCCAAAAATAGATATTGGATTATGTTTGTGAACTGGTCTTTTCCTCTGGGCATATTAGATTATATTGGATTCAGAGGTTTCACTTTTACATGATTAAATTTTGATTAGGGCTTTGATTGGGCCACGTCAGGAGGGCATTGAGTCCTTGCCCCTTGCTGGGTGGGGACTCACAGATAAAAGACATGGTAAAGGACAGAATTGGAGTTTTGATGCCGGGGTTTTTGAGCTGGAGCCCCAGAAGGTAAGCACACACAGAGGTTGAGTGTAAGGAAGGAGAGAAGGTCCCAGGAAAAGAGCTGTTCACCTGACAGTTCACAGCTTGCCTTGTGGAGAGAGGCAAAGCCTAGAGAGCCTCATAGTCTACAGCTGACCTTGTGGAGGAAACAGAGGAGCTAAGCCTGGAGAGAAATATAGCCCCGGGAAGAGAGGAACCCAAGAAGACTGAAGTCTGGCAAATGTCAGCAGCTGTCTTGCTCCAACATGTGGCAACAGACTTTGGTGAGGGAAGAAACTTATGTTTTATGTCCTGGTAACCGTAAGCTTCGACACCAAATAAATACCCTTTGGGAAGCGGCTGTGGCTCAATCAGTAGGGCTCCTGTTTGCCATATGGGAGGCCCCGGGTTCGGTTCCCGGGGCCTCCTGGTGAAGGCAAGCCCGCCCGCATGGCGTGGTTAGCTGACCCAGCGAGCACAAGCAGCAAGGGGGGATAAATGAATGAATAAATTAAAAAATAAATAAATAAATAAATAAATACCCTTTATAAAAGCCAACAGATTTCTGGTATTTTACATCAGACACCTTTGGTTGACTAATACAGAAACCACACCAAGAAATCTAAAATACAAGCCACCACAATTTTGAACACTGCAACAAAAAAAGGAGCTCCATGAAATTAGAAAAGCCTTCCTGAATGCCAACTTATTTAAAAAGATCAGGGAAACTCATTTCACATAAAAGGAACAACAGAGGAGTATTAAGGGCAAATCCCATACAAAATTATTGAAAGAAATAGGAAAAAAAGGAGCAGAATAACATTTCTCAAGACAATGAAACATGCCAGAAAGACTGCCCCCCCCATCAATCAAAACTCACTGATTATTCCAAAACAAACTAAAAGGCATTAAGAAAATCATACAAGAATAAAAGAACAACATATCAGAATTAGGAACACTCAGAAATTAGGTGACAGAACCCAATAAAGAATTACATACTTTTAAAAATCGTTAAAAAATGAAGACTTAACTAGGAGGAACAGAAGACTGATTAAACATAATAGATAATAGACAAATAGAAGGGAAGAAGAGGAAAATGTTAAAAAAAAATAAGAAATGAATAAATATGAAATACTTGGGAGAAAGCGAGAAATATTGAAGATAGGCACAAAAAGATCCAACAAATGGATAATTAGGAGTCTGCGGGTAGGGGTGGGGTGGGGGGACAAAGGCAAGGAAACAGAACAAATAATAAAATCTATAATTCAAGAAAATATTCTTGAAACAAATCAGTGAGAAAAAGATTATGCAACAAACTGATGTTTGGGAAACTGGCTATCACAGAAAAGAAAAGTTGGATCCATATTTCATATGTAATATAAAAATAATTCCAAGTAAAGTATTTAGGTGTAAAATGAAGTCATTACACTTCTAGAGGCCTAAAAGAGGCTTACTAAATTTTATAAAGCTCAAAATTGGTAACTATGACAGAAAACCCAGAAGCCATAAAAGATTAAATCGGTAAATTTTACCTTATAAAAATGTATTAAAGTTGCCATCATAATAGCCACATAATAACCATCATAATCATAGTCAAAAATAACAAACTGGGAAAATATTTGTAAGTTACATCATAGGCAAATGCCTAATTACCATAATATAAGAGCTCCTAAAATTTGATAATAAAAAGTTCAAAACCATTCTAAAAATGGCCAAAGCCTATGAACAATCAGTACACAGAAAAGGAAATAAATGATTCTTAAATATAAAAAAGATGGTCAGCCTCATAAAAAGAGAAATTGAAATTTAAAGTACACAGAAATATCATTTTTCATCTATCAAATTGGTATGGATCCACATGTTAGATAACAGTTTTGTCTAGGTTGAATGGGCACAGGTATTCACACAGTTTTGGTGAGTGTGTAAATTAATCAATCTATTTGAAAGGTAATTTATAATATCTAGTAAAGTTGAAGATGTACATATTCTGGAAACCAGCAATTTCACTTCCTGGGATGATTCTGAATGGGGGTGATACAGACATTTTAGAAATTTGTGGGCACTTTTTGGTTGAGAGCATTTTTAGAAGAAACCAGGAATGCTGGTTATCCTGCAACACATAGAACATTCTTGTACAATTAATTGCTGCAACTTTCTGATGCCTTATTAACAGAATATCAGGTAGGCGAAAAAACAAAAAATCAGGTAAGTGAAAAACCTATTAAAGCCTAGAATTTAAATCAATGGTCATAAAACAAAATTTTTGTTTGTACAGCATAATTACTGAACTTTCAAGACAGCAACAACTATGAAAATTAAGGTAAGATTGAACTTTGATCTGTTCTGAACTCTATCAAGTACTGGTCACCATTTTGTAAAATCACATATCAAGAGCAGTGCTGCTCATGATATTTGAATAAAAAATGAATGCTGCTTGTATCAATCTGCATTTGCAGCTAACTCAAGAAAATACGCAGCAGGAGAATTAATTTGAAACTTCTTTTAACTGATTTAGAACCATATAATAAAACAGCAAATACAGAGATCTCATTAAATTTCATTAATAAAAGTTGTTTTAAATTATTTTATAATACTGACATCTCAATTATTTACTTGTTTGTTTGGAGCACAATGATACGAAATTTATGTTGTGAACAGTGTAATTATATGTTTGTTTTGGGGTTACCTGTTCTTCCTCAATCTGACTCTAAAACTACCCCCAGACAACTACCATGTACCTTCTCTAGAATTTCTTGAATTACTTTTCTTTCTTTTTTTTAAAAATTTAATTGCTATTTCTCAGCATAGAACTAAGGAAATGGTTTTCAGTCCTAGAAGCTAAACTTATATCTTGATACTTGATGAGGTTTCAAGGTTAGAGATATGTTTTCTATGATACTTTATCACCACATCTCATATCATAACAAAGGGAATTCTTTTGACTCAATTATAAATAAGGCTCAGATCACTTGTCGGCATGTCATACTTTCTCAGTTTCTCCACCTGGACATTGTGTAATTTGTCTTGCCATGTTAACTCTACTTCAGTTAAAGTTATTTCCCTTTCTCATATCATACACAAATAAGTCCAGTCTAAATCTGCTTATCCTAGTACATACTAATTTTTTTAATTACTTTTTTTTATTTTAATTTTTTAATTTTTTAGTATATACTATTTTTATTCTAGTGTCCATCTGTTCTTTATTCTTCTATTCTTATAGACTTGATTTTTTTACTCCTCTTAAATCCAAACTTACCCATTTTAACTAGGTATTTCTATCTTAATACATCATATATTCTGCTCAGGCATTTATAGATTGAAATAGATACCAATTTACTTAAAATCACTCTCCTGTCCCCCTCCCCCGATATTAGAGATAGGACATTAACTTTATTTTCTATAATTTGTGTTTAGGTGGGTAATATCTATGGACTTCACTTCATTTATTTTATTTATTTATTTCTCCCTACCCCCTCGTTGTTTGCATTTGCTATGTCTGTTCATCCTCTTTGTTTCTTTAGGAGGCACCAGGAACTGAACCTGGGACCTCCAATGTGGAAGGGAGGCACCTAATCACTTAAACCACCTCCATTCCCTGCTTTGTTGTGTCTCTCATCATGTTCTTCCTCCTGTGTCTCTTGTTGCATCACCTTGCTGCGCCTGCCCATCACATCAGCTCACTATCTTGCCCGTCTTTTCTAGGAGGCACTGGGAAACTCTGCTCCCCTCTTGTGCACCTGCCCATCTCCCCAGATCACTGTTTTTTTTAGTAGGCACCGGGAGCTGAACCCTAGACCTCCCGTGTAGTAGATGGGAACTTAGTTGCTTGAGCCACATCTGGTTCCCCAGGTGATTCTGTTTTATGCTACTGTTTGAGAACTTCTGAACTAGAGCTATCTACCACCATGGATAAATGTTAGACATATACTAATGATGGCTATTAATAAAGCAAGGGAGAACTTCACACCCCTATGCCTGCTTTGTACATCAACAAACGCAAAGTTATTGTACTCAAAACAACTATGACAAGGAGTACGGCGGATGTCCCTATTGGTCTTGTGTCCATGGCAACACTGGCAGCTGCCGTGTCAGCGTTTACAAGCCCAAGCCACCAACTAACCAAAAATGTTTGCTTTACTATAACGCCACTCAAGGTCAACTGTACCTGCGCATCTCTGATCCCTGGAATCCTATTTGGCAGACAGGAGTTCTAGGTGCACTATATACCGACCTCAATTCCCGCCCACACTGCACCATATTCATCTCCAGACAATTAGAAACCTTCTACACACACAACATTTCTCAGGTTCAACAACTCATCATCAAAAGCGCAGAAGCCCTTTCCCAAAACCTCTCTACAACAAGCTTTCAGATCCCAACATGGACTCAAGTTATTAATTCAGCCATCTCTCTATTAAACTCCTCCACCAGTCCTATAAACATGTCTAATTGCTTCCTTTGCGCTTACTTACAACACCCACTACTTGCTGCAGTCGATGTTCCCTATCAGGCTTCCTATAATCTATCCACGCCTGTCTTTTGCTCATCACCACCTCTCTCTATCCCCCTCTGGATTTCAAATCCTAACAATATTACCTGCCTTTTTCCCAATACCACACAGCCACCCCCCAAAAACACGCTTAGCTGCACCACCAATATAACCATCGCCAACAACACCACTGCTCCGCTACACCTTCACTTCTGGTGCAACTCCACCCTCACCAAATGCTTAAATAACACACATCAAGGGCCCTGTCTACTAGTTGCTATTACCCCTCAACTCACCATGTATAGCCCAGGAGAGCTCCAAAATCTGCTCCACCCCATCCAAAAACGTGCTGCTTTCATCCCGGTACTAATTGGCATTTCCCTCTCCACCTCCATAGCTGCAGCAGCCACAGCTGGAGGCGCTATTGGTCATAGTGTCATTGCAAAACAAAATCTAGAACAACAGTTACAACTAGTTCTCGAATCTACCATGATTTCCCTTTCCTCCTTACAAGCACAAATTACCTCTCTTGCCCAAGTTTTATTACAGAACCGTCAAGCTCTCGACCTCCTTGCATCAGAAAAGGAAGGCACCTGCCTGTTCCTGCAAGAAGAGTGCTGCTATTACATCAATGAGTCCAATATAGTTGAAGCCTGTTCCTGCAAGAAGAGTGCTGCTATTACATCAATGAATCCAATATAGTTGAAGAAAACGTCAAAAAAACTCAATAAGATTTGCAATCAAATTATACATGGACAAACCAATCCCTACCCTTTCCTACAGTAGCTAAGGTCTCCACTTACCACCTGGCTTGCCCCCCTTATCGGTCCCCTTATACTAATTGTTATCATCTGTACGGTCACACCCTGTATCATTAAATGGATACATAGTCGTATAGAAAAAATCTCTGCCTTTGTAGTATACCGCCTGCAGCTAGCACAATATCAGCCAATTGAGCAAGATGACACAGAGGTCTCCTCTGCTGTCTAACCCGCGCACCTACGGCCTGCTCACAAAATGCCTAACTGCATGCAGTCAGCCTCCATAATGATCAATGAACAGCAAAAAGCTGGGTAAGAGTTCAAACACAGCCAACCCAACGCCACTGTCCTCCTTTATGGGCGCTCAGCAGGCAGCCAACGACAGGTAAGATCTCGCAAATGAGACAACCTAAGACAGGCGCTGCTGCCCCCTGGCTTCTGGAAGCTTAGCTGTTAGCCAATGACGGGTAAGATCTCTTAAGGAGACAACCTAAGACAGGCACAGCTAACCAAAAAGCCAAAACCAGCCTTGCTTATAAAACAAAACAAAACGGAGGAATTGTTGGAGAGACTGCTATGCCTAGCCAATATGGCTACTGCGGTTAGCGCAGAGTGATGCATAATGGCCTGATTTGTAGCCAAAGGTCTTCCCAGAATTGGCAGCTGCTCACTTTGGCGTGCTAACCTCAAATCTGTCTCCAACCCCAGCAACAAGGTCCGCCAATCCAACACCGCCAAACACCCCTACCCCCACCCTGCCTATAAAAGACTGTGCACTTCCTCAATAAAACAGACCTGCCCGAAGGGGAAAAATAAATAAATAAATAAATAAAAAATAAAGCAAGGGAGAGAACCATGCATACAGTATGATGCCATATGTTACTGTTGCATAATGGGACGTACAACATGATTCTATAATAAAAGGGCTAGTTGGCCTTTTCTTATGGTCCAGAATTGAAGGCTTGGGCCCCAGATGAATATGAAGAGATGTTTAAATACCTGCTAAATATAGTCTTGCTATTTAAGGTATGGCCTGTGGACCATCAGTATTAGCATCCCCTGGCACTTGTTAATTTGAGGCGTCCCCTCTATGCAATCAGCCACCTGTTTGATCCCAGTGAAGTTTTCCTCTACTCTGCAAAGCCTCAGTTTCCTCATATTGTAAAACAGGGAAAATATAGTACTTTCCTTCTAGGGTATTGTGAGAATTAAATAAAATACTGCACATGCAGTGCCAGACACAATGCCTTGCATGACTAAGTACCCAATAAATGGCAGCTCTTATTACTATTACCTTCCTCATAGCAATGAGAGATTACAAATTAATAAATCATAGAATCCTGAATGGGACCTTCATTTGTGAATCTAATTTGCACCTAAGGAGCTATGAAAAGGCGTTTTGAGGTTTGGGTATATTTATAGAGGTTCTCCCCCCACCACCACCCCCAAATGATGCATTTCAATCTCTTCCAAACATGTGTCATTGAAATTTTAAAATTATATGTACTTATTTCTTCCCTTTGAAACAGTTCTTTTTCTTTTTCAACCTGTCAGATTTTATGCCAAAGTAGGGACTATCAGTAGGAGCACCACATTCACTATTACATATTCAGGGAGTAGTTGGATCATTCTTAAGAATAACAGAATAAATAAAAGAAAGGCCTATTGAAGGCTAACTAAGTCATAACTATTGCAAAAGAAATAAACTCAGTTCACTAAATGTAATGCCATAGGCCCAAATAAATCCCACCAGGGGAGAGTTCTTTGAAAAATCACTGGGGGGACAGATGTGGCTCAAGTTGTTGGGCATCTGTCTGCCGTATGGAGGGACCCGGGATCGATCCCAGGACCTCCTGGCAAAATAAATAATTAAAAAAAAAACAACCACAGGGTGCTGAAGGTCTTTAAAAACATAAAGACAAAAGAGGAAGGATTAAGGAAAGGATTAAGCGATTTAATTTCTTTAAGTCAAAAAACAACATAAATAAAACTGAAATGAAAACAATACCAAAAATACCTATGATATATATGGCAGATTTATGTCTTTATTATATTAGGAAATAATAAGTGTGGTGTGCAAGAATGTATGTGAAAGGATTTTATAGTAGTGATAAAGTAGATAATATAGTTTACAAAATGGGGACAATTTATAGAATGACTAAAAAAATGAATATTAAACACTGTATTAGTCAGCCAAAGGGGTACTGATGCAATGTACCAGAAACCTGTTGGTTTTTATAAAGGGTATTTGTTTGGGGTAAAAGCTTACAGTTACAAGGCCCTAAAGAGTCCAACTCAAGGTTGGTTTCTCACCAAAGTCTGTTGCCATGTGTTGAAGCAAGATAGCGGTTGGTCTCTGCCTGGTCTCTTGGGCCTTAGTTGCTCAGCTACTCTGTTCTTTTCAGCTGCAAACTATCAGGCAAACAGCTCATCTCTTTCCAGGGCTGCAGGATCAAAGTTCTCTCCTCTGTGGTGTCTGTGGAGCTCTCTCTCTTTTCTCGTGTGTCTTCTGCTGTGTCTTCTTGAGTGAGTGTCCGTTTATATCAGCTGACCAAGGGGGCGGGGATTTAACCTGAGTTACACCCTACTGATATTGGTGAATCAAAGCCCTAACCTTAACATAATTTAATCAAAGACATCTCAGCTGAATCTAATACAATCGAAGGCTATCATACCCAGTGGAAAAGATGAGTTTACAAACAATCTCTCTTTTTGGAATTCATAAAAAATTTCAAACTGCCACAGACACCCATTACAAATTAGGTTGTAGAAGAATACTTAAAAAATAATATACTTAGAAAACATATATTTGAAAATAAAATCATTAAAAAATACTTAAAAAAATGTTCACATTATATTACATTATAACAAAGTATGGTTACTACAATACAAGTTTTAAGTGGGTGTATATTTTGACAAAACTGCCAAAAATTATTAACTCTGGATGATATGATTATAGATATATTTTAAACTTTTTTTTGCTTTCAACATTTAATTTCAGTGATGAATATATAGATTTAATTAAAACTACAACAAATGTTATTTTTTAAAACATACCATAAACAGATTAAAATTAAATGGCAAATGGGAAAAATATTGCAACATGTTTAACACAAAGTTAACATTCATCTTGGTGCTTCCACCCCTTTCTAAGCTAAATCTTATTTTGATCATTTTAATTGCAATAATTGGACATAGATACACACAATTTTATATTTAAGAATGTATACTGGGGTAAGAGGGCGATAGCTAAAGGGTACGTGGTTTCTTACTGAGATGATGAAAATGTTCTAAACTTTCTAAAATTGACTGTGGTGATGGTTGCATATATCTGTGATTTTATTAAAAACCACTGAATTGTAAACTTTAAATGGGCTAATTGTATCATGTGAATTATATCTCAAGAGAGCTATTTTTTTAGAGGTCACATTGATATAACATTCAACCATAAGGTTAAATAAAATTATACTCATTCATAAGATGGAATGATATATAATGATTAAATAAGCATGTTTAAAAGAATGTTATTTTCAAAGAAAACTGCAGAGTAGTCTGTTCAAAATGATCCCAGTTATGACTTTGTTAAAATATCACCTTTTGAGAAAAATAGCTAGAGGACAAGTGGAAACAGCCCCGAAAAAGATCTTCTAGGGTTTAGGACAGCAGGTGAAGGCTGCACACCACCCAGAGGAGAGAGGGACAGAAGAGGGAAATCGCGACAACAGAACCATGAGTTGCAAGTAGCAGCTTCTGCTGCTGCCGGCACCCGCCCCCACACTCTTTAGAATTCTCGGGCCTCTGGGCCTGTGACCACAGACAAAGGGGGCTTCAGGGATCTGCCACTCCCGGAAAGGGCAGAGAGAGGGACACAGCTTTAGGCTGACCAAGGTTCTGACCTGAAATTTGGGCTGCTGAGCTCCACGGACCCTTCCACACGGCGGTTTGCCCTGGGAACCTAGAAAGGACTAGAGAAATACGACCCTCGCAACCTCCCTCTCTTCTAGCCTGGACTAATTGTTGAGGACACCACGGGAGAGGGGAGAGAGAGCCTGGGGCTGACCCTGCTTTGGACTCCCAGGTTTGGTCTGCCCTGTCCCGAGAGCCCGTCCAGGCTGGGTGGGGCTGCGCCATTGTTTGCCTTGGAGTCTGCAAGGGGCTAAACATATACAAACCTCCCAATCTCCTCCTCTACTAACAGGGACTGATTGTTGAGGATTCAGAAGGGAGTGGAAATATTTCCTAGCTGGGAAAAGGGGGGTGCTACGAGAGAAGTCTGGAGAACAGTCTCAGAAAGTTTGAATCACAGGGCTCTTAGCCCCCAGACAGGAAGCTCTTTCACATTGATCTGGCCTGTGTCACAACAAATATGCTCCGACCAGGCATTGAATTGAGAGCTGCCAACAAGCGCCATCTCCTGGCAGACCAAGGAAGTATACATAAGAAAATTAATAAGTAAGAGAGGCTTTTCCTGGCCTCTATAGCCTCCCTGCCCAAGGCCCTAGGAAACGACTCTACAACCAATTACTGGGTCCAGTGCCCAGTTTTGAGCAACAAGCAGAACAATCCTAACAATCAAGGTTGAGCCAAAAATCAAAGAGCTGTGGTAACTCACAGCCTCCTGCCACTAAAACCCCATAAAAGAGAAAGAGAGAGAGCATCTAAGTAAAATACAAACTAACCAGATGCCTAAGCACCAGCAAAAGATTACGAGCCATACTAAGAAAATAGAAGACTTTGCCCAAAAAAAAGGAATACAGCAAAGTCCCAGAAGAGATTCAGAATTTGAGAGAACTAATCAGTGAGATGAGCACACATTTCCAAAATCAAATTAATGAGATGAAAGAGAATATAGTTAAAGAGATCAATGACATCAAGAATTCATTGAGCAAACGCAAAGAAGAATTTGAAATCCTGAACAGAAAAGTAACGGAGTTCATGGGAAGAAAGACACAATAGGTGAAGTAAAAAACACATTTGAAGCATACAACAGCAGACTCGAAATGATAGAAGAAAGAATAAGTGATACTGAAGACAGAGCAGCTAAAATTGAAGAGAGAAAAGAACAGAGAGAGAAAAGAATGGAAAAAATTGAGCAGGGGCTCAGAGAGTTGAATGACTACACAAAATGCAAGAACATATGTGTCATGGGAGTTCCAGAAGGAGAAGAGAAAGGAAAAGGGGCAGAAAGAGTATTTGAGGAAATAATAGCTGAAAATTTCCCAACTCTCATGAAAGAAATGAACTTACATGTCCAAGAAGCACACCGTACCCCAATAAGTATAAATCCAAATAGACCTATGCCAAGACACATATTATTCAGAATGTCAAATGTAAAAGATAAAGAGAAAATTCTCAGAGCAGCAAGAAAGAAGCAAACGATCATGTACAAAGGACGTCCAGTAAGACTTAGTGCAGATTTCTCTTCAGAAACCATGGAGGCAAGAGGACAGTGGTATGATACTATTAGGAAACTGAAAGAGAAAAACTGCCAGCCGAGAATTCTTTATCCAGCAAAACTGTCCTTCAAATATGAAGGTGAATATAAAGTATTCACAAACAAACAGAAACTAAGAGAGTTTGCAAAAAAGAATCCACCTTTGCAGGAAATATTAAAGGAAGCCTTAGAACCTGAAAGAAAAAGACAGGAGAGAGAGGCTTGGAGGAGAGTATAGAAGAAAGAAAAGCAGAAAGGATAACCAAAAGAGTAAAAAGAGAGACAAAAATAAGATGACATATGAAAACCAAAGAATAAAATGGAGGAAATAAATAGTGCATTTTCAGTAATATCATTGAATGTGAATGGATTTAAATTCCCCAATCAAAAGATACAGGCTGACAGAATGGATAAAAAAACATGAGCCATCCATATGCTGCTTACAAGAAACTCACCTCAGACCCAAGGATATAAGCCAGCTGAAAGTAAAAGGTTGGAAAAAGATACTCCACGCGAATAGTAAAGAGAAAAGAGCAGGGGTAGCTATACTAATATCAGACAAAACAGACTTCAAATGCAAAAAAGTGATAAGAGATGCGGAAGGCCATTATATATTAATAAAAGGGACGATCCTCCAGGAAGATATAACAGTCATACATATCTACGCACCTAACCAGGGTGCCCCAAAATATATGAGACAAACTCTGGCAAAACTGAAGGGAGAAATAGACATTTCTACAATAATCGTTGGAGATTTCAACACCCCTCTCACATCATTAGATAGAACAACTAGACAGAAGATCAAGAAGGAAACAGAGAACTTGAACAATATGATAAACAAATTAGACCTAACAGACATATACAGCATCCAAACTCAGCGGGTTATACATTCTTCTCAAGTGCCCATGGATCTTTCTCCAGGATAGGCCACATGTTAGGTCACAATACAGCTCTCAATAAATATAAAAAGATTGAAATTATACAAAGCACCTTCTCAGATCATAATGGAATGAAACTAGAAATCAATAACAGACAGGAAAAAAGGAAATTTGCAAATGTGTGGAGACTGAACAACACACTCCTAAATATTCAGTGGGTCAAAGAAGAAATTGCACGTGAAATCAGTAAATATATTGAGACAAATGAAAATGAGAACACAACATATCAAAACTTATGGGATACAGCAAAGGCAGTCTTGAGAGGGAAATTTATAGCCCTAAATGCCTATATTAAGAAACAAGAAAGAGCTAAACTCAAAGATTTAACCGAACAACTTGAGAAACTAGAAAAAGAACAGCAAACCAACCAAAGCAAAAAGAAGGAAAGAAATTATAAAGATTAGAGTGGAAATAAATGAAAATGAGAACAGAAAAGCAATAGAGAAAATCAACAAAACCAAAATCTGGTCCTTTGAGAAGATCAATAAAATTGACAACCCCCTCGCTAGACTAACAAAGAAAAAAAGAGAGAAGATGCAAATAAATACAATCAGTAATGAAAGGGGGGAAATTACAAATGACCTCACAGAAATAAAAAGAATCATAAGAGGATATTATGAGAAACTATATGGCAACAAACTAGACAACCTGGATAAAATGGACAAATTTCTAGAAACTCATAACCAACCTACACTGACACAACAAGAAATACAAGAACTTAACAAACCAATCACAATTAAGGAGATTGAATCCGTCATCAAAAATCTCCCAGCAAAGAAAAGTCCAGGACCAGATGGCTTCACAGGTGAATTCTACCAAGCATTTCTAAAAGAATTAACACCAATCCTGTTTAAACTCTTCCAAAAAATTGAAGAGGAGGGAAAATTACCCAACACATTTTATGAAGCCAACATCACCCTAATACCAAAGCCAGATAAAGATTCCACAAGAAAAGAATTACAGACCAATCTGTCTCATGAACATAGATACAAAATTTCTCAACAAAATACTTGCAAATCAAATCCAACAGCATATCAAAAGACTTATACATCACGACCAAGTGGGATTTATCCCTGGCATGCAAGGTTGGTTCAACATAAGAAAATCAATCAATGTAATACACCACATTAACAAATTGAAGGAAAAAAACCACATGATCACCTCAATAGATGCAGAAAAGGCATTCAACAAAATCCAACATCCTTTTTTGATAAAAATACTTCAAAAGATAGGAATAAAAGGAAAATTCCTCAATATGATAAAAGGCATATATGAAAACCCCATAGCCAACATCATACTCAATGGTGAAAGGTTGAAAGCTTTCCCCCTAAGATCAGGAACAAGACAAGGATGCCCACTGTCACCATTGTTATTCAACATTGTACTAGAAGTTCTAGCTAGGGCAATTAGAAAAGACAAAAAAATTAAAGGCGTCCAAATAGGAAAAGAGGAAGTAAAACTCTCACTGTTTGCGGATGACATGATCCTGTATTTAGAAAATCCTGGAGAATCCACAACAAAGCTACTTGAACTAATAAATGAGTTCAGCAAAGTGGCAGGATATAAGATCAACACGCAAAAGTCAGTAATGTTTTTGTACACTAGTACTGAACAATCTGAGGAGGACATCAGGAGGAAAATTCCATTTTCAATAGCAACAAAAAGACTCAAATACCTAGGAGTTAATTTAACCAAGGAAGTACAGGACCTATATGCAGAAAACTACAAAACAATGCTAAAAGAAATTTTAAAAGACCTAAACAAATGGAAAGACATTCCATGTTCATGGATTGGAAGAATAAATATCGTGAAGATGTCAATCTTGCCCAAACTGATTTATAGATTCAATGCAATACCAATCAAAATCCCAACAGCTTACTTTACAGAATTAGAGAAGGCAATTACCAAATTCATCTGGAAGGGTAAGTGCACCCGAATAGCCAAAAGTATTCTAAAAAGAAGAGCAATGTGGGAGGAATTTTGCTGCCTGATCTTGAAACATATTACAAAGCTACAGTGATCAAAACAGAATGGTACTGGCATAAAGATAGACATATCGATCAGTGGAATAGAATTGAGAATCCAGAAATAAACCCTCACCTATACAGTCAACTGGTTTTTGACAAACCTACCAAGCCCACGCTGATGGGAAAAAACAGTCTCTTCAACAAATGGTGTTGGGAGAACTGGATATCTATAACCAAAAGAATGAAAGAGGACCCCTATCTCACCCCCTATACAAGAATCAACTCAAAATGGATCAAAGAATTAAATATAAAAGCCAGGACCATAAGACTACTAGAAGAAAATGTAGGGAAACATCTTCAATACCTTGTAGTAGGTGGTGGTTTCTTGGACCTCACACCCAAAACACGTGCAACAAAAGAAAAAGTAGATAAATGGGACCTCCTCAAAATTAAACACTTTTGCACCTCACAGGACTTTGTCAGAAGGGTGAAAAGGCAGTCAACTCAATGGGAAAAAATATTTGGAAATCACATATCTGATAAGGGTTTAATATCCAGGATATATAAAGAGATGTTACAACTCAACAATAAAAAGACAAATGACCCAATTAAAAAATGGGCCAAAGACTTGAATAGACATTTCTCCAAAGAAGAAATACAAATGGCAAAAAAACACATGAAGAAATGCTCAACATCACTCATGATTAGGGAAATGCAAATCAAAACTACAATGAGATATCATTTCACACCTATCAGAATGGCCACTATTAAAAAGACAGAGAACTACAAGTGTTGGAGAGGTTGTGGAGAGATAGGAACACTTCTTCACTGTTGGTGGGAATGCAGGATGGTACAACCACTATGGAGGACTGTTTGACAGTTCCTAAAGAAGTTGAATATAGACTTGCCATGTGACCCTGCAATACCACTACTGGGTATATACCCAGAAGAACTGAGAGCAGTGACACGAACAGACATCTGCATACCGATGTTCATAGCCACATTATTCACCATTGCCAAAAGTTGGAAACAACCCAGGTATCCATCAACAGATGAATGGATAAACAAACTGTGTTCTATTCACACGATGGAATATTATGCAGCTGTAAGAAGAAACGAAGTCATAAAGCATATGGCAACATGGATGAACCTGAAGGACATTATGTTGAGTGAAGCAAGCCAGACACAAAAGGATAAATACTGTATGAATGCATTACTATGAACCAAATATATTGTGTAATATATTGTTTGATTAAAAAAATATATACATGTATCCATTACATTTAATTGAGAAATGTATATATTTATTCATCTGTGTTTACTTTTTAGTTTTTAATTGTTTATGTTTTCAATTATTAAATGTACAAAATAAAGTTAAAAAAATATATATATATCACCTTTTCAGTAAGGCCTCTCCTGACCACTCTATTTAAAATTGCAATCCCCTTCACCCTGTCCCAGCATCTCTGATCACCTTACTTAACCTACACTATATTTTCCATAAAACTTAACACTTTCTATCATTTTCTTTCCTTTTAAAAATGATGATTGTTTAGTGTCTTTTTATCTGTTACTAGAGTGTTAGTAGGTACCTAATGAGAATTTGCTGAATGAATGATAAATGAAGAAATAAATGAATATGGGTAGATACATAGAAAAAATTAGGAGCTACATCAAAATATTAATGGTAGCTCTTTTTCGTTGATGTGATTATAGATAATTATTTTCTTCTTTATACTTTCCTATAATGTATAAATTTCCTACAATGAACACATATAAATTTTATAAGGAAAGCATGAATATGTGCTGTACGTATGAGTTTAATGTGTTTAAAGAATGCTAAACTAGCCATTCTCTCTACCTCTAGGTATCCCTTTACCTCTGATTCTAGATATTCTATTTTCAAAGACATCCTGGGAAAATGATTTTTACAACCTTTTTCATCAACCTATGGCAGGGTTTAACACCCCTGAGAGTTAAAAAAATATTTCTTTCTATCTAACTTAGTTCTGCTTGTCACTGGCAAGGTTAAATAGTACCTGTGAGTCTACTGTCAGGCATTAAGCCATGTGTTGAAGACAAGACAACAAGAAACAGGAGAGAGATATTTTTAAGAATGATGGAGTAATGACAATGGGAAGAAAGTTATGTAGGAAACAGAGAAGAGAAAGCCAGCACAATTATAAGTTGCAAATGTTGATCCAGTCTCTTTTATGTTCTAGGATCCTATGCTGGGTGCTGCAATGAATATAAAGGTGGTTAACAGAGACTCTGTCCTGTACAGTAAGGGTGGATTATTTAGTACTGCCTCCTTTCTGTAGCCTTAGAGCACCCTGGTGTATAGTAGTTGCATTAAGTGGGCTGTTTTGATATTGGAAAAAATGTTTGAATACTTTAAATTATCCTTGTATAAATTATCCCCTTGATGCATTACCTGCAGATTTCTTTTACGGGTGGTGTCTTTTTGTGTTATTTCAATCCCTAACTAGCTTTTTCTCCTCATGCTTAGGAGATTTAAAAATAAGATTGGCCTAGGTGAAATATAAATAGGTAAATCTGGGATAGAAAAGAGAATCACATTAAAATTCCAGAGCCAACCATAAATGATTTACAACTTCATTGTTTGGGGTATTTGGGCACTGGGCGCCTCTCTTTCTCTCCAGGAAATGGAGAACTGTTTACAGGGCTGAGGTAATTCCTTCTGGCTCGCTACTTTGTACAGATAACTAAAACTAAGCTGGTCATCGTCTGTCATAGAGTGTTCTTGATAAGCAACCTCTGATAGTTTTCTTCAAAAGAACCCAAGTTTCTTTGAGTTTCCCTCATGAGTCTTGATTTTCTAACCCTATTATTTCTTGCAGAAACATGTTCTAGTTCTTCCCACCCTCTGCAAACCGTGGGCTGCTGTCCTAAGGCCAGTGCTGCAGTAGAAGTTCTCTAGGAGAATCACCTCTCGGTTCCCTTTTGAACAGTGCCTCTGTTTTTCATCCAGGTGTAATATGCCTCTTTAGGCTCGGTGTTACCAGTGTTACTGCTGATTTCTATGTAGCTCTGGGTCATTTGTGCCCTGTCCTTCCTACCATCCTCAAGTCTGTCCTCTGCTTGCATAGGTGGGGACCGAGGTAACGGCTTCCTACCTCTGTTGCTACGGTTAAGTCGCTTAAATTCTCTGCTCCTACACTGGGTGGTCATGAGCATTAAATATATGACAGCAAATAAGAAAACACTTTACAAACTGGAAGCAGAAATATAGAGACCCTCCTTCTGTTCTACTTTTTTTGGGAGTGATTTTCTGGAGTCTCCCTTTCCTTTGCTCTTTTCCATCAAAAGGCTTTTTCTTTGTTTAAAATACTCCTCTTGTTCTGAGGGGAGGAAAAGGGAAAAATAGGTGGAACGTGGGGCATTTTTGGGACATTGGAATTGTCCTGTATGATATTACAATGACAGATACAGGCCATTATACATTTTGTCAAAACCTATAAAATTGTGTGGGGCAAAGTGTAAACTATAATGTAAACTATAGACCATGGTTAGTGGCAATACTTCAATATGAGTTCATCAATTGTTACAAATGTACCACACTAATGAAAGATAATGTTAATATGGGAAAGTGTGTGTGTGTGTGTGTGTGGGGTGTATATGGGAATCCCCTATATATTTTTTCTTTTTTTGTTATTAGATTTTTCCCCTATATTTTTGATGTAACATTTATATAATCTAAAGCTTCTTTAAAAATAAAATTAAGAAAAGAAAAAATACTCTTCTAGCTTGCTTTCACCTAGTTAATGCCTATTATGCCTTCAGATGTCATCCTAACTATCCCTATCCCAGGGAAGCTCCCCTAACCTCTTAACTGGGTAATTTCCCCTTGCTTTATAGCATCACCAACCCATCCTCCTTAGCTCTTGAAATAGTTATGATTTTCAAGGATTCAAATCCTGGCTGTTTGAGTCATTTGAATTTGTGTTCAAGTTTATCATGTACTATTACCATATTGCAGTAACCCCTTGTATGAAAGTCCTGTGAATGTCTATGACTATTTTATTACAATCTTTCCAAAATTAAGAACATATGGGTAAAACTATGAATGTTATAAAAGTTCTTGAAGTATATCTCAAAGTTGTCCTTTAGAAAGTTCCCAATAATTGCATATTTACTGTAATAAAGAATCTGACACACACACACAAATCCTTGCTAACACTTAACAACTGCACAACCTTAGGCAATGTAATGAATCTCTGTACCTCAGTTTCTGCACCCATAAAATAGAGATGATGACAGTGCTTACCACACAGGGCTGTGGTTGGAGTTAATTGAGCTACTGTTTGGAAGCTGCGTAAGAACAATGCCTTGTCTTTCAAGTGCAAGCACAGTACCTAATTGGTACTAAATACTTAATAAACATTCGTTGAAAGTAATGAATAATTGAATTAATGGGTTTAAATTCAAAATCTGTCCTCATCCTAAAATGCTGGGATCATCCTTTCTGCTCCATTATCCATGTCACATTAAATCAGGAAAATGTTAAAATGTTGAGAGTTTAAAATCAAATCTTTAGGAAAATAATTTTCTCTAAGCTGCAGTTAAATCACTGCTATTTGTACATGAACTTCCATTCAGTTGAGTGTTGCCTAGTTAGTGAGTTATTTGTGATATGGTAAATAATAATCAACAAGCATTTATCAGAGTATAGAGAATTCTGCTAGGCATTTTGAATAATACAAAAATGAATGACTACCTGTCTGTTCAAGATGCTGGTTGATAAGTTATAATAGGGAAGTGATAGCATCTAAATACGTCTCCTTGTGGTAAGTAAATGAGAAGTAGATGAGTTCTATTTGATGGTGGCATATGGTGGAGAACTTTGAGTCCTGGATCAAGAAAGATGGAAAAAATTCAAAATTCCTCCTATTTGGTTCTCCCCATCACCATTCATCATTTTGTTAAAACTTGAAATGACTGAATTTCGTTTTCTTACAACCCTGTTCTGTCCTTTTTTTGCTATTTTTTCCTCATGGTTTGTCCTAAACTTTTACAGATATAGATAAGGGTGGTGATTTGAAGCTATATGCATCCCAGAAAACATGTTCTTAATTTTAATCCATCCCTGTGGGTGAAAGCCCATTGTAAATAAGATCTTTCAATGAGGCTACTTCAGTTAAGATGTGATCCACCTCATTCAGGATGGGTCTTAATCCTATTACTGGAGTCATTTACAAATGAAATGACTACAGAGAGTGAGAGAAAGCCACAGAAGCAAGAAGTTCAAAGCATCAAAACCCAGAAGAGAAGAGAGAAACCAGCAGATGCCGCCATGTGCCTTGCCACGTTACAGAAGAGCCAAAAATCACCAGCAGTCTTTGGGAAGAAAGCATCGCCTTGATGATGCCTTCATTTGGACGTTTTCCTGGCCTCAAACTCTAAGCAAATAATTTTTCATTGTTTAAGCCAAATAATTTCATGGTATCTGTTTTGAGCAGCCTAGGAAACTAAAACAAGTCAACTCTTTTATCATTTCCATACTATCAATTATTTAGTGAAAAAAAATTCTAATAATGGTAAATGTACAGTAGCTCATACTGAAACTGTAAAAATATTATTTTAATTGGTTCATATAAAATATATCCTTTTTTTTTTTTTAAAGCAATTCTATCTCTTGTCTCAGTGAAGGATGAAAAGAATTATGCATTTCTGGCTTGCAGTTTAAATATAGGCCACTTCATCTGATTAGCTAAGTCTAAGTGAGGGGTTATCTTAAAAGTGCTAATTAGATGTTATTATTTCTGATAAACACCTTTCCTTGGTCAAGCAGGTGGTTTTAGAGAATGAAAAGTAGATCAGACGTGGGAGTTATCTTGTGTTGCCTAACCAGTGACCTTTCAGCCCTCTGTCCTCTTGTTACCAGTGATCGTCTCCCTAGAGAGGCCTCAAATGCCAGATACTTGGACTCCTAGACTTCCTTACAGCTAGAGCATGGGCATAAAACCCAGTGGAATCTAAGGAGAAGTCTGCTGCAAGCCTTCCGGGAAAGGCTTTTCTCCCTAATTACAAAATAACAACAATAATAAATAAACACTCTTTTTTCCTGCCTTGATGTGGTTGTGGGGGAATGCAATACCTGAAGCCATAGTAGCCCTTTTGGGACTTGAGGATAAAAGACAAAAAAAAAAAAAAAGAAAAGACTCTTGGCTTCTTGGTGGCATTTCCAAACTGCTACACTTACCACCCTGGTGCATGAGAACATAAATTTGCTCCCTGCTAACCTTTAATAGATGTTTTAGTTCCCTAGGCTGCTCAGCGCAGATACCATGAAATAGTTGGGCTTAAACAATGGGAATTTATTTGCTCATGGTTTGAGTCCAGGAAAATGTCCAAATCAAGACATCATCAAGGTGATGCTTTCTTCCTGAAGACTGACTGCCAGTCGTCCTTGGCTCCTCTGCCACTTTGCAAGGCACATGGTGGCATCTGCTAGTCTTTCCCTTCTCTTCTGGGTTTCATTGCTTTCAGCATCTTGTTTCTGTGACTTTCTCTCTCTGTATTTATTCCACTTATAAAAGACTCCAGTTTTAGGATTAGGGCCTGTCTTGAATGAGGTGGGTCACTCCTTAACTGCAGTAGCCTCATTGAAAGATCCTATTTACAATGTGTAAACCCACAGGAATGGACTAGATTTAAGAACATATTTTTCTGGGGTACATAGAGCTTCAAACCACCTCACTTGACTATTATCTTCTCTTTTTTTCCAACTTTTTATATTGAAGTTTGTCATTCATACATGAGCATCCATAAACAATAAGTGCATAGCATAAGTTGTGAACTTACAAAACAAACATGCATATCATCATCCAGGGCTCCCATACATTACCCCACCATAACACCTTGCATTTTTGTGAAATGATTGTTACAAACGATGAAAAAACATTGTCAAAACATTGCTACTAACTATAGCCAAGATCTTACATTTGGTATATTTTCTCCCCAACCCACCCAGTTAATGACACCTGTATTGTATTATTTACTTGTTATAGTTCATGAGAGAATGTTCTTATATTTATTGTTAACCACAGTCCATCTTCCACCATAGGAGTCATTGTGTTATATAGTCCCATGCTTTGTACAATCCATTCAAAGTGTACACTAAGTGGCTTTCATATTCATGTAATATAATTCATATGAAGAATCCATACAATATGATTCTATGTATATAAAGTTCAAGCACTCAGATCCATTTCATCACTAACACTCTCTGATTCTGGGTTTATAGTAGTGTCATAGGTTGGGTTCCCCTAGGAAGCAGATTCTGAATCAGAGATAAGTTTGTAGGAGGTTTGTTAGGAAGTGCTGTTCGGATCAGCACCTGTGAAAGAAAATGGACAGAGGCAGGCCTGGGCAGAGGGAGAAGGTGAGCTGCAATGCAGTCTCAATGGAGGCCTCAGCCATACCTATGAGGTCTTGTGAAACTGGGATGTTGGTGTGAAGAGCCATATCAGTCACTAGAGGCAGCTGTCCCAGGAAGAGTGTGCAACCTTGGGGGAAATGTGCTTCTCCAGCTGAGACAATCTGTGTAGGAGCTTATGGCTGAGGGCTTTCTGTGGGTAGAACTCCCAGCAGCTGGGGAATGTGCCATCTTTCTTGAAAGGTCATCTGGGTAGAGCATTACAATACCCAACAAGAATAGAGACCAAAGTTTACTTGTGTTCTCAACAAAAAGTTGACATATTTCTTTCTGTTTTAATCACTGATTTTTAACGTTTCATTATGGAAATCTCCAAACCCCCACAAAAGTAGAAAGAATCAAATAGTAAACTCCCACCTATCTACTCCCGAGCCTCAATAATGAGCCAGAGTCTGCCATTCTTGTTTCATGTGTTGCGCATCTCTACATATTTTTCCTCTGCTGGAGTATTTCAAAGCAAATCCCAGATATCATATTAATCACTTTGGGATGATAAAACTTAATATACTATAGATTGTTTAGGGTGTCCATATGTGCCTTTTAGAGATTTTCACTGATTAGAATGTTAGTTTTAATTACAATATCAATAATGTCTAGCTTTGCATTTTCTTTTTCTTTGTAAGTTCATTTCAAGGGCTTGTCAAGTAGCTCTGAAGAGATGCTTGTAGACCCAGGAGTTTCACCCAACCCTTTCTCTGCTCTTTAGTAGAGCATTACCCCTATGAGGGGGCAAATCTGGCAGGAGAATTCACAGTAAGGCTTTTGGGGCTCTATGAGGCTCAGACACACCAAGGCAGCACTTGAAATGTTAAGCCTTACAATATGACTGTGCACTCTGGAAGGAGAGATGAGGACTAGAGACTTAAAAAGCTTATGGTTCAACTCTAAGGAAAAGCCAGTAAGAGCAGCTACATGGAAACAAAATAAATTGACTGTAACTTATATGTGGGCACAAAGTCTGGATGCTTCTTAGATGGCTAAGGGTGCTTATGAACCTGGTGAAAATATTATATCTCTATATATCCCCTTCATGCAGAAATGAAGAAATGTCAACTCATATTGCTTTAAATTTTGCTCAATAATGAATTCATGTTTTCAATTCAAAGGATGTACAATATATTTAAGGACTGAAATACCACCCTTCTATCATACTTCCAGGATGCTCGTGAAAGAGATTTTTACTTAGAAGCTGGTTTCAAGGTCACAAAATGGAATACAGTTTTAATAACAATTCTTATAAGGTTCAATATCATTGAAGACTGACAATGACCGGTGAAATTATTTTTGCTTCTAAGAAATACTGACTTGCAACATTAGATGGGCAAATACTAAGAAAAGTTTTAGCAGAACAAACCCAACAAAGTAATATAAGATATTATGACCAAGATGAGTTTATTGTAGACAGTAGGGTTAATTTAACATTAGAAAATCAATGACAGAAATTCATGCTAGTAATGAAACCATGTGATTATCTCAATAATACAAAAAGTGTTTGACAAAATTGAATAACCAGTCATGATTTTAAAAATCTCTTATCAGAGAAGGAATAGGACCATACTTACTGAACCTGATGAAGTGTATATATAGTAAACATCACACTTAGTGGTGAAATGTTGAGTGTACCCTTTAAAGTAAGAAATAAGACAAGGGTACCTGCTTTTACTATTCTTTTCAACCTTGTATCAGAGGTCTTCTCCAATGTACTTAAGAAAATAAATTAGATGTAGAAGAATTGGCACAAAACAAAGGTATCATTATTCACAAATAAGATGATTATGTAGAAGAAAATTTACAGATAAATTATTAGAATCACAAGGTTGCTGCATACAAAAATCAATTGCATTTCTATACCCCTGAATTGTTTAAAAATGTAAATTTTTAAAAAGCATCAAAATATAAAGATTCAAGGAGTAAATTTAAAAAAAGATGTGTAAAACTTCTATAAAGAAATTTATAAAACTTTTATTTTTTATTTTTTATTTTTTTGGTAAAATCTATAAAATTTTGTTAAACTATATAAAGACTAAACAGTGTTATAATATATTACTGCAAGGGAAGACTTGATATCATCAAAATATCATTAATCTCTATTACATATAGTTAATGTAATTAGACCTAGAATCATATATATATATATATTTTTTAATTAATTTATTTTTTATTGTGGGTAAAAATCAAATTTTTCACAATACATACCAATATTTGTAAAATGATATATAAATATATATGCATATATGTGCATTTGCTTACAAAAATGTTATATATATATATATATTTTTAAGAGGTGATTAGATTACCTAAATATTACACGGAACCTACAGGGATTCCCATGTTCCCCACCTAACACACCTCCCACCACATCCCACACTCCCACAGAGTGTGGCCCATTACCCTCAATGGACTTACACATCCTGGGGCCTTGCCATCAACCATAGACCACAGTTCACATCGTAGACCACGCTCTCTCCCACACAGTTCTGAATGGTGTGTGCTGATTTAAAATATAGTAGAGAAAGCTTATAGCACAACATATATCATGTCAAATGATTCCAAAGTTCAACATCATTAAGGTATCTTTATCCCTCAAACAGATATTTAGATTCAATACAATTCCATTAAAATTCCCAAAGATTTTGTGTGTGTGTGTGAAACTAACAAGCCAATTTTAACATTTATGGAAAAGCAAGGAGCCAAAGATTTTTAATTTAATGATATCATCATTTACAACTAAACTATCATAATTTATCAGTTTAGCAACAGACAAATTGGCTAAAGGAATAGATTAGAGAGTCCAGAAAAACCCCCAAACATATATGGAAACATGGTTTAGGGCAGTGGGCATTGCATTTCAGAGAGTGAAGAAAGGACATTTCAATAAATGGAGCTGGGAAAATTGGATATCCATATGGGAAATAAATGAAATTGAGAACCAAAAACAATAGAGAAAACCAACAAAACCAAAAGTTGATTCTTTGAGAAGATCAATATAATTGACAAAACTTTAGCAAGACTAACAAAGGAAAAAAAGAGAGAAGATACAAATAAATAAAATCAGAAATGAAAGGTGGAAGTTAAGAATGACCCCACTGAAACAAAAAGGATCATAAGAGGATATTATAAGAATCTGTATGCCAACAAACTAGACAACCTAGATGAAATGGACAAATTCCTAGAAATGCACAACCTACATTGACGTAACAAGAAATAAAAGAACTTAACAAACCAATCACATTTAAAGAGATTGAATCTGTCATCAAAAATCTCCCAACTGAAAAAAATCCAGGACCAGATGGCTTCACAGGTGAATTCTACCAAGCATTTTGAAAAGAATTAACACCAATCCTGTTTAAACTCTTCCAAAACATTGAAGAGAAAGGAAAATTACCCAACACATTTTATGAAGCCAACAGCACCCTATTACCAAAGCCAGATAAATACACTACAAGAAAAGAAAATTACAGACCAATCTCTCTAATGAACATAGATGCAAAAATTCTCAACAAAATACTTGCAAATCTAATCCAACAGCATATCAAAAGACTTATACATCATGGCCAAGTGGGATTTATTCCTGGGATGCAAGGCTGGTTCAACATAAGAAAATCAATCAATGTAATATACCACATTAACAAATTGAAGGAAAAAAACCCACATGATCATCTCAATTTTTGCAGAAAAGGCATTTGACAAAATCTAGCATCCTTTCTTGATAAAAACACTTTGAAAGATAGGAATAGAAGGGAAATTTCTCAATATAATAAAGGGCATATATGAAAAACCCATGGCCAACATAGTACTCAATGGCAAAAGGTTGAAAGCTTTCCCTCTAAGATCAGGAACAAGACAAGAATGCCCACTGTCACCATTGTTATTCAACATTGTACTAGAAGTTCTAGCTAGAGCAATTAGACAAGATAAATAAAGTAAAATAAAAGGCATCCAAATAGGAAAAGAGGAAATAAAACTCTCACTTTTGGGGGATGACATGGTATTATATTTAGAAAATTCTGAAATGTCTACAACATTAGCTACTTGAGCTAATAAATGAGTTCAGCAAAGTGGCAGGATACAAGATCAACACACAAAAATCAGTAATGTTTCTGTACACTAGTATTGAACAATCTGAGGAGGAAACCAGGGGGAAAATTCCATTTACAATAGCAACAAAACAACTAAAATACCTTGGAATAAATTTAACCAAAGAAGTACAGGACATATATGTAGAAAACTACAAAAAACAATGCTAAAATAAATCAATGAAGACCTAAATAAATGGAAAGACATTCCGTGTTCATGGATTGGAAGACTATTGTGAAGATATCAATCCTACCCAAACTGACTTATATATTCCATGCAATACCAATCAAAATTCCAACAGCCTACTTTACAGAAAAAGAAAAGGTAATTACCAAATTCATTTGGAAGGGAAAGTGCACCCGAATAGCCAAAAGCATTCTAAAAAAGAGTGACGTGGGAGGAATTCCACTGCTTGACCTTGAAACATATTACAAAGCTACTGTGGTCAAAACAGCATGGTGTTGGCATAAAGATAGCCATATTGTTCAGTGGTATAGAACTGGAAGTCCAGAAATAAACCCTCACCTCTGTGACCAACTGGTTTTATTACAAACTACCAAGTCATGTTAACGAGACAAAAGAGTTTCTTCAACAAATGATGCCGGGAGAAGTGGAAAGTCATAACCAAAAGAATGAAAGAGGACCCCTGTCTCACTCCCCATACAAGAATCTACTCAAAATGGATCAAACACCTAAATATAAAAGCCAGGAATATAAAACTACTAGAAGAAAATGTAGGGAAACATCTTAAAGATCTTGTATTGGGTGGTGGTTTCTCGGACCTTACACACAAAGCACAAGAAACAAAAGAAAAAAATTGATAAATGGGACCTCCTCAAAATTAAACCCTTTTGCACCTCAAAGGATATTGTCAAAAGGGTAAAAAGGTAGCTGAGTCAATTGGAGAAAATATTTGGAAATCTCATATCCAATAAGGGTTTAATATCTATGATATACAAAGAGATGCTACAACTCAACAATAAAAAGACAAACGACCTGATTAAAAAATGGGCCAAAATAATAAAAAAAGAGAAGAATGTCACAACAGCACTATTTATAATAGAAAAAAGTTGGAAATAACCCAAATGTCCACCAACAATAAAATGAATGAATATGGCAGTGAATATGAATGAATTATAGCTACATATGAGCAAAATGGATGAATCTCAGGTACATATTACTTGAAGAAAACAAGCCACAAAGAATCCATATAATATGATACTATGTATGTAAAGTTCAAAACTTTGCAATCTATTTATATATATTTAACAAAGGCAAACGGAGGCAAACAGATGGTAAAATTACATATTAAAACAGGGGCTGTTAATTGAAAATTCAGGATGGAAAGGGGGTGGGATTAGGGAGGGTCATGAAGGGGTTCAAGGGTCTTAAAAAGAAATGGTTATATTCTGTGCTTATTCTGAACTACTAAGTAAAGAGGTACTCGTTGCATCATTATTCTTTCTACTTTACATATATCTTAAATATCTTTTTAAAAACAACTTAATCGTCAGTAAAACTTTTTTAAAAAGTGACCTGTAGTACACCTTTATATCGATTAAATCAAATTTGTGTTTTTTAAGAGAATACTTTCCCATAGAAATCATTTCCTGACATTAATATTGGAATAGAAGTAAAAAATAAATCCTCATTACCCCGATAAACATGACAGTAAATCTTCAAAGTGGAACTTCAGGCAGAGAAGGAGAGGGAGAATAAAATAACCACCCGCCTACATGATGTCAAGAATCTCCTTTGGAAAAGAGCAAGCGAGACACGCATCCTCCGCCCCCTCCCCGGTCCCACTCCCCCACCCCACCCCCCAGCCCCCCCGACCCGCCCCCCGCCGACGTCGCCTTTAATTCCAGTGATAAGGCTGTAAATTCTGTTCCCTGGCCTGGAGTTTAGTGTAAACACTCCAAGAGCCTGCGGGACCACAGACAGCGAAAGAAATGGCTTGGCTACGGCTGGTTTTCCTCTGGGGGAATGCTCACTATCAACTGTTGAATCACAAAACCTAAACTCTCCCCATCTATCAAGGACGGTGCGCTAGCGCAGCGGGGAGAAATTGGTGCCGGGGCACGCGAGGGCGGGACACCCCGCTGGGGCCCCGGGCAGTCGGCCGGGTCCTGGGCTCCTGGGAAGGGCTGCAGCTCGGGATCACGCTGCAGCGGCCCCAGGCAGGCTCGGTAGACCTAACCAGAGAGGTCGCGGCCTCTTCCTCCGCGCGGATGCCTTTGCCTTGCAGACTGCACTTCATTTTAGGAGCCGGCACTCATAACTCTCGCCTTGCTGCTCCAGCCCTCGGCTCAGTGAACGTAGACCAGAATTGTCCTTTGGGGAATGAAAGTCACTCTGGGCAAGAGCCTGATGGACGCTTATTTCCATTTTCATGCGGGAGATAAAAGCACATCTTCGGCCTTAAGGAATGCAATTAATTTGGTTGCCTCGCGATCCATTACAGAGAACTAGCACAGCACCGTGTGCAGCCAGGAAGACCAGGCGCAGCTTGGGGGAGAGCAGGATGCCTGTGGCTCAACTTGCAGAGCCAGTCTCGAAACTTTTCTCAGATAGAAGCTGGCAATAACAGGCTCAGCCTGTCACCTACAGCACTTAAAACAGATGGATATATATTATTTTTGTTTGGGGAAAAAAATCTGTTCTACCGTTAATGACTCCTGGAGTATTAGCTCAACTATTTTCTTTTATATTAAAATAAAAGATGTTTTAGAAAGATTTCCCATGGCCTCTCAGCAACTTATGCCGTATATATTTTAAAAAGCAACTTTGTTGAGGTATAATAAAGTATACCACAAAATACACTCATTTAAAGGGCACAGTTTGATGAGTTTAATTTGTCCTACTGCTACAATTAAAATATAAAAAGTTTCCTTCACCACCAAAAGTTCCCTATGCCCCTTCCCAGTTAAGCTCCCCTCTTTCCTCCACCCTTGGAGCCCGGCTTTGATCTGCTTTCTGTCACTATAGATTAGTTTGGCCGGTTCCAGAATTTCAAATTAATGGGATTGGTCAGTATATTTTTAACCCAGTTTTTCCCCCATTCTCATAAACTTCTATTTTCTAGGTATTTTTCTTAATTCACTTTACTCACATTGACAAGGTTTTGTTTGGTTATTTTTCTTAATTCACTTTACTCACATTGACAAGGTTTTGTTTGGTTTTGTTCCTCTCTCTGCCCCTCTCCCCACCCCGTTTTAAAATTAAGAACAGCAAAAACCTAAAGATTTCTAAACTGAAGTGAAAATATGTGGGACTTGCATAGTGATTTTTTTTTAAAGCCCTTACATCATATCTGTCCCATATGCGTTAATAGAATAAATTGCTCAACCCCATCACAGACTCTAAATGTCTGCTTCTGGGGGCACTTGACAAGATCCATTTACAATATCCATGAATAGAATGAAAAAGAAAACTTGGACAGATTAGCCAATTATGAAATAGTGAAAATTAAAAAGCTGCCACTTGGAATTGTCTATGAAATTTCCTCTCTGTCCAGTTGCTAATTGGGGTATAGAGGAAGGTTTCTCTCTCAACATTTTGGAAATAACTTCTCAGAGGCACAGGAATTTTGGATGACACAATTTCATCCCACTGATTGACAACTATGCCCAGTTTAGGTAGAGCTGAAGGCTCTTCACAGTGGGTAGCTCTGAAGTTCTCTCTGTTCACAATAATGACTTTCTAAGGCTTTCACAAGGCTTCCTGGGAACTCCCCCTGTCCTCCAGTATGATTTTCACCTATTTTCTCTATCTTCCAGCTTTGGAGACTTCTGAGAGGCTGCAAGTCATGGCAAAAAATGAGAATACAGATGCAGACTGTTTTTTTGCCTTCTATTTTTGTTACCCACCCTATCTATTTTAATGGCAATTAAACTCTGGTACCCTCTCTTATCTCTTTTGGCTAATGTATCTAATTCCACCACTCCCAAAGGGAATAATCCCAAATCTAAAGCCTGTACTATATTAAAGACTCATGAACGCTTAATCAGAGCAAACAGAGGATTTGGTTAATATAAACAGCAAAAGCTCATGTCTTTTATGTCCAGAGAGCAGGACTGAAAGAAGAAAATGACGATAAATCATTTCAAGAAACAGCCTAACGTAAATGTTGTATGTTTATTTAAAACTTCATACAATCATTTGTCTAGAGCTACAAGTCGACTTCAGAAAGTGACTTGTCATAATGAGGTTCGGAGGCGAGCAGCATTCGAGAGCCTAAAGACATATTGCCTCCTCCTCAAACTGACTTATGTGGAAAATGATAAGCACTTAAGTAGAACTAAAGCATCCAAGGGGATAATACAACAGTAACACAAACCTTTGATAAGTTTTTAACAGTTCTTATTAAAGTATTGAGTTACATGTAATCGAACATGATTTTGATGAGAGTAAAAGAATGAGATTTCTTTTTAAGTTAAAGTGAGGATTCCAAGTCGATATAATCCTTAACTTTGTTTCTACTAAAAAGAAATAAAAGAAGAATAACAATATGTGTCAGGGGTGGTGGGAAGGCTTTGGCATTCTTACTACTATTGTTAGGTAGGTAGTAAGCAAGAGGATGCACTGTGCAGGGATTTAAAGCGTGGGCAGGCTTCAGTTCAGGCTGCCTAGATTTGAACCTGCTTCTGCCTTTTCTCAGCCTAATACCTTGGGCAGGTTTCTTGATCACTCTTTCTCTCAGTCTCCTCATCTGCAAAATGGGGATGATAAAAAGGCGTATGCTTCAGAGAATTATTGTAAGGTCTCAACACATGTGGAGTGCTTAAAAACTGCAGGCTCCAATTGAGTAAGTACTGGCTTTTTGCATAGAGAGACCTTCCAGGTGTGTCTAAACAGAACATGAAGAAAACCTTGGTAGTGGTTGCATTCAAAGGTGGCCACGGGCAGGGGTTGAGAAAAAAATTACTCTGTTCTGGTAACCCTGAGAATGGATTTCCTGGAGAGAGCATGAGTGAAATTATTCTCAATTTTTTTCTGATGGGAAGGATAAACGTGCTGTGTTCTCACATCGCCTCAAAACCACGATAGGTGGGGTTGGGGCAATCCCTTATTTTCTAAGTGTGCACTGTCTTTTAAGGTGTACATTACTTTCTCTTTTGTTTGGACACCATAGAGCTAGGTAGGCCACCTTGCTGCTGTGGCCCCCATTTGGAGTTTTCTCACTAGGGCTGCAGATTGCCAGGATTGTGAACCATGGTCACACAGAAAGCCTGGCTTTCAGAGACAGCACCGCCAACACTACAGACTCAATGTCTGACCTGTAGCAATATCTTAAAAACTGTACTAATCTGTTCACAATCTCCTACTGACAGTTGATGAGGTGGTGGGTTTTCTTTTTTTTTCCTCATTGATTTATTTGATTGTGAAGGGGAGGGGGGAACCCTGATGCACTGAAGTTTTGAACTTTCAACCCTATAATAACCAAATAGAGAAGGCAGTGGGTGGTGAGTAATTAGTTTTATTATGTAGAGGGTGACATAGTAATACTCACTATGCTCACACATTTCAAAGAGATACAAAAAAAAATTCTAAGGACTTGTTCATAGAAAAAGGCCATTAGTTTATTAGTAGTGCTGAGAACTGGTACTTTGGAAGAAAATTAATGAGAAGAATATATAATGTAACCTCCCCCCTCCCCCAAAAAATTCTTAGAATTAAGCAGCTTGTAAGATTGTTAATAAAAATTTGAGGATGTAACCCAAAGGGAAAGTGCTGTTTTATCAGTCTCACTGCTCTTAAATGCAGTCTTTAAATAAAAAAAGTTGAAGGTGCAGGCAAATCCATTTTCATTTTTCACGTTTCTTTAATTTCTGAATGTAAAAATGCCACACCAAGGGCACTTGCAGTTTGTAGACTTTTTTCTCTTAATTTTCCCAGGTAAAGTCATGGTGTATATGTGTATGATAGTGCATTGCTTGTCAAAATAAATAAAGACTACACTGTTTTTTTGTTTTTTTTTTAAATCAGTTATTCACTTGTGATCAGTGTATTGTTAATGATAAATATATTGATATAATTCAGCACTTAAAAGTACTGTTTTTTAGAAGCAGTAAGATAATGCCTTCATTTGTCTATTTCTTTTTAATTTGCTTGAATTTAAAGATGAAGTTTTCTTTTAAAAACCCAATTAATATTTGTATCTCTGTTATACAAATCTCTGTTTGGACAGAGACCTTCCAGATATCTCTAAACAGAACATGAAGAAAACCTTGATAGTAGTTTCATGCAAAGGTGGTGATGGGCTGGTGATAGGCAGGGGTTGACAAGAAGAGAATTACTCTGTTCTGGTAACCCTGAGAATGGATTAGCAACGTTCTCAAGCTTCTATCTTTAGGAGGTTTATATCTAGATAGGGAGATAAAATATAAACACATGGAGCATTTTACAACAAAAGATAATATAAATAACTTTTGAACAAAAGATTTGAAGAGATAACACTGTCCATATATGATTAATTCTTCATAAAATTCACTGTAAAAATGATATTTGCCAGAAAAATTCACTGGAGAAATTGCGAAATGTGTTTCATCCATCCAATAAATATTTCTTGAGCTTCTACTACATGCCAGGCACTGTGCTAGGTGCTGGGGGTACAGGCTGAACAGACAAGTTCAGTTCTTGCCCTCGTAGAGCTTACAAAGAAAAAATAATAGAAATCAGTATTTTTATTTTTGTTAACAGACTCATTTCAGCTTTTACTTTAGATGTGCCAAGCGGAGGTAGGGGATCACCTGCTGATTCATTTTCCTTCTCCCCCATTATGATCCCTGCCCTCATCCCACAAATGCAGTCTCTCATGTTCTTTCCACCTTTCTCTCTAAGAAAAAATTTTCATGAACAATTTGATACATTCACATGGAAGACCGAGAAGACTAAAGCACTGTCTCCCTCAGGAAATACAAATTAACGGGAGAGAGAGTCTGGAGTAGCTAATTGTGTAATCCAGGCACTGGCAAGGTTGCCTAGGAGGCAATTTTGGCTACGTGGGGAGTGAGGAGTCGGCAGAGAGCCTTCTTCCACCGGCCACATCCCTGCAATCACACTCCCAGGCAAATAGACCTGAAAGTACTGATTTGTCAAAGATCTAATATTTCTTTAAAATTGTTTGAGTTTTTTCAACATGTCAACTAACTTGTCCACCTCAAAGTAAATCAGTCATTTCAGTGATTAAAAAATAAGAATGAAAATTTTTGGAGCAGATTTATTCTGTTCCTACACCCTGTGGGTGTCGTATTTTCTTTCTCTTCTTACTCTTTGCTTCTTTGAGCATTTTAACGTATTGTCCTTCAATTTTATCTTAATTGGGGACAATTTTCATGTTAAAATATCAGTAGAAAATTGTTTTAAATATTTTCCAATAATCTGGTATGAAAATGTTCCACATTTTTTTTGGGGGGAGGGGAGGGATGGGAATAGGAAAGGACAGTGTTGGAATTATCTTTGCCTGAGATTCTGAGGAAGGTTAGGAGGTAAACATCTCAATGTGCAGTATAGTGTGGTGAAGAATGTGGGGCTTGCAGCTAAATTGCCCTAGATTGCATTTAGGTTTTACCACTTATAAGCTGTATGACTTTGACCAAGTTCCTTAACTCCAAGCCTCAGTTTTCTCATTTGTAAAATGTGGATAATTATAGCATATGTCTCATTACATTAGTATAAGAATTTGGTGAATGAATGAATATAAAATGCCTACAACAGAGGAAGGGCTTACTAATTGCTAGTATTTATTCATTTATCTATGTTTATTGAGTGACTGCTATGTGCCAGACATTCTTTCGAGTGTGGAGGTAAAGCAGATTAGAAGTACAAGCATTTTTAAGGAAGAGGATGGAGTCTTTTTCCGCTAGAGCATTTTTCAATCCAACCATCATTTATTAAGTTTCTTCTATGCTCTGCAGCTCCTGGAGTAGAACCTGGGACTCCAGAGGGCACTTCAGAAGGGTTTTTGTTCTTACAGTCCCTAGAGTGTGGTACCTGGGAAGCGCTCAGTGCTTTGGGACACCCAGCAGCCTGAGGGGAAGAAAGGATCAAAAGGTATCCTGAAATAGAGGAAGAGGGCTGTCAACCCTCTTTGCCCTGCTGCAACCAGAGTGGCAAGCCCTGGTTTAAAGGGATAGGGTGCGTAAGCCACAGCCCTCAAGATTATCCACTCCCCCCACCCTCTCCCTAAAAAAGGAACAAGCGAATGTGAGGTGGTAGATAACTCAATGCACCTTTGTGTGCTAGGGGCTACAGTGTTCTATAACTCCCTGCCCACATGCTGTTTCTCTTTTCCTGCAATGTCCTTCCCTTACTTCTTCTCCTGGAAACTTATCTTCAAGACTGTGCTTGGAATGTTTCTCCCCTGGAAGCTAGCCTACCCTACCCTTCCCATGCCAGCCACCTGCTTTCCCACTTGGTCTTCTTAGGGCCTAGTTCACATTTCTCGTATGTTCCAAGTATTCATGGAATTACTAGTCCACATGCCTATTCTCCCAACTAGACTAGGAGGCCCTGGAAGGAAGGGCCTGTCCTGGTGTGAGAAAGCCTTTGGGGTCAGGTGACCTGCATTAGCAGTTCCCACCTTCACCCCAGCCTCTGAGGGTTTTAGAGCTAAAAGGTGGTGCTGCTGAGATTCAAACCACGTGGGTCAGGCCCCACAGCACAAACCTATAACCACGAACTGTACTGCTTGCTAATGCCACTACATTTTGGTAAATATCCAGTGTCAATTCCTTTACTAAAGGAATGCATGAGGAATCTGATCAGTTAGTAGGGAAACGATTTACAGGAAGGTTCCCAAGTCCCACCACCCACACATTCCCATACTTGGTCAAGGGTTGTAGGCTGGGCTCTGCTGTTAGAACAAGGAGGAGCTCAGTCCCTCCAGAGTAATCCATGGCCATGGTGCTCAAAATCAGAGAGATTCCAGAAGCCTAGAAGCAGGAAGCATCTCCCAGCGGTGGCTATGTACCCTTATCACCTTGATGGATGAGGTTTGGGGCCAAGATAAGCTAAATCTGTGATAAATATTTTGGAATATACCTGTTTTTGTTTTTTTTTCCCCTGTTCTACATGATTTATACCTACTGACATTTCCCTTTTATAGCAATTAACTCTATAGCTAGGCTTCTTCCCCATAATGCGGGAGCTTGAGGGTTAAGAAAAGCACCCGGTGACTGTTTCCAGATTTGCAAGCACAGTTTTTTCTGGACCACTTTATCAAGCTTCATAGCTGGGGCTTTGAGTTTTCTTGAATGGCTTTTATACTTCGTTTGAAAATGTCTTTCCACACACTGTAATGGAAAAAAAAAATCCATACAAATAAGTAGTTCTGCTGGCAGGTGTTTTAACAGCTCTAAAATTATAAAGCCAAGAGCTCATTCTCATATTTTTAAAAATGACCAGGCCCTTGTGGGCTCCTGTTATTGTTTTCCCAGTTCTATTAATAGACCTCCTTAGCTGTTGCCCTACAACGTATAGGATGTGGCATGTTTTATGGAAACACTAACACAGACTCGTTTTGGAAGTTTCTTTTTCTTTCTTCCAGACATGTTTGATCAGAAGTAAACACAATTTATGTATTTTTTGTATGAGCTACTTGTTTTAGGTTTTCAAAGTGGAGAATGTCAGTCCAGAGAAAGGTCTATTTGTGAGTTAAAATCCTTTGAAACACAGAACACGTTTGATTCTTGAAAACTGTTCCAAAAAGTCTGTTTAGTTTCCCTCTTCATAGTGGTCAAATGCAAACTGAAAAGTGTTTCAAATGAAAGCCTCGCTGCTGTCTGTCATCTCCCAAACTCAATAAACACAAGCAAAATATGAAAACTACTGGCTCAGATCTGTAGCATCATTGACAACCACTAGGTTCATCCCAATTTCCAAGGAATTTATTTATTTATTTAAAAATTCATTTTTTGAAAAAGCAATTTGTATACATGGTTAAAAATTCAAATAGCACAAAAGGGTCTATGCTGAATGGTATATCAATCTTCCACACCAACGCATTTGGTCCTCCAGTTCCCGTTCCTAGTTTCTCGTATTAAGCATATGGTAGCCTACTCTACATACTATTTTAAATCTTGCTTTTTCACTGCACAATATATCTTTGAAATAGTGTCATATTAGCACATATTTAGAGAAATATTTTAAAAGACTGCTTAGTATTCATAACTGATTCAACAAGTTCCCCTTGGATGGACATATAGGTCACTTCCAGTCTACTGCTATTACAAACAGTGCTTCAGTGGCACCTGTTTCATAAGGAAGAGCTACAATCTCTGAAAGTGTGGAGGTGGAAGCACTGATACAGCAAAGGCAGTTCTGCTTCTGAGCACCCGCAAGAAGAGGAAGCCCTTGGATGGTGAAAATTGATGGGCTGGGCATGCTTCCATTTGGAGGCCTCATATCTATGCCTGTGTGACTGCCGTTCCAACATGTTTCTAACATAAATGAGGAAAATACATTAATTTGGCATAAGTTCTTTATGACCTTAAAAAGTATCTGGTAGTGGTTCCCAAAGTCAAGAGGTTTCATTGAGAGACAGGGACAGTGTCTGAGGTGGTTTGAAGCTGTATGTACCCCCAAAAAACATGTTCTTAAATCCAATCCATCCCTGTGAGTGTAAAGCCATACTAAGTAGGATCTTTTGATGAGGCTTCTTCAGTTAAGGTGTGACCCACCTCATTCAGAATGGGTCTTTATCCTCTTACTGGAATTCTTTATAAATGGAATGAATATATATATAGAGAGAAAGTCACAGAAGCAAGAAGTTGAAAGCAACAACACCCAGAAGAGAAGGGGAAGCCAGCACACACCACCTTGTGCCTTGCCATGTGGCAGAGGAGCCCAGGATCCCCTGCAGCTGGTCTTCAAGAAGAAAGCATTGCCTTGATGATGCCTTGATTTGGACATTTTCCTGGACTCTTAACTGTGAGGGAATAAATTCCCATTGTTTAAGCTAAACCATTTTATGGTATCTGCTTTATGCAGCCTAGGAAAGTAAACCAGGGTCTCAGGGAAAATGATGACTTTTGCATATTCTCCATTTATTTCTCTCATTTGATTTTAGGTTCTTTATTTGGCTGTTTAGTATGCAAAATCAGACAACCTCTACTACTTACCTAGGACAATTTTTATGTGGTATTCAGCGCATTTCAGGTGGGAAATAAATTGTTGGTTAATTCAGTATTTTTAAATTCAAAATTATAACCCCTATAAATTATTCTGGCCTAAAATACTGGACCTGAATCTAATTGGTCTAAATCTAATGACCAAATGATAGAAAATATGGGGAGAGAGTAACAACTTACACTATGAAAAAGCAATAAGCCAAAATCAGAATGTGGGCCATTCTATAGGACGAACCATCCATTGATACCATGAGAAAACAGTAGGGACCAAGGTTTTTTGGATTTTGATTTTGATTCATACTATCTGTAAACAAACAAATGAACAAAAAATTCCCCCTTCGGGACAACTGTGAAAATTTGAATATGGCCTGGGTGATAGATAATAAGAAAGTATTGTTATTTTTGTTTGGTGAATAATGACTGGATGAATATGCTTATTTTTAAAGTTCTTCAAAAGAGATACATGCAGAAGTATTTATCAGTGAAATGATATGACGTCTGGGATTTGTTTTAAATACTCTAGAAAAAAATTGGAGGAAACAAATGAAATGATTAGCAAAATATTGATAATTGTTGAAGCTGGGTGATAGGTATCTGGGGGGTCATCGTGCTTTTTTTTTTTTTTTCATTTTGGGGTACCTATGACTATTTCCATAATAAAAAGTTTTTAAAATGAAAGAAAAGTTAACAGGTTAGCTTGTGTGGAGAGACAATATATCATGGGCAGCTTTTCTGCTGCTGTGTAAAACAATTTCTCCTGAGCCTGCTGTCTTCCTCTCCCTTCCCATTCCCCTCAGAAAACTCCTATCGCCAACGGAGTCACACAGCTGCTGACCACAACCCAAATACACTGATTTATTTGCTTCAGGTATTTGATAAACACAACAGACCTCAAACCCTAAGAACCCACTTTAGGAGGATTATGTGTTTTATGATGTAAAAAGATTATGCCAAGGTTCGAAGCCTTTGCATTCCAAGAGAAGAGGAGCTAAGCTGTTCCTACGGAGACAGGTGCCAGGGGATTGGGACAGACCATGAAATCAAGTGGGTTGGTTGTTTCTGTTTAGCTCCCATTTTTCTTAAATAAACCTTAATATCTTTCTTTAGCAGGCCTACCCACTCTTTATTTCCCCCTCTTACAAAGTCAACCCAATGAATGTTTGTATAAGTTCTATGCTACAAATGAATGTCAGACCCTGAGGTATGAGTCTTTGGGAACAATAGAAAGGCAGCTGTGGTGATATTCTCACAAATTGCTGGTGGTGGGGTTTTCTTTTCTAGAAAATAATTTGACCATATATCATTGAGAGTCATGGTATAGTACTCCCACTTCAAAAATAAATTCTTGGCCAAAATATGGGAAAATTATATGTAAAAAGTTGTTCATCACAGTAGCATTTATATTATCTAAAAATTGGAAGCAACATGTACATTTTCAATGGTAAATAGTTAAATTATGGCACATTTAATTGCTAGAAAATTCTGAAACCATTAAGAGAGACTACCACAATAGAAAACCTTGAAATATTTCTTTATGTGAATATTTTAAGTTCTGGTAGAAGGGAGAAAAAAAGCTATAAACAAATCAGAATACAGACAAACTTGGATGAACTTTTTGTAATATATACACAAAGGGCTAATTTCCTTAATATAAGTGAATTCTTATAAATCAACAAAAACACCACCACCACCCAAATCACTCAATAAAAGAAGGAAGAATAAAGACAAGCAATTCACAGAAAATGAAATATTGTGGCTATATGAAACAATATCCAAGAGCACTCAAAATGGAAGAAATGCCTATTACAATTACAATGAGAATCAATTTCTCACTCATCCAAAGACTGAGGAGAGGGTTTGAAGAAAGAGGAACTGTTAGTAAAAGTGTGAATGGGATAATATCTATGGAGCACAATTTGACAATATCAGATTTTAAAATACACATTCCCCTTAACTCAGAAGTTCCTCTGCTAGTCATCCTAAGGAGATACTATTATGGGTACATAAAAACCTGTGTGCATGGATTATTACTGCAGTCTTCTGTGACTGTTTTCACTGGGGACTGCTTAGATAAATCATGACATGTCTGTATAGTGGAATATTACACAGCCATTAATGAAAATGAGACAGCTCTTGGTTTGCTGGTATGAGGTAATGTCTATTATGTAATAAGGAGAAAAGCTTACAGAAGATTTCTTTTGTGTAGCAAAAAAAAGTACATACATATATATGTTCACTTGTGCCTGCAAGTGTTCAGTAGATGTGAGGAAGGATAGACTTGGGGCTGCAGGCAGTGACTTTTTTGGGGAAGAATTGTGGTGGGAGGAGCATCAGGTGAGGGCCATCTTTTGCTTTCCGTAATTTTACACCTTGATAGATTTAGGCAAGAATGGATTACTTTTATCACAAAAAACAAAGTGATAGTTATGAACATTTTAGAGGATCATGGGAAATGATCAGAAGGCTAAGTGATAAACAGGAGGCAAAACTAAATTTGCAAAATATTAAGAATTCATATGAAAGATTAAAGTAATAGAATACCCCCAGATAATGGTAGTTTGTGATCCAGTGATAGAATTATGGGTGAATTTTTTCTCTGTCTAAAAAAATTTTTTTGAAACCTGCTTGCATGAATTTTACCATTTAAAAATAACTGAAACAAAATTAAGTAAGTGTATAAATTTTCTTGATTAACTTAAACTAAAAACCAAAAATCCACAGGTGCACAAAGCAGGGGGTCGGTGAAGAATAGACCAGAGTGAGGTGAAACCTGCAGTTAACCCAGGCACCAACACCCTGGGTCCAGAACTATCCTGAAATTGGGAAGAAAGTGTTCTCAGAAGCTTGCACCCTGACTGTCCCGCCTCACTAAGACATCCCTACAGAATATCCCGAGAACAAGCTTTTTAACTTGACAATTCTGAAAACTGTTTAATTTGTCCTTGCCTCAAATCCATGTTATCTTCCGTGATTAATCAGGTTAGCCCTAAAAGTCATGGCCCACATTTCCCTTCCACAGTCCTATTCTTCTAATTGTCTCTAGCCCTTAACCCCAACTCTTCTCCATATCTCCTCAAATCCTTATATGTGCCCTCTAGAACTGTCCCACTTTGACCTACAACTTTCCTATCTCCTCAGACTCTTCTTTCAATAACCCCATCCACTTGCCTGCCTAATCACACCTGTCTTGGCAGACTTCCCTATTAGTATCTCAAGGGAGGTTGTTTATTCTCTCGAATCTTATCCATCAGTGCTCAGAAGCATGTCTATCTCCATCACTCGTGACACTGCTGCCCCCAAACCACTATGACCTCTGCTTTAGTTTCCTAGGCTACTGAAAGCAAATATCATGAAATTGGTTGGGTTAGACAATGGGAATTTATTTGCTCATGGCTTTGAGACCAGGAAAATGTCCAAAACAAAGCATCATCAGGGAGATGCTGTCTTCCTGAAGACTGGCTGCTGGTGATCCTTGCCTCCTCTGTCACATGGCAAGGCACATGGCAGCTTCTGCTGGTCTCTCTTCTCTTCTGGGTTTTGGGTTTCTTGATTTCAGCTTCTTCTTTCTGTGGCTTACTTTTCTTTCTCTCTCTGTAGTCATTCTATTTATAAAGGACTCCAGTAATAGGATTAAGACCCATACTGATTGAGGTGGGTCACACCTTAACTGAAGTAATCTCGTCAAAAGGTCCTACTTGCAATAGGGTCACACCCACAGGAATGGATTAAATTTAAGGACATACATCTTCAAACTACAACAACTTCCAAATATATTTATCTTCCAGCCCAGATTTCTCTTCTAAGTTCCAGACCCAAATCTCCTACAGCCTCATAGACAGATGTTTTACTAAAATGTCTGCCTCACAGGTACCTAAAACACAAAGTATGCCAAACCCAACCCTTCATCTTTCCACAAGTTCATTTCTCCTCTTCTAGTGCTTTCCATCTCAGAAAAAGGATCTACAAATGCCAGAAAACTGGGCCTCCCTTGAAACGTTCTTTTTCTTCATCCCCATATACAATCCATCACCAAATCTCATGTTCTCTATCTCCTAACTCAAGTTCAATCACCTTGCTCATCTTTACCCTACCATCCTAGTCCAAACCACTGTGGTCTCCCAAATAGACTATTGCAATCACTTCTACCTAGTCTCGTCATATCTTCGCATGCCTCTTGCCCATCTGTTCTCCACACAGAATGTAGGGATATATCACATTCTCCTTGAGGCCCCTCCAGTACATCCCTTTGCCCAAAGGATAAAGCCAGCTCTATGAGACTTTTCAAAATCTCCCTACACTTTCATTTCCTCTTTCATTCCCCAAGTATTTAATGAAGAAACCAATACAGATATGGTACCTACTCTTGGGGAATAAACAAGTAAACAAACACATAAAAATAAGCATGACCATGTTAAATGCTATGACAGGAATGAACAGGCTCCTAGATAGAGAATTATGAGGTTGGAAGAGTTGACCTCTTGAGATGGGGTGCTCAGAAAAGGCCTCTTGGAAGAGGTAGAAGCAAAGCTGCTTCCAGAAGTACAAGAAGGTGTCAGGCATTCTGAGAGAAGAAAGTAAAGGGTTCAAACACATGCTAAGTCTTGAGGCTAAAATGAGTAACATGGTAGAGAAAGAAGGGCAGTTTGGCTGGAAAGGAGTGAGCTGTGGTTGCAGTGGCATGAGATGAGATTGGGGATTTTGGAAGGGCCTGGTAGCCATGCCCAGAGAAGGAGGTGGGAATTTATTTTAAGGACAATGGGAAGCCACATTTCCTTCACTCATTACACTGCAGCCACTGTGGGGCTCTTTCATTTTCTTGAATGGATCATGTCCTTCCTGGACCAGAGCTCTCCAAACTTGGTGTACTCTGTCTCTGGAAAACTCATTTCTTCTTTTGCTATCAGGCTGGTGCCTACACATCCTTAGAGTCACAGCTAAAATGCTACTCCCTTGCTACGGGCATGCTTTTCTTCCAGAGGTCGTCTCATTACATACTCTCACAGCTCCCGGTACTTTTCCTTGGTGGCACTTATTCCTACAAAGTGAATTGATTGTGTCTGTTTTGTTAACCACTTTCTCCCCAAGACAGGGCATAAGTTAGGTACTTACAAGATACCGTTAAATGAATGAATAAGTGCATAAGTTAATGAAAATTGAGGCAAATTTAGAGTGAGTTTGACCAAGGTTGACAATGACCATAGAAAGTTGAAAGAAGAGATTTGGAATCCATTAAAGTCAAGCCACTTGATCCATTGACAAAGAATAGTTCCAGAGAGAAGTGACTTGTCTAAAGTCACTGAGCTGTTCATCAGCAGGATCTACTCCTAGATCTAGCGATAGATCTTCACATTCTTCCCACTGAACTCTGTGGCATTTGCATAAGGTCCTGGGGGAAGTGAATTCCTTGAGGCAAACTTTTTCTGGCTGCTAATAACTGAGTAGGAAAGAAAAAATAATGTAGGCAGCATTACTATTTAACTGATGGATTTAGTTACATATATTAAAGTGTCAGCTTGGTAAGGTTCCAGCATGTCTCTAGTTTGACACTAGTTTTCAAAGTGAAGGTAAAGTCGTCCAGAGCTAGCTCCCTGACGTGTTGGGTAGCAGCGTCCCATGGGTTTCTCTCTCAAAACTTTGGTTCAGTTTGTCATGGTGGGTCTGGTTGGCTCCAGAGGGGCTCATAGCTAGAAAGAATAACAGGGACGTGCAGTTCAGGTCCGATATCTGTTGGCACCAAAGTGTGGGAAACGCTCTCATAAGGCCTGCCCACAGTCAGCCTGGTCCAGACCAAGGTTATTAATCTTTCATGTCCCCAAACACTCAAGTCACAGAGTTTTGAAAAGGAAAAATGAAGTGGGATGGCAGGGAGGTGGTGTGGAAGATTAGAAAGAACAGCAGAAGGTAAGTTGGGGGTCTGGCCTCCTGTTCCTAACCTGGAACTTAGAGGGTTGAACAGGTGAGCACCAAGCTGTATACCAGATTTATGACTGAGTTCAAAGAAACTGAATCCTGCTCAGCACTAACAGAACTGAACACATTTTCAGGCATCGGGGCAGTACTCATGATCTTGGAGTCAGACTGCCTTGGTTCTGTTCTTGACTTTACCATATGTTAGCTGTCTGCTCATAATCTCTTTGTACCTTGACTTCCTTAGCTGTAAAATGATCCTTATAAGGTTGTTTTGAAGATGAAAAGGGGTAATCTATTAAAATGGCTACAACATAGTAAGTGCTCAATAAATGTTGTTACTCTTTTATCTTCTGACACAGGTAAAGCAAACCTGGAAAAGAGTGGCAATTGACACAGACCACAGAGAGCCAAAGGTCTGGGGTCACTTACACAGAAGCAAAAAAAGATGATTCCTTAGCTGCCATGTGTATGCATCAAAGGACATAATAAATAAATAAGCAAGTTCCCAAAATTAAACATACATTTTGCTCTCACTTTTGCCAAGTTCCATACAAAACCCGTAGTAAGTGTATAGGTAAAGGACAGGAAGGAAGCACACAGAAGAATGTCAGAGGCAATTTTCCATGGTGGTTTCTTTTTTTTTATATACTACTGCTACCATTGCTAACTTCCCTGGTCGAGAAGGTGGGACTTTGCCTTTTCACACAGCACAGGGCACCAAACTCTCAGCCTCAATGGAACAAAGCACAACTCTAGAATTTAACTTCCACTCAGATGACTGATTATTCATGGCTCACTGAGATGTTAGTGCATAAATGAACATATTTCTTACATGTTTATTTCCTTTTAACATCTCATCAAAAACACTTAAAAGACTCATTTCACTTAGTTAGTAAAAGAATTTATAAAGTTTGAGGAAAAAACAAACAAACTTAATTTAATATGGCTCCTGATTTCAACTCCCCCAATATTGATTGGATGACAACACTTCAGAAGTCACAAACACAAGGCTAGGTTAGTCTCAACTTCACTTTACTCTCTGTAACATAAAAGGGCAAGAACACTGTTTTATCAATATAAAGTGGTCTAGATAGTCTAGCAGAATTACATAAAACCAGAAGAGAAAGACTTTAAAGTACACTTATAGTTATCTAAATTGAAACTTACTTCTTTGTGAAACTACGCTTATATGGCAGAACCATATGCACAATGAAAGCAAAAAAAAAAAGAAAGATCAGTGTAAGGGAAGTGGATGTCGCTTAAGCAGTTGAGCGTCTGCCTACCACATGGGAGGTCCCAGATGGCTTCTGGTCCACTCTAGAGAAGATGAGCAAGACAGCAAGCTGACTCAACAGGATGACACAGAGGAGACACAAGGAGGAAACATAATGAGAGACATAACAAGCAGGGAGTGGAGGTGGCTCAAGCGATTGAGTGCCTCCTTCCCACATGGGAGTTCCGGGTTAGGTTTCCCATGCCTCTCCTCCCCACCCACCCCCACCTCCCCCCAAAAAGGAGCAGACACGGAGAGCACACAAGGAACAGAGAGTGGCCAACCGAATCCCGAGAGGATAAAATCCCAGAGTTGTGGACAAACAATGAGTTGGGGGGGGGGGGAGAAATAAATAAATCTTGAGAAAAAAAAAAATGAGTGAAAGAAATCAGAGTATTATATTCAAGTCTGAGGTTTTTTGAAAGCCACCATTTTTTTTTTTTTTTTTTTTTTTTACAAACTGATACGTCTATGATTACAATGTAAATCCAATTCTTCCTTTTAAAAACCACAGCCTTGTAAAGAGCAGAAGCTTCCACTGCTTTTTCTTGGCTAACCGGGTTTGAAGTCATAAAGCACCAGAACGGTCGCCTAGTCTAGCTAACTACCCACCTGCCCATGGGCTCCAAGGAAACCCCGCCCCGTATAGCCACAGTAACTGAACCAAGTGCACTCCAGGAAAGGTTGTCCCGGGCCACATTTCTAGTCTCTGAAGACTCTGGATCTCTCCCCCCCACTATCACTGCTGCGGAAGCGTGGTCAGAGTATGAGCCACACTCGACCGCCCAAAATTCTCCGAAAGGACCTTGAGCACCTCGCTCTAATAATTATAACCAAAAGGAGAGTGGCGGTAACCATGCTCCCCCTTCCCTAGCTGCACTATGGCCATCCACCCGGCACGGAGCCATCCACGCTGCACAGAGCAAAGCGGAGATAACCTCGATTTTTCATTTTATTTCTTATTTGTCTATTTGTGTTTTCTAAAATTTCCAGCAAACATGTATTACTAATTTATGAAAGACTATTTGTTTAATGTTAAATTCAGAGGAGAAAGAGAAAAATAAATCAAGTTTTTGTCAAGGGCTTTATTATACTTATAGATTCTTCATCATCTGGGAACCTGATTCACTCTCATTTTGTACCTCTCCATTTGGAATTTATTCTTACAATTATTTCTGGGTTTCTAGTTACAACAAACAAACAACCCTGGAGGAATGAAGTGTCAGTGGAAAATTGAAACTTGTGGAGTGTGCACGTGATAGTAATTCTTTGTTAAATGAGTGACTGAATAAAATGATTCTGTAGGTAGAATCTCCATGACATTGAAATTGATTGTACATAGGGTCAGTTTCATGCTTCTTAATATGACTCACAATATGATTTCACTTTTGCAGGAAAACACACACACACAGAGCCTGAGTCTCTCCAGGCTTTAACAGCCTGTAGGTACGAATGGAGTTACATCACGAATGGTAATAATTCAGATTCTACTGGCATTTGTTCCTACCTGCTTAAGAGAGAATCCCCTTGCAAGTAATGAAGTCAATAGCTAATGAGAAAGTTGAGACAAATATAAAAGAGAACTTATATTCTGCTGTCTTTAAAGTGGTTTTGCTCAGTTGATATCTAACATATAAAACTTTTAAAACATAACTTTCAAGATGTACTCTTTGGAAGGGCTATTAAACATTTGCTTCTCTGAAACCTGAGTGTTGGTTGAGTGTGCATATGTGTGTGTTTCCTTTCCGATATAGTTTGTGTCCTTTAACCAGACTCTTCCTGGAAGGAAAATGGGTGGTCTTAAATGTTTTCAATCTCCCATGATCCTAGGAGAATACTGGGCACATGATATCACAGAATAACCACGTTTTTTATCTGTAAAAAAAACTTTAAGATGTCTCCTGCCCTTTGGCCTAATGGGGTCTCCTGGGTTCCCCAAAGCCAGTCAGTCATTTTATGGTAAGGCTTTTGGCGGGAATACTAGACAGGAATACTTTTCTCTGCACCAAATATATATTAACTGAAATGCAATCCAGAAGCAGTAGCTGGGAATGCCCCCCACCATTTCTCTCACAGACTTTTTTTTTTTTTTAACTTTATTTTGTACATTTAATAACTGAAAACATAAGCAATAAAAAACTAAAAAATAAACACAGATGAATAAATATATACATTTCTCAATTAAATGTAATGGATACATGTAAATTTTTTTTGTTGTTTGGTTTTTTGTTTGTTTTTTTGTTTTTTTTTTTTTGTGTGTGAATCAAACAATATATTACACAATATATTTGGTTCATAATAATGCATTCATACAGTATTGGTCCTTTTGTGTCTGGCTTGCTTCACTCAACATAATGTCCTCCAGGTTCATCCATGTTGCCATATGCTTTATGACTTCATTTCTTCTTACAGCTGCATAATATTCCATCGTGTGAATAGACCACAGTTTGTTTATCCATTCATCTGTTGATGGACACCTGGGTTGTTTCCAACTTTTGGCAATGGTGAATAATGTGGCTATGAACATCGGTATGCAGATGTCTGTTCGTGTCACTGCTCTCAGTTCTTCTGGGTATATACCCAGTAGTGGTATTGCAGGGTCACATGGCAAGTCTATATTCAACTTCTTTAGGAACTGCCAAACAGTCCTCCATAGTGGTTGTACCATCCTGCATTCCCACCAACAGTGAAGAAGTGTTCCTATCTCTCCACATCCTCTCCAACACTTGTAGTTCTCTGTCTTTTTAATAGTGGCCATTCTGATAGGTTCTCTCACAGACTTTTAATCCTTCCCCTCAGTAATCCAATAAGTAGAGCAAATAACATTGAATTTAAAGATGTAATGAGTAAAAGAAGATTACTCCAAAAGCACTCCTGGCTTTCAATCCCTCATCCTTTCTTATATATTTTAAATAGCATTATAGGGAAAAGTAGAGGTGAAGACAGGTACATGGAGAGTTGAATTAAGTTCCTCTTTTCCTACTCATCTGAGAGCATTCTCTCACATTTCTGCACATTTCTAGAAACATCTAGAGGCCTACAGGACTCTTTCCTTGTTTTTCAGTGGCCTTCCCTTTGGATTCCTTTTGACCCTCACCACACTTTATCCCTGGGAGAGACCTGACTTAGCGCATTAATGAAATCACTAATGTCTGGCCATATACACCCTAATACAACTGTTTTCTGAAGACATTTATATTATGCTCTGCCTCCTGTATCTTTCATGAGGGAGTTTTTATGTGTCACTAAAAAATACTGGATAACACTCTTTATTAGCCCCATGATACCCCAACCCATCAATACTTGTCCAGGCCTGATGAGATCATGTACAGTCCTTAATCAGAGTGAAAGAGAGCAAGGGATACATTTATTAAGAAATCAATTAAAAACCGGTTGCTCCAGGTGAACCAAAAGCATCACCAGGGCATGAAAAGAGGACTAACAATGAAAATGAAGTGGTCGGAGGCCCCGATGAGGAAAAGGTCTAGTGATCCCTGGTCACTTCCATGCATGCCAGTTTTCTTTTTGTTTTGTTTTAGACAAACCCTCAAATGCAGCCACTTACCATTTTCACTAGAGCATGTACTCTGGATAATTTGTCTGGGAACAGGGATGGATTTCTGCAGAACCATCTGTAGATGCACCTGGTCCTAAAGGTCACCAGCCACAATCAGGAAGCATGCCTGACGTTAGCAGGTTGCTGCCTGCCTCAGAAGCAACTGAGGTGATGGCTTAAAGCTGTTTTCAGGGCGCCATCCCCAGAGAGTCCTGTTTAGTGGTGCTCAAAACAGCCCAGAAATCTGCATTTTAAACAAGCATTCCAGGTGGGCCTTGTGCAAAAATAATGCTTGAGAACCATTCCTGTGAGTAAATAGGTCCATGACCCTGAGTTCCTTAGGGTGGAAAGTTCCCTAGATAGTCACAGACACTTAGGTCTCCCGATGTATATATCCCTGTAACAACTCACCCCAACCAAGTTCTTGAGCATTTTTCTCTCCCCAGAAAGTCCCTTCAAGCTCCATTGCAGTCCTGCCTTACTGCCTATCCAGGGAACCACTGGACTGGTTTTTATTACTGTAGGCTAGTTATTCCTGTTCTAGAACTCTGTATAAGTGGAATCACACAGTAGGTACTTTTTTGTGTCTTGCTTGTTTGGTACAATGTCATGCCTGTGAGATTTCATGATATAATGAATTTAAAGCACTTAGCACAGTGCCAGGCCACATTTAATTAGTGCCAGTTGCTATCATCTTCATCATTAATGACACTATTATGAAGATGTTTTATCATTATTATTTTAGTTTTCTTTGATAGTCACAAATAATGGGAATAACCATGGTGGTCACATGGCTTGGGAGAACACTATTTTTGCCGGCTGTTAGTCTTCCTGTTGGAAGGCCCTACTGCTTCAGTGCAACACTGAGATGAGGAGATAGCTGATTAGGCTGATGGCATGTGGCTCCTACATAGAAACACGATTTTCTAGAGAGCTGGGGCACAATTGTTTCAAGAATATTCCTGCTTTAAGAAATACTGATTCATGAATGTCATGAGTAATGGAGCCAGATTCCCTTAGACAAGGGAAGAGGACTTTATGTAAGAACAGTTCTCCTCTCTACCTACATCTCAGCTTCTAGAAAGCTGTAAGTCCCTTTAACTGTATTCCAGTTATAATTATGACACTTAGAAAGCAGTTATCTAGAAAAATAGGGAGAATATGAAAGGACACAAATATTATTCTTGTGTTCATTTCTGGCTCAAACGGGGTTCTTTAAATGGTAATGTAGATAGCAGAGAAACTAGCGTTACATTTATTTTATTATTTATGCATTTATTTTTGTCAAGAAGGTTTTTCAACCTGAAGTCCCTCCAGAGCAGATGAGAAACTTTTTCCAGGAAAATTAAATCTAGACCTAAAAAATATATGTCACTAAACACTATTTAGTAAAGTAAATTCCCCTGGTAGAAAGCCCAATATTAAACATAATTCCCTGCTTGGAAAGAATAACATTCACATGGAACAGTTTACATTTAAAAGAAAAAGGAGACAGCAAAGAAGGAAGGAAGGAAGGAAAGATGGAAGGAAGGAAGGAAGGAAGGGAAGGAGGGAGAGAAGGAGGAAGGGAGGGAGGGAGGGAAAAGAGAAAGAGAAGAAAAACAAGGAAGGACAATTTCTTCTTGCCATGCTGATGGTAACAGAACAAAGAGGTTTATGGAATGATATAATATTTCATTCCATGGAAACCAAAGTATGAGATAGTAATGGGACCTGAGAAAGAGAAAGAAGCATCAGAAACCCTCAGGGAACTCTTGGGACAAGCCCTGGGAGGCCCGCCAATCCTATTCACTTATGGCTAGATTGGAGGAATCTCTTTGGTCTGCATAATTACATAATTTCCTGGGCATTACTATTATTTAATTTATTCAATAAATATTTTTTCTGTGCCAATTTTATGCCATGTGCTGTGCCAAACTTCAAACATACAAGCTCTTCTTTTGGTTTTATCTTTAAAAAAGAATCTCATTTTAATGGGGAAACATAGGCATGTTTATTCCCTAATAATTTTGCTTTGACTATATATTTTAATTAATAGGATTATTTCTTTTAAATAGAGGAGTAAAACTGTAGAGTTTGATTTGTGCATAGTTCTAACACAGCCTTTGCCACATTGTGCTCTGTGTATTTTATTATCCTTCATGATTTGATCTCCTTGAAGGCAAGAACCGGGTCTTATTCATCTTTGTCTCTCCAGGGTTTAGCGCAGGGCCTGGGACACAGAAATTACTCAAAAAAAAAAAAATCTTGAATGGATGAATGAATAGGAACAGAAGAGCTTTTCCAATTTGCCCTATACAAAAATACTCACAGAAATAAACATTAATAGAAAGTGATTCTGTTAAAAATCACCCGGAGAGTTGATTTTAAATGCTCATTCTTAGGTTGTCCCCTGGAAATCCTAATTAGATCTAGGTAGGTTTCAGGAATGCAAATGTGTAAAAGCTCCCCAGGTGATTCTTATCATTAGACACATTTGGGAAACTCCACTCTAGAGTGCAACATAAGCGATAGAGATAGAAAATAAATTGAAAATAAGGAACCATGTTTCAGCTGGAGCCTTATTTGTATGGACAACAAGCACTGACACCACACTTAAATTAAGTGACCACTGGTGTTCATCTAAACAGGAGTTCTGTTTCAGAGCCCGCGTCCTTCTCCCTCCAAGTATTTCACTAAGTGATGGTGACCCTGCCTCAGTGCAAGCACCCTGTGAGGCTGCAGGATCTCAGCAGTCCCACAGCTACTGCTTCCATCCTGATGTAAATGAGGCCATCCTGAGGTTGTCTGAGAGGTAAATTTACTGCCCATTGATTTCCACAAATCTTGTGGGTCCTGTGAAATCCTCTTAAATGAGTATCAGATACAGGAACAAAACTGGGAAATTGAATAGAAAATGCCATAGCTCAGAGTGGAACATGAATGTTCATCTGTTCTGCTGAAAAACACAGGCCCAGTGTGATCTGCTTATGCCCAGGCCGATGTTTGGTAAACATATATTTTAAGGAAAAGCCTCAGTCATGCCCCAATTACTGTATATATGTCTGGGTTAGAGCAGGACAAATAGGAGGTAGATTCTAATTGGCTCCTTGGACAAATTCAAATTTTGAATAAGCTAGAGAAAAGGTGAGATTGTTATAGCATCATTAAGTGGTAACTTCCTGCAACAGCATTACTTTAAAAAGGCCATCCTAAAACATAATACAGCTCTTCCTAGAACCAGCCACAAAGTGCCTCCTGAAAACTTATAAAGTCACAGTGATAAACAATGATGTCCCTGCCAGTGAATGGCTGGCTACTCGAGCCAGTCACCTTTCCTCCCTATGGGCTCACACGCAACAGGTTTCAATGCAAAACTTGCCCATTTGCATTTTAGTGTAATTGAGCACATTGTTTAGTGTCTCCTTTGTTACATACTAGAAATATGAAGAGAAATGAGTCATGGTCTCTGACCATGCAGGGTTTATAATCTGATAGAATAGTTGCCTGAAATAAATAACATCACAAGAGTAGGATCCGTAATGGTGATATGGACCAGTGCTTCTCAAACTTTAATGTGCATATGAATCTGGGGATCTTGTTATAATGCAGATTCTGATTCAGTTGGTCTAAAGCAGAGCCCAATGGTCAGCATTTCTAACAAGCCCCCAGCTGCGGCGATGGTGTTGCTATGAGGCTCAACGCTTTTAGAAACGAGGTTAGACATCTGAATGGAGATGTTAAGTAGGCAGCTGGGTATGTGCTCCTGGAGTTCAGGAGGGAGGTAGAGGCTGGGGATCCAATGTGGGGAGTAACAGACACATGGATGGCATCCAAAGCCACGAGACTGGCTGCAGTCACCAACAGAGTGTGGACAGAAAAGCGAGAGACCAGTTGAGTCCCAAGATGCATTTCAGGAACAGTTAGCAGGTGAATTGGGCTGGGTCAAAAGGCTCCTTTTGAAAGTAGTGAGAAGTAGTTAGGAGATGGAAGTTCGAGTCAGATTGGAAAAGGACTGAAATGCCACTGTAAGGAATTTGGACTTGAAGAAACAATTCTTGTTCTTAATGGTCTTGGGGGAGCCTAGCAAGGCACAGAGCTGATGGCAAGATGGCATCAGCCTCGTGCGTTCATTCATCCAGTGCTTAGACAAATAGAGTCATACAAAACAAGTTAGGCTAATAGGCTACTCTGGGACCCTGACAGTTCCATAAAACATTTAAGAAAGCAATTTTGAATGACTTTCTCAATGTTGCAAGCAAGTTATTCCTGTAACTGAGGACAGACTATAAATATGACGCATCTCTGTTTGGTAATTGCTTTATTTCAGATTAAGACTAGCAATTTTCTTGTCAGAGACAGGCATGCAGTAGAAAGGGAGTGGGGGAAATTTGGACGGCTCAGGCAGTTTTTGCCATTTGAAAAGTCATCTACAGTTATTTTCTTTTAAATTACCATGGCAGATTTGGCATTAGCACCAAATTTGTTTTCTCTTGTGGTCTTTAGGCTTGACACTCTTTGGAGCTTGAAACTTCATTAACCTCGTTAAGTACAGACCTGCTATGTCTAAACTGGATTGTTTCTACTGCAAGAGTTCTTGGAAAAGTGGATGAAAAGGGCAGAAAAACTAGATGTTGGTAATGGGCACCTAGGTGTTACTATTCCATCTACTCTCAACATTCAAAGCAAGTGTGTGAATCGCCAGGATTGCATTTAGCCATGTGTAACCAGTTAGTTGCCATGTGTTTATGTGTCTGGTATATGTTAACACGTGTGTGTCAATCCTGCCTTCCCCAGAGCACCTTTGTGGAGAGATGCACCCAAGCGGTTATATATAGTCGTGACAAACTCGGTCTGCCTGCTGAAAAAAGCATTCATAATATCCCCCACAATTTTTGGGCTAGTCTACTCTTTTTCAAAATCATTTTTGGAGGTATTAGAAAGTAGCAGAAGAAGAGATTAAGGTGTCCTTTGCTTTTATCTACAAAGCTCTATTTTATTTACATATAAAAATCTGATGTCAAAACAATGTATTAACATTGATTCTGAATGGAGACTCTTCTCCTATTTGTTATATTCATTTCCCTACTTTTAAAATATTTTAACTCTTTTTCCCAAAGAAATAAATAAAGTTCTGCTGAGAACTCAGTGTGAACAAACCTCCAGGTGCAAAGTAATTTCTCTCTGACTTGTCTTTCTTGCCTGCACTTGCCTTGAATCAGAAACCATGTCAAAAGAAGTAGTGATGAACTATTGCACTCCATACTTAACCAAAAACAACTTTTGTTTTATATAGTGATATCTTGAAATTTATAGACTTGAAATTTTAAAAATTTACATGCAATAAAATTTACTTTTTGATGTACAGTTCAATGAGTTTTGACAAATACAGACAAATCAAGATACGCAATGATCTATCACCATTTGTAGTCAATCCCTTCCCCCATCTTAAATCTGGGCCACCACCTGTCTGTGTCAGTCCTTATGGTTTTGCCTTTCCCAACCTATTATTATTTTTTTATGTACAGTCACTTATTCATATATATATATTTATTATTCTCAGGTGAATTTCTATTTCCTGGATTCTAATTGTGAAAGGGTTTGATGAGCATAGTACTACTTTGTATTTTCCAAACCAGTTGAAAGTAAACAGTAATGGTCATACCACTTCCTATCAGAGAGCTCTCACTTCATTTTTCAAGCCCAAAATATCAAACACAAATCTTCTGAAATTGCTTTTCATTTACTGATCTTTTTGTGTAAGTGGATTTCACATGGTTCTCCCATAGAGAGCTAATTGCAGCTCACATTCAGCCATGAGAATCTCACATCCTTGGGGAGGGAGCAGAATGAGTCAACACCAAATTTATTTCACTCTGAAGGACTAAACAGCACCTCTTTTCCCGTTTCCATTTTGTGTCAGAGCCCACAGTAAGCTGATTTGACATGAAGGTGAAGGGTTTCTTTTCTTTTTTGTTCTATTTAATTATTTTTAGCAGAGTCATAAAGAAGTTTTAAAATTGCTTTCAGCACCTTCTTTTCAAATACCACATTCCAAGTTTAAGCTAAAACTTAAATGTAATGAGCCTCTTATCAACACCTGACAAGAAAAGAGCATAATGAATGAATGTATTCATACACTTTTTTGACAAGACTGCTTATATCTTTCCTTATGAAAGCACAGTATAGATTATTTCTGTCTACTCTTGATACATATCATTTTCATAAATCTACCTTGGTGCTTTAGCAATACTAGGCATTTCTGAGAAAAACAGCTTCACTCTACAGAAAAAAAAATATGAGACGAAAAGTGGATACAGCCCCTCTACATTTGTGCTCGCTTTGAAAAGTAACTGCGAAGCTTTCACCCAAAGCAATTAAAAGATGCATTTTTATGTGGGAAACTCATGCTCTATCAGTGGAATTAAGGAAGTAAACATGATTATTTTCTTGAGTACTTTTAAGAGAAGATTATTTTATAACACGCAGTAAGAAACAAAAATAAAAAGAAAACAAACGGAGATCCAGAGACTATATAAGGCAGCAAATAGATAGATAGATAAGCAGACACGGAATAGACCTTTTGCCATTTTACCAGGCATTCTTTTAAAGTGCTTAATGTACACGTTCATATAGTAGTTACAATGTACTAGAATGCTTTTATGAAATCAAATGAACAAAAACTGGTTACTTTCTTTCATTAAGGAGACAAACTAAACACACATGCATAAAAATTAATTTTACAGCTTAAAATGCCAAAAGAGTAAAGAGTTTTCTGGTCTGCCATCTTTTAATTTAATACTTAGAGCTTTACCCAATTTTTCAACCTTCAGTGTGAGAACTGCATTTGTATGTATTCTTTAGATAAAGCAAGAAGCTGTTTAATATATTTGAAAAAACCAGCAGCCAAAAGGATCAGCTCCTAATCTACATTCCCATTATAACACTTAGGACATTTTAAATTTATGCATATGGTCTACTTGAATACGCAAGCAAATACACCCCTGCAAAGAAAAGACAAATATTTATGTATAAATAAATAGTGTTTTAGCAAACAGGCACTCAGATGTGAGGGTTGATGTTTTATGACTTGACTCTTAGCCTCGATAAAACATGCTCACAAGGCAGTATTTTTCTTTGGGGATAAGTCATAACTTAGCCATGGAAGGCTATTAGGGGACCATTTACTGACATGGGACTGAGCCTACAATTCCCACAGAGAAATGTTATTTAAAAAGGAAGGCTGATACAGGGGATTTTCGGGAAAATCCCCTCAAGGGACCTGAAGTTCCTCTGGTGCCAGGCAGGCAAGGCAGTTACCCTCTTTGGAACAGAGAATATTATGCTGCAGCAATTGTTCTTACATGCAGTATGGTGTGAGCACATCTCTTTTCTGTGTAAGTTCTTGCAGGTTTACATCTATGGAAAACAAATAACACGAACATCGCAGGCAGTTTTTAGAGCTTTCACTGGCTTGCAGATGTTTGTCTCCTTATCTATGTATGGAGAGACTTGCTCTCTGTTTCAGGTCTAATAATATCTCCTGGGGGAAGACTTTCCCCAAGGTTTAATGGGATTGAGTCCTGGGGATTGTGAATCGATTTTGTCATAAAGCCACAGCCTCTGTCCTCTGAAGCCCTAGAGTGGTCATAAAAAGTGGTCAGGACCCTCTCCATCAGCAGTCACTGAAGCTGGGCAAGAACACACCTCCCAGCTTAGATCAACTGCAGGCCTCAGGCGTTCTCCCCCAGCCTGTTTTCATGCTAATATGGAATCGGACCCAAGGGAAGTTTACCACTTTCTGGCAGAGTACTGAAAGCAATGTGAGTAATGACTATCACTTGGAAACCTTTTGTCTAGCCGCTCTATGGCTGTTGATCTCCTGAAATTTCTTTCTAGTACAATGAAAATAACCAAAGTACAATTTGGTTACCGAGGAGAATCCATCGCGATTTGGGACAGGTCCTAAGAAAAAGTCCCAGCCTCATACGCTCCCTTCTACTCATGGGTAACCAGGTAAAAACTGTAGAATGGTGGGCAGGGTTTCCAACAGCAAGCAGAGCAGTCATTCGGTTTTTACTGAGGAGCCAACAAGAGAAAATAGGCTAAAACCACAGGATGAAATTTTGAGTTGCATATAAGATGTAATTGAATATCCTACATTTGCATCCTACAGGATTCAACTTTTCAAATTGCTTCCTAAACATTGATCTTGTGATTGGGGAAGAAGGGAGCTTATTATTGCCACAAATTTTAAAATGAGGGCACCAAAGAGATGCCTGACTTCCTTAGTTCACCAATACTCTATTCAACATTTTTGACTATGTGCAAGCTATTTTATATGCATTTACCCAATTTGAGATATGCACATGGCTGCATAGAAGTGAGAGATGAAAAATATCATATCATTTAGTGGCAATAACACTGGGCTTACAGTCTAATTAAAATTCCAGTTCTCTAGGTAGTATAGATTGGAAGTAAAGCTAGAGAGAGGCTGGAGTCAGTCTACTTGCCCTTGAAGCCCATCTGTGGAGTTCTCTGGCCAGGGACAACTTAATCATTTTACCCTTCCCTTTCCTTATCAGTTTAGGTTATGGGTAAACTCTCATGGAGTTATGAGTGGGTGAAAGGAATTAATATAAATCACCTACATAGAATAGTGCCTAGCATATAAGTGCTCCATAAAAGCTGGTTCTTAATTGTTTTTACTTCCTAGTTGAATATCATTGGACAAATTGCTTAACCTCTCTGAACCTCAATGTTTTCACCTAAGAAAATGCTGATGATAATACTTGCTTAATTTCATAGGCTCAATCAAGACATATGTGAAAATTAAAAGTACCTGAATTTTAAGGTTCTTGAGAAATTTGGCATCATTTTATGACTTCTGAGTTTGTCTGTAGCCCTGACTAGTCTCCTAAGAGCCAATCCTGAATTCCCAACTGTCCATTTTCATATGGAATTAAAAGGCATTAATTGCCCAATCCATTCCCTCAATAACGATTTCCTAAGTGCTTTTTCCGAGCTAGAAGATAGGATATGGAGAAGAACAACATGTGTTATGTGCTTTCAGGGAGCTTGCAATCTGGGAGTTGAGATAGACAAGAATACCAATGATAACACAGTAGTCTAAGCGTTATAAATGGCAGGGCTAAAGAAGGCAGATGGGAGCTGCTGGCTTAGCTTGAGGTGAGCAGAGGGGCCACAGGGGGCTTCCAGGGGGAGGTAGCATTTCAGTATCATCACGCCCCCCAAATCTCATGGTAGGTATATTCATCCTCTTCTTCTCTATGTCTTTTATTACTTTTTAACTTTATTTTTAAAGAAGTTTTAGATTATAGGAAAGTTACATGAAAAATATAGGGGATTCCCATAGACTTCACCTCCTCCTCCCTCACATTTTCCCCTATTAATAACATCTTTCATTAGTATGGTACATTTGTTACAATTGATGAACAAATATTGAAATATTGCTACTAACCATGTGTATTAGTCAGGGTTCTCTTGGGAAACAGAATCAATAGGAGATATCTGTCAATAATATGAGATTTTATAAGAGTCTTTCACAGGACCGTGGGGATGCACAAGCCCAGGTTCTGCAGGCAGACTGCAAACCAGGGGCTCCGATGAAAGTCCGATGAAAGGTCCTTGAGTTTCTGGGAGAAGTTGGCTGTCCAAAGGCAAGCTAGGAAATTCTCTCTGAATGTTGAAATCACTTTCCCTTTTAAGGCATTCAACTGATTGGATAAAAGCATCACCCATTGCTGATGGCAATCTCCCTGATTGATGCAGATGTAATCAGCCATCCTCGCAGTAAACTCACTGGTGATTGAAGTCCATAAATGCTCTTGTATTACAATTAGCCCAGTGCTTGCTGGACCAAACACTTGGACACAATTACCTGGCCGAGTTGACACATTAGCCTAAACTATCACACCATGGTCTATAGTTTACACTATGGTTACACTTTGCACTGTGCAATTTTATAGGGTTTTTTTTTTTTTTTTTTTAGGAGATACCAGAGATTGAACCCAGGACCTCATACATGGGAAACAAGTGCACAACCACTGAGCTACATCCACTCCCCAAGACAGCTGGTTTCTTTGTGTGTTTGTTTTGTTTGTTTGCTTTTAGGAGGTATCGGGGATTCAACCCGGGACCTTGTACATGGGAAGCAGGTGCTCAAAAACTTGAGCTACATCTGCTCCCCAATTTTATAGGTTTTGACAAAATGAATAATGGGCTGTATTGGTGTCTTTTAAAAAGAAATGAATGCATATCTATCTCAGGTGTCTTATGACGTTTGCTACATAATAGGTACAGTGATTAAGGGCCTCTCAAATAATTTTTTAAAATGTTTGTATTGTAACTCTACTAGAGTTGGTTCTAAACAAAACCAAGAATTGTAGAACTCACCATAAACCTTCACATACAATTTGTTTTGGCAGGGGAACATCTGGGTTTTCTGGAACTGGCTTCAAAAAGTAGAGTCTACGGTCAATCTTTCAGTAGATATCTTAACAATTTGATACCATTAGCCAGAGATAGTTAAAAAATCATAATAATCATTTTTAACACTCTGGAAAACCAACTTCACCATTTCCAGTCTTACACTAGTGTTTCTCAAACTCTTTATCAATAATGTCATAATGGCAGCACAGAGGAGCCCAGTTCTCTTGAAGGGCCTGGAGATGGCTTAGGGCCCTCCACAAGCATAATATTTTTTGAAGTTTTACATTTTATACTGAAAATTAATGTGCATTTTGCACTCTAAATCATAAGAGAAATATATTTATTTTAATATAAGACTAGTTTACAATAAAGTATGATTATTTTCTCCCTAAATCTTATTTCATTTTATTTAATATTTCAATTTTTTTTTCCCAATCATAAAAGCAATGTCATTGTGGCAGTTTGAAATTATTTTATGAATCCCCAAAAGGAAAGGTTATGTTTTTAAACTAATCTATTCCTGTGGCTGTGATAGTCTTTGGTTGCATTAAATTTGGTTGAGGGTCCTTTAATTAGATTACTTGATAAGATCGATTTGGGGCTTTTGATTGGACTCGGTCAGTGAGGCAGGACTCAGGTTGGCTTTCCACCCCCTTGCTGTGTCTGATATAAAGGGACACACACACACAGAGACAGACAGAACACAGGACAAGGAAGCTGCCATATTTGATCCTGCCATGTGAGAGAAGACTAGAGGATCACTTAAGCACGAAGCCCCCAAAAGGCTGGCCTACAGAGCAGCTCAAAAAAGGAGACAGTGAACCCAGAGGGGAAGGCTGAGACCTCAGCAGAGATCAGTGGCCTTCTTGATTTGCCATGTGCCTGGACAACAGAATCTATAGTGGCTGACTTAGGTGTGAAAGCACCTCTTCTGATGTCCCAGTTTGGACTTTTCATGGCCTTGGAACTGTAAGCTTTTACCTAAATAAATACCCTTTATAAAAGCCAACCCATATCTGGTACTCTGCATTGGCAGCTCTTTGGCAAACTAAAACATTATTGTAGAAAAAGAGGCACTATATCAAATTTAAAATTTAAAAATTAAGCTCACATGCAATTCCTAAACTCACAGTGTTGGTTCTTTTTCTTCTAGTCATTTTCTTATAGAAATATTTTTAATTATGTTCCATAAACATATAATTTGAAATAATCCTATATATATATATATATATCTTCAGGGTTATATCCTGCATTTTTCACTTAACAGAAGTTATATAATGAACAACTTAAAAGTATATTTTAATAGCAGCTTAATGAGTATAGAAGTTTATAGTAAAGGATCTGTGTTTGAATCCAAATTCTGCCAATTTACTAAGCTTAGATTTTTCATCTATAAATGAAGTTAATAATATTACTTTCTGCAGAGGATGGTTAAGAGATGAAATAATTTAATTATTAAAATACTGTTTGACACATAATGGACACTATGAAAGTGTTATTTTTCCTACTAATTTGAGAGAACACCTTTTATATACACGAAATTCCCTTATACATTTAGGTCTACTTCTGGGTTTTCCATTTTCTTCCACTGAGAAGGATCTGTCCATTTATGTGTGAAAACAACCTTGTTCTACATCTTGCTGTTATATGAAGAGGCCAAAATGACCGGGTTAATTCCCTTAATTACTCTTCTTTTTCAGAACTTTTCTGGCTATTCTTTCTTGGCCATTTTTCCATATAGACTTTAAAATTGCTTGCCTAGTTAATGTTTTTTTCTTATTTGCATTTAAAGTGTATTTTCTGAATGTTTGAATATATGAACCTTCACAATCTTTCTATAACTTACTGCTCTTCATTTCTTTTATATACTGCTTCATTTTTAATTTAGGCTGCTCTATTCTTAAGATTTTCTTATTTGTTTGCTTGTTTGTTTACCACAATCTCTCCAATCCTGATACCTACCCAGTTATTTTAAAAGGATTTGTTCTCAAATTTGATACAAAAAAGTAGAGGGAAATCATATTCTGGTGCTTCAAAAGCAGCACTCACGCAGTTATATACCCAGACAGCATGCCCAAAATGGGTTCCCTGAACACTGGTGCTATAGAATATTTATAGGTGTTACTACACATTAAACAAAATAGAGTACTGTGTAGTTAACTACGTTTCAGAAATTCTAAGTTAAACAAAATAAAATAGGCTTTTATTCTTCAAGAACTCTCAAAAACTTTAATATGCTGCTATGCTTCCTGAATCTCCAAAAGGAGACATATTTTGCAGAAGTGCCTAAACTTTTGACCAAGTGCCCTTTTCTAGAAGGAACATCCCTTGGGAATCAAGTTCCTAAATACACCGGTTTGGGAAACACTGCAGTGATGGGATTGTTTCCAAGACTTTTGGTTTGATACCGAGGAAGGATTTTTTTTTTTTCTGTTTCCACAAGATCTTTTCAGAGAAGCGGCTTATTCATTTTAAAATCTAAGCCAATTGGTCTTGCAATTGGAAATTCTTCTCAGATTTTGTCTCTGGATTAATTCCGAGTTCTATTTTTTGTGATGGTGTGCATTTTAACCTCTTCCAATGTCTTCATGGGTGTTTTAGTGGGAAGTTGGGAGAGAGACTCAACTAGCCAAGAGCCACTCTCAATGAGAAGCTTATTCTCTTGGTTACAAGCTAAACTGGCTCAAATTCAGTCTGAATTGTTGAATAACATAGAACAAATCATTCCTAAAATACATACTAAATTTATTTTTAAAACTCTTCAGTTGGAAGAGAGTGATTTTTCTCTTTCAGAGAATTTTTTATTTTTTAAACAAAACAACACCCTGTACAAGTATTAAGCTATGTACCAAAATAAAGTTTTGTTGTTTTTTTTTCTTTTCCTTTTTTTTTTTTTTTTTGGCAGTCATGCAGTCATTTGTTGGACCTTGGGGTAAAATTATATTTCATAGTTCCCTTGTTCCCAGGCTATGGTAAAAAAGAGATTGATGTCTAAAATTTCAACTGTATTTGTCTTACGAATTTGTTTGATTCTCTTGGGAATAATTGTCTTATATCATTTGAAGATTAGTAATTCTTTAGGAATGACTTCTCTGTTATAATTACAGTAAGGGTACTTATATACAGCTAAGAAAAGTGAACATTAATGAATTTAGTTTCTGGCATTGCTTTTTTGTTAAATTGTTGCTCTTTGAAACAAATAGCTGGAGTTATAGAGACACTATTCAAGGGAGTAATTTTTTTCCTTTCATTTTCCAAGGTCAGATAAATTAGAAATACATGGTAAAATAACTGTTCAGTAAGAAAAATCTTATTATACAACACTAAATCCCTATGCACTAGGGAAAGGTGTATCCAGTTGCTATTGGGAGGGAGTTCTAATGATTTCTTCTTCCTCAGTGTTGCTATGAGTAGTTTAGTCAGACCAGACATTAGATTCAGGACTTCAGTGGAGAAGAAAGGAAGGAAGGGAGGAAGGAAGGGAAGGAGGGAGGGAGGGAGGGAAGGAGGGACGGAGGAGAGGAAGGAGAGGAAGAAAGAAAATGGTTTTGATCTTCTAAATACTGAATCCAAAGTGTCACATTATTTTAATAGTGAATAACAACAACAACCAAAAAAATGACTTAGCTTTATCTAAGCGACTCAGAAATTTTGTGAGGGTATAAGCCATTAGGAAAGTGCATATTGAAACCACAATGAGAACCCACCTCATACACACTAGAATGGCTATTATTTTTTTTTAAAGTAAAGAAAAGAAAGAAAACTGTTGAGGATGCAGAGAAATAGGAACTCTCATACATTGTTGGTGGGTATGTAAAATGGTGCAGCTACTATGGAAAACAGTTTGGCGGTTACTGAAAAAGTTAAACACACAACTACCATGTGACACGGCAATCTCACTTCTTGGTATATACCCTAAAGAATTGAAAGCAGAGACTCAAATAGATATTTATACATCAGTGTTCATAGCAGCATTCTTCTCAATAGCCAGAAAGTAGAAGCAACCCAAAGTCCATCAACAGATGAATGGATAAAGAAAATGTGATATCCACAAACAATGGAATATTATTCAGCCATAAAAAAGGACATTCTGATATATGGTACAACATGGATAAACCTTGAAGACATCATGTTGTATGAAATAAGTCAGACACAAAGGATAGGTACTGTATGATTTCATTTGCATGAAATAACTAGAATATGCAAATTCATAGAGACAGAAAGTTGAGTACAGGTTACCAGGAATGGGGGTAGAGGGAGGGGAAATGGAGAGTTAATGCATAATGGGTACAGGTTTCAGATAGGAAAGTTTTGGTAATGGATGGTGGTGAGGGTAGTACAATACTGTGAAAATGATTAATCCCACTGAATTGTATGCTTGGGAGTGGTTGAGGTAGGAAATTATGTTATATATATGTTACGACAAGTTTTAAAAAAAGAGAGATTAAAGAGAAAATGACAATTAAATGCAATATGTGATCCTGGACTAGATCTAATAATAGAGAAAATGCCCAATAGGACTTTATTGGAACAATTGAAAAATTTGGAACATGGTCTATATGTTTTATATCAATGTTAAATTTCTTGAACTTGTACTTAACATGATTATATAAGTGAATATCCTTGTTCTTAGGAAATATATGTGGACATATTAAGTGTTTAAGGAGCATGATGTATATGTATTTCCTACTCTCAAAGGTTTAGGAAATAGATTATAGATATATGAGATATATAAATGATAGAGAGAATGATATAATAAATGTGGCCAAATGTTAAAAGCTGGTAAATCTGGGTATCTTGTTAGAGGGTATTTCTGTATTATTTTAGCAATTTTTCTGTAAGTTTGAAATTATTTTAAAATAAAACATTTTAAAAAATGGTTAAAGAAATAAAAGAAGGAATAGGAATCATAATGGCATATTAGAATACAAGGAAAATAGCCAAAAAGTTTTGAATAAAATGAAGTAAAAATATAGACACTGAAATTAAAGACCCAATGACTGCCTTACAAGTATTCATGAATTAAGAGATAGATTCAGGAAAAATATCTAGAGAACAGCACAGAGGATAAAAAAGAAAAAAGAAAAATATGGATAAGAGTTTAAGAAGCAGGCAGAATAGTGAGCAAAAGTTCAACATACATGTAAGTCTAGAAATACAGAACAGAAAGAATGGGGTGTGGAACTAAATTATCATAAACTCTGAATATTTTTAAAAGAGCATTGGTTACAATTAGAGTTGCAAACTAGAGGACATAGGTTTCATTAGCAGTTAGTGAAGAACATCAAGTCATTGAGAAGACACCTCTAATACAGCAATAATGGAGAGTACTAGATTAGCCATTAGCCTTCATTTAGATTATAAGAAAAAAGGTTTAAAAATTGAATTTCCTCAAACTCAGATGACTGAGAAGAGAAAAGAATTTTCCTGTGATATTCAGAAGTTTTTTTAAATATTTCCAAGGACTGCTCATTTGTCACCTTGAGATTATAAATATTTGTTTTAAGGGACTGCATGTGATATATTGTTTATAGTAGAGAATTGTGTTTGTTCACTATAAATGTACACTAAGTCATAAAAGTTGAATTTGCTCACCAATCTCGTGCCTATGGTAAAGTGGTCTTGATATTTCCCACACTTTCTTGTTAAATTAACAAAAGAACACATTTTTCCAAATAAAATAATTAAATTTCCAAAGATTCAAAAGATTATTTTAAATTATAAGAAAAGTATCTGTTTTCCACATTTGACATGGGTGAAAGGCAATATATGAAGAGGCTGCAAATTTTCTGAAATTGAAGAAAAACATGAATCCTTGTGGAAGCAAATGAGTCCAGCAGAATAAATAAAGAATTAATACACACATATAAGCACCACAGGAAATAGTAAAACAGTAAGGAGACAAAGAAAGTCTTAAAAAACCACCAGAAAGAATAGGTTATTACCAAGGAACAACAATTAGATGGGCATAAAACTTATCATTCATTTTCTTATTCAACACATCCCCCAAATATTTACTGAACTCCTCCTTCATGCCAGACACTGTTTCCGGTGCTTGGGGTAAATCTGAAAACTGACAAAAAAAAAAAAAAAAAAAACACCCAACCAACCAAACAAAAAACCAGAATATCTTTAATTTGAAATAACCTGTGATAATTAATATACTAATTTTAGTCTCTGTGATGTTGTTATATTAAATTCAACTTGTCTGTTTTCCTTCTTACTAAAATGCAGTCCTTAGTAGTTAGTAGTTGTGTTAGTTTCCTGTTGCTGCTATAGCTAATTACCACAAACGTAATGGCTTAAAAACAACACAAATTTATTATCTTAGAGTTCTGGGTGTCAAGAAGTCCAAAATGAGTCTCAACTGGCTAAAATCAAGGTGTCAGCAGTGCTGGTTCCTTCTGGAGGCTGTGAGGGGTTGTGCTGGTGTGAGTCTTTTGTGGCCCCCAGAAAATTATGTTCTTAAGCTAACCCATTTCTGTGGGTTTGGGGCCCTTTGATTGGATTGAATTCAGGTGGAGGCTTTGATTGGAGACTTCAGTGAGGCATGACCCAGGGTGAGTCTCGGCCTTCTTGTTGGAGTCCTTTACAAACAAGAGAAACATGCAGAAACAATCAGAGAAAGAGAGATGTCACCTTGCCATGTGAGAGAGGACTCCAGGATTGCCTGCAGCTGCAGAAAGACAAAGAAACCCTGAAAGGCTGAGAGAGAGGCCAGAAGCTGGAATCAGCGGAGCAGCCTGAATCTGAAGCAACAAATCCCAGAGCAGAGGGGAGAGATGAGCCATGTGCCTGATCTCCCACAGCTATCACAGCTGAGCTTGGGGAGAAAGTGAGCCTGGAGGGGAAGGCAGAGACCTCAGCAGAGATGGGCCACCATTGTGCTTGCCTTGTGGTAGGAGTCCAGGATTGCCAGCAGCTGACCTTTGGTAGATAGCATCTCTGATGAGATCTCGATTTGGACATTTTCACAGCCTCATAACTATACAATATTAACATAATATACTCCTATCATAAAAGCCAACCCATTTCTGGTAGTTTGCATTGGCAGCCTTTAGAAAACTAAGACTGGGGAGAATCCATTTCTTTGTCTTTTCCAGCTTCTAGATGCTACATGCATTCCTTGGCTCATGGTCTCTTCCTCCATCTTCTAATCTAGCAGCAGAGCATCTCCCAATTTCTCTTTTGCTCTCTTCTATTTTCATCATTGCACCTCTTTCCCTACCTTCAAATTGACCCTCCTGCCTTCCTCTTATAAGAACACCCTGATAATGTTAGACCTACTGAGATAATCCAGGATAACAGCCCCATCTCCAGATCCTAAACTTATATATGCAAAAGTCAAATCTCCAACTGCCCTCTGGTGATGCCTCTGCTGCCACCAGGGCTTACTGGTTGCTGCTGCTGCTGGAACCACTTCCACCACTGGAACTGGAATGTGGCTACCTTTGACATATAAGGTAACATTTGCAATGATGTTATAACTTTACAATATAAGATAACGCGTTCTGGGGATTATGATATGGGCATCTATTGTGTCTATCACTGTAGTTGTTTCACATTCACTTCTGAATAATAGTCATCCTAAAAACTCCATACCCAGCTAAATATCACTCAGAGCATGAAGGTAAAATGATGAGATTATTGACAAAGACCAAGAGTTGGCCAGTCATAGACTCATGTCTAGAGAACCCATTAAGGGCTTTTCTTCAGTAAGAAGAAAGTTGAATACAGAAGGGAGGGTTGAGAAGCAAGATGCAAAAAATAAAATAATACAATGTCAATTTAAAAAATATATACAATAACTATACGAAAAAAAACGCCTCATTCTAAAATTAAAAAAATAAGATGGCATAAAAATACTGGATAGCAATTATGGAAATTCTGAAGGTGGGGATATTATAAAGTTTCTAGTAGCCACATTTAAAGTGTTTTTAAAAGGAGGTGAAATTAATTTTAATAATGTGTATTTTACCCAATATATGAAAATATTTTCATTTCAAAATGTAATCAATATACAGAAATCATTAATGACACATTTCACCTTTTCAAACTAAGTCTTTGAAATCTGGCAGGTATTTTATACATACAGCACCTCTCATTTCAGACCAGCCCCATTTCAAGTAGCCATATATGGCTACTATATTGGTTAGAACAGCTCAATATCATAAAGACCACACTCTTATCCCTTAACATAATACACTTAGAAATCACAATTTTAAAAAAATAGTTTAAAACAATAAAAAATTCTGATATTTGGAAATTTCAATAATAAAGTTTAATTAAAAGAGATAAGTTGCTTAAGCAAGTATAGATATTTGGAAAACTTAAAAATGTACTTCTAAATAGTTCATGGTCAAAGAAGAAATCAAATAGAAATTATAAAATATTTAGAACTGAACAACAACAAAAATGTAGATATCAAAATTTGAGGGGCAAAACGTACATCTTTAAATATCCAAAAACAGACACATGACAGTGGAAACTTAGTGTATGACAGAGGTGACATTTCAAATTAGTGGGGAAAGAATGGGTGCTGGACATTACACCATTACAACTGGATTTCCACATGGGGAAGGACATATATTGCTTATTTGTCCCATGTCTTACACAGAAGTAAATTCTGGATGATTAACAGGCTAAATGTTCGAAGCAAAATCTTTAAAATTTTAGACAAAAATATAGGGGGATAATACTGTCTTAGTTTGCTAGGGCTGCTATGACAAATACCATAAATTAGTTGGCTTAATCAACAAGAATTTATTGTCGCACAGTTTTGGAAGATAGAAGTCCAAACTCAAGGTATCACGAGGCCATGCTTTGTCTCAGAGTCTGTAGTGTTCTGGTGATGGCCATCTGGTAATCCTTGGCATTCCTTGGTGTCTTGACCTCTGTCACATGGTGATTTCTCTCTCCTTCCCTGGCTTCTATTAACAGACTGCATCCAAGTTTCCTCTGCTCAAAAGGGCTTCAGTCAGTAGTCAGAGGCTCCCAGTCAGGAACCGTGTCCAAAGTCACACCTCCAACTGCCCTCCGGTGATGCCTCTGCTGCCACCAGGGCTTACTGGTTGCTGCTGCTGCTGGAACCACTTCTACCACTGGAACTGGAATGTGGCTACCTTGAACAGAGCAGGTTCCAGGTAATCTCTGCTTCTTTGTGCCATTATCTCTCTGGTCCAGGTCCAGAACTAGTACCTCTGATGAAACCTAAGTCACTGTATGCAACTTAGCTGCAAAGGAGGCTGGGAAAGTAAGTTTTCAGCTTCTATAAAGGAAGGCAGTGAGTCTCAGCCTCCACCCGGACCTTAGGGTGGGAAATACTCCAAGAGGAAGGGAGTTCAGATGCTGATTTGCCACAAGCAATGCCACTACACCTGTTTTAGGATTATCGTGAGGATAAAATGAGCTCATGAATACGAAGTGCTCAGCAGAGTGTGTGGCATTGTGTAGGATTTCACAGCTCAGCTGGGAGGCTTAATGACAGAATACAGAGTATGTGAGAGCATTTTTGGAAGAACAACAAAGCGTATGCTGACCAGAAAATGAGGTGGATATGTTAGAAGAGCTCTTCGTGTGTTCCTGATAGCCACCTTCCAAACGTTTTCAGATAATCTGACTTCTAATTCACAGGTAAAACATGTAGGACCTTGAACAAACTTGAAGTAATGTAAGGTTCAGGAAGAATGGGTAAAAAGAAAACTGTATTTGGCTTCCTTTTTGGAGTGGACTTATATATAACTGAGCCAACGGGAAACAATCATGTATCTACCATTCCAAGGCTGTCAGATGGACATGAGGACATGGTCTTTGTGAGCACAAGAAATAAACATTCTTTTTATTTCTGAGTTTTATTTTTAAAATCCAAGTTAGAAAATGTTTATGGAGATGGTTTTAGCTGTAACATAGAAACTATTGTAATTGCTTTTTTTATTGAAATAATTAAACTAATAGAAGAAGATATTCCTTACCAGACACTTTTCTTCCTACAAATACGCTTAAATACACACTCAATAATGACTTTTCATTGTCAGTTCTTCAAACACTTTCCTATATCATAATGATGAGATATGATGAGGCGGCAAAAGCGGATGGTTTGAAGACTCACAGTCACTGAGCATGTGACTTTCTGCAATTCTTATTAAAATTCTTCCTGTCTTGATGTATTTCTTCAACTTTGGCCTCATTTCTTGCAAACACTGGAAATAAGATTTATATTAGACCACAAACAGATTTGAGGGAGAGGACCATGAGTTCTCTTTTCTTGTGACTTCCCAACAAAGGCTGGTGCAGCCTTACCCTGTCCAAAAGGAACATTCAGCAAATATTATTTACTCTGGGTAGTCCATGTGCGTGTGTCAGGGGAGCTACAGCAAGCGCACTGCCTCACACACTCATGCTGGGAGAGTGATCATCATTAAGCAATATTTATTAAATACCCCAATGCATGTGGTACTGGGATTTGTAAGTGGAAAAGTCACAGTCCATACCCTTTGGGAGCTTACAATATCAAACTTCTCAGTGTTTCCAGAGCCTGACGCTCCACTGTAAGGCACAGCATTAAAAAAGCATTCATCCACACCACAGGGCTGGGCTTTAGCTCACAGCCAGTGGTTGACTCACTCTGGCTTCCCAGGCTCTCAGCTTTCATGTAGAGGCAGCTAAACCTCAGCTCACTTAAAACGTCCATTATTGGGAGAATTCATTGCAAATCCCTGTGCTAACTTGGTACTTATACCAGAACTTCCACAGCCAGCCACTTCCCTTCCCCCAAATCCATCAAGCTCCATGCAGGTTACAAAGGTGAATGTGACCAGGACCTTACCGGAGATCCAGTGGGGGCCGAGGCATGCCCAGTTACCCTGATTATGGCACTCTGGAGTTGCAGCTGTAATACAACTTCTATTACATGCCCTTATCCTGTTATGGTAAATGAGTATTTGGAAGAGAAAATAGTTCATTCCAACCTGTGGGGATCAGGAAAGCCTTCCAGGAAGAGAGGGCATTTCAAATAGTTCTTGAAGATAGGGGAGATGCTGATGGGCAAAGACCAGAGGGCAGGTATTCTAATACTTTTGAATGGCTCCTGGAGGAGTTGAGAGAGAGGGTGAATTTATCTGTAGTGCCAGGTTTTCGAATAATTCTTCCCCATGGGAGCCTGTTTCTTCTACTTTCAACATTTTTGAATAGTTTGACTCACAATTTATTCTTTCTTTTCTTTTCTTTTCTTTTCTTTTCTTTTCTTTTCTTTTCTTT
>JAKSZT010046586.1:11998914-12102171 GCA_026826555.1 Tolypeutes matacus
TTTCTTTTCTTTTCTTTTCTTTTCTTTTCTTTTCTTTTCTTTTCTTTTTCATGTTCTTTTTCTTGTTCTTTTTCTTTTTTCTTTTCAGGTGTTACCAGGGATTGAACCCAGGGCCTTGTACATGGGCAGCAGGCCCATTGAGCTACAACCGCTCCCTTCTTTTCTTTTCTTTTTTATATCAATGTTACAAGTTACTCTGTTAACACAAGATAAGTAGGATTAGAACACATTCCATAAGGGGCCAGGAGCCATCCCTTGTTCTTCATTCTGCTGTTACTGCTCATACACTCTGTTTTATCTGGGAGGATGCTCCACCCCAGGAGCACAAGAATGGCAAAGGAAATGAATGACCATAACCCTAACTCCAGCTATGCCAGCTGAATAAGGACATTTAGGGTCTTTAGGATTCTAGGTCAGAGTCAGATGACAGAAAGAAAACAAAGCATTCTCACCCCTTTTTCTTTTTTTTTTTTTTTTTGAAATACACTTTATTTATTTATTTATTTTTTAATTTGTTACAAAACATCTTTGATGCGCTTACTATTTTAGTTTCCATTTATTATTATTATTATTATTATTATTATTTTTTTATTATTATGGGTAAAAATCAAAACTCTCACAATACACACAAACATCTGCAAAATGATATATAAATATATATGCACATATGCGCATCTGCCCACAAAAATGCCATTTTTTATATATATATATACATATATTTTAAGAGGTGCTTAGATTACCTAAAATATTTTACGGAACCCACTCGGATTCCCATGTTGCCCACCTCCCACACCTCCCACCACATCCAACACAAACATCTCCCACAGTGTGGCCCACCAACCTCAATGAACTTACACATCCTGGAGCCTTGCCACCAACCATAGACCACAGTTCACACTGTAGACCACACTCTCTCCCACTCAGTTCTGAGTGGTGTGTGCTGATTTAAAATGGCCTACATCCATTGCCACAACAGTACTCAGGACAACCTCCAACTCCCAAAGAAGCCCCTGTATTTCAACTGCTCATCCCCTCCCTACCCAAAAAACTGTCAAGTGGCCACTGGCTCCACCTCATTGTTATAATTTCTTGCATTGCAAGAATCACCATATGTGAGCAAGAGAATACCATCAAGTCCACTCTAGTCCATAGTTCTTCCCCCAATCCAGAGGCGACTGGGATGGTGATGTCCACTCCAACTCCAAGTGAGAGAGGGCTTATATCCCATGGATATGGTGGGTGGGATGATCCTGCCTGCAGATGCAGGCCCTCTCCATTCCCTGGGATGGCCATTTCCCATCGTTGTCTCCTCACCAGGTGACTTGGATGAGTCCATTGAGCTGCAGGGTAGGAGTTGCAGCTCCACCTAGATTTCATGCACACCTGGCACATAGGTAGGTGGGAGGCTCCAGTCTCTGGAAGTATACCCAAGAAACTCCAGCATCACATGTAGGTTTGAACAGAAGGGACTGGTGAACCATGTGCAGGGAGGACTCACTTGAGTCTAATTCTGTCACTCTCAGGAGCACAGATTACAAAATAGAACCCACTGATAAGGCATCAGTCTCCGGGGCTATCCCCCCTTATATAAGACCAGGGTGTCTCCGGAGCTCTCAGGAACCCCACTGAGTGGGGACTCACCCCTTTTTCAACAGGTGATCATCTATTCCCTTTCTGGAAGTCAACAAAGAGGCCTCCAGAGATGTTTTTTCTACCAGGTGTTTGGCATGGCTTTGGCAGGAAAAGAAGTTAGAGGTAAAAGGAACCTCAAAGGGTCATATTATCTGCCCTTCTGCCTTTAGTCTGGAAAGCAAACAAACCATAAAGCAGAGATGGTTGTTTCCTATTCAGAGAGTTTCCTGGGGAGACATAGGATAGAAATAGATGTGTCTAGTCTGATATTGGACACCAGACCCTCTTGAGCCTCCCTCCACCTCCATAGTGTCTCCTTTTTTCTTCCCATTGATTCTGGGTCTCATGCATCCAGTGGTGGCTCTGAGAGGCACCTGCCTGTCCTTCTACTATAAGTTGTCAGGGAAGAGGAGGGCCTTCACCAAGGGTCATCTTCTCAGGCATGGAAGCATCTACTTTTCACCAAATTCATTTTTAGTTATATCCTATAATTTCTTCTGTCCATGATGATCTTAAGTGAAAGCAAAAATCATATCAAAAGTAAGCTATCTCTACCAGGATGGCTATTACATAAAAACAAAACAGAAAATTGCAAGAGTTATTGAGGATGAAGACAAATTGAAGTCCTTATACATTGTTTGTGGCATTATAAAATGGTGCAGCCACTCTGGAAAACAGTTTGTTCCTCAGAAAGTTGAATGTAGATTTATCATATGACCCAGCAATCCCACTTCTTGGTATATAACAAGAGAATTGAAAGCAGGAACTTGAACAGATATTTTTACACAATTGTTCATAGCAGTACTATTCACAATAGCTGGAAACAACCCAGTACCCTTCAAAATATTAAAGGATAAACAAAATGTGGTATATACACATACAGTGGCTTATTACTCAGTCATAAAAAGGAATGACATTTTGATACATGGCACATCATAGATGAACCTCATAGATACCATGTTAAGTGAAATAAGCCAGACACAAAATGACAAATATTGTATGATCGCACTTATGAAATACCTAGCATATGCAAATTCATAGAGACAGATAATAGATTATAGGAAACCAGGGGCTGGGGGTAAGGGTAAGCAGAAGTTTCTGTTTGAGGTGATGAAAACTTGGGGTAATGTCATTGGTGATGGTAGCACAATATAGTGAATGCTAGTAATACTACTAGTTAACTGTAAGTGGTTAAAATGGGAAATTTTGATTTGTCTATGTGTTACTATAATAAAAAGAAGTAAGTTATTCTCACTTCTACTTTTAAAAAATTAAAAGGCAAATGATGCCTTGGTCTAAAGGACTTAGCAACTTCACATACAAATCAGCCCACTTTGAAAGAAAACATTTCAGCTACATAAAATGAGACTTCTAACATGTAAACAGCCAAATTTGGAAAGAACTCTTTTTTTTTTTTTATTTTTAATTTTTAAAGATTTATTTTATTTATTTCTCTTCCCCCGTCTGGTTGGTTGTGCTCATTGTCTGCTCATCTTCTTTTTAGGAGGCACCAGAAATCGAACCCAGGACCTCCCATGTGGGAAGGAGGCACCCAATCGCTTGAGCCACATCTGCTCCCTGCTTGTTGTGTCTTTCATTGCATCTTCTTGTTGCGTCATCCTGTTGCACCAGGATGATGCACTTTTGCTCACCTTCTTTTTAAGAGGCACCAGGAATCAAACCTGGGACCTCCCATGTGGTAGATGGGTGCCCAACTTTCTGAGCCACATCCACTTCCCAAGAACTCATTCTTTATGTGGATAAGTTACTTGAGATTCTCCCTGAGTTTACTAGAAGCATGCACCCTTCCCATTGCCTCTACATCTTAATCAGTCTGACACATAATTTGTGTTCTTTCCCCTTTCTTTTCTTTTTGATATCCATGTTACAAGTCCCTTAACACAAGATAATAACTGTAATAACAATAAATCTGCTTTGGTCCATGGTTATATTTCCTTCTTATTTTTGTTCATTCCTTATTCTTGAGGGATTTGGAATGATGTCTGCTCTGACTGATTCAGGCTAAGAGGGAACTTAGATATGGGCATAGGAAAGGAATTGTTTTGCTTGCAGTTAAAGACGTTCCTTTTTTGGGGAATGGGACTACTCTCCAGTTCTTCAGACTTGCCCTAGACAGCTAACAAAATTATGATGACGGACAAGTTCCATTTTGTTAATTGTCCAGGGTGAGCCCAAAGAAATGGAGAGTAGGAATTGGCCAAACTCTGCTGGGTTTCAGGGCTCAACTGGCATAAGAGCAAGCTGAAGATTTAAGTCTCTGAGAAATATATTTAACAGGTACATTGAAAATTATAGGTTCAAGTAAAAGGAGTAGAAGAATCATGATTACGGGAATTATAAATGAGTATTACGTTGTATAGGGGAAATAGATTTTCATATGAGTCCAAATAAAGCCTGATTTCATGAGGCCATGTGGCTTGCTTATGGTGACTGGACATTCTCTAGAGTCCTTGAGAGCACTTTTCTTTGAAGTTTTGTCTACTGGGGCAGTTTGTGAAATCTGTCTGATATCTGCATAAGAGTAACCTTCAGAACAACCTCCTGACTTACTTTGAAATCTCTTAGCCATAAAAACTATGTTTTATTAATATCTCCCCCTTTTGGTCAAAGTCTTTTTCCAAATGCTTCACTGACCAATGCTTGGTAATAATCCTTCATTGTCAGGGAGGCTTATCCCCGGGAGTTGAGTCCCACATCAAGTTAGGGGAGAAGGTAGTGAGTTTATTTGCAGAGTTTGGTTTAGAGAGAGGTCACATTTGAGACTTAGTTTTACCAGTATAAGAATAAGGCTCATAATGCAAGTTCACAATTTGTTTTTAATGTAGTCATTTAGTAAAACCAAAAAAGTTCTTCTATAATCTAACAGCATATTTTTGAATTACTTTACTATATGTTCCTTAGAAAAAATTGAATTATGTTGTTATAAAATGAAATTCTTCTGGAAGACTATTAACTTGTACACTGTATTTCCATTTTCCCACCTACAAAATGGGAACAAGTAGGAACATTTTATGACATTATGTTAGAAGTTCTACAGAAATCACTTAGAAATTATCTGGGGAATAGCAAGTAGCATTTAGGATTTTGTTGCTGATATTATTATGATCATATTATGATTATTCTGGCTGAATTTGTTTCTTCAATGTATAAATTAGACACCAAAGTAATCCAGATAGGAAGTTACACACCAGTGAATGTGGAATTTAAATCAGACCACAAATGCAAAGTATTAGTAAGATTTTTCTTCTTTTGATAAATAAATGAGGGTGTTATTTCATCCAGGGCAGCAGGAATAGAAGTAATCTGTAATTATGTTTACGTTATTTTTTACTCTTTAACTTTATAACTAAATAAAAATTAATGGTGAGTAGCCAAAGTATTAAACTAATTTACTTTAACAGTTTAGTACCTGCAAACAGGGTGGGTGGAATTAAAAAAAAAATAGGCTAAGCTGATTTGTTGTTTGAAAAATAAAGATTCTTTTCCTTTGTTGTAAACATTACATGCTTACTATAGGAAAGTAGAGAGAAAAAAACATTCATAATCCAATCACCCAAAAAAATCAACACTGTTGCAGTGTTAGCAAAATTATGTCTGGTCTTTAATCATGGTTATTGGTTTGTGAATGTTTATGATCACACTATATTTATAATTTTACATTATAAATTAACATTACAATACAATTGTCCATGCCTTCATTAATTCTCTGTGAACATTATTTTCAATGACTGTATAGTAGTGCAATAAGTGAACGACTTACCAAAGGCATTAGATTATTTTGCTCTTTTAAATAAAACTATATTGAACTTCTTTGTATATAAAGCTTTTTCCATCTTTAGGATAGCTTTTCATTGAATAATTTTTCAGAAACGGGAGTAAAATGCTGGTGCATTTTTCGTATTTGTTTATAAGTCGGTTTAAAGTCTGTGATTATTTTATGTAAGTGGAACCTTTGTTCCCACCGTGGGGAGCACTTATTCAGTATAGGTAAGGAAGAAATGATTCCAAGGCTGCAAGACATAACTTCGTAATTTCAGAGGTTTCCCTTTTCAAAAGGTCCCTGTTTTTAGGTGAATATCTTAATATGACTGTACTATTCTTTTTCCAATTCAGCATTTCCATTTTTGGTTTTGGAAATATTTTGGAATTGATCCAGTGTTTAGTGTAGAGAGGGGAACTAATTAAAAATCTGAAAGAGAGAGGAGACACTTCTCTTGACAAAATTAAAGTATTATTTATGTGGTGGGACCAGAGTAATTTTATTTTTGAACCATTATGTTATATAGTTCCCTGGAAGAGTATGACACTAGGGTATGGGAATGTCCGCAGGCACACATTTCACATCAGCTTGGCCATGTGATTCTAACTGAGCCAGAAGCACTGGATATCAGTTTTTAGCATAGAAACATGATGTTGAGGTTTAATTCTTGAGCAACTGTAAGGGAGATTCCAGAGGGACAAATTCAAGAATGACTTAGAAATTATAGATCAGATCACACAACTATCATAAAACTATCATCAGTTAATAAAATACGGTTTTCTTTTCATTAAAAAAAGTTGGCTTTTTTCCCTTTAAAAAAAAAATATTGATGTTAGAGGCCTTTGGAACTTTGACCCTCTTTCTGCTGACTTTTTCATTTCCTGTTTCTTCCTCTTATTTCTTTCCTTTAAAAAAAAATGCATTTGGTAAGGTCTCTGAAACAAGCTCCCAATGTGTTAAAAACAAATATGCATTCCCTAAAAATAGTCAAGCTTCAATGTTCTTGCTCCCAGAGCCCTGCTATTCTAGGGTCCATTGCTTATGTGAATCAGGTTTCTCAAAAAAGCAGTCTCCTTCCCTACCCCTTCCTCCCCTCCGCTCCCACAGAAACTAGGATGTGGAGACATTTGTAGGAAGAAGTCCAAGAATGAACATGAGAATATTTTGAATGGGAAGCAAACCTCTAGTAAGGATGAATAATTCAGTATCTGTAAAATCCTTCATAGATGAGTTTGGCTTAAAGGCAAATCCTTATTTACAGCTCCATAGGGGGAAATTAGGGTACAGATAAGCTAGAATAGTAAATCAATCTCTTGCTCCCAGTCTCTCTCTCTCATGCTCTCTCTCTCTCTCTCTCTCTCTCCATTCTCTTTCTTCCATCCTAACCCCTACTCCACCCCTGGCTCCCCACCCTACACTCCAGCCCTTCAGTGCACCAAGTTACCCAGTACTAAGATGGCACTCTAGGGCTTTATCTGGGTACTGAGGAAGTGCTTACTGCAGAACCAAGCCCTGTGCTAACCACTGGGAATACAGGTTAAATAAGACAGACACCCTTACGGAACTTACGGCATTGAACAAACACAGAAGAAGCAATTTTGAGCATGAAGTGTGGGGAAGGAGAAGGAGAAGCACAGGCAATTCTGTGAAATCAAAGAACAAGGGGATCTGGGGGACAGGACTGCATATTTAAACCCAGACCTGAAGCCTGCATGGAAGTTAGCCAGGTGGGGAGAGAGATGGGGGAGAGCATTCCAGGCAGAGAACCAATGTATTTGAAGATCCAAGCGCAGATTACTGGAGGCAGAGAGGGCGGGCTGTCCAATGTGGCTCGAACAAAAGGGAGAGGGAGTGAGAGGAGCTGCAGAGGTGGTGGGGATGACATCATGCAAAGGCCTCCAAGACCTTGAGGGAAACTTGAACTTGGTCCCATTGGTAATATGAAGCAATTAAGTGGAGGAGGGACACAAGTAGATTTGCACATGGGGCTGGAGAGTATTAGAAATGGGATTTTTGGCTTCTTTTTCACTCCTTGCATTTTCTTCTCTACCTTCTTAAATGGATATCTGCCTCTGGTTTTCATTATTTTAGGGCAGGTAAATGGCAGGATTGAAAGAAGATACAACTTGCAAGATTTTCTAGCTTTTTTTCCAACAGCTTAAGCATTTTGGGGAATGTGGAGATTTCTAAAGGGGATTGTGGGGAGGAGGACAGAGATAAGAGTTGCTTCCCAGATTAGAAAAATTGACTTCTTTGTGGTGGGGGAAGAGATGAGGTGGTCTGCAGGCTCTAGAACTGTGGGTATATAGGTACAATTTCTCATCAGCAGCCTCTAGAGAGCTCCTAAAATGGATGTGCAGATGAACACCTGTTTGGAGACCCAGAGGCCTCCCCAGCCAATCCCCAAAGACTTGGCCACACAAGATCCTGGAAGTGATACACAATTCCAGGGAGCCAGGAAGACCTTAAGAAGATTCGAGGATAAAGTTTCCTATCAGCCTGGAAGAATGGGCTTTTGAAATAGAAAGGTGATATATGAAAAATAAAGTGGTATGGTATTTCTTGCACTGCTGACATTGTGGATTATGATTCATGCCATTTATGCATATTTAAAGGCTTATTCTGGCTCCTGTGTGAAAAATGAGTTGGAGAGAGGCATGGGGGGATGCAAGTGAGAGATAATAGTGGTCTGTACCACTATTAGAAGGAATCTTCCTTCTAAGGTGTGTGACAAACAGCCTCTGCTTCTATACGCCCGGTAATTTGGCACTAGCTATCTGTAAAGAGACTTGATGTAAGAACTAAACGTTCTCATGTTGAACCATTGAGAATTTGAGGTTTATCTGTTATAGTCACCAGAGTTACCTTAACTAATACAGATTCTGGGAGTAGAAGTCAGATGCTGTCATAACAAAAACATGACTTAGTAGCCAGTGTGTTATAGAAGAGGTTGAAAGAATTAGAATGATGGTGCATGTTGGCTACTGGCTGACTTCAGTAAGATATTACGAGAAAGAGATGAACCTAGAAAAGAATTGGTGAGTTTTAAAGCAGAATATATAGGAACAGAGAAAATCCAGGGATCAAGGATCTTATAAGGTTGGAAATTTGAATTGCTTCCGGACCCCAAAGACGAGACTGAGAAATACTTTAGTCCAGTGAGACTTCACAGTTGAACAAAGTGATTCAGCCTGGTGCAAAAATGAGGTTACGGTCTGCCTTCCTGTATATTGTGGGCCTAGGTAGCTGACATTTAATTGAGAGAAAGTGAAGCATGGGTATAAGAAAGTAAAGAATTTTGAAGGTTTGAGGATAATATCTAAGAAAAAACTTTGTGCGAAGTTGCTAGCACAAGGAATGGACAGAAGCAAATAAATCAGAAGCTTTCTAAATTTCTGAGAGCATTTTATTGCCAAACAAAACAAAACAGAGCAAAACAAAACAAACAACAACAATAAAAAAACATGAGCCTGGACCAAAAAAACAACAGCAACCCTTTTTGACTGTTTAAACCATAATACAACCTTCAGGATCCCAAACTCACACCAGCAGGAAACTGGGAAATCTGCAAGGAACACCTAGTTCTCAATGCCTGTCTAGGTATGTTAGGGAGGATAATGGATGAGGAACATTTTCCAGAGGGTGGAACCAGAGGCCATAGAGAACAATGGTCAGAGAGAACATAGAGAGCAGGACCTTGTGGCATTTCATCTAGACCTGATAGAAAGGAATGCACTTTACTCAGAGATCCTGGACTTTGAGGCGATGCGCTAATGGATAGGATTTGCAGTTTTCTCTTTTGGAGGAAGACTGAACTGGATAAGTGACCAGATTGCTGGACTGGGAAAGAGGTTGTTGCCTTTTCCTCCTGGGCGCACAGAGTATTTTCCTTAGAATGCTTTGCATTTAGGTGCAGCCATAGGACTGAATTTTTGTTAATGGAATGTGAGTAAAAATGATTTATGTCACTTCCTTGCCAAAGTGGCAAAAAATGAAGGTGGTCTCTCTACTTATCAGCAGGTGGAGCCAAAGATAGAAAGCTCCTTGGTACCTGAATGACTTTCTGGAAGGCCACCTGACAGCAACACCACACTGGATTGTAATATGGGCAAGAAATAAGCTTTAATTGCATTGACTCAGGGTTTTATCTGTTAGAACAGTCAGTTTTACCTTAATAAATGCAATGTATCATCTCATTTAATGCCCATTTTATAGATGAAGATATTAGAGAAGTTAAATAGCTTGTTCAGGAGGACTTGCTTAGTAAGAGGTGGGGGTGGTGGCTGTATCTAATGCTGGAACCAAGGCCCATGTTTTTAATTATTGTACTATATACTGTTTCCCAGAAGAGCAGGCCTCCGGTTCTTTCACACCCTAGGTCTTCCTCCTCTGGATGTTCTTAGTTTGTCCACATTTTTCAGAGCATCGATTACAGTAATTGATTAATAATTTCCATGTTATGTGACCTAAATTACCTCCCTTATCTGGAATCATCATGCATGCATCCCAGCTCCTCAGTATTTTCATGGTCAAATCCATCAGAGGACCAGTGTTTTTTTGTTTGTTTGTTTGTTTTTTAGGAGATACTGGGGATTGAACCTGGGACCTCAAACATGTGAAGCTCAACCACGGAGCTACACTTACTCCCCAGGACCACTGATTTTAATCAACCAACACTCCCAGGCCTTTCACCACTGTCAGGCCCCTACTCCCAATTGGAACGTGAGTAATTAAAAAAATATATATTAGGGCAGATTTTATAATCAATCTTGTTTCATTTTTTTCTTGATAATTTCAGCCTCTAGTGCTCTAGCCTGTCTAGATTTTTCTAGTATCATCTAGACAACTAGTCACCTTCCCCAGTGTGAGAACCAGGATTTTTGGATTCTTACTATGGCTAATCACTGCACTAAGCAACTTCATTTAATCTGTTCCTCACTCCCACTTTACAGAAAAGGAAGCTAAGTTTTAAGAAAGTTAAGATGACACAACTAACAAGTAGAGCGTATCAGAAGCCCTAACCACTTTTTAACTTGAGTGATGAATTTGTGTGCAATATATTACCTTTTCTCTCCCTCTCTCTCCAAGTGGAAGAGAACTAAGATTTACTGAGCACATACTGCATGTAAAGTGCTTTACCCACCCCACTTCATGTAATCTTCAGAACCATCCACTGGCATGGCAAAACTTAAAGGGAATAATTTTTAAAGTTTTAAACTGCATTATTTGACATGGAGTAGAAGAATCCATATAAAATGAATAGTAGAAGAAGCAACTGATTAGATATGATGAACCCAAACTTGCTAAATGGTGAGTCCACAAAGTCAGAGATCTTTTTTCCCTACTACGAAAACTGCCTGGCACAGAGTAAGTGCTCAGAGATGCTCATTAAATTGGATGAATGGATGAATGTGGGCCTTGATGGGCAATATAGACTCTACATGAGAAAAGGCTTCACTCATACAAGAAGCATTTATTAGGCAGTTACTATACGTGAGACACTGGGGGCCATAGGCTTCTTCCAGTAGGAAGTACACAAAGGAAAAGGAGAAAAATCAAAATTTAATTTTAAAATTTAGGTTTAAAAAAAAAAAACACCAACAAAAGATAGACATTGAATGTGCCAACCACTTTTCTTGGGTGTTGAGGAACTAAATTGATTCTCAGGCCAGTGGCATTGTGAAGTATATGAAGATATACAGACTGTAGCTCTAGAAGCCCTGCATTAAATCCAATACAGATACCCAGGCTTGGCACAGTGTCAAGGTTTGATCCTCTTAAACCAACATTGGCAGATGTCCCATCAGACTGGAATGATTTAAGCAGAGAATACTAGGAGGCTAGAGGACAATCCATCCAGCCTTTCTCAATGCCATGGAAAATGTAGGCTCCAAAGTTCCCTGAAACAGACAGTAGGTAAGGGGATGTCACGTAAACCATGTGGTGAACCCTGTTTGACTCTCCTAAGTGAAGGTTGTTGTCCCTAGGGGTTTTTCTCATTGCTGTTCCTCCCTAAGTCTTTTCTTGTTCTTGCTTCCAGTCTCCTATTCTCTCTCTCTTATTCTACTGTTCTATTTCCTTTTCTCTGAATGTCTGTCTTTCCTTTGTCTGTTTCCCCTTCCTTCCTTCCTTCCTTCCTTCACCCTCCCTCTCTCCCTCTTTCCCTCCCTCTCTCTCTCTCCCTCATTTCCTCCTTTCCTTCTCCACATCTTCTTTTTTAGTGTCTACTCTCCTTTTCTTATCACATTATTCTTTGTCTCTCTCAGACTTAGTTCTGCTTTATAACAAGGTGATTAGAAGACAGTGGAATTTAGAAGCCCCCTTGCCCTTGCTTTGGAGGCTGAGATTAGAGCTGGCAGGGAACAATTAGAGTGTGATTTTAGGAGCAGCCATTCACAGGCTACATCATACTTCCTGCTCACAAATCTACCAGCTGAGCTATTCACATGCTGTCATTTCAGGCAACATTGTTTATACATCACATAATGCTCGTCTATGTTGTGTCTGTTAGAGCCCTGGCGAGGAGTCTGCCCTGGATTGGACGGTTGGACCCAGGCACATGGTCAACACAAAACAGGAGAGATCTATATTTGGGCATGAGTATGCCTTAAACACTAATGGAGTTTGGCACAATCGTAGCTCTGCAAATCCAACCCACAGATCAAGTCACACATCAGGGAAAATCAAAACAGAATTAAGTTGGCCACTTTTTCTCTGCATAGACATGAGAGGCATTTTGAGTTAAGTTTCTGAAACCTTGTTTTTCATGTCCAAGTAAGCATTTGGGCATGGCCAAATGTTATCCGTGACTTATTTTATACGACTTTTCCCCTACACAAATGATGGAGGCCCAGACATAGAACCAAAGCATGGATTCAGAGGTAGTGCATGATTGCATGGTACTCCTTTTTCCAAGGAGCTGGGATCATTGGATAAACACTCATCTGCCTAGGATGGTTTGCATATGGTCCTGCTCAGCAGATGGCGAAAGAACAAGGTTGGACCCGTGATCCTTGGAAATGGAAGGACAGAGCACTAAGCTCCTGAATACATAGAACACATCAATGGCTCCCCATTATTCTTGGCCTGACCTTCCATGGACCTTAAAATTTGGTTTCCCTGAAGCTTTTCAGACTCATCCTCCCTGATTTCTCCTTATGAACTCGAAATTTCAATTAAATTGGACTAATCGGTCAAGTCGACTCCTCTAATGCTTGTTCTTCCAGGTGTTAGGCAGTGTGGTACTTTCTCTTCCTACTCTAACGTTTCCAGACTGTAGTAATTCTTCAAGTCCCAGGTCATATGTCACTTATAAATGGAAATCATCTTTCCTTTCTCTAACCTTATGCCTCTTTGAAAGTGTTTGTCATTTTCTACTTTGTGTTCCAATTGTAACCTGTGAGAATTCTGGTGTCACTAGAGGGAGTGCTAGACAAATGGAATGGAAAGTTCCAAGATGTGCTGGTGACTGATTCCAAGGATAGGCTTTTTGTTTCTCTGTGTTCCCAATGCCCCCACCCCACCCTATTGCCCACCCTGCACTGCCCTCTCTTATAGACTATTTTCCTCTTGGTGCTGTGGAAGGAGGGGAGAGACACAACTGGACTGGAGAGAGGGAAAAAGAGCAACAGCTCAGGAATGAAGCTATGGGAGAGTTTCCTCTTTACCATGTTCTTAGACTAAGGGCTAGCTTACTGACCAACCTTGAGAATTTAAATGATCAAGGCCACCAGTGAGGAGGAGACAAGTATGGCTCTTAGATGAGACCAACACTAAACCCTTAGCCATTCCTGGAAATTTGGGTGCCTGGCTACCTAACATCAGCTGCAGCCAATACATCAGAGTTCTTGATGGAGAACCCTGGACGGGGAAGCTCCCCTGAGCCCCATCCCCATCCCCATTCCAGAGACGGTGAATAATACTGATGGACCCTTAAAAGTTATAGATCTCTGGTTTCCCATGTAACCCAAACACTTGCTGCCTATCTGTACCCACACATATGTTCTGTCAGTTAAACCCATTTCCTTACCCAACATTGCAAGTACACTTTGGGGGTGAGGGAGTGGTGAAGGGAAGGAATGGTAGTTATGAAAGATAGTAGGTATCCACAGGATAGGAATTGTGACAGACTGATACTATTCTTAAATCTAGAGACCTGGGCCTCCCATATAAGAATCAGGACTCAAATAAGAACCCTATGGTTATATATACCAGAGGGAGAGCTGTGTCTGGTTATATATACCAGGGGGAGGCCTATGGTTCCCTATATAACCAATGCTCAATCTTAACCAGTGTTTGTTGAATGAAGTAAAGAAGTCTCATGACTAATTCTATTATTTTCACCTATTTTAATGTGATGAAAGTTTTGTAAAAAAGCATATGCTTTCTATGCCTGGGATAATAAAAGGAAGCTTAAATACATATATCAAAATATTAACATTAGTAAAAGAGTTGGTATTTTTCAAAAAAAAATTTTTTTTTTTTTTTTTAAGGTACTGGGGCCAGGGATTGAAACTGGAACCTTAGTTGTAGGAAGCCAGAGCTCAGCCACTGAACCACATCAGCGACCCTAAGTTGTTTTTCAGTTTGTTTGCTTGTTGTTTGGGGGCTTTTTTGTTTGTTTGTTTTTAGGAGGCACCGAGAACCAAATCTGAGACCTCCCATGTGGGAGACAGGTGCTCAACTGCTTGAGTCATATCCACTCCCCAAAATATACTTTTGCTTGCTTGTTTTCTTTGTTTACATTACATTTTGCTTCTATAATGTCTTAAATAAGGTGATTTGGTGGGGATGTGTGGTTAACACAGCAAGCATCTGGGAATAGTGGGATGTTTTCCAAAGGCTGGATAAGGCAGTAGGATCGTTCTAGCCCTGCTTTTACATAACTTATGTCATAATTTTCTCCTGATGGTGTCATTTGAGCTAGGTTATCTTGGACAAGTTATTTTACCTCAATTTCATCATATGTCAAATTGGAACTTAAACAAAATGATTGCAAATAACCCTTCCCATTCTAAATTCTAAGTGCCTGCCTAAAAACTTAAGTTTATGTGCCCATATCTTAAAAACATCCACAGATGTTGGAAGTGAGGGAGAGGGTTTCCTGAGTAGGTGAGCCCTGCTAGGGGAAGATTTGCATAAAACTGATTTAGCAAGTGAAAAATGGACTGTGACAGATTAATGCTGGGAGGTTGATCTGCTCAGTATCTGGCCCACACAGCCTGGTCTGATCAGATCTTCAAAGTCATATGGTCCCTATTTGGTTTTACAATAAATAACTCAGACTTATGAGTTAGACACCAATTAATGAAATCATCTAGTCCAGAGGAAAGCAATCCTCCTGGGCAGTCATTTTGGAAGCATGGGCCATCCACTAGGCTTGCCAAGCCCGGGGCTTTTATTCCTGCCAGTGATAGAAATTGTAGGATTCCTCCAAATTCCAGATGACCTTTGCTCTGAAATATACCAATGGTTGCCCTGGAGGTCACGGAGGATTTGGCTCCCACAAACTTCACTGATGATGAAGGGCAATTCTAATTCTAGTCAAAGACTAGACTCAGTACTGGGAAGTATTTGGGGGCCGTAGGTGAAAAACTTCTGATTAAACTAAGTTTACTTAATTTTTGTTTATTTCCATCCTGAAAGGATATAGGAATAACTCCAGGTAGAAACATTTTGGAAAATACTGAAGGCAACATCTTGAGAGATCATGTTCCTGGTTGAGAAAGAAAACTATTGATGTGTTGATATATATGGAGAACCAAACTCACCATGGGTGCTCAATAAATATCAAGCAATCAATCAATTCTCCAGCCACAGAGAAGCTTCCTGTTCCAAACATGTAATGATGGAAGGGGGCTTGGCTCAAGACTCAACTCCCTCTTCCAAATTATGTGACTCCAAACTCCAAGAAAAGTTCAGTGTTTTTTTTTTTTGTTTTTTTTTTTTCCACCCCATAGCAACTGATGGCACAATCCTTGGCAGCCCTCAAAACTGTGATTTCTAGACCAAGACATCAAAGCAATGAGTTCTTGCCATATGTTGGTCAAACTTTTACAATGTAATGGAAAAAGAATCTTAAATTTTCACCAGGCAGCTGATTGGAAGTGGCTATACCTGTTTTCAGAAATGCTCTAAGTAAAAATTGATGTGATTTTGAAAATAGAATTCTATTGTATGGAACTCTTTAGCATTGAAAATACTTGCTGGAAGATAGCCATAAACTGCATTTATTTGAGTTAATTTTGCATCAATCAATATGCCTCAAAGATGACATTCTGCAATTTTTATTTAGTGATCCATTTATTATACATTTAATCACTAAGTATTGGGAAAGGTTATGTTAAAAATCCACTGCAATTGTTGACAAGCTACTAACAACTTTTTAACACAGCCATTGCAAAAAACAATTACCACTGAGGTTTGGACATTTGGAGTTACCCACTTTTCAACTTATAATACTGAGGTTTCAACAAATATGAAATTCACTTCTGAGGGTTCTGCTTTTACATTGCTTAAAATGTAGCATGTATTAATGGCTCCTTGGGCACATAAGATTTGCAAGATGGTTCCAGCTGTAACTTTATAGTTCTTTTTGATGGACCATTTGTCTTTAGCTCTTAGAGAAGGGAACTGAAGTTATATGATCATATGGGTTTCCTATTTAATAGCCATGTATCAAATCTCCACATACTTCTTAGTGTGGTGGGATAATAATCTGCTAAATTAACTATGTGGGTTTTTCCTTTGCATTTTTTAGCCCTATGACCCTGCGAGCATCTCTCACTAGGACCAGTAGATATATGGCCTCTAATGGAGGTGGGGGTGCTATTTCAGAGGGGATGGCTGAACAAAGGGGCAAGTTTTAAGTTTTTTAATTCAAAAGTTGCTTATCCTGGAGTAAGATAAAAGAAGTGATGTGAGTCAGAAGAACCAATCTCCCTGAGGTTTTATCCTTGAACCCACTCAAAATAATGATCCTTAGAGCTGCCAAGAAAGAGACATTTGGGAGCAGCCCTGAGAGATTCGGGAGCAGTGGTAAGATGGGAGTGGCTAATGTGCCTAGGTGTGGGGGGATGGGTAATCAGACATAGAAAATTGGATCTGTTTTCCATCTGAGGTCCTGAGAGGTGGCCAACACCCACAGAATTTCTTTTGTCACCATGCCTCTGGGTAGCAAGCTAGGAGGAATGCAGCAATCAATGGGGATGGGAGAAGTAGAGAAAGAAAAGGTTCAGGAGGTCTTAAGGCCAGGGCAAGCAGCCACGGCAGGAGATATGGCCTGGAGCTTGTGGCTGTGGGTATGAGGAGGCATCATTCATTGTAGCAGATGCCAGCTTGGAGGAGTCGAGACTTGTTAAGATTAAAAATAGGTTACACATCTCAGCAGAAGCCAGCAGTATAGATACAAAGAGGCCCAGGCACCTCCACCTCTCCAATATTTCACCCCCAAACAGATGCCATGTAGCTAAGAAAGGCACCCCAAAACTCACCCCAGATGCCTTATTGCTAAGGAAGTTCCTCTGAACACATAAGCCCGCAGAGGAGAAAGAAAAGGGAAAAATACCCTAAAGTGATTGAGTCTAACCTTAAAATTACTGATAAAATGTTAGAATTGACTAGATTATGTTTTGGCTGTTAGATGGAGAGAAATTAAATTTAAGGAGTGGAGCCATGATTCTTACAAGTTTGTGGCCTGAGAAATATCATACCTTCTGCTGGGGATTGAATCGTGTCCCTCATGTTCAGGTCCTAATCCCTGGTCCTGTGGATGTGAACCCGTCTGTGAAGAGGCCAGTTGAAGCTGCTCTTGGTTAAGGTGTGCCCACCGAGTGAGGCTGGGCTTTTATCCAGTATGGCTGAAGTCCTTATAAGCAAAGGAAATTGGACACAGAAAGAGAAGCTACGGGGAGCAGCCAGAAGGTGGAAGCCTACAGCACCCAGAAGAGAAAGGGGAAGGCGCCGCCATGTGTACTGCCATCTGATGAAAAAGCCAAAGACCAAGGCTTTTCCTTGGCCCCAGAACACCACAGTCTTCAGGGAGAAAGTATTGCCTTGCTGACGCCTTGATTTTGGACTTCTCCTCCCCTCAAAACCAGGAGCCAATAAATTTGTGTTGTTTAAGCCAGCCCCTTGGATGGTATTTGTTTTAGCAGCCAGGAAACTAAAACACTTTCTCCATTAGTGCAGTATGAAACAAATGCGCTTCTTATGGTCTACACATACATAAAAAAAGGTACTAGACAGAAAACAGAGAGGCAAAATAGTAACGTAGTAACGTTACTTGACGTAGTAAGGCTATAAATTGAAGGTTTACTTGATGAGTGGAAAGGTATCAGAAGGCTGGGGATCCAATACCAGTCCTGCCACTCACTAGCCATGTAACTTAAGTGAGTCATTTGATCTTTCTGATACTCTCTTTTCTCATCTGTAAAGTGGGGATAACACTGCTGTATCTCACAAAAAGCCACACAGGATTATGGTGAAGGTCAAATAAGAAGGTTGTGAATGTGCCTTTGGATTTTAAAATATGGTATAAATGTAAGATATTTTAATTATTTCTTCCTGAGCAACAGAAATATGGAGAGGTCAGTTCTAAGGATCAACAAGCGTGCTGGGCAGCATTTACTCAGTCTATAAAAAGTGTCTGCTTTCAAGATCTAAGAAGGAAAAGCTCACTTGAGATTTCAAATAATTCTTCTTAACTGGCATATTAGGAAAACGGTTGGTAGTTTGGGCCTTTATTTTTCAGCACAATGATTTTAACCACATCTAAATTCAGTAACTGTGGAAGGCATGACCCCTCCTGGCTCCACCTGACCTCCCCCCAAAGAAAAAGTTAGGTAAAAAAACATCTAGAAATTGATATTAACCTACTTATGTTTGGTCCAAACAGTGTGTTCAGCTTTATTTTACAAGGTTGATCTTCTGACTCTCTCTCTGTAAAACTGGTATTTCATATCAGAATATATTAAATGCCTGACAACTAATCTAAATAAAAAATGTCAATCCTCTGAAGCTTCATCTTAGGAAAGTAACTCAGAAGCCAAGAAGGTACAAGACACTGCAGAGAAATGGGACCATAAAAAACAGGACTGGGTCATGGATAAACAAACTTTGGGAGGAAAGGTATGTGAATACAGAGGAATTATTCAGCCCTGGCCCGACAGCCCTCGTGGCCCACACAGATGCACGACTGGGGGAGGAGTCCATACTCACGTTGAATTTACAATAGCTCAGCCACATAGGCAGAGTCTCACTTTGCACATAATTAGAAATATTCTAAAATCATATCTTGCATAAATGTAACATTTATTACATATTATGTTTTACTTTATAATTAAACATTTATACATACATATCACTGCACTTTATGTGTGTAATGAGGGCTTTTTAAAAGTAATTGGACTACACACACATTTGCCTTAGATACTGACTTTGGAATCTAGTCTCCATATAAAATGACACTTCATTGTAGATCTTAACAATCACTTCTCACTACATTGAACATGATTTTAAATATGAGAGAATTGTACAACTCCCTCAGCAGAGACATCTTATCTATATTCTCCTTTTTGGGGGGATATAAATATTTGGAAGTGAATATCCATACTAGATTTCCAGAGATTTTTACCTCTTCTGCTAACCTGTTCATTTCACTTACAGCTAACCCAATTCCAGAGCTAAAGCTGTATTTTCAAAATCCATAGGAATTTGGCTTCAGGAGGTGCTGGCTTCACCTGTGGAACAGAAGGGAAGGTGAACAACGCATCACAAGCATAATCAAGGCCCAACACAGGGCACAGGTACCAATTTTAAAACCAATCCATTTTAATCATGGCCCAAATGCAAAGACAGACATAGACATGCAAGCCTAAGGAAGGGACGCATGCATGCAGGAAGCCAGAAAATAATCTTAAACGTTCTCTTTAGCTTTGCTAACAGCCTCTGGAGAGCCAGCTGGATTTTTGGTGAGAACAATTCCACAAGTGCAATGATATGATATTATCGCTGACACTTTCAAGAGGCAAAATTGTAACAAAATCTGCTTTTCTGATTCTTTTCCGACTGGTAACCTCTAAACACCAGCAAAAGCCACTTCAGAAATTAGAGAGTGATTGTAACAGGTATTCCCAGCCCAGGAGAGAAATGGAGTGAATGGATAACCCACATTTCACTTACCCTGGGGATGCTGGTCCACAGAATAACTTCTGTATTACAAGGGAGGCAAAAAGAAAATGATGGTTGCCAAAATTTCCAATTCTGTTCCAGAACATCATAACTCATGGCAGAACCAAGCCAAGAAGCTCCATCTCCAGAAATGCCGAGGCCACAGCTTCACTAGCTGTGGCTCCTTGGGAATAGGCTTGTTGGGGTTAGCAATGCTTCCACACTGACTAGGTTTTTAGAATTACCTAAAGCACAAATTCCCACACCTGTTCTAGGGAACAATGGATGCTTCAAGAGGCTAAGAGAAGGTCAGTGCGTGCTACTCCGACTAAAGCATAGCCACTTTTACATTTTACATAGTGGGATTTTATGTAAGATTTCATTTGACAAAATGTTCCACTGTTCAAAAAAAAAGTTTAAAAGTCCTTGATCTCAACTTCAGACTCAATAATTGTTACATTTTTTTCTTCACTTGGACCTAAATAATGCCTCCAGGCGACGAGTTTCGTAGGTTGATGATGCATAGACTTAAAGAGTCTATCTTTGAGTCAATTTTCAGTGGAAGCCTTCTGATTTACTTGAATACTTCCAGGCCTTGAATTATGAGAGAACGTATCAGAAACACCTGCATGATCATAACTTACTTCGATGACTGTCATTTCTTCCCTGACACATCTCATTCTGACTAAATACTATAACCTATGGCTTCTAATTGTCCTTCGGCACCATTTTCATATTGTTATGCTTCTGTTTCCTCTCAAAAAGATAAGCCTTGGTAAAATGCAGAGTTAGTCTCCTGCAAGTCAATTCAAAAGCTTCCCTCCTCTCCTTGCTGGTCAGACTTGCTGCTCTGAATTTATTTTCCCATCCCGTGCTGGATGGTGAATTAGAGATATGAGAGTAATCTTCACAATTTTTCTTGCTAAGATTAAATCCTAAATGTCTGTATAAAGTCAGAGTGAAACCCCATATTTTTACCTGGCAGCAGAGAAAGATAAAAGTCTTCTGTGCATGCATACATCACTCTGATACTTGGATATTAGAGTCAGTCCATCGCTAACCAGTTTTTACACCACATTTCATCTTCAGCTCCTAACAATGCAGCTTTTTGCACATGACGAGTAACGTTCAATGTTGAGTCTTATTATTCTACTGAGTGATTTCATGAGAGGCGGAAAACTTGACACTTGTTTTTAGGGGAGAATTTCATTAGTGGGAGATGAGCTTTCATTAAGAAAATGCATTTGGTTTTAGTGAGGGACCTTTGGGCTCCCCTTGATGCTAAGTCACTTAGAGATCTATCCCCAGTACTGGGCAAGCATGTTCCATGCCAGTTACCATGCACCTGGGAAGAGAGTCATATACAACCTCAACAGTGGGTCGTTCTGAAGAGGAAAATGTGGTCAGGCAGTGAAGGAGGGGCACCTTCTTATCACAAAGGCTCCTTTGAAAGAATCAAGTGTACCTCACAGTTGATCAACCCCAGGCCTCCCAGGGCCACACTCAGCACAAATCAGCGCTGATTCCTGCTCTCTGGAAGTGGCTGTCTGAGAGACCTCATGAAGCTGAGAGTTTGTCCCATCCCTGTGGAGCATTCCTCAAGGGCTTTGCCAGATACGGCATTGCTCAGAGACCTCTGGCTCTGCAAGGGTCACGAAAGACCTACTTTTAGTACTGCCAAGCCCCAAAGGGAACAAAAGGGCCCACAAGACTCCCAGAGATCCAGGCTCCTGACCCTGTCAGGGATGGAGCTGGCCAAGCTGTTTCCACCCACCAGGCCAGACTTAGAACAAAGCATTTGGCTGGACATGGTGCTGAGTTTTTCTATTGGCTTCTCAGGTTGACCCACTGACCAAATATGATACCCTACCACTGCTTGGGATTTTGCAAGTTTATAATCTATATAGAAAAAAAACATTGTTATATAAACCTTGCCAAGACTATAGGCCTTTTAAATTCCCAACTAAGAAGCCAAAGAAATTTATGGCAGTGTTGCTAGATGGGGAGGCCAAGTAAACTCACAATGTTGATCTTAGGTCTGTTTAAATTTCTCTTGCCTTCTGGCACTTTAAGCTGTAGTGGAAAGAAATCATTTACTCATAGGAGCATGAGACCTTTGGAAACACAGGGGCACAGGGAAGAGCATTAGCAGCGTAATTGATGGGACACATGTGGCCGTGTCCTGCGGAGGGCAGGATTCCATGCCAACACTGTAGCCGTTTCTGTCATGGGTGGCACAAAAAAAAACAACAGAAACTGCATGCATTAAGTAGAATGAATTATATGGAGGCTCAATTTTCCTACCAGTGAAGACTTGGTAATTAACCAGCCCTCCCCACACGCCCCCAACCAACCCCATAAAAGGACACACTGCTTAGAACACGGAGCTAGTCATCCTATAAGGACGATCCAGTTGGCTTCAAAGTATAAGGACGTAGCTTTTTAATGCAGGTTTCCTCTGCTCCTTTGCAATTAGGTCTGGTTCTCTCTTCTGCTGCTCATGTCTCTAATGACTGCAGGATTAGCAAAAAGATTCACTCAATTTCCGATCCTTTTTAGGACTGTAGTTGGAGAAGAATGAGTTGAACCCTAGAGAGAAAAATCAGAATTTAACCATGATTAGGCCTTCATTTGCCAATTGCATGTCTTTGGGGGCAGAATCTGGGATTCAACTGACAATGAATACGTTCAGCAAGAGAAGGTTCTGATTCTGATCGCTTAAGGAGGAGTGTGCAACAAAATGTTTCAAGAATCTCCACTCTTGCCGAGAGTTGAAATTGAAATGAGGGACCCTATGTTAACATGCCAGATTACCTTGATTTAATATAAGGTGAAATGCAATCTGATATGTGAACTGGTAATGGACTAACAAATGACTCAAGTAAAAAGTCATTTTAATGTGAAGTCCTGAACATGATGTATAACCTTCCTGGGAAGCCTGCTAATTGTGTGCCCCTTAAGGTTCGTGGCTACAGGAATTTTCTGGATGTGACGCCTAACCCTTATCTCCCCTCTTCCCGCTGTCTCCACTTTAGTACTCACTGGTGTGTAATCTGAGTATTTTATGCAGGGAAAACTTGCTGGAGTTGAAATTGGAGGAAAATATGCCTTAACAGAATTTATAATTTAACAACCCAATAAGTTAGATTAGAATAATTGGAATAATATCTCTTGAGAACCTTCCATCTCCTAGTTTCCATAATCAGTGCTCTAGATCTTTATAAACAAGAAAAGAATGCCTTAGTATATTTTTTCAAGCTGAAGAAAGTTGAACATGTATAAAGTCTACAGGGTTTTTGTAGATAAAAGAAATAGTGAAAGAGTGAGAGAGAGAGAATGAGAAAAAGAGAAAGAGGAAAAGAAGGAAAGAAGGAAGGAAAGAAGAAAAGAAGGGAGGGAGGGAAGGAAAGAGGGAGGAAGAAACAAAAGAATGATCTTGGTTTCTAAGTTTCTTATAGCAAGAATGGCTTTCTTCTGTTTTCATTCCCTCCGAATTCCCCCCTACTTCCATTAAATGCTTGGATTTGTGTATCTTTAGATGCAGACACTCAAATACTTTCTTCATTCAGGAAGTTATTCTCCTCACGCCTTGTGAGGTCTTGGAACAAATATTAGTTGAGAAAAAAAACAATCATGCCTCCTCTGTCCAGAAAAAAAAAATCACATTGCCTCATGTGGCTCAAACAAGTTTGAGTTTTGGGGGAAGAAGGGGGGTTGGAGAGAGGGTTAGGTAGGGGAGGAGAGGGAGGAGATGGGGAAGAGAATCTCATTTCCTACATGTGTAATTTTTCTCCTTAGGGGAATAGAGGAGCCAATGGTCACTGTCTGAACGTATGGTGTGCAGGGGAAGAAACAGACATGAACAGATAGCATGTGACTGGGGGCAGCCTCGCAAGGTACAATATGTGGTGTTTGTGTCCATGAAGGTTTCGTTTAAGCCTCTCTTTTTAAATCTAATTTCTGCATGGTATCCCTGCCTCTCACTTCCTCTAAATCCCACTCCCACCCCAAATACTCAGGCTTTTCTCACTAACAAACAAAAATATTTGAGAACTCAGAAAGTTCCTTGTTCCCTCCCTTGAAGGCAGGGAAGCGTGGATGGGGAGGGCTGTTTATTGATCTATAAATCACAGGCACCATGTCTGACCCAGCCATTGGGGTTCCTGGGGTCAAGGAAACCTTTGCGACCCAGCAGCTTCTCTCTTTGCTGGGTTCTTAATCGACCCTCCAAAGACAGAAAGAACAGCAAACAACCAAGACCACAGAGTAGGATTGATGGTTTAAATGACTTAGCCTCTGCTTGGGAGAAAGGATTTCTTAGAGATTCTGCCATGTTTTAAATGACTTTTCCGATTCTTTGGAGACAGATGACAGACTGGCAGAGGAGAAAGGAGGGTTTTTCTAAATAATACAAATGACTTAAAACCAAGAGCAAAGACAAAAATATCAACCCTCTGATCAAGTTTTAAAGACACTCTGCTCCAGTGTGGTCTACGATGTGAACTGTGGTCTATGGTTGGTGGCAAGGCCCCAATATGTGTAAGTCCATTGACGGTGGTGGGCCACACTTGTGGGAGATGTTTGTGTGGGATGTGGTGGGAGGTGTGGGAGGTGGGCAACATGGGAATCCCAGTGGGTTCCATGTAATATTTTAGGTAATCTAAGCACCTCTTTAAATATATTTATATATATATAAATAACATTTTTGTAAGCAAATGCACATATATGCATATATATTTATATATCATTTCACAAATATTGGCATGTATTGTGAAAATTTTGATTTTTACCCACAATAAAAAATAAATTAATTAAAAAAAAAAATAAAGACACTCTGCTCCCTACTATCTCTAAGAGATCTCAGGGAGGTAGCAGCCAAGTGTGATGTAGGATGGTTGATATGCCCTATTACTCTGCCTAGGTCAGATCATGGCTCTTTGAGATTCAGATTTTCTTGTTTATAAAATAGTGATGATGACAATACCTACCATAAGAACTGTTATGAGAATTCAATGGAAAAAATACATGCCATGTGTTTAGAATTACTTGGTATATATTCAGTGTTCAATAAACATAGCTATTATCATAACATGTATCAAGCCCCTATGCCCTCAAGAAAGCTAGTTTCCTTAATCCCTATTCTGAATTACCTGGGCATATGCACAAGGAAGCAGCATGAGACAATTACAAGAGCATGGCTTTTAATGCCAGTCAGGTCTGGGTTCAAATCCTAGCTTCTCCAACTCACTAGCTATGTGACCTTGGACAAATTATTTTCTATCTATGAACTTTGGTTTTCTTAGCTCTAAACTAGATAAAAATGTTTATTTCATTGGGTAGCTCTGAGGACAAAATGAGAAACTGCACAAAGGAAAATGTTTCATTTGATGGTGGTGTCTGGCTTAGAAGACGTCAGAAACCAAAAACATGCACCCAGTGCATCTGATAAAAATAAGCATTAACTGAGCTCCTACTGTGGGCAGGCATCGTACTAAGCACTGAAGATACAAAGGTGAATATCACACAATCCTTTCTTCCAGGAACTTCGAGTTTGGTGAAGGAGACACATAAGGAGACACATAAGGAAACACATCATTTTAATTCCCTGTGGCTGATGGTAATGTTGAAAGCAGATTCAGAACACCAGAGAATACTCAGTATAATACTGCTCCCTTGCTTAAAATATCTTCCTCCAGCTATTGATCAAAACTTTCAGACTGGACTTTGCTTGGTCAAGGAAGCTTCCCTGAACCTCAAGGTACCCCCTCCTTTCCATTTTCCTTCATCACTATACGATGGCTTGTTCATTACATTACTTCTCACCGCAGCCCACAAGCATTTCCAGAACAGTGTTAATTCATTCACTTAAAAAATGCAGTATAAATCTTTGATATAGAAGGAACTGATATGCCCCCCAAAGCTGTTTATGGATGATGAATGAACTGACTGTGAATCAAGTTGAATCAAGTCTTCTGGGACATCCTCAGCATCCAGCCTCGGGTCTGAAGGAGCAGGAGGCAATTCTGTGATCATTTGTGCAATCCAGCTAGTCAAGAATTTCTTTGAACTAAAAGCATTTTGGTAATGAAAGGCATCTAAGAATCCCACCCAACTTGGAAGTCTGAGGTTACTCCCCATATGAGTGAAGTGGGGTTTCTTTAAAAGGCTGAAGTGTGGCATTTGAAGCAAGGCTAGAGTTTGGAAAACCCAAAGACACTCGTCTGCATGCGCTTCACTGCCTGCTTCTTCAGATACTCTTTTTGTCTTTTTTTGGGAAATGGACTCCATCTGGTCTGAGTCATTAATATTTTTTGAAATGTTGCTTTGAAGGTCTTGTTGATGTCCAAGAAAACCTTAGCCTCTTCTTAATGTCTTTGTTTTTAAGGCTTTGTGATTGGCCAGAAGACTGCAAAACCAGTAAGACTCAAATTCACATCCAAAGCTCAGGCCTGGGGAGTAAGAGCACATTCAAATCTTGACCCAAAAGGAAAAAGCTGCAAGGAAATGCCACAGAATGGAAGTTGCAGAACTCTGGATACCTGAAAGGTCAGCGGAGAAGAATTCTAACTCCTTAAAGTTTCTCCTGCAAAAAGCAAGGGGGGAAGGGTGTGGGTGGGCAGGAAGGCAGAGATCCAGAATGTGCCTGGTGGTTGGTTGAATCGTTTGCACAGAGACACAACCTCTGGAAGAGTAACATGCCCCACCAAGAAAATAACTTATTCCAGGAAAGCAATCTTAAATGGCAAAAAGCTGGGAGGTGGGAGGAAGACCAAGATGTAGGAGGGAAGCTCTTAACTGTGGGAGATGGTATTTTAAAAGAAAATGAACCAGACCCACTTGTGATTCTTCTAACCTCATTTTGTGAGACTCAAAGAACCTCCACACTGAACCCAGCTTATTCACTTTATTTGAAGGACTAGAGGCCTTCTTTTGTTATTTGACTAAAAGCAAATTCATCAAAGTTGTCCCAGTCAGTAGCACTGTGAGATACCAAATGTATTTGTCCCATGGACCATGTCAACATTTAGAAAGCAAAACTATTTCCAAACCTGAAAACAGAACTCATCCAGCTGTGGATTTTGGCCTATTTCCATATGTATTCATCTAAGAGCAATTTTTTTTTTTTTTTACAGCAGTTGCTTTTTGGTCTGTTTTACATGGAAGGTGCTTTCATACTTCGGACTCAAGGGCTCGTACCTGCTCCTAGCCAGGGAGGATCCAGTCAAGAGCCCCTCTAAAATCAAGCCAGAGAAACTCTTCATATCAGAGATGTCCATTGAGAGCTAGGCGGTAGATGAGGGACGACAAAAACAGAGCATAGTGTGAAGAGGGAATTTTATTCAGAGTTACATACAGCATTCACTTAAAGAAGCAGCAGTGCCAAGAACAGTGATTCATTTTCCAAGCCTAAGAAAAGGAGATGTTCAGAAACTGCTGATTCAATCTGAGGCAGTCTATGAGTAGAGCTATGTAAATACCCTTTGCCTGCAGAACTAGGGAGATCTTCAAGCTCTGAGAGAGATAAGCATTGCTTTCAATGGCTTTCAAGGGACTTCAATGCATTTTCCTCACTGTTTCAAAGTTACAAATGATTTCAGTGTTCTCCTTGATTTTGCCCTGGGCTATTATTTATATGAAGGGCTCAGAATAAACCTCTATGAATTGCCCCAAATTTAAAACATTAGATCAGATCTTTAAGGAAAAAATTAAAGAAACTAGGATTGAATCGTCCAGATATACACATCACAGAGGAATATTTCTTCTGCTTCCTTGTAGTTCCTGGACTTCTGTTAAGTGGTCTTTGGCAGTTTCGCAGTCCTCCCATCAAAAAGCAGGGTCAGTCTTCCCTCCCTTGAATCCGGGAAGGTCAACTAATAGAATATGATGGAAGTGATGCTATGTGACTGCCAAGGCTGGGTCAGAAAAAACCATGCAGCCTCCACCTGGTCCTCTTATTCTGCTCACTCTGGGGGAAGCTGCTGACATGTAAGATGTTAAATTCCCCTAAGATTGCCATACCAGGGAGGCCATGTCCAGGCACTCTGTTACCAGCCCCAGCGGAGCTCCCAGCTGACAGTTGGTATCACCTGCCAGCTGTGGGGCAGAGCCAGGTTGGGTGTGCAGCCCAGTAGAGTCTTTAGATGAGCCAGCCCCATCCAACTGCTGGCTGCAACTGCATGACGGATCCAAACAAGAACTGCCCTGATGAGCGCTTCCTGCATTTCCGAGCAACAAATTTATGAGCAAAGTAAAAAGGTTGATTTGAGCCACTAACTTTTGGGGTAATTGCTTTTGAAGCAAGAGTGACCTGAATGTGGTTTCTTAATGGTTTGGTGGTTTCAGAGGAAAAGTTAAGGAAAGAACTTTATGTACATACATGCCACAAATTTGCAATTGAAGGTTAGTTATAGTTTTCCCAAAAATCTCATTCTTTCCTCAATAACCATTATGTTCTTAAAAGTTATAGGTCTTCTTGGTCTCCATGCACTACTGGGATCAACATAACAGTCTGTAATGGCTAACATTCAGTCAACGAGGTACAGTTCTTGGCAAATATATTTTCCTTACATTTGTGTGTTATTATTTACAATAGCTAAATTTGCATTTTTTCATTTTTGTTCCACAGCAGATATTTACAAAGCAGTTATTATATGCCAGGTACTGTTACAAGTGAGCATATTTAATCTTCATTCTATTCTTATTTTATAGATGAGGAAACGGAGTCACAGAGAGATTAAGTAGCTAGCTCATGGTCACACAGCTCTTAGGTGTTGGGTTTGGAATTTGACCCCAGGCAGTCTAGTCTGGATTGAATGCATAAACCTTGACCCTCTGCTGCATTTCAATTATGTGTCATTTTATCCCCAATTCACACAAGCACAAAGGACTCCAAAAGTGGTACACTGAAATATAAAAAAGTAGCAAAAATAGTAATATAAATATACACCTCAGAATAAGGTCACAAATGTAAACTATCATCCAGATTCAAACACAAATATTAAGTGTATATCTATATGGATTGGGATAATTGAATCCAAGTTGTCAAATATCTGAAAATTAAATTTTTTAGGGCAATCTCCATTTACCCCCTGTATCCCTAATATGTTATTTCCTATGAAAATTTATAATATAGGATCATGAAACAATTCAAGCCTTTCCCTTATTTTCAAACAGCACAATAGTCTTCGTGATAAACCAACAGAGTTTTTCTAGAACTAGTGCAAAATAATGCCTACCAATAAAAAAAATTACAAATTGTGCTGCTAAGGCATAGATGAGACCAAAAGGAGAGAGGCATCATTTAAATTGGCACTCCCCACAGCAAAAGAAGTCACCCAATTGGCAATATCCTTGTAAGGCTGGTTACATATTTAATGACTGATATCATGCCTGCCAAGGAAGTGGGACAAGATGGGGAAAGTTCCCTTTTCAAATGGCACTGTGGGTGTCACAAAAATAGCAATGGCATGAAGTCTGGAGGAGCAATTACTACCATGTACAGTGATTAAGAACGTGGGCCCCAGCTCTACCACTTGCCAGCAATATGCCCTGGGGCAAGAAAATTAGCAGCCTGGTGCCTCAGTTTCCTCATATGTAAAATAGGCAAGCTAATAGTACCTGCCTCAGGACTGTTAAGAGGATTAAATAAATCAATACCATAAAGCACCTAGGGCAGTGTCTGGCACACAGTATCTGCTATATAAATGTTTGTCAGATAAATAAATAAAACGTGTGCTAACAGATAGTTCACTCCGCAGTTGGACAAAACCACTGATGTATGGTGTTCCAATTCTGCAGATTTATAATACATATACGAGGGAGAAATGTATGTGACTTTTTGTTCTGTTTAAGACTGAAAGCTAATACTACAGAAAAAGAGAGTTCTTTGGTTAAGTTAATGATTATTCTGTGAGCTATGTTATAAATGGAAAAGATGAGTTGGCTTTAGTATGGTTGGAGCACTAGCTATGTGTGCAGCAAGAATAAACGGGTAAAAGAACCGTCCTTATGTGTCAGTCCACCCAGCTTTATTCACAAAGGATAGTTGGTGGCCAAAAATATGCCTCCAAATCTTAATTAAGTGTTGAAGGAAATAACAGAAATAGTAAATATGATCAAACTGCAGCCACTGACTATCTTTTCAAAGTGCTGTATGTAAAAGCAGCAGTGAATACAAGCACTCTCGTTCTCCACATTGAGCTTTGTCGACTGCCGTATTGGTTTTCTTATTTTTAACTTAATTTAATTTAATTTTATTATTATTTTTTAAAATATTTTAAAAGATGCTTAGATTACATAAATGTTACACAAAAATTACAGGGATTACCATGTTCCCCACTTCCCATGTATTGGTTTTCTATTGCCATGATTATCCTGTGTGACCAAGAATCACACAACCATCATGGCATGCAACAATACATTGCCCATGCATCTAGGATCCTCTGAGGATTAGCTTGGCAGCACTGTTGAGTTTGGCTAGGCTTACGCACACATCTGAGGGTTGGCTGGCTATCAAATTGTCTACCAGGGCAATCTGGCCCAGTTTCAAGTGCCTCATTCTCCGGCAGGCTTCCCTGGACATGTTCTCATGGCACTGAAAGAGGTATAAGAGACAAGCAGAAACACCTGTTGTGGTCTCGGCTCAGAAATGGCACACTGTCACTTCTACCACACTCTATTGGCCAAAGCAAGTGAAAAGCCAATCCATATTTCAGGTGTGGGAAAACAGACTATACCTCTCAAATGAGCAAAACTGCAAGATCACATAGCTAAAGGAATGGGTACAGAGAGAGGTAAAAGTCAAAGGCCATTTCAGTGATTCAGAAATTTTCCCCAAGATTTACTCTCCTGAGGATGCATTTTTTTTTTCATGTACCTAAAACTGGTGGGATGTCTTTATTATGAACTGCCTATCACCAGCTCTGTAGATGCCAAAAGTTTGAGAACACTTTGATTCTATAATCAGTGCTAAGGTAACATGATTTCAAAGTTAAAGCCATAATTTCTTAATAAGACCAAAACTGATTACAAAAATCTAACTGCTAAGAGCTTTTCTGATACTTGATAATTTTTATCAACTTTCGGAGATAAAAATCAATGATATATTATTGGGCATATTTTTAAAATGTAACCAAATGCCACAACATAACAGGAAGAAAGACCTTCCCCAGTCACATGCAACTAGAAAGGATTTGGAAACCATATTCCTTTAACTCTCAAGATGAAATTTCAAACATCCAACTTTGAAAAAGTATATGCTCAAGTTAGAGTCTGACAGAGTGTTGAAAGTAATTTTCAGTGAAAATTTTCTCCTTAATTCCTGGGTTTGCTTCCAATTTAGATGTCTAGAACTCTCTTACAGAGCCATGAAATATCTGCTACTATTGCCAATAACTTATAATTGGGAATTAAGGGTTTCTAAATTAATAGAAATAAAGTATAAGAAAAGAAATGGACTAGGTTTCAAAACAGAACTATGACCCAAGTTATCCATCAAGGAGCCAGATGACCAGATTACTTTTCATGAAAATAAGCTGGGCAAAAATTACAGACACTATGAAAAATTATGGCTAATTAAAAATGTTTTAATTAGTTTTAAAAATTTATTTTTAAAAACTTATGATGACTCTTTAAAAATACATCTAGGGGGACGGATGTGGCTCAAATGGTTGGGCGTCCATCTCCCATATGGAGGGACCCGGGTTCGATACCCGGGACCTCCCGGTAAAATAAATAAATAAATAAAATAAAATAAAAAATACATCTAAAATTGGTGGACTACATGTATTCTGATTGACATTATATGCTCCACAGATGCTAAATATTTGAAAACTAAGCAGATGGTCACCAAATATATGCAAAAGAGCTTGCCAGCCCTGAGGGCTTGTTTCTGTAGAGATTCAGCCACTTGCAATCAGGTTTAAGAAAAGTTTAGGGAGTGTTATTCTGCATTGTGAAAGTGATGTGACAAACTTTATTGACCAATGAGGGTAAGAGGAAATGAAATTATCTTGTTAGAAGGTGGGGAGAATTTCCAAAAAAATCAATTTGATTGAAATTAACTATTGCCCACTTGCTGTTTGCAAGATGCTATGTTAAGATCTGTGATGGGAAGGAAGGGGGTAAAAACTGAGAATAGCATACGAAAGCCTAATATTCTTCTATTTAAGATGTTAAGAATAAAATAGAGAGTTTGAGAGTGAAAGTTTTGTTTCACCTTCTCTGATAAATGCCAAATAATTGATTTTCTTTGTGACTGGGATTCCAAATAATTAGTATTCCCTTTCAATTGGATGCATGTGATGCATAATTTTTATATACATAGATGTGTTTTTAATTTGGGGGTCGTAAAAGGGAATAACCTGGGATGATAACAGTAGGGAAAACATACCTGCCTGCCTGTGAGCTCCCTTTTAGATGGTAACAAAATGACCTCTCTAACATACATGTTAACCTTGCTTGGCTTCTTTCCAGGTCTCTATGTGTCTGCTACCAAGTCATGAACAGAGAGAGAAGCTCTTGGTCCCAGAGACAAGTACCCAAGTCCCTTGTCTCTTTAGCTAGGAGAGTGAGCCAGTCTTTTCCTCATTGCTTAAAATCTTCATAAAAGAAAATGAAGAGATACATCTGCTTTTATTATCCACTGAGAGTCTTATTTTCAGCTGTTGTCAACTTTTTGAAACTGTAAGTGACTTTACTGAAATGGACCATTCCAAATGTAAAGTCTTAGAGTCAAAGGTTCTTTACTTGGGGTCCAGCGATCCCCATAAAATTCAGTCTAGAGTTTAATGTGTTTGTGACCTTTTCTGTCAAACATTCCATTTTCCATCACATTCTCAAAGAAGTCCATCACCCCCAAAAGGTAAGAATATATAGTTTGGCTCAATGTCATGAACCATCAGTTTGTTGTTGACCTTTGGCAAGTTCTTTAGTTTCTGTGTACAAAACTAGTACTCACACAGAGGATAATAGTAATGATATAAATTGTAGAAGTAAAAGAAAAAATTTTGATCCAAATATGAGACATATGTCCTAGGGCAGGACACACTGGGCTCAGTATAGGTGGTAGAGCTTCCAAACAAGTCCACATCGACAGTTCTTTGAAGTAGCTGTTTAGTAGGGGATTCAAATACTTGTGTCTCTTCATCTTAACACACATCTCAAAAAGCAACTCCTTGGATTTGCCTAAACATCTACCTCCAGGGAGAATCTCCCTTTAGGGAAAATTCTTCAAATCTGTCCCACTGGTTCCTGTATAGCCCCCTACATCCCTATATTTTACTTGTTTGCAGGTCCTTCTCTCCTTTCCAAATTTTATTCCTCATCATATGCTATCCGTTTTTGTACTTAAGCATCCTAGCACATAGGAAGTTATTTAAAAATGTTAAATGGATGTATGAATGACTAGGTGAATGACAAACACTGGTTGTCTATGGACTAGAAGTCTCATTAAAGCTACTCAGAACTATCCCAACCAAGAGGCTGAAATCCATCAACCAATGCCTGGCTGGCCCTGCTTTCCCACATCAAGAGGCAGTGAACTGATCCTATAGCCTGCCTAGAGAAACAGGCTACATAAAGAAAAAGTTCCTATATGTTTTGCCAGAGAACCCTTTCCTAAAAGAATCTCTAGAATTGGACTCTGGTGCCCTGTGGTTGCAGAACACTACTATTTCAAATCTAGATCCTTACTTCTGATGTAATCTTTTCTCAAGAAACATTTGCATCTTATGACCGGGCAATGGAATATCCATGTGGTGCAACAGAAGAAGCAGGGTACAATGCAATGCCTTGTTTCCAGGCTGGGGTGGCTGATGAGCTTGGCCACTTGGGGAGAGTGGTCAAACAGCAGCTTTGTTGTACCTATTGAGCATGATCTTTTTCACATCTATTATACTGGGATCATCCTGGTGCCTGTGGAAAAGGACAAGTGACCTAGAAGCAGAATCGGAAACCCAAACCTAAAAATACTATCCTTTGCGTTGCTTAGGCCAATAAACCTTGGCGTCATCCATGACTCTTCAATCTCAAATCCCACATCCAGCCGATCAGCAAATATTGCTCAATCTTGAAAATATACCCCAAATTTCACCACTTCTTCCTGCCTTTACCACCACACTACAGTGGAAACCACTACCATCTCTCATCTGGATTATCAACATAGTCTTCCAATCATCTCTCGTCTTCTGCCCACGGTCCCCTGCAGTCTATGCTCAACAAAGTAGCCAGAATGATCCTTTTAAATCAGATCACCTCCCACCCCTGCTCAAAAACCTCAGTCCTTCCTACCTCACTCAGAGGGAACGGCAAGGACGCGGAGGCCTGCGAGGCTCCACATGGTGGAAATACATCCGTATCAGACCTTATCTCCTACAATCTCCCACTCTCTCACTCCACTCCACCTCAATATCTTCCTTGCTCTTCCTTGGAATTCACATATTTTTTTTCCTCAGAATCAGGCAGAATTTTATTTTCTAACAGAAATAGGAGACAAATCAAACAGCAGGCTCTGGCTTTCTGACAGAGTCTTGTGGCTGCAGACATATGCAAGAGTCACAGACCCAGGGCATTCTCAGAGCAAGAGCCTTCTGCCCTTCCCCAAGGCCTATGTGGGCAGGAGACCATCACATCTCTAATCTACCCAGCTCCAGAATTGGGTCTGGGCCTCTGCGTACGAGTTTCCTTGAAAGTGGACCCGACTTGATTGAGCAAATGAGCATACAAACCCATGGGTGAGGAAAAGAGCAATCTAAACTCTGAAACTCTGAACAAACCTCAGGGCTGAATTCTAACCATCTTTTCACTTGCTAGTTCTACAAACTTCCTCACTCAATTTTCTAGCTTAAGCTTCACAAATGAGAGCTTGTTTGCTGCTTACTACCTCACTGCATGCTAGAAATGAACAGTTTGCACTTGGAAAATGACCAATGTGGGACTGGAAAGACAGAACCCAAGGGCAGATCAAGTCATCATAGAAATGTTTTATTAATCAAAGATATTTACATTTCTTTGTCAATTGTCTTTAAAAGTGTGTCTGTTTTTCATTTGAACACTGTAATCCTGGTAGATTCTATCACAAGAACACAGCTGCATGTATGATCTCATTGGTCCTTTGCAGTTCTTTTAAAGATGTGAGTTTAATAAAGTTTTTTTAAAAGTAAACAAATTGTTTACCATTCTAATTGCAGGATAATTAGCATTCTTGTTATAGCAGTGGCCCTTACAGCAAATCGTCCACATGCTACTCAGCACCCACAGAGAACCTCATTCTCATGACTGACTTGTTTAAAATTTCCAAACCTCAAAGAGCAAAACTGAAATTGAGCACTAACCCAAATCATTTTATTTGGTGAAAAGTTGGAAAGAGATATATTCTAGTCCAATGGGAAATTCTTACAGTAAGTTTTAAATAAGCATATTAGGAAAATTTATATAACATCATGATAGCATCTAAAAGTCACACTTCTATTAGCATACCATAAAGCTGGATCCAGCCTTCCTCTTGATGTAACAAAATAAATTAACTTGGGGACATCAGGCTTCCCAAATAACTTTGTTAATCTAAGCCAACATTTTCCTTAATATCTGAGTCATCACTTTGGTCTTCAAATTTGTACCAGGGGAAACCTCTTTCATAAAGTACTTTGAACTTCCCAGCAGAAGAATTTTGTCTCTATTTTTGTATTTTGTTCTCTACAAAAACTGGAAGAAACTCGAGTGTCTGAAGCAGATTGTTCAGAGAAAGTAAGTCTATTAGGGTTGCTTTTGTTAACATTAGATGATTCTCAAATGTGGCTCCACAGGGACTGTGACTTAGTGGACGTTTAGTCTAAAATGGCCGCTTTCCCCAACATATGGTGATCACCTGCTGTGACAGGATTTTTAAACACACCAAAGAGTTCTGCCAAAGGAATATATCTTCAACTTGTTGAAGTTTATATCAAGATTGTTTTCAGGCAAGAGTGATGTGCCAAGTTTTGGGGGAGAAAGACAGCAAGAGGGATGTTTTGCAAGGCAGGAACCAAGAAATACCAAGCAGGAACCTACCATATTGGACTGGCAGTGAAAATGTGTTCATCACCTTGGCAAACAAATGTTCCTGTTAGAAGCAAAATCTCTAGAAAAGTAGCATACATGGTGATTTCAAAACTATGGTAAATAAATGCCATGTAATAAAATCAGTTCATGAAGAAATTTTGGAAACATACTTTTTGAACAACCCTCACAGTCTCATTTAGATTGTGTCCAGGAACTTGAACTGGTTTCTAGATTACCTCATGCATATAAACTATATTATCTGTATTCCTTGACAAACCAAGCTATAATGACTCCAGTCCTTCTACCTCACTGCTTTAAACCAAAGGCAAACCAATTAAACCATATACTTAATGGACACAAATGCACAATTACTCCACTGATGCCTGAAAAGTAACTTACTTAACATTCAATCAGAACAAAGAAAGAAAATGAGATTTCACTTAGCCCCATTCAAGATGTGCTAGCACTTGTCGATAGTGTTCAAGTCTAGTTCTTCTCTCTCTCTTTTTTTAAAGATTTATTTTTTATTTATTTATCGTGTCCCCCACCGCCCATTGTTTGTGCTCGCTGTCTGCTAATTCTTCTCTTTTGGCCACCATCCAACATTACCTGCCTTCCAACCTGCTGCCATTTGTTCTAATGTGTATCACACACTTGAGAAGACTTTTTAAAATCTTTTAATGTGGAAGTTTAGTTCCATGTTTAGAAAAACAGAAAAAAAGCTTGCCAGGAATGGGATATTTGAAATTCTACTGTCCAGAAGCACAGATTAGGAGATTACAAAATCAGCAACTATAATGATGTATATTTTAAGAGCATTTCAGCATTATTTCCACAACATGTTTTATAAATAATAAAGTTAAAAAAACTCTTGTTCTTCAGAAATAGATCCTCACATTTATGGCCAAGTGATTTTTGACAGGGCTGTCAAGCCTTCCCAGCTGGGCCAGAACAGTCTATTCAACAAATGGTGCTGGGAGAACTGATATCCATAACAAAAAAGAAAGAAACAAGACTCCTACCTCAAACCTTATACAAAAATTAACTCAAAATGAATCAAGGACCTAAATATAAAAGTAACAACCACAAACTTCCCAGAAGAAAATGTAGGAAAACATCTTCAAGATTTTGTGGTAAGCAGTAGTTTCTTAAACCTTACACCCAAAGCACGAGCAACAAAAGAAAACAAAGATAAATGGGACCTCCTCAAAATTCAACACTTTTGCACCTCAAAGGACTTTGCCAAAAGGGTGAAAAGGCAGCCGACTCAACGGAAGAAAATGTTTGGGAGTCACATATCCAATAAGAGTTTAATATCCATGAATATAAAGAGATACTACAACCCAACACTGAAAAGACAAACTACCCAATTTAAAAAATGGGCAAAAGACTTGAATAGACATTTGTCCAAAGAAGAAATACAAATGGCAAAAAAAAAAAAAAAACACATGAAAAAATGTTCAGCATCACTAGCGATTAAGGAAATGCAAATCAAAAGGACAATGAGTTATCATTTCACACTTATTAGAATGGCCAATATTAAAAAGTAGGAAAACTACAAGTGTTGGAGAGGATGTGGAAAGATAGGAACACTTATTCACTGTTGGTGGGATTGTAGAATGGCACAGCCACTGTGGAGGACTGTTTGGCAGTTTCTAAGGAAGTTGAATATAGACTTGCCATGTGACCTGGTAATTCCACTACTAAGTATGTTCCCAGAAGAACTGAGAGCAGTGACACGAACAGAAATATACACACCAATGTTCCTAGCAGCGTTATTCACAATAGAAAAGATGGAAACAACCCAGGTGTCCATCAAACGAAGAATGGATAAACAAACTGTGGTACATACACACAATGGAATATTTTGCAACTGTAAGAAGAAATGAAGTTGTGAAGCATATGACAATGTGGATGAACCTGGAGGACATTATGTTGAGTGAAGCAAGCCAGACTCAAAAGGACAAATACTGTATGATTGTGCTATTATGAACTAAATATATTATGTAAACTCATGGAGGTAATAACTAGAATATGGGTCAACAGAAAATAGAATGAGGGTAGAGAATGGAAAGCTGAGGGTTAATCTGTGCAGAATTGGTAAAAAGGTTGTTTTTAAATCTTTGAAAGTGAATAGAAATGGTGAAAGCACATCATAGTGTTTGTAATTAACAGAGCTATTATATGGGTATGGTAATGGTTGAAAGGGAAAGTCTAAGGACATGTATATTACCAGAAGGAAAGCTTAAAAAATAACACGGGACCGTATAACATAGTGAAACCTCCTATGAAATAAAAATATGGGTAATATTGCATATATAAGACTTTTTACAAAATATAAATACAAATAAACTAGATAGACAAACAGAATAGCAGCTGTGTATGGCAGTGGAAGCATAGAGAGATTGAGAGGTGATGAGTGTTTTGTTTATTTGTTTGTTTTTTATTTATTATTATTGGAAAAACAAAAATGTTCTAATAATGATTGAAGTGATGAATGCATATCTATGTGATTATACCAAATACTATTGTATCAATAAAATTAATTTATTGGGAAAAAAAGCTCTTTTTCTGAAAAGAAATTTAGCTTAGAGAAGGATTTTGTTTCCTTTTTTTTAAAAAAAAAAAAAAGGTTATTGTCATGTGAGTTTGGTAGGGAAAAAACCCTAAAGAGCTGTTAAGATAAGATTGTAAAGTATATATGAGAAGAGGATAATGATAGTATCTTTGCTATAGGGTTATTTAGGATTAAATTAAATAATCCATATTAAGTAGTTAGAACAGTGTCTAGCGGTAATTGCACAATATAAGTTGCTATCATTTATCATCCCATCAATATCTCATGGAATAAGTACAGCTTAAAGTTCCCTTACTATTCCATTAAACTTATTCAACAGATTCTTTTCTAATTCTAAGTATAACGGTAGCATCTCGGTATATAAAAAAGACAATTCTGTGTCATTGCCCTGTTTTCTGACATATTTTTGTTTTTGTAAATACTATTTTGCATATTTATCTGATGAAACATCTGACAATCCAATTTTTAAAAGAAGAAACTGAATAAATACTTTAAATGTTAAACGCAACCATAGATTATAGGCAAAACATTGAGGAGAGGCTTCCACAGATAAAGCAATGTTCTTTTCAGTTTGGCTGTCTCTGAAAAGTTGTAACTTTGACAGAATTTAATCTTGAGAAGGGCTGAAATATGTGGCTCTCCCTGGGACATTGGGAGACAGTGTCACAAAATATCTACCCAGCTGTTACTCTGTGGCAGTTCAGATAAGTGCTAGTGATAGGAAAACCTCAAACTCTTAGGTAGGTAAGTACCCAAACATCTAGTCACTTTGTGAAATTTCTCCAAGCCTCTTCACCTTGAAATTATCCTGACAAATGAATGACATTCCTGGAACCTACTGTTAACACTCAAAGAAACAAATCTCTTCGTATCTTTCAGGATTTTGGTGGCAGGAATTGGTAAAGGCTGTGGGAAATAAAGTTAAATTCCTATCAAGAAAGGAAACTTGAAACTAGCTTTTTTTGAAAACATGCTTGTGTAGTGTATTCGATCTTCCTGGCAAGGTTTCTGTAGGCATGTGTAGCCCTAATATGAGAAGAAATGATTGGCTCCTGAATGCAAAGCTGCTGGGCATGCTCAGAATGACCCCGGGACCCCACACCGTTCTGAAAATACCCTTTGTCAGATACACTTTGTTTCCCATTTTAAATAACTCAACAGTACTTGCATTTGATTTTTACAACCAGTACAAAACAAATATAGTAATGATGCTATTTCTGCTATGAAAGGCAATCAAAAATTAGTTTCTTACATGAACAACGTTAATAACCAATTACTAGTAATTAGTTTTGCAACCATGTGCCAGAGACCTGGGGCCTGGAAGGGTGAAGCCACTGAAATCCTCCATTTTTAGGGCCTAAGGAATTTGACAGTGAGATACAAAACTAAATTTAACCCAACAACTGCTCTTTTTAAACTGCCAATGATTACTCACTCTGGCAGTGCTCTCTGAAGCACCTGGGTACAATTCTGTGCCTTCTCAAGAAAACCATTTAGGAGGCCCCTACTCTGAGAGCACCATAGCCACAGGCTGAGAGAGGGGCTGCATTGCCAAGGTCTGTCACTAACGAGGCACCTCAGATGTGTGCAGGGCTTGCAGAGCTCCTTCTCAGAGCAATTCCAGCCCCATCCTCATTTGTTGCCTAATTCCTGGAATAGGGTCCTAAAAACCCCAAGGCCCTAATCCTGCTCCCTTGATATTGTGGGTAAGAACTGATAGCCTGGTGTTCAACCAGAGACAACTGAGTTTTGTGCCTTAATTTGTTTTGAAACACACTACTTTCTGGTCCTTAGTTGAGTTTATATCTCTCTGATTCTCCCAGGTACAGCAATCTCAGTCTAAAGGACTAAAATACCCATGCTACCAGCCAGTTACATAGGAGGAGATTATTTTCTCAGTAATAGTCACCTAAATAATGCTGATTATGGCAAACACCTAAAATGGAATCCTTATACAAAACAAGAGTTCAATAAATGATTGTTGAATAAATGAATGGAAAAAAAATATCAACCAACCAGTTGATGAAAAAAAAAAAACTTAAAAAAAAATTTTTGACAGGTAAATGTTTGTAAATTTTTGTAAATATGGACTAGAATGATGTTTTTGCAAGGTATACTCTAATAAATCATAACCCCTGTGTGGGCAGAAGTGGTATCATAGCCCCCTGTTAAATACAGTTTCTAATATAAGGCTAACACTTAAATGGGCACTCAATAAATATTTACTAATTGAGTCAAATTATATAAATTATACAGGACTGTGTTTTGCAGCTTTAATTACTCACACAATAACTGTAAAAGTATGTCTTCCTCCAAAAAAAAAGTCATTTTTAAAGACAGTAAAGACATCCCAAATAAAAAACTTACCTAAAAAAAAAAAAAATCATGCACATTTTCTGGGGGAAAATAATCAGCTTTGCCTTAGGTTACTGAGATTTTTCTACAAATGTGATGGTCTACAGCCCAACCCCTCATCCTTCTGTAGTTTAACTTTTGCCTGGCATTGCCCTTTGGATCAGACTCTTTCCTAGACAAATAAGTATCTGCTAGGTGGTATATCTCATTCTAAAAAATATATAATTTTCTTTTCTTCTATCCCCATTGACATAAGAGGACAAAGAGGGATTACTTCAAAAACTAAACACTGATTCAGCTGAGAGTCTACTTTTCTCATCTTAGATATCTTCTTTCTTCAATGATTCAGAGCTTTTATTATGTTTACACCATTACTAACTCAAAAGTTGCTAATAAGGGAAAGGTGCAAATGTTTATTACCTGCGGTTTCTACTACCCATTTGCTTTGTCCCAAAGGGATTATGTGTCCATTTTAAATAGAAAAGGCTAAAGCAGTTGTTGGGGGGTGTCAAGTAGAGCCCTCCTCCCTAGCACATAGTTCAATTAAAGGCATTTGGGACCCAAATGATTTCAGAAACTGCTAGGGGCTCCAAGTCAGTTTGCAGGTGCAGGCCTGTTTGATGGACAGACAGCCTGGGCTGATTTGTTGGAAGCTGGCAATGGCTTAGTAATGTGAAAATTGTGAATGTCCCCAAACGCCCAGAATATTAGAGTATCCAATTTTTTATTTGTTAAGCAGAAAATATTTTCTTTCTAAATTTGGTGAGAAATATTAATGTATGCCAAAAACCTATCTTAATAATAGAGGAGAAAAGCAGATTTAATAGGACCAGAAAGCTCAAAGAATCTTTTGGTTTAGAGGTTCCTGCCACATTCGTTGGGGGTTTGGGATCAGCTAGCCAAGCCATGTGAGTAGCAGAGGTCTTTGTTACACACTTCCCTTGCCAGAAATGGAAGAGTGAGGGCTTCTCATTCTCTCACACGGCGTTCAGGAGAGCTGAGTAGGGTGTACTGTGTCCTACTGTGAAATGAGGCCGGTGGCTAAACTGATTTTTCTTGCTGAAAAAAAAATTCTAGAAACATACAGAGGTGTCCCTTATTACCATTTTCAAAAAGAACCACCAAATGTTTCAACCTTAAAAAATGGAGCAGCTTGCTCATATATGTAGCTGCTGTGTCATTTTCTTGCAGGTTAGGGATTAATATGGCTATATATATTCTTTCGATTCTTCCCAATGACACACATTGTTGGCAAATGTCTCTATCACCTAAGACAGAGAACTGTAAAACTCACATTCCAATCTACCAGAGAGAATACCTTCAATTAGCAAGGGTTACATAGCAGCATAGATGCTTGCTCCTTCACGATATCAGATCGTTTTATGCAACATGACTGAAATTTGTTGAGCATCACCATCCATAAGGTGGAGTTCAAAACTTACTTTCTTAGCACCCAACGAAAGAATAGTGAAATTGTGTACTTAATTCTTCCTCTCTCAATTGCTCTGTCTTGAGAGAAGAAGGCCTATTTACATTTAAAATTCTACTTAAAATTCTATTTCTATTTAAAATTATCAAGGGCCAGAAGAGATGCAAAAGCAATTTCTGTTGATAAAATGAGCTGTTCCTGGGCAGTCTTTTCTAATCACAACCCTCTCCACGGCAGCTCTTCTCACTGTTTCCTTGTTGGGGCTATTTTCTGCAGAAATGCTCCTCCCACACTCAGGAGCCACTAAACAGGCCTCTGTGGCATCACCTGTGTGAGGATGAAAGCTGAAACCCTCCAAAAGGGCCTTGACAATGGGGCTTGGCACTATTTCTGCTCACATATTCAACCACTTTCACAACCACCACCACCAAAAAAAAAAAAAAAATTACTTGAAACCTAATACCTTATATTCAGCTTCATACTGAAGAATTTTATTTTCTTTTTTTTAAAGCTAAAATGTCATTGAAAACAAAATTTCTCAACTAGCTGCTTCGGGACAATATACTGAATTATGAAGCTCTGTACATTTTTAATGTTTTTGAAATCCTGACAGGACAAAGTTCCTCATTTTTTTTCCTCCTTGTATTTTGATGTTCAGATCAGTGTTTTCTTTTCAAGACCAGGCTGTTGGACGAAAGGAGCCGCATGAAAAGTGCATGAGATGTGTGCGTGGAAAACATGGAAACGGAATTCCTCTTGGGCTGGAGATGGCACCGACCGAACCAAGGCTCTGGCTTCTGCTCCCAGGTCCCCTCTGGGGCAGCCAGCATCAGGCCAGGCCAAACTGAAACAGCAGGAAGGAGGGCTGTACAATGGGTCCCCTTGAATCATGCTATTAAAAAAAGGTGCAGTGAGAAATGAGTCCATGTGCATTCTTAATCACAACTGTGGGCAGAAGAAGAACTCATATGATTCCTCCCTTTGGTATTAAATAACAGTTTTAAAAAGCTTTTTAGAAACAAAGCAAATACTTGGTGAGACTGGAAATGTTAGCCATCCCAGGCTAGCTGTCCACCAAAATAAGTCTCATCCCTAGTCATAAATAAATAATCTCTTTCCTGGTCTGACTTCCACGCCAGGATCAATCTCTCTTAACATCTTACTTATTTTATTACTGCTTTTGGTTTTCTGGGACTGATTGAAAGTTGCTCAGAGGAAATCTTTGGTTTTGCTTAAGTGTCCGTGACATTTAATCATGACTTTCCTTGCAGTTTAATTCCAACCAGTCAATCAGTTAATCCACTTCGATTGATTCTGGGCTCTCGGTGATTGGCTTGCACTCATTGGGCATCCGCTGGTGCCGGCTCAGCTGGGTGGCTTGCGTGAAGCTCCTCTCACACCTCTCGCACCTGGTGGAGGCAAGAGAGAAAATTGAGACTGGGAGTGGGGCCTGCAGGGTGAAGCGCTTCCTCTCATCCTGCCTAATCAGAACAGACACTCCAAAGTGGCTTCAGATTTTACTGGCTCAAGAGGTTTAATTGGTGGCCCCTTCCAAGGCCCGCATGCCTGTGATGGGACAAAGCTTGTCTGATGCAGAACAGAGGGATCTGTCAATAGGCAGGGGGAAGGTGATTTCTCCAGAGAACCCTGTCCTGCTGCAGCTCTGATCACTGTCAGTTCAAATAGATAAAGAACAAAAAGAGATTTTTAGGAGTGAGCCATCAAAGCAGCAGCTTGTCTGCAGTTTTCTGCTCTGTAACCCCAAAGAGAATTTGATGACAAATAGAATTTCACCTGCTGCTAATTTAAAATCGGGACTCCTACTCCCCTCAGCGCAGCAGCCAAAGAGCAATCATCTCTGATCGGGAAACTGGAGGAAACAATACATTAGTTTGCAGTGACTATGTGGAGGCGGGTGGGGTGGGTATAGGAGACTGCTTCTTTGCAAAAGCTAGTTAAGGTGTCACGGCCCAACCACACTTAAGGTTAAAATACCGTTTGGGATGGGGGCACAGAAAAACCAGAAATCAACAGATGTTTGTATAGGTCGAGATAGATGCTCAGCTCTCTAGAAAGGAGAGTAGAAACCGCGCACATGAGGGCCATAGTTAAGGGCCAGTGTGTCTTCGCTTGAAGACTACCTCCCTCTCCTTAACTTAAAAACAATAATTTTAAAAAGGTATAGTAAGCTAGAGCCCCTGGGCCTGTCCATATCTCCTACATAACACAAACTTACTGGTCGGATGGCTACCCAATCTACCAAGAAGAAAGAAAAAAAGAAGAGAAATTAGTGGCAGCCTCTCATTACTCTGTTGTTCCTGGCTGGTTGCCTGCGGTTGTGTGTGTTTGCAGAGAAGAGCTGTGGCCGGAAGCTGGCACAGACAGGGACCCTCATCGCCAGTCTGCTCCTCTGGGCTGCAGGGAGCACTGGCCAGGCGCCTGCCAGGCACAGCGGCCACCTCGCCATCCCCTCAATGTTTTCTCCTCAAACCGCTGAAGGGTAAGATATTTAAGGAGGAGCCACAAACAACTGTCCCTCTTTTAAATAACACTACCCTCTTGTTTTCTGGTCCCTGCACTCTTGGGGCTGTGGTAGAAGCTTTCTTGAACAAGTCCCCACTGCCTGACTCAGAACCACAGACTGAGGAAAGCCACGTGGCCGTTCATCCGGTGTGCATTCCTCCTTTTGTCCCCTTTAAATTATAAAGGTGTCTTGCCACAAAAGTAGTTACTTATATAAAACATACGTCCACTTTGGGATTTTTGCATAGTTTTGAATGTTTGGGGACTGGAGCTTGAATATCACCCTTGGATTTCTAGGGCTCCTGCGGCCAGCTGAGGGTGTCAGTGTGAAGAAGTTGTGTTTCTTTGATTGTCTTTCAGGGAATATTTTTAGCAGCCTGTTCCACTGTTAAAAACTGCACTGTGATCTTGACAAATGTATAATGTCAGCTTTAATGTATCAGACCTATCAGCTCAATGAAAATAACTCAGAAGTATTGATCACCTAATGATTTTGGGTGCATTCATTAATGTCCACAGGTAGCTCATCCCCTCTCTGGAGCTCCTGAAGTGCTGATGACACATTAGCGAACTGCTGATTGTTTATTAGAAAACTGATTAGTTACTGGATGAGTGTGTCAAAATATACTACCTTTCACTGCTTGACAAACTTTCAAATTATTATATTCCTTTTTTTAATTTTGAAGCTGTAGAGTCAGTTTCAACAAGAGTGGAATAGCTCAAACAATTATAAGGAATGACAATTTACTTGGGTCATGATTTTGCTCTGCTACTCCTGTGTATTAGAATATGAAGAATTCATAAATGGGAAGGCTAGTGCTTCATATAAGGCAAACATGTATGCGTACATGAACTATTTAAACATCCAGATAGAACAGAGGCATTAAGGGGAGAGTTAATTTCTTCACAAGTGTTTGCCTAAATGTCTCACAGATATTTATATGCATGGAACAATTTGTCTTAAAAGTCAGGAAACTTACTAAGTCAGATTTATACGGCATGTGAGGAGATGATTGCCGAAAAACCATCTCTAGAGCCATCTGCTCACCAAGTGTGAGCATTTGTTAGTAAAAATGCATCCAGATGGGTAGAAAATTACCTTAATCTTGATCTTTTCCCAGGAATTTCCCCTGCTTAAGGAGGGTAGGGGAAATAAATATCTATGTGGTTTGGAAATGATAAGAACACAAGTTGGATATCTGAGGAAATAAAGGGAGCTGGGTATAAAAATGTTTGTTTTAAATTTGGTTAAAGGCAGAGACTCCATTTTGTATTTAATTTCTTCAGTTTTAGAAAAATTCCTATCACAAAATTTTCAATGCTTAATGAAACTCATCAGAAGGACAGACTCAATTAAAGCACCTAGGTTCTGGCAGGCCAAAGCCCTGACTGCAACTGAGGTGGCATCTAATTTAACCCTGAACTACAATCCCAGACCAGGGATGGGGCACGGGCATGTCCAAACCCGGATGTCACACAGAGTAACAGAAGATGGAAGGAAAGATGCAGGTCACAAGCCAGGAGCCATGCCGGAGCACAAGTACCCGTGCCGGAGCACAAGTACCCGTGCTGCAGCCATGAATGCAACTGTGGAACGTCGCAGGAGCACTGAAGTGGAAAGGCTTCCAGACGTTTCAGCAAAGGGAAAGTCCCCAAGCTTCTTCCGGTATGAGAGCTCTAATTAAACCCGATTTCCTTTTAGATCTGAGCTTTACTTAATATGATGGTTGAATGGATTATATGCACAGGGTGCTTCATTGCCTGCTGAGCCTGACAGAGGAGCAAAGCCATGGAAAGTTCTGTTACACAGAAAACTGGCAAAACACTTTCTGTGCCACTACAAGTCACAAAATACTTCTTGAACTGAACGAAATTGCACAGGGCCTCATACAGACGATGTGCTCAATGCACATTTACTGATTTGCTTTGATTTGCCTACATCTTGTTCAAATATTAGGCATTCTTTCGCATTTCCTTTGATTTTCATACGGAGCCAAATAGCCTTTACTTGAGGCAAAAACATAGTAATGAGTATTTCCCCCTTTTTCTAACAAAGATAAAGAGAACTCCTCCTAAGGAAAGTCCTGGCCTCCTTTTGCAGCCTTTTGGGCTCAGAAGCCAGGCATCAAGCTCCTCACATGGCCCCTCCCAAACAAAGTAGAGCAGCCTACCCGAAAGCTTGAGGGATGATTTTTAGGAATAGAAGAAGGAGAAGGTAGTCCTCACTGTAAAGACTTCTCAGACTGGCAACCTCTTTCCTTCCCCCCTCTCTCCCTTCCTTTTTTCCTCCCTTCCTTCCTTTTTGCAATAAAGTGCTTGGCAATTGCTGGGAAATGAAATGATGTCGTGCTTTTGCTTCTTGTTCAGCACAAACTCAAAGTCAAGAGTTTCAATTGGATCCTGTGATTTTCACATCTCCCATGTACCCATTGACCTTAGAAATTCTAAGACTATGGCCTAGGTCAGGCCCACAATCTACCTAGAGCTCAGAGGATGGATTTTTTTCATGCGATTGCAGCCAATCAGATTGGGGGGAAAGCCAGGAACAAAACTCAGCTCTCTTTATGCCAAATCTCCTCCAGCCTTCTTTGGTTTGCTTGCTCTGCCTTCAAAAACCACTTCTCAGCCGAAGATATTCAAAGTCAGAAGGGCTTTCCCCTGATGCAGCAGGCACAATCTCTGCTTGCCCCTGAGAACTCTGTGAAAACCTCCTGGGTCCTGGGTGAGTGGGGCAATCTAGGAGTTGGGCCATTTAGGGCATTTGTTTGGAAGCTGCCCAAGGCGTAGAATTTTAGGTTGTGCATCTTTACAAGATTTTTTTCCTTCTTTGCAACATTGTTTAAGCCATTAGTTGAAGTAGTAAAATTAACTGTTGTGGCAAAACCCTTTTATTAACTAATCTGCAACAAAAGTTTTTTTGAATGTTTGTTTTATAAGCTTGTAAAAGGATATCGTCATAATATTTACAAATACCCATGGGATGGATATCCATGAGCTATGGTTGGAAGATTCCCAAAACTCCCTTGGGACAGTTCAATCCTGAAAGACCTGGTTGTATATATGAAAGGATTTAACTTTCCATTTCCTTGAAGAGGTTTAAATCTCGCACTTTAAAACTAAGCATACACTCAACTCCCCCATGGGAATACATATTTGATAAATTAAAAAAAAAACACACACACACGACAGGATATGACTATCTTGATAGCAGTAGGAGCAAAAGGAACTAAAATATGCACCTAGAACCCAATCCAACCAAACCCGGTTATTTCCTTATTTTTTTTCCAGATGAAATTAGGTTAAGATCTCAAAGAATACTTTGGAAAAGAAAAAATACAATCACCAAAGCCCTGCAAATATTAATTTATGAATTGAAATTAAGTTAAAATGGCATCTTAATTGGAAACATGACAAAAACAGGATGTTAAGGGAAAAAAATTGAGTGGAGTCAACGAGGTTACACATAAGTAACACCTTAACATTAAAAGAAATCTATTTCTCATTTTGACCCTGAAACCTCTTCAATTAATTACTAAAATCTATTTACACAGCAACAAGATAAAAATCAATCTGATTCTTGGCACTGTATCTATCTAGCTGCCCTCGCTAATCTAAGGGGCCAGAAGGGTGGTCTGTTCTCCTAAAACTCTGCTTTTGAGACGCTCTCTTGCTCAAAGGCTTGGGGAATGTGCAATTGTCATCTTCCACATCCAGAGCAGTGGTGAAACCAGAATTTGTGACTCTCCTGAGGGTTCAGGCCCAAGGGCAACGCCAAAGTCCACTGGGCAGATTAGGATGCCAACACCTGCGATAGGGAACTCCTAGGACTGTGTTAGCCCACCTGGCCCCTGAGAGTGGGTTAGAAACAGCACCCCTTTGGGCTATCGCCACACCAGGGCCACAGCTTGGCTACTGTAGTGCAGGCTCCATTTTAGACCCCACTCTGTTTCCCTCGGCCAGATGTCCTTATGCAGTGGACAACCTGCACTTACGTACACAGGCAAAAATTATCCTTATTTTTAGTATTAATTAATATGATAAATTAAGCCATGATGGAAAGCAGTTAAGAGTGACAAATAGAGGTCTCTAATTCCTGGGCAGGTGAGTGAAGATGACAGCCTTTGGTGAACTCCTCTCTCTGCTGGCAGGCACAAAGGCAGGCAGGAAAATGCCCAGCAGGCCTCTTTGCACCCACAGTGAGTGTGGCCCCAGGATGAGCAACACTGTGGCAGGACGCCAGGCCAGTAGGTCCCAAGGGAACGTCCTGGGTAATGAGACTTTGGACAGACTTCTTGGCTGAGGCTGAGTGAAGGGATTAGTTTCCTACTACCTGAATCATTTTCTCTCTTGCTTGATCTTGTCCTAAAGAAGGTCAAAAAAAAAAAAAAAAAAAAAAAGGGCTGTACATCTATGCCCTTTTACTTATCTCCTTAAATAGGAAAAGCCAGTATGGCAAACAAGTAAAGAGAGATGTAGTAGGATTAAAGAGAAAAGAGTTCATCACATGGACAGTAAGGACTGCTTTGAGACCAGCAGTCAGTCATACATGCTGACACTCCCAAGACTTTTCACATGCTATTTAGGCTGCCACACATGCCTCTTTCCCTCTCTATGTCTGGCAAACTCCTACTCATCCTTCAAAACACATCTTATCCCCACCATTCCCAAGTATACCATCCATTAAAAAGAAAAAAAAACAAACCCACATCTGAATTTTATCTACTGAAGATAGCACTGATTACTCAAGCTTGGTGCTATCCTGATATACATGCTTTTTTGTCGCACTCTTTACCCTACATTGTAATGTTTAGTCATTAATTGGGCTTTGCCACAAACTATGAGGTCTTCAAAGACAGGGGCTGAGTCTCTTTCATCTTTTGGATCCCTTGTGCAGGGTCCCTACTACAAGAATAGGTGATCAATAAATACTTGCTGAATGAATGAACATATACACAAATAATGGAATGAATGAATGAACTAGTGAATGAAGAGACCATCTTACATGCATGGCTCAGATGTCTACTCCTTTCATGATTGTGATACATTTAGGAAAGGAAATACATACTCTCTCTCAAGTACTGTTGCCTTGCCAAAACCCTTAGAATTCAGTTCCACCTCTTCTCCATTTCCTGAATCTTCAAGAACTCTGATGTGCCCTGTGTTACAGTTTTTTTTCCCCCCACCAACATGGTATTTCTGAGGTCCAGTGAGTACAGAGAAAAGTCACAAGTTGGCTGCTATAATAGATTCAAACCTCTTTAATAGATAAGAAAGAAGATGAAACAGTTCACCAGAATCCTGAAAGGCTCAAGTTCCCCAAAAGATGATGATTCAGATGTCCTAAAATCATGGCCAACTTGCTGATGGTCATGAGGCTTATTGATGGCTATAAGAGCTCTGTGTGGCTCCTAATTAAAATTCTAGAAACATAGATCCTCAGGAACTGGAAAGAATCTTAAAATCATGGTCTCCTACCTCCTTATGTTACTGAGAAAACAGACCCGGAAAGATGGGCTCATGTCCGAGGTTGCACAACTCAAGCCAGAGCCAGTGTATAGGTCTCCTGATTTCATCTTCCAAATTTCTGCCACTAAACAAGTAGGTCCTTTTACAGCTTGGACACTGACCTTCCAAACAGCCTTCTCCACCAGCTGGCTGGGCTGGGCAGGGCAGTTCTGTGCCAAGAGCCAGTCCCTCCACTCTTCTGCCAGCTCTCAGGAAAGGGTAAGAGAAAGAGATGAGAAGAGGAAAGGGATAGCTGCTACTTACTTGAAGGGCTTTTCTCCTGTGTGGGTTCGGATGTGGTTGTTGAGGGTGGTGGCCCCAGCAAAGGCACGACCACAGTAGCCGCACTTGAAAGGCCGGTCACTGGAGTGAGTGACCACGTGGTTCCTCAGCTCTGAAGGCTGGGAAAAGGACTGGGAGCAGTGACCACACTGGTAGGGTCTGAAACAAATAAAGAGACTGCTTGGTTATTATTTTTTCCATTAGCCAATGGGATTCAGCATCACGAGGGAAGTGCTAAAAGTTTTTGGTGACATTTTCTCCATTTCTTAAATGGAGCATAAAACTTTGGTCACTGGGCTCCCATTACTGTACTTGTTGCCACAGGAATGAGCTTCATGGAACTGCTGGGACAGATTAATTCCCAAACTAATATTTCTTTCCAGAATTAATCATACCATTTCAAGGACCCCTAATTTCTTGTCTTGATCCCCCAGAGGCAAATATGAGTGTACTTTTGTGTCCATTGAAGTACAGAATGTTAAGAGAGAAAATTTATAATTGTCTCTTAACCTTCCATGGCACTTATAACTTTTCAAGGTGCTTTAAAATCAATTATCTAGTTTAATCTTTACAATAATCCTCTGGGATGGGGAAATCAGTTGTTATCATCTCCATCTGTCAGTTCAGAAAACTGAGGAGACACTGTACTCAAAGGAATTAGCTCTTGATGCGAAGGACCTTCTAGGATATTTGAACCTTATTCTCAGTGCCAGGTAAAGATGTAGGCAAGGAAGCAAGTGCACACGTGTTTTAATAAATGCTTAACTGTTGGGGGTATAGGGAGTCTGTCTATAGCAGAATCACTGGTATTGCACAGATGAACAGAGACATACACCCATATATGTCTCTTTGTACAAGAAACCTGGTCTTGAAACACACTCGGCAATCATGACTTCTATTGATTACACCCTCCTTCCCCAATATTTACTCATAGGGTTTTTTTCCTGAACCTCCTCAGCTCCCCCATCTAATCTGGTGCTGGACGATGATTTACAGCAGCACAGAAATGACGGGATGTCACTGTGCTTGCAGAAGGATGGCTCTGATGCAAAAGCAAATAGAAGGAAGTTGTGACCAATACCGGATAATTAGCAAGATTATTAGAGAATATTCTTTCCAGCTCATGAGAAGTAAATCAATTTTTCATAAAATAGATTAAAATTCTGCCTTCTCCACAGATGTTCTTCTGCTTACTGAAGCAGAATCTGGTGAGTGATATAAAACCCAGGGAGTTTTCCCAATTTGAAGCTATTTCATATCATTCCTTGACAGGACTCTCATTTGTTTATCAAAATTTTAAAGAAAATTAATAATCTGTCATGGGGGATATTAACAGCGCTCACTAAGCCCCAGTTTGGGGCCCAGAATTTTCTGACTGCATTTAGAAAGTCAATGGGTAAAGCAGACATAATTGCTCTACCTTTAGCAAATGCATAAGTTCAAATGACCAGAAACCAAAATGAAGGGCTGGGAGACAATGGTGACCAAGCATGTACAACAATTCAATTAAGTGCAAAATAAAGTGTAGCCTCTCATTTGTCAAGTGAAGTGCTTAATTGTGGCTACTTGCCTCACTGAACACAAATACTATTATTTTACCAGGCTTCAGCATGCTGAGCACTGATTGTAGAATTTTTTAGCTTGATTAATAGTCCAGGATTGGTCAATAACTCAATACTATACAATTTTAATTACTTACATTTAGAAATCTATCTAACTGTTCTCCAACAAGTTTCAAAGAAATATATAAGAGTCCTTGGTAAGGAGTTTATCATTGTTGACAAATTACACATACATTTTATTACAATTATAAAATAATGTTTTGAGAGCCACTAAAATTATATGTAGGTGAAAATGTTCTCCTGCCTGTTCTTTGTAGTAACCATAAACCTTAAAGGGTTCCTCAAAAATAATTCTCTCAGGGATGAATTTTTTAAAAATATTATTGGAAAATATAAACAAAATAATACATTAATATATGCTATATCCACTGACAATTGATTTTTCTAATAGTGAAGGGACCATTAACATTTATTAGCCTCTGGTTATCTATTTTTAATAGCTATCACAATAAACAATAAGCTACTAAATAAAACCAATTAATCTTTTCTTTTTTTTCCTAACTCCGCTGTCAAAAGTTGGGCTGATTTATTTCTTTTGGTCAGAAGTCAATCCATCTCTTTTATGTTAATAGTCACAGTGGCAAAGATTTACACACAAGAGAGCAGAAATGACCACAGAGCGGCTTATGTTGAATTTTTATATCAAAGGAACACCAATGAAAAGATAATAGTATTCTAACACATCACCATTGCCCAGCACTGGCCTGAGAAGTGTTTGCTAGGAATCCAGTGACCTGAGGCACAATTTTTAAAACTTTGCCAGCTCAGCTTGACCAAATGGCAGGGTCTAGAATAGCAGAGACAAGAGAGACGAGTCCTGCTTCAGTCCCTGACCCCAATCAGCTCTGAGACTTAGGACAAGTCGCCCAACTTTCCTGACCCTCCATTTTCTCATCTATCTGGGAAGGGAGATGGACTGGACTACATGCTTATCCTGACATGCTCTGTTCCTAATGTGCATTGCGTGAGGACTTTTCCAGGGCGCAGCCCCTCAGAAGTCAACAGAAACAATATGAGCTCCATCTTCCATCATATATACTAGCCAGCTCCCTGTACACAAAGTTTTTTTGCATGGGTGTGTGCATGCTAGTTAGAATATGGACAATTTAAACTTATTTGGTAAACATTTGAGAATATAGAGCAACAAGAAAATTTATAAGACCAAACTTTAGTTGCTTTCAAAAAGCACAGTGATATCCCTTCATTCTTAGGTATCTTGAAAAATAAAACTTTAGAGCATATGGTCACATTCACCTTTGCAGAAACTGATTTTATATAGAATTAAGAACTGACACGTGTACCTTACTTGCTACCGTCTTTCCCAACCTAGAAATTTAAAGAAAGTAAGCCCTCAGAAAGCCCAGAAGTTACAAAGTAAGCAGACAGGACTCCTTTAGGCCCTCTTTTCTTGTACTTTTAATATTTCCTAAAAACTGATTAAGGGAAATGGTAAAAAAAAAAAAAAAAAAAAAAAATCTCCACTTTGATTGTGTGCATAGGGTTTCATCTAAGAACATAAGAATACATTCAAGACAGAATTAAATCTTCAAGCCCAAGAGCCAGACTTTAGAAAACATTATCACCACACAGGCATTGCAACATCTTTTGAGACCACTGGCCACAAGCCGTATGATTATGTGTGCATATTTCTATTAGCACAACCTATTCCCTCACCTCTTGATTTATAGCTGAAGGACATTTAAAACACAGGATTAGTTGCCATTATTCAGCTTTTTATTCTGATGACTAACTTTCCCATCATTTTTCAAGGTCTGCCCTAAAGGTAACACTTTAGTTTATTAAACTTTTGGATGCAATCTATTTCAACTCCACAGTTGAGTATACTGGCAGCAGATTATGAATCCCTTTGATGTGTCATACCCGAAGAAGCACTGAGGGTTTTTTTGGTTTTTGTGGGGTTTTTTTAGTGCCAAGGGTTGACTACTTAACTGCATTCTTTGTAGAATCTCATGTCATTGCACAACTAAGTGGCAATCTTCTTTCTAGAACACTTTGGTTCTCCCCACATCATCATACACATATAGCATTTCACTCTTCTTAAGGCAAACGAAATGAGCATTCCTCACAAAGGGATAACACTTCACCCCAGCAGTAGCTTATGCCTTAAAAAAAAATTCTTGAGACTTCTAGCAGTGCTACCCAATAGAGCTTTCTGCCATGATGGAAATGCTCTAGAGCCGTGCTCTCCAACACAGGAGCCCCTAGGGACACGCAGTTGTTGAGCAACTGCAATGTGGCTAAGTGCGACTGAGAAACTGAAGTTATTACTCTACTTAGTTTTGATTAATTTATACCTAAGTAGCCTCACCTTGTTAGTTTCAACACAGAAATATCAACCTTCATGAAAAACTAGAAGGTACTCAATGAAGAAATAACTTTAAAAAAAGGCAGGCAAAGCCTGGGTTGATTTAGTTAGTATGTATCAGTGCTGGTAAATTTTACAGCAGAAAAAAGGCAGCAAAACAATTTTGTACATCCCCTGGCATTATCTGTTACTGGCATCTCCTTTGCTAAAGATTTCTCCAGTAAAATGTGCAATTCATTTGCATTAAGTCTGTAACCGGTTTTGTGTACAGGAAAAGGATAAGACATTTAACAAAACTAAGTGTGGTTTGTTTTAAAATTATTAATCCTTTTTTGATTTTTATTTCATGATACAAAAGGCTCCAGGATAAAACCGTTCAGCTGAAGCCACATTCTCTCCTTGCTCTATGGCAGCAGCACAAGCGCAAATCTCCCTTGACTTCAACGCGAGAAAGAACAGAGTTCTATGTAAGGAGAAAGAGATATCAGGGAAGCTACAAAAATGCAGAGCCAATGGGCCTAGAGAACACTGAAAGCTAGAAGAAGATAATTTCACACTTGGGCTGAAGAAAAGAAAGAGCGGAACACAAGAGCATGGATACATCTCAAAGAAACCACGGTGGAGACAGATTATCTCCAGGCTCCTCCCACCAAAGAGCACCTTCAAAGTGTCATTTTCCCCTCTGGTACCTCCCCATCCAATTACAAACAATGATACTCAAAATACAAATGTGAACAATTGACGGTAGGCAGGGGGAGGCTGACGGGGGACTTAAACAATCAAAAGGAGAAAGGAAAAGAAAAAGGATGCAAAATAAAGTAAAGGTAAGCATTAAAAACAAACAAACAAACAAACAACAACAACAAAAAGCACACCACTTTCTGTAGAAAATAAAAGAGAACATATTAATCAGAAAATAATTCACTGTGATTGAAGGCTTTGCTTACCCTTTTCTGGAGCACCCCCAATGAGACTGTTGGGAGTTTCTGTAGCAGAAAAAAAAAAAAAAAAAAAAAAACAGAAGAGAAAAGGGATTTCTAACTCCTGGTTCAAGCAAATATGAGCCAAGCTGCCCTGGCCTAGGCAATAAGCATATATAAAAACCCAAGTATTTATGAAGTCCCTAAATAAAGTTAGGGACTAACTTTAAAGTTGGCTTAATTAGATTCCAGCAGCTTCTTCTCTTTGAAATTGCTCAGGCAAAGCAAAAGTCAGTTGCCTGGGGAAAAGGAAGAAGAGATTTTTGTTTTTGTTTGTTTAATATTAGCAGATAAAAATTTAAAAAAAAAATTTTTTTTTTTTTTTTTTGTAGCTCCTAGATCCTCTTGGATGTGTTTTTATCTTCAGTGCTGATTCCCACCTAACTAAGTCAAACAGAATTTTTTTCTGCATTCAATGTGACTACTACAGTGGTGAAAAATGGTGATTCAAGATATCCAGAGATCTCTTTCCTTTATATCAAGGCATAGACTTTTTAATGACCCTCACATGAAAAAGCTCATGAATATAGACACACACAGTCTCTTTGAAGAAGGTTCAAATGTCTGAGGATTCATGGTCAAATATTCAGTCTGTTGAATGAAAAATCTTTTGGACCTAAGATTCAGGGGCCTGTTTCAAATTCGGGCCTGTTTGAAACTTTAACGTGTTTATCTTCTGATTTTTCCTTCTGTGGCTCTCTTTCTTCCTTCTTATTCTACAAGATTTTCCTATCAAAAGAAAATATTTGTGTTTTTCAAACAGGGGAAATGGTTTCTGACTGTCAAGTTCTCAGTTTTTTCACTGTTTATGGCTGATTGGGCATAAACCGCTCAATGGCCAGTTGGTTTATGGAGTCGCTCACTAAAGAATATATGTGTATTCAGCAGTTTTAAGTCCCCACGTAGATACTAACACAAAGGGTTCCAGATTTAGCCAACCATCATGATCAAACTTTGTTTCATTGTAGTCTGTACCTTTCTCCTATTTAACAATACACTCAAGTTGTTAAGGACTATGTGAGAGTACCTTTTCCTTCCAAACTGACTGGTAGAAAAAATAGCATCCTGGGTTCTGGAACAGGAATGAGCTGTTTCAGTCCTATATGCTAAAAGCAAATTACATCTCTAGAAGGAGGCTAGTGGGTCAAAGTGACTGTACATCTCTATTACCATCTCATCTCCAATAATCAACACAGATGTGGCAGTGTAATCCAAGCAGCTCCCCATCATTATTAAGAAATGCTGTACTACAGTACTTTGTCTTTAAAGGGTCTGATTTTTTTTTGAAGTCATAATTTTTTATTTCAACTCACTCATGATTGATGGTGATCACACCTCACATGTTCCAACAATGCCCAAAGAAAGGAAATATGACGTGTGACCCCACTGCTTGAGTGACTTCAATCCAACTCTGGTTATGTACCAGGTAACAAGCACACATCATTTCACCTCATCTGGGGAGGCCTGGTCACACAACACCTGGGCATCTGAGTCAAGTAAACCCATCAGGGCTTGGCACAGGATTTTTTTTTTTTTAAGATTTTTTATTTATTTATTTATTTATCTCCCCTTGCTGCTTGTGCTCGCTGTGTCCATTTTCTGTGTCTGCTTGTCTCCCCCTGCTGCGCCATGTTGCTGCGCCAGCTCACTGTGCCGAGCAGGGGCCGGCTTGCCTTCACCAGGAGGCCCCGGGAATCAAACCTGGGGCCTCCCATATGGTAAATGGGAGCCCAACCATTTGAGCCACAGCCACTTCCCTTGGCACAGGATTTTTGCCAATAATTCTAAATTAGCTTGGAATCAGCATTGGCCTGATAATCTTTCATGGAAGTGCAATTTGTACATGTAAGTTTTTGAGTTTGTTAGATTTTTTTCTGACAGTTTACACTGAGGCATTACAAATTATGGCACTACTGTTTCAAAGGACAGACCTCATAGAGGCTTAAACCATAATATATCAATGATTTTCTAAGGGTGACTGGAATCAGACAAAATAGTCTGCCTCAGTATCTATTTACTGTTCCATATTTTCACTGCTTTCCGTGACATTCAGCATGAAGTCATATCATATACAAAGCTAAGTGCTGAGTTCCAGAATCCAGAAACTTTTAAATATTACTTCACTATACCTTGCAACCTGTTCCATTATTATGACTATGTCTACAATGAACCTTTGCAAATAAGAGATCCATCCATCTGAACTCACTTTATTTAAAAATCAAGTTTACAGCAAGATTTTAATCCATTTTTTTCCATTAAAAAAAAAAACCTACCAAAATGTATGTATACTTGAAAGAAGAGTAAACTAAAAAAAAAAAAAAAAAAAAAAAATTTGAATGAGGAAAATCTTTTGCACCACTTTCACAGCCAATAGTACTAAGATGTGCAGAAGTCTGTTGATATTTTTCATCAGGGGGCTCTCCTGTAAATACACAGCTGCCTTAACAGTCCTGAAGTGTATGTTTCAACATTAATTAACTTTAGCAATGTTTGATCCTAAGCAAGAGGCTTAGCATAAATATGTATAAATGTGCACATGTACCCCAAAACTGATTCTCATTGTTTTGGAAAATATCCATCCCTTCTCCACCACACCTCCATCCTCCCTGCCCTTACTTAGCTTTTCTGGCATATTGTTATGTACTATAATGCTGAAAAGAGATTGCTGAGCATATATTATTTGGCAAGGAGAGGTGAGTGGTTTGCTTAAGGTTAATCAGTGGCAAAACTAAGAAAATGATTCAGGAATCCTGCTTCCAAGTCTCCTATTCTTGTTCCAAAAATTATATCCTGCTTTTATGTTTACAGTGCATTTTCAATGCTATTCTTAGATAATTTGGTTTTAATCAAATTTTCATAGGACATGAAGGAGAGATAAAACACAGGCAATCTTTTCTTATTGAATTAATTTGATTTTTGTCTTTTGCGCTGCCAGCTATCAAGACTGTCAAATAAACCGGTTTTGATTCATAAATAATAGTTCCATTATATCTACTGTGCCACTCGTCAGAGTACCTGAAATTTTAATTCACACTTGTTCAGCTAAATTTCATCCTCAGTTCATGGCCATAAAATTCTTTATTGACAAACTTTCAAAACAACTTTGACTCTGAGGTATCTAGTCAACATTTTTCTTCTGTGTGGATATTAGTTTATTGAATAAGTGGCATCTGTTTTCCTCCACATCACTAGCAGAGGAGGTATTTACTTTTGACAGCTTTGCAGGATTTATGGGTTTGCATGCTCTGAAGAAAAATGTACTAAGCAAAAAAATTCCAATTCATTACCTCTTAGTACTTAATTAAGTTCATACCCATGGCACACTAGAGGTGAACCCTGAAACGACTGTGACAGCAGCAGAGCAGCCAGCTATATTATCTTGGGAAGACAGAGAGGATTCTAATTATCCTCAACTCATTTTTCCACCTATGATATTCATAAATGTTCCTTCTGCATCATTCCCCTTTACACCTAGATGGAGCTATTTGGAAAGCAAGTGCAGATTGCTCTCTGCAGCCACCGACCTGTCCATGAATTCTTATAAACCATCCAGTTGAGCAGTGGCCCTAACACTGCTCTCTGCCCTTCCAGAACTCAGACACCTCTCATCACAAGGTTTCCCCAGAAATGCAGAGGTGAGGCTGCAGATAGCCACTGGAATCTGGCGGGACACAAGCGGTGCGTCTCACTAAGTGAACACACCATGAGCAGTGAGAATCGGGTTTTACCTGTCGGGGTTCTGAGTGCACACGTGCATCTGTAACAGGATCCGCTGGGTGAAAGTCTTAAAGCACTGCCCACATTTCCAAAGATGCCAGTCACTGAACTCCGAATGGAGCTGGCTTGTGGAAGTCGGGCTTGCAAGGACTCGCTGGTTTTTCACGTTGATCTGGTTGAATCCTGATTCAATGGGCCCAGACTTATCCAGGAGAGAGAAGTTCCTGCTGCACGGAGTCTGTGGGAAAACGATGGAACGCTGTTGGGTGGCCGGGGAGAGTTTGCTGCTCTTGTTGAAGGGCTGCAGGGCATCTTGTCTGCACATGGCTTCCATTACCGTGGAAGGGACATTTACTAGGAGAACAGCAGTATTTTTAGATCAGTTTTGCTAGCCCTTAAAATAAGCAAAATAGCATGCATTTCAAAAAATTCCTATAAATTAACATTTTAAAATTTTGATTTAAAACATAATAATAGTTTGATTTGGGGGGGGGAAGCACTATTATCATAAATTAACAACTCATTCAAGGTCTATCTATTGAGCCACTACTATATGCTTAGGATTGTTCTTATGTAATTTTAGCCCTCATGGAGTTCACTTATGAATTGAGATATACAAGATTCCATAGTGAGGCTCCACACTGCCCTTTATGTCAGGAAAGAGTTCAGATGGAAGGCAAAACAATGGGAGGGGGAGAGCAATCAAGGGAACTTCCCAGAGAGGATGGTCTTGAGCAGTGCAAAGAAAGTGGGCTCAGCTTCGCTACATATAGGATTCCAGGCCTTCCAACAGATCTTGCCGGCACACGACAGGTATTCAAGCAAAGCTTTTGGCTGAAGAGATGAAGGGAATAATATGAAAGATGCCTGGGGACAGGAAACATCTGGCATGTTGGTGGACAGTGAGAGAGACAGGCTGCATGGTTCTGGGCACAATGGGAAATAATGGGGAGAGGGTGCAGACCTCAGAGGGCCTTAAAAGTCCAAAGAGATCTAAAAATAATTAATTAATTAATTAATTGAAAGACTTTAATCCAAGGAATTAGACAGAGACCGTTCCTGAGCAGAGGAAGAGCAAGAACAAAGAATCAGCGTTCAGGCTGGCCTTGGGTGAGGCATGATTTAGTTGAGGTGCTGTAGTTAAGGCCACAGAGGACTGGGCTTGCAACCTGGCCTTGGGAATCAGAAAGCCTGATTTCGAATCCTGGATTCGGCTGATTATTAGCTGGGTGATCACAGGGCAGTTATTCAACCTCTCTTTGCCTCAGTTTCCCATCTGTAAAGGAGGGATGTAGAAGTAACAATCATAAGAACAGCAGCGTGGCTGAGTGGCTGAGATGGCCTAGATTTTAACTCCACGATTTCCTACTTTTGTGACTGGGCAAGTAAGGCACATCTAACGCCCCGATTTAGCCCTTGGCAAAATGTAGAATGGTTATTCCAAAGAAAGAATGAGATAACAGCTACATTAGGCCTTAGCAAAGAGCCTGGCCCACGACTGGCAGTCAATAGACGCTGCAGTCTGTGAGGCCCAGTTTCCTCATCTTTAGACCCACCTCTCATGAGGCTTAAATGAGATAATGAAAGTTCTCATCTCAGGGCCTACCATCGACAGTAGCCACCATTCTTATTAAAATAGAAGAGACTGGAATGACAGGAGATGGACGTAAACTGGGCTGTTGGCAGAGGGAGTGGGGAAAGAAGTAGGAAAGGAAACGTTTTTGAGGAGGAAAAACTAATAAACTTAGAAATTTTTCTTTTTTTAAAACACTGTTATTGTGTTAAGAGTATTTATCAAGTAGTCAGTAATCACTCCACAGGTCCAGAGGTGATTAGAATCTAATCTACTTAAAACTATTATTCTTTTGTAAAATAACTACTGTGTCAATAAAATGTATTTTTTAATCATTTCAGGGGTCAAAGAGATTATTGATTATAGGATGGTTAAGAGAAGGAAACTGGACACCAAAATATTTTACAAAGAATGATTGGCAAAAAGATGGGTGATGGCAGGTAACAAAGCCACACAAATTAAGGACACTAGCCAGGGGTCCAAGGCCACACTGGAAGGCAACACATGGGCTGAAGGCTCACCCTGTCCTACCACAGACTATCACTAGGATGCTGGCATAGCACTACGTTTCCTCAACTATAGGAGGACGGTATAGGACGTGACAGCCAGCAGTACACAGAAGTAGACAGCAAGGAGACGGCTGTAGACAGGAAGGCATCGTGTGTGGGGACGTTAAGGGATTGCTGTGCTGCCACTCAGGACTCTTCCACTCAGGCAGCATTCCGTACAATCACAGAAGGTAAACCAATCCAACAAAAGTGCCTGTCCACAGGGCACAGTCAGCCTGGCCCATCCTGCCTTAGGAAGGAAAAACAAAGCAAGGGAACCACAGACCTGAATGGCACCTAGTGATCCTCCCGTCAGCACTTCTTAACCCGGACTGGGGAGATATAAAAAAATTAAATCAGAATCTCTCAGTAGGACCTGGGTATCTGCATTTTTAAAGCTCCCTAAGTGCTTTTAATGTGCAATCAACGTTGAGAAGCACTGGCCTAACCCAACCTTCTCTTATTACAGATGAAAAGAGCTGAGGCCCAAGAAGGTCCAGTAACTGGTTCAGGGGCTAGGCTAGAAGCCGTTGAGAGAGCTAGGCTAGGAGCTGTAGCTTTCTGATGTCCAGGGACGTGTTTTCCTATTGTGCTTCTAGACTGTCTCTGCTTGCTAGCTGTGTTTCAGAAAGAAAAGGGATATTTTACAGTTAGCATGGGTAAAGATATAAATATAGATATAGATACAGATAGAGATATACAACAGATAAAACATATACATAAACACACATATATATGTGTTATTTATAAATATACCAAATACATATACATACATAGGTTTATGAATATGTTTATATTTTATATATAAATTTTTATATGAAATTTCAACTGCTAAGGCAGAAGTGTATAATCAGGATGGAATTTGTGGACATTTTTCAGACTTTCAAGAATCTTTTATTGCACACCAATTGCTACTTTTTAAACAGGTGTTGGAAGATAAGGAATGCTTCATCATGTTTAGGCACTTTTTAAGTAAATCGTAAAAGCAGCCACATTGACGGAGATCAGAAGAACCCTTTTACAACTAATCTGGAAGAGGCAAAGCCCAGGGAAACGCCCATGATTTCAGAGGACATTGAGCTCTTACAAGGCAGGAAAGGCCGGACTACCAGGAAGGAATGTAAGGCGGGAAGACTGTAGAATGACCATGTCATCAACATGCATAACAGAGAGAAAACCTGGCCAGAGGCTCCGCTATTAGAAAGAGGAATATGACACCCTTGGGGGGAAATAAAGAAAATAATGCTCTTAAGTATAGATTATAGATTCTGACTTTCCATTTCTGCTCCTGGAGGGTAATCTAACAAACGAATTTTCAGAAATTGTTAAGGTCACATAATCTTTACATTAAACAAGAATTTGTGGGCCAATGGGTTTTTGTAAGTTTAATGATCAATGTCAAACAGTAATAAAGAAAAATGTATACCAGTTTGTGTAAATAATCTAGGATACATGGGACCTGAGTTAATAATTACAATAGTGTTCAGGCAATAGAATGGGAGTGGTTGGAATGAAATTATTCTCCATCTTATTATTTTTTCCCTCCAGAACACCCCAAACAAATATATGTTTTCCAGCTGCAGAAAGTAATACTCGCAATTTATATTTTACTTTTGGCATGGTCCTTTATTATACCTGTGAATAAATTCAACCCTCCCAAATGAAAATGAGCACATAATTTGAGAGAAGAAAAGAAAAATAGGGATGAATAATTTTCACAAAAGCAACTACACTTGATCTCTAACTGATCATTCACACTTCCACAGAACTTTAGAAGTCTAAACAGTACAGTTGTTAAAAGCAGGATTTAGAAGACACAGAAGATTATTATTCCTAAATGTCAACCTCATTGGCCATGGCAATCAAAACCATTAACAAAACACAGGAAATTATCAGAAAGGGAAAGGAAATGATCAGAAAACATTATATTGTCCCAACTCAAGAAATACAATACAGACAACTGCAAGAGGCCAGAAACAGCTAAAATGACCAAAAAGATGAAGTGGTTTCTACATGAAGACATACTGACCTTGCAAAATCTCTTTAGTCTGTAAAAACAAAGAGTAAGGAGAAAAGGTGAACTCTCAAACCCTTGAATGAAGAACATGAACTCAAAAAATTCTGGACAATTAAAATATTGAGAGAGGCCAGTTCAGGATCCATAAAACTAAGTCCTACTCTAACATTTATTCAGTCCACAAGTACTTGCTAAGTGTCCATTACATGCTTGACACTACTAGGTGCTGTGGATATGGGATGAACAAGAAAACCACAATCCCTGCCTTCAGGGAACTTAAACTCTAGGGGGAGCAAACAAAAATCTTTACAAATAAACATTTACTCAGTTTCATCAAATTAAACATTCCATTAATTTTTTAATTATTATTTTTTAATTATAATTGTAAGTTGCCATTTACTGGAAGACACTTGCCAACTTAGACAAAAATGTGAAAAATATGTGAAATTTAGAATTGATAAAATGTAGTTATTACAACTGTGATAAATACTAGGAGAGAGAGGAATAGGATGTCAGGAAAGCATACATAAGGGACACTTATACTTGGGGTGTGAGAGACGGCTTCCCTGAGGCAGTAACCTTGAATACATGTCCTAAAGGGTGCACAGGTCTCAGGTAGGTGCAAAGGGAAGAAAAAGTATTGCAAGGAGACGGAACATTGGCAGCCTCTGCCACAATGTCATACTGAGGCAGTAAGGAACTCAGGACACTCAAGGAACTGAAAGGCAGCTAGTGCGGCCTGAGCAAGGACAGAGAAGGGCTGAGAGCAGCTGCCACTGAGGCTGGAGAGGAAAGCAGCACAATCACCCATGTATGGGAACTGGACAGGTAACGAAAATGAAGATGGGAGGCAGATTAATACAATAGAGGATGGTACGATTTGCAGCAAACTGAGAATGGCATGACCAGTCTAAAGATGCTTGGATTATAATATTTAAAAATATTATGTTGACCATACAAAATATTGCTGGAGACTATATGTGGCCCATAGGCCACCATAACAAAGAATGAGAAACTAATCATAAGAGTAAGGGAAAGCTAAAAAGTAGTCCAAGCTAAGGTTTATGCTTTAAATACATTACCCTAAATTGTTAAATGAAAAAGTAAGGTACACATGTTAAAAATAGGGGAAACTGTGGATGAGATGAGATATGTGGGAACTCTTGGCACTTTCTGCACAATTTCTCTGTAACAGCTCTAAAAAATAAAGTCTATTTTAAAAGAAAGCAAAGTGCAAAGCAATATATATGGTATGCTGCTACTTATGTAAAAGGGAGGGGGTGGGGCAAGAGAAAGAGAGGAAGAATATGCCTGCCTTTATGCTTGAATGGGCAAAACAATCTCTGGAAGGAGATCTAAGAAATTGGCAACATGACTGAATACCTCTTGGAAGGTATTTATGGATTTGGATCAACATAACTGAATTACCTATTAACAAAAGAAGTGGATAAACTGAAACAACAAAATAAACCAATGGACCCTTAATTCTGGCTGCTGTGATATGATAAGAAAAAGCATGGATACCTGTAGGAGGCTACTGCAGTGGTCCAGGCAAAGGTTGATGGTGACACTGATCAGGGTGGTGGCAGCAGAGATGAAGAGAAGAAATGTATTTAAGAATGTACAATCAACAGGTCTTAATGACTGACTAGACAGAAGAGTGAACAGGAGACAAGTGTCAAGATTTCTAGAATGAGCAACAGGATGAATGGGAGTGAGAGTTACTGAAATACAAGAGTAAATAGAACAGAGGTTGGCATACATTTAGTTTGAGATGGCTGTGAGATATGCAAGTGAAGATGTTGAATAGACAGGTGAATAGAGAAATAGATTTGGAAATTTGTGTACAGGAAGTTTATTGGGGGGTGCTCTCAGGATCAACACCGCAGGGACAGTAAGTCAAATAGGACTGCGGAGAGGGAGAAGTTTAACATCTCTGGAGCTGGGAAGGCCCTTCAGAGTTGTCCTGCTTTAAGGCAAGGGAACCAGGCCTTTTATATCCCCCACACTGACCAGTCACTGGATATGGGCTGCCATGGGGAGAGGGTTTGACCTAGGGTGAGTGGGTTTCTTAGGCTGGAAATAATTCCTGCAGAGGGGTTCATCTGAGACTGTCAGCCTCTACATTCCCACAAACTGAGGGAATGAGTGTCTCCATCCTGAAGTGGCAGCACATCATGGCATCCTATAGTACCCAAGAGGTCAAAACTCTCACAACAGTAGGTTTCCCTGTGTCTTTTGTCACTTTTGTCTGTGCCTCCTATTGGAGTCTCGCACAGATACTGAGGATCCCTGTGGAGTGACTTCTCCTTTGCTTCTTCTAGGACTCTACAAGTTTCCCCAATTCTGGATCAATTTTTATTAGTTTCTTGTTGTGGCAGGAAGTGCAAAATCAGGCCCCATACCATGCCACCGCTGGGGTTGGTTTTTAGTGGCCCAAGATGGACAGTTCTTTGGTCCACTAGCTTGAGAACAGCACTTTTCTAGTTTTCTTTAAGGTCAGGATAGCACCTTCCTCCAGCTTCCTGCAGAGACAAGGGGTCTGGAACCTTGTTTCTCCTTACTGAGTTAATGCTCAGCCTGACACCCCCACAGCTCAGGCTCACAGTCATGGCTTTGAGGGTACTCCACTCCTGGCACCTGAGACTTTCCTTTCTTGCTTTAGGACCCAGCCTTGTGTTTAATTTTTTTAAAACCTAGAATTGTCATGAGTTTGTATTGAGAGAAAGGACTTCCCATGTTTAATCAGTCCACCCCTTGACAGTCATTTCCACAGCTCAATTCCAAACAGTCAAAGGATAACAGAACCACAGACTGTCACAGAAGTCAATTAATGGAACATTACTCGAATTGGGCTACACCTCGAGCAGAAGCAATCTCTCCCCACTCTAACCCCCAGGTACTCTCTTTGCACACCTTCCGTGGTCCCTACATAGTGTTTTATATTGTAGTCGTGTGTTTATGTGGCTTCTTCTAGTCAATTCCTTAAGGACAGGGGCTGAGTTTTCGTTGCCCATCACAATGCTTCCCGGGGAGATGTGCTTGTTAAACTGAACTATGCTATAACCTCCTCAAAGGCCACACGTTTAAGGCTTGAGGAGGGCCCTCTTTACTCATGGCCTAGTTTCTCACAGCGGCAGGGATGAAGGGGGCGAGAGGCACTGTGCAGAGTGCCCCTTTATATTTTGTGCTCTTTCAAATCAAAAGAAAAAGGCAGGCCTCCTCCAGGCAGTGTTCAACTCCAGTGCAGCCGTCAAGTTTCACATTCTGCTACCTCGGCTTCATAAGCCAAGACAGAAAAAGCAGCAGGAAGACTTGTTTAACATTTATTCCCAGGTTTTTTTTTTTAATTTCCTCTGAAATGAATATGAATACACCGTGGTCTTTACACTCCGCAGGAGCTAATCCTCCACTGGAAGCTTTGGGGAATCTCATTCCTCTTTGCGGATGCAATCTGTCGACACAAGCGTTCCTTCAGGCTCTTTGAAAGGCCCACAGTGGATGGAGTGGCTCTCTCTTTGGAGCTCTATTACATTTATAACTATGGCTTTTTAAAAGAAAATAACACAGGAATTGCTTCCAGAACCCGAATGCCTGTGTGAAACTCTGTCCTCTCTTTAAGTCAAGGCGGCTTTGAACGGCTCGCTCCGGGGTGAGAGCGCCAGACCCCCTCACAGCCGCTGCCAGAGGGGGGCAGTTACTGAAGCCTGAACTTGCCGCACATGCTCAATAGGAAATGTGTACTTTCAATGTTGAAAGAACCATGGGAAGAAAATTATATTTTCATAAATGAAAGTGCTTAATAAATATGGCACGTAGACCCCCAAACCCTCCACATCAACCCTTCAACCCCTCCTGTCCATGTAGTGGCACCGCGCAGCAGAACCGGTGTTGTAGCTCTCTGGTGGTTTTTACTCCAAAGATCCATGTCCAGGGTAAGAAATGCATTCCCTAAGTAATTATTCCACACTTTCCATTTCTGACTTATAACTCAGGAAGAGGTCACTCCAACCCTCCAGTTCCTCAGACCAAAAATCTTGCAGTTATCCTTGACTCCTCTCTTTCTCTCTCAGTCAGCATCCAAGGAGTCAGCAAATGCTGTTGGCTTTACTTTCAAGATACATCCACAATCCAACCACTTCTCATCACCTCCTCCACGTCCACACTGGTCCAAACCACCATCACCTCTCCCCTGGATTCCTGCAAGAGCCTCTAACTGGACTCCCTGCTGTCTACTGTCCACGCAGTAGGCAGAATAATCCTGTTTAAACCTTAAAGCAGATAATGCCATCTTCTGCTCAACTCCTCACAATAGACCCCTCACCCAGTTCATACAGAGTAAAAGGCTGTCCCTGCCCTTCCCCACCTCTCTGAGTCAATCCACTCCCCCGACACACACACCTCACTCACTCTGCTTCACCCTTTCTGACCTCGGTGATGCACTCCCCAAAACACCAAGAACATTCCCACCCTGGGACCTTTACACTCCTGCTGCCTGGAACACTTCTCCCAAATAACCACGGGGCTTGCTCCTTCACCTCCTTCAAGTCTTGGCACAAATGTCACCTTTTCAGTGGGGTCTACTCTGGTCATTCTCAACTGCAGCCCCGGCTAGCTCCTGGCACTCCTGGCACTCTTGACATATCATCTTCGTAATCTCTACACCACTTAGCACCATCTGACAAACTATTTATTTACTAACTTATTACCTGTCTCCCTCCACTAGAATGTAAGCATGCTGAGGACAGGAATTTTTGTTTGAGTCACTGCTGTGTTTGCAGCACCTAGCAAGGACACTGACACAGAGCAACATTTGAGCTATGAACAAATGAGTGAATGAATGTATGTTTGGACGATTTCCTACCTGCTTTAGATCTCTAGGCGTTGATATGTTGACTCCCAGACATCCCTCAACACACACCCCCACAACAACTTCTTCAGAGCCTAGAGCAGGTTGCATTAAAGGACAAAACAGAGGACTGTGCAGGATTTCTGGAATCTTTTTCAATCAAATTTCACTTTTTAGCAAGTGAGGTTCTGACAAGGTTCAATATATAGACCGGCCTCTCACGCTGGCAGATCGGGGGGCTGATACTGGTGCCCTCCTGTGCCTAGACCTAGATCTGCTCTCAGGGGCTGGGGGCATAGGCCATTCTGGGAAGACAGATCATTGTGGCCTCCATCTCCACAATCTGCCTGTACCACTGACCACACACTCACATCCAACACTGAGACTTTCTCCTATGAAAATAGACACTTCCTCAAACAGGAGTATCACTACAGAAAAGAAACCTTCCAATGGAAACTTGTGAAGTATGAGGAATGTACTATTTTGATTTGAAATTGGTTTGGGGTTAGGGTAAGGTAGAAAAGGAAAGTTGATAGTAACAGGCTTTTTGAGGACCTTTCTTATTTTTTTGGAAAAGAAAAATAAAGACATGGAAAAGAAGAACCATCTGATCATCAGCATTTTGTCCAGTAGCAATGTGAGCATTTTTTAAATTGGAGTTTGTATGTGTCTGTGCAAGAGAGTTAGTGAGCAAGAGAAAGAGAGAGTGAGGGAGGGAGAGAAGTAAGTAAAGAAGGAAAAAGGAAAACAATACATTTTTTAAATGAAGTTCTTTATCCACTAGCAAAATAGATCTGTTCACTCTGTTTCCTCCTTTGTAGCATAACACCAACTTATCAGTTCACTGATTAGCCAATTTTGTGACAAAAACAAACAGCATCATTGAAACCAATGTTTCTCACTGAAGTACATCAGAATTATCTAATTCTGTTCCAAATATTGGAAATTATATTTTCCAAAGAATTGCAAAAACAAAAATATAAATTGTAAGTGAAAGTTGCTGAAAGTTTGCATTTGCCAAGGCATTAGATTGTTTTTTAAAAGTAATGGCACCATAGTAATAAAGATAGAAGAAAATTACATGGTCTGTTTTAAACTAGGAGATTTAGAAAGATACAAACACCTCAGTCATATGTCTATGATTTTTATTATCATTTCTCATTCCAATGACCATTTAGGAGTTAGCACATGCAACTGACTGGAGAGGTGTTAGCCCAGACAGATGGTATTGTTTTCTCATTGTTTCATTTTTGCATACAGGGTGGACCCAAAAAGATTGTACATCCCTGCCGAGCAGAAGGTATATCTCATGCTGCTCCTCTTGTAACTCCCTAAGGTGCTAAGCATGGAAGCAGACACATAGTAGATGTTCAGTAAATACCAGCTGGCCTAACAATGCTGTCAGCCAATATTTAAAAATATGGTAATGGAAAAATCCTAATGCTGTTGAAGATGAGGCATGAAATTGTGAACAGATGAAGAAAGCTTGGCCTGTCCAGGTTAAAATGCCCTGTGAAAGAAGCAAAAAATATGCAGGGAAAAGAAAATGATGGAACAGACTTGAGCACTTTTGAGTTATGTACCACAGTGAACCATGTTTCAGGAGCTTCAAGAAACACTCTTAAAAAGTTATCTTTGAAATAGGTATTTTGAGATGTGAATTCAGAGCTAAAATAAATTCTTACAGTTTTCATCCTGGGCAATGCATTGTAAAGGGATCCCAAAGAAAGACGTATAGCTGTCATTGTACCACACCAGAAGCTCGGTACCCCTGGGAATATCTATACAGGCTCGGTAGAATATATTCGACCTATTCAAAACAAAAGAAAACCCATCTTAGTAATAGGTAGGACTCATGTACCCCCATTCCACATTTTTATTGCCCCGAAAAGTTTTGCTCAGCTCCACCTAAACAGTTTCTGTTTGTAATAAATCTGCATCTACCTTATTGTTCCCAGCAACCAATTAGAGCCTGTAATTGGTATGATAAACAACTTGCAATTTATTTTCAGTGTCTCTTCACAGAGCATCTTGGCTGAGAGATGGGTATTTGGCCCAGTAGAGAGCAAAAACCTAGAGTTTATTAAAAAAAAAAAAAAAAAATTCTATCCCCCACTAATGAGAAAATTCCCTCTCTTGGCAAATGGCAAAGACACTGGTGCCCCAGCCCCATTAATGAATTAATGCCTTTGATTTCTTACTCGAAGGAAAAGCATCAAATGTATTCTTGCAACTTGGCACTGGGAGTTTCCAAATTTGTAATAAAATTAAGCAGCTGTGTGATATAAAGACAGGGAAAAATAAAAATCCTTTCCATTGCCTTTCTTCCAAAGTTTGCTATACAGAAGAGAAAAATTGTCTTATGTGAACCGGATGGAAATTCAATAAATACAAGAAGAGCACTTTTCTGTGGCTGAAAGATTACACTCTGAAATGATACAGTAAAAGCACCAAGAAATAAACAATCTTTATAACGGCTTTGGTACTCTTAAGAAAAATCTACAGACTTAAAAAAAAAAAAATGAGGAAACTGCGACTAGTTTTCTCAATGAAGAATTGCTACAAATATTAGCCTCAAGTTCAAGATAAAAGTGTTTAGGGTTTGTGGGCCTTAAATTTAGCCTTTCTGTAAGGAATTGGCAATTTGTTCCTTGTATAACACTGCAGACATAAGGCGAATCCTTCACCACATTTTTCATGGCAGTGAGATATGCACTTGTCAACATATTTTGTCACCACAAAGTGGCTCTTGGCAATAGGATCATAAAGATCAATAAAAAAGTGCAGATTCTCAATATTTTACTTGCAGCTGCAAAAATTTCATTTATCTTGTTATTTTCCTTACTTGCTGCCATTCTGTCTCACGAGGGCACTGCTAGCTAAGCAGAATGTTTTTTACCAACATTCTATGAATATCTGACAAAAACTCCAGCCAGTTGTCCAGCCCTCACTCCCCTTCCTCCCTCTGCATCTCCAAGAGTTGTGCATTTTATTAATTCTTTCCACTGCTACATAAAAAAAATCAAAATTGGAGCCGAGTTATAAATCACTGGCATCCCCTAACTTGAGAAAAATTGAGTCTACTTTGTACTTCACCCTTGTAACATTTCATCTCTCGGTTTGGCTTCCCTTAATATAAACACTGCGCCCGGCAAATGAATGTGCTAAAACCAAATGACACACTTTGCCGCTGAAAGAGCAGAACTGTTTTCAAGCAATGGGTGGTCTTCTGAGGCACGGAGTAGGCCGAGAGGGGGAAAAAATGTGTAAGCGTACACCGTTCCTTACAAGCGGGCAGAGCTTCCAAAACTCGCAGAAATCTCTGCATGTTGAAGCACATCAAAGGGATTTTTCCCTTTTCAGATAATATTTCCTTTGCTGACATGTATTTAGTATTGTGGTTGGATGACTCATAAAGATAGCTTCATGGCGTCCCAACGCAGTTGAAGCAGAACACATGCCAACAAACATTATTGTCAGCCTCAAAATAAAAACAAAACGTTCAGCTAAGGGTCAATCAATCAAGGGCGCTTTGAAGAAAATTCCATTTAGATATTACAAATCATAACAGAATGAATTTAAACCAGCTGACTTTTTGTGAAGAGGACATTCATGTACAATAAAAATTAGGCTGGCTCTTCAGGGTCCAACTTTTCTATTTTCTTACTCTTGGACATGGTCACTGGTGATGGATGCCAGTTTTTTAAATTGTGTTTTTGTAGTTCATTTTATAAAGATCTGAAGTAATCGAAAACAGATCAGCAGAGAGAACTCGAAGTTTAAGTGCCATCATGAAATGGGTGTTGTAAAATTCATTGAATATTGACAGATAAGTAATGATTTGCCCATGCCCACCTTCCTCTTAGGGTTTTCTTGTTTTCCCAAATTCAGAATTTGCTGGGAGAGCTCCCCGGGTACTCATTACAGAGCCAACCAAACCATCTCTCGCTGTGGACAAGCACAATCTTTACTGATTTTTCTAGCTCAGAGTTTTATAAAAACTTTACGATAGAAATGCAGCTGCAGTAAAGGTGAGGAAAGCCCATACACAGCAGTGTAATCAAATACTGTCTTGCACGATTTCATTTTAGCCATTATTTTAATGAAATAAAACTGCATAGGAAACCAAGGCAGTGAGTCACACGCGGCTCAAATATGTTCCTTTTGAATCAGAGCCCTTCAGAGAGCAAGCCAGATTTGTGCAGCTTTTAGCCTAGAAGGGAAAGACAGTTGTGGGGTTTTTTTGTTTTTTTTTTTAGCCTTCATTTAAAAAAAAAAAAAAGAGGAAAGGAAAATAAATAGCCATGGGCAGGATTCCAAATTGCCAAGCACAGGGCCTTCTTCTTTGATGTGTCTATGGAGCCTAATAAAGCTAAACAGTTGCTTCTGATTCTAAAGGGGACACGACTGTTTATAACTGAGGTCATATATTTATATGGCACATGTTTTCGAGGGATTTTGAAAAAAGAAAGCTTAGTGGTAGGGCTTTTTGCCTATTTGATTTGTTTTTGCCCTCTAGTCTCCACTCCACCCTTCTTTGGCACCAAGGGGAAATGCTTGACCAACAGGTGCATTGAGCAGATACAGCTCAGCACCCTGAGAAGCCATCTTGTTTCTCAGCTCCCAAAAGGCTCTGGAAAATGGAGATGGCTCCACTTTGATACCCTTTGGGCTTTGCTCAAACAGCTCAGGAAACTGGGACTCTATGCTCAGAAATAACCTCATCTCCTCAAAAATATCCTGAATAGTCAAAGAGCTAAACTCAAATGCTCTGGCACCTTTCAAGGGAGCAGGAGATATTACCTTGGCTCAGTCATTGCTGCAAGCATATTAATTTTGGAAGGGCAGCCTTGGGAGGGTTTGAGCAGTCTTGGTTTCTTATGCGTCTGTGCAAATGAAAGTGTTGCTCCTGGGAGACAGCCTGATAGCAAAGGGTCTGGGGCTAAATCTCTGAACTACTTGAGCTGTGTGCACACATCTGCTGAGGGGAATTGCCCCAATTCAGTGGGTTTGCTGGGTTCATTCAGGTCATTGTGTCCCCATGATGTGGAAGTAACTTTATCATGTGTACTGAGCAAAAGAGGCCTTGCTAGCATCTTTTTTCCTGAAATCTCATGAAACACCGTTGCAAGAACTAAAGGGGTATTAGAAACCTAGCAAAAAACTTTCTGCCAGTCCACGCAGAATTATGCAGCATATTTTTCAAAACTAACAGCAAGCCTGACTTTGTATATGCAAGCCAAAGGGCTTCAGCTTGGTAAGTGGTAAATCAAGATATACTTTACCTGTACTGAACTACTGTTAGATTCTGTTCTCCACAGTGCCTTGCACATCGGATATACCTCATCCAGCTCGACTTACTAGGTTCCCCACCATCAATAAAGTGCTGTAGTGTCCCATCTTGGTCATATATCTAGAGAAGAGGTCAGAAGGTCAAGTAGTTAGAACGAATCATCAGTAATCATTTTCCCTGCTTCCCTTGGTGTCTTTATGTGTCAACTGTAGAAATTTATTGCCCTTCGGTTTGCCAGTGCTTATTGATGCTTGTGGAAACTCAAATGGAATAACAGGAAAATATTTTTTGGTGATGCAAGTCGATCACGTTTTTATTATCGAGCCAATCTTTCCTGTATTAGACATATTTGTGGTATCTCGAGGATGTGACCATGTTTCCCAAAAAATATTTAACCTATTTTGACAGGCTGGTCTAAAGTAATGAGCTGCCAGATAAACAAAGCAAGCTGAAAGGAGAGGCCACTCTGACATGGTTGGAACATCCACATAAGAGTTCCCCAGTCTCAAACACATAACCATTTGAAGACATTCTGGAGGCAGTAAACGTCTGTTCGACAAGCCAGGTGACACCTAGCAGAAAGGAGTTAGACAGTTATGAAGTTGTAAAGAGCTGGTGAAACAGACACTGATTCTGGTCAAATAAATGGACTCTCACCTCACAAAAGATGTAGAGACTTCAGCTGTCAGGAACTGAGGAGTCATCAAAAAAAAAAAGAGAGAGAGAGACCCTCAAAAAAAAAAAAAAAAAAAGGAAAACAATAGCTGTTTCCTGTGGACTTTTAAATTCCTTAACTGAAAAGCAAAGAGATTTTCTTTTGAGATCACATTCAAAAAAATGAATCAACTTCAAGCCTGGCAATAAACATGGGACAAAGAGTTTTATGCAAAACTAGCTAACCCAACAAGGCGTGGGTATTTCCTCTGAAATAGTTTCCCCTTCTAGAAACCAGCTCAGATCCAGGAGCAGGAGATGAGGGGGGTACAAATGCACAACAATTCTAGAAGCTCATCCCCAGGCCTGGAAACAAGTGGCAGTTAAAACAGTTTCCTAGGAGTATGATTCTCAGGAGGACATGGTACAACTGGAGCTTTTCAAATAAAATCAGCAGTGGGATAATTCGTCCATAGCTGCTGAGGCATTGCCCAGAGCAGCCGAAGAAATAATATATCTCTTACTCTTGCTAGTCAGCCTTTCCACTTTTCCTGTTCAAAGAGGCACAGAGAATGTCTTACAGAGATCCTCACTGATTACTTTTAGGCCCTAAAATTAATATGGTCGTTTATATTAATTTAGCTCAGTATTTCTATACTGGGGTCCCAAAGTCTTAGTGATGACAGTTTCTTTTTACCATCACCAGTCATTCTAAAATAGCTGAAAGTTTGTGTGTTTTGTTTTTTTACTTTTCATGAACTCATTTCTCTCTACCCTCAACCTTTCCACCAATCCCCACAAATAAAAGTTAATCTAATAAAGATAATTGTTTGAGAAATTATGACTAGATAAACAAGCCAAAGTGATCACAGTTCATAATTAATTTAACTTGAGAAAAGTGAAGGGATTTCTGGATTATATTTTAATTCCCGGATTGTATTACACTGAAGGCTAAAGACTTCTTTAAATTCCTAATTTTTGGATGATGGCAGAGATTATAAACATTTAATGTGGTAGATGCATCAGCTACATGAACAATCTAATGACAGACATCACATTTAGGCTAGATTACACCACAGTTTTGTTTTGTTTTTAGGAAGCTGGTTAAGATTCAAAGTCTTAACCCTGAGTCTGCTGTTGACAGCACATGTGACATTGAACAAAGCCTAATGCCAGTGTTTATCTACAATGGAGCCAAAAATGCTGACAACCCAGACCTCTGCCTCCAGCTCCCCCCATGTACAAACTTTCCATGAGCACTGCTGGTGAAAATAATTACGAAATATTGTGTGCTTTCAATCGAGGTCCTCAACAGCAATTAAAAACTCTAATATTTATATGTGGTGGGAGCTCCCTTAAGTAGTGGCACATTTGAACAATGGCCACTAGCCAGCTAGGCTTTAAACGGAGTACAGAAAGCATTTTTTTCTACACTCTTGCTTCAGCAATACTCTCCTAAATTAAGAATATTTGACCACAATGAGACTTACAATTTCTGTCTGCATGATATAAACTGCTACTTGCCTGAAGAAAGAGATAGCTATTTTGTAAGGTTTCTGCTGAATATCACACAATGTAGCTCATGGTGTGAGACTGAGCTTCAGCTAACACTGATAGTACAGTACTTCACATGAAACTATAGAGAGCCTCCCACGCATCCACTTAGACCCAATAACTGCGAACCCAATCAGAGTTGAGGAAACTCCTTCAACCTTGATACTGCCCCTTCCACAGTTCCAAGAGCATAGTCATCACCAAGCCCAGTTGAATTTGCCTCCTAAATTCCTTTCAAGTGTGTCCATCTCTCCCTCTCCCTTTACCATCCTAGACCAAATCGGCTTCCTTTCTCACCAGAAGTTCAGCAATCGCCTCTTCGCTCATCTCTCACGGGGGCCACTCCAACCTAGTCTCTAAACTTAGCCACAGTGATCTTTCAAAACACAAATCTGACTACATCTATTTCACCCAACTTCCTTCAAAAATAAAAAATAAAAGCTTCATAAATGTCCAGTCATAACAACATAAACTCATAGCATGTGGAATTCCTCAAAGGACTCATCATATTAATATGACCAAAGTAATTTATGGAGGCTGAAGCACTGCCTTTGCATTTGGCTCAAGATAATCCACGGCTTTCGCTAAACCTGTGCTCTTAAGAGCTAACATTTAACTCAGTGTTTCTTGAAAGAGAAAAGATGGGCCAGAAAGTTCTGCTCTCTATTTCTGCTCATTCCTCTAGAATAACGAGAATAAAAATTGGAAAAAAAAGAAAATCCTACTGTGATGTTAAATAGAAAGATGACTTCTCAGAAAAACCCTAGGTACTAATGTGGGGTGTATCATTACTCTCCCACGTTTGCTCAACTTTGTTTCCATTTAAGAACTCGGTTCAAAAAGGGGGAGGGCTGTTAAAATTCTGCATACAAATGAACTATTCAAGGGCAGCAGTACTTGCATCATCTCCTCCTCAGTGGGTTTCGGTCTAGAGTAGCAGCAACAATGTCAAGTTCAGGAGGCTCCTCTGGAGACTGCATTAGCATCTACATTTCTATGCCGCTGAAATGAAATTTTAAGTTAGAAACCTGATAGGTCTAAAATATTTAAGGAATTTGAAATGATATGAAGATGAAGACCAAGCGTTATTTTGTTATTATCTTTCAAAAGATTTAAAATAAGCAAAAAATGTCCAAAATTATGCACAAAGTATATATGCAATTCCCCTCAGGACTATGAAAAATGTCAAAAAGGTCAGAAATATTATTCATTCAAATAGTGAGAATGAAGGCAAGAGAGTTAAATTAGATTAAGGAAAAGACTTATTCTGAAAGAACACCTGAATGCAAGCAAAGTACTGCTGAAAACTGTTCCATTTATTCTGAATGCACATGAACAATAAAGTTTTAATATTCGCTCTGTTCTTTCAAAGGAAGCCAAACAATGAAGCTTTGGGAGTAGGGGAAATATGCATGAAGAAACATAGGACACTTGGTGGAACAATGGTTAAATTCTGCTTTGGAAAACTCTTGAAACCCTAGAAAATATATTAGGCATATTTGTTTTAGGAAACCAGGCCCAGCATTGCTGAAAAGAGTATAAAATAGCACAAGCACATTGGAGAACATTTGGGCAATATCTAAATAAAGTTGACAATGCACATACCCTATGACTCAGAAATTTCATCCCTAGGAAATTACCCCAAAGAAACTTTGATACATGTTTAAGGAGACAAGTTCAAGGGCATTCATAGAAGCATGGTTTGTAATAGCAAATAATTAGAAAAAACCAAAATATCCATCATCAGAATAATAAACAATTATTTACTTGTTCAACAAAATAATATTGAACACTTAAAATGACTATACTAGACCTATTAGTATTAAGATCCAATTGATGTAAATATCAACAGTATAATGTTGACTGAGAAAAGCAAGTTGCAGATTGATGCATATAATACCACGTTAAAATGTCAAAATATACAAAATAACACTACATAATATTTTAAATGATACATATAATACATATATAGTATGCATATATATATATATATATCTGTAGAGAGAGAGAGAGAAATTATCAAAAGACAAACTAGCAGAATTCCTGCCAACTTTATCAGAGTAGTGGCCTTGGGAGAGAGGGGGAATGGGAGGAAAACAACTGGAACTTAAATTTTATCTGAAATGTTTTGTTTCTTTAAAATAAAAAATTCTGAAGCAAATATGTCAAACTGTTAACACATTCATTTTTTTGGTGGCCTGCATATGGACATTGCATATTATACTTGGTGCTTTTCTGATTCCCCCTCCACCCCCCAGAAAAAAAAAAACAAACAGAAAAATAAATAAATAAATAAATAAAAAGAAAATCTAGCCTCTTTTTTCTTTGTACTTTAGCTTTTGCATGCATTTTTTAAAATAGAGAAGCTGACTATCTTACCTAAGGTTTAAAACTACATCTGTGTTATCCTCCTGGGAAAATACTTGTAATGTGCATCACATTATCAGCCTCTGGTTTCTTTTGTGATTATTGTTGTTGCTATTTTAAAACCATTGTTTTTTGTCTGTACTTTCTCTTTTATCTTATATCAATGGGAGGAGAAAGATAAGTATCGAGAGAACTAATTCTTGCCTTTTTAAGGGGATTTTTACAGTTTTCAATCCAATAATATTTACTGTGAAAAGTGGTTGAGATAATGATCACACAAATTCTTGCTCATTACAAACCATGCATTACATTAACTGAAAACTACTATGCAAAGGGCGTTTTATTGCCATCCTGGTTATCAGGAAGCTCTACTCTCTCCCAGGACCAGATTTTCCTAGAACAAGAATCTACTTTAAATGAGAACAACAGGGGTAAAATATGCACCAGTGTTCTGTGTTATAAACCCTGGTTTTGAGCAGCTTGTCTACAGTTTGTTATTTATGAGTGCTGCAAACTCACAATAACAATAATAATAATCAGAGAAATAATATGAGCTAGTAATCTAACTTGAACCCATTTTAACAAAATAGCAAGAAAACTGTTTTCTGAATGATAAGAATTTGTGTACATCAGTAGCTCTGAGCAAACTGTTTCTCTAAAGTAAGATCTGTAAACTAGTGGCCCACAGGCTGAATTCAGGCAATAAACCTGCTTTGTTGTTCCTGTACAGATTTTTTTTTTGGAAAATTTACCTAATTATATTTCTAACTTCTTTATTAAAATCAAAATTTATCCCAGTCCTGGCAATAATCCTTCATAGCTGAGAAGACTGGGCATGTGTTCAGTTCTCCACAGATCCTACCATTCCCTATTGCCTCACACACTACTTACTTCATTAATTTACTTACCTCCTTGGCTTTATTAGGCATTTAAGTTTATGACCCCACCCTTAAGGGGTACTTTCAATGAAAACTGTTTGAAATGATAGCCTGGAAATACTGCAAACATTCATCACCTCTGTGCCATAAAGAAACTATCATCTGACCTGAGATCCAAGCTCTCTATACTGTAGCTTTCCAAGGAGAAGGAAAGCAGAGAAGAGAGTTAATTTATTTCATCTGCACTAGCAGAGGCTTTCAAAGGTATTTTTGAGCAAGGGTTCCCTTTTAATCCAAATAAATCTCAAATATAATTCAAATATTTTTTAAAAAACAGGTACAAAGAAAGTTACTAAAGAAATAATAACAAGTGTTAACAAGGATGAGAGAAATTGGAACCCTTGTACACTGCTGGTAGGAAAGTAAAATGGTGTAGCTGCCGTAGAAAACAGCTTCATGGTTCCTCAGAAAATTAAACATAGAACTACCACATGACCCAGCAAGTCCATTCCTAGGCATAGTCCCAAGAGAACCAAAAACAGGGCCTGAAACATACTTGTACACTAATGTTCAGAGCTGTATTATTTGCAAGAGCCAAAAGGTGGAAATAACCCAAAAGCCCGTTAACAGATGAATGAATAAACAAAATGTGATGAATCCATAAAATGGGGTATTATTCAGCCATAAAAAGGAATGAAGTTCTAATGCATGCTACATGTGTAAACCTTGAAAACATTATGCTAAATGAAGTAAACCAGACACAAAAAGACAAATACAGTATGATTCTACTCATATGAAATATCTAGAACAGTCAAATTAATAAAAACAGAAAATAGACTAGAGGTTACCAGGGGCTAGGAGGAGGTAGAAATGCAGAGTTATTGCTTAATAGGTACAGAGCTTCTGTTTGGGGTGATGAAAATTTTTGGATATAGTAGTGATGGCTGCACAACATTGTGAATGTAATAATTATACTGAATTGTACACTTAAAATGGTTAAAATGGCAAAATTTTATATCTATTTTACCACAATTTACAAAAAGCCAGAGGAATCTGGAAAAAAAAAAAAAGTTATCAGCATGCCCCCAACACACACACAAAAAGAAAGTTGCTTGATAAAAGAATAATAGGGGAAGCAACTGTGGCTCAATCAGTGGGGCTCCCGTTTACCATATGGGAGGCCCCGGGTTCGGTTCCCGGGGCCTCCTGGTGAAGGCAAGCCTGCCCGCATGGCATGGTTAGCTGACCCAGCGAGCACAAGCAGCAAGGGGGGGATAAATGAATAAATAAATAAAAATCTTAAAAAAAAAAAAAAAGAATAATAGGTTGGTGGGAGCACCCCACTAACTCAGCTACTCCACCCTTGGTCACTGGAGCAGCTCCTGGGACATTTCTGAGGGCCCTTAAGGAACTGTGGAACCTGGTTTGAAAAACCACAGAGAGTGTTTCCTACGGTACAGAAGGTCTCCTTGAAGATTTGAATCACCCATTCTTCTACTAGAACACCCAGCACCTTGCTAAATTTAGCACCCAGGAAAATGAGATTTGGAAGGGACCTCAGAGACTGCTCCAATGTGATCGTTTTCTATATAAGGAAACGGGGGTCTCCGAAAGTTAGTGACTTAAGCAAAGTGAGAGGATTAGTTAGTGACAGAATCAGGCCTGTCCCCAGCTTCTTCGCATGTTCTCCATCTCTCTGCCTCTCCATAGGGCCTGTGTGCAGGCCTCCCTCACCTCATTTAGTCCTACAAATACCCTGAAGGGAGCCAATGATCTCAGACAAAAGGAATTTGACTCAGTTAAGGATTAGTCTGTTCCTTCCAGAACCTGGGTCCCTGAATTCTGGCCTGAAAAAAAAAAAAAAAGCTCCAAAGGTCTTATAAGAAAAGGATTAGCCAACTTTCAGGGAGCAGAGGCATTTCAGACTCCCTCTCCTATATTCACACACCTTGACACATCCCTCTGCCAAGGCCATGGATGCTGGCATTTGGCTGTGTGTTGAAATCCAGGGTCTTTCAAATTTTACCAAGCAGCTGAGCTTAGGTGCATATTTTATACCCAAACATCTAGCACAGGGTCAAGCACTGAGGAGGAGGCCCATGCATGCTAAAGTGAATTGAATTCTCACAAATAATTCTATAGCTTCATAAATATTTGGGATTATATTCAAAACCTGAGATGAAACTACCACTAAATGCAATTAAAAACTTGATTCCAAGCACTAACAATTAGGGTTAAAAAAAAAAAAATCACCCCTGAGTCTAACCACTTTCAATTTTATGAAATACAAAGGTGAATTTCACATGAGGATTAAAATTTTAATAAATAATTACCACAGAAAAGCGTTATTGGGAGTTTTACCATTCAGCCCTGCACACTCAGCATTGTTTCACATTCTTTTCACAACACACAGGGAATCCACAGAAGAGCAGATAAAAAGATTTCTCCAATCTCTTCTGCTTAGTCTCCACACAGTGCCTTTACTTTACTAAATGGCTCCATCTTTCTGTAAAATTCAGAAAATTAGAGTTTCAATGGTCAACTCTTTTAGTAATTTAAGATACTTAGTTTAAAACTGACTGTTACCAAAACGGATAAAAAATGTTTTACTTTGAGTTTACTCTGTGAGTGTTTAGTCAGGAGGTAGAGCTCAACATCTTGTAGCCCATGAACAGCTCCACAACCAGATCATTTATATGAAAGAATAATTCTTGACTGTTTTGACTGTGAAAAGTTAAGAACCAGAATACTTTCATTACTAAATTAAAAGTAAGAAAGATTTTACTTTTAATAGTATGGTCATTAAAGGAGACTTTTCTCTCAAGTGTCATCAGCGAAGACATGCAATGTAAGTCACTCCGGTCATTGACCAGAGGGTGGTAGAGTGCAAAGGTAAGGAGATGTGCATGGGTGCCAAGCAGACTGAGCTCCAATGTGGCTCCACTGTAGGGGGCTATGTGCCTTTGGGCAGTTACTTAGCTGTTGAGGAATCTGAGGCCTTCTTTGATAATTGGTCCTAATGACAGCCCCTACATCAAAGGGCTGATATGAAGACCAAATGAGTTAGCATACATGAAGCACTAAAAATGGTGCTGGGCACACAGAAAGCGCCCAAAGAATGTTGACTATCCTTAGGCCATCACTATTATCAGATGAAAAATAATCTAACCTGCTCACGGACCATGGCCATAATAACAGGCACAGCACATGCATATACATTATTGCATAGCTTACCAGACCATTAGCTCCCTGAGGACAAGAACGCATTTTATTTTATTTTATTTTTTTTTTTTTTTTTTTATTCTAAAATAAACTCAAGTTTATGGAAAAGTTGCTAGGACACTGTATTAGTCAGGGTTCTCTCGGGAAACAGCAAGAACGCATTTTAACAGTATGGAAGCAATTTTTTCAGTCCTCAATTTTTCATTTCCTAAATTTAATCAGACTTCAGCTTAATGCAGATGGTAGTATCCCTTGTCATCCAAAAGATATGGACACCCACCAATTCGTGAAGACCTTTCCTGGAGTAGAGTTCTAACTAACAGGTATTTATTACAAGTGTTTTCATTCATTGTGGCTTCAGAATTGCAATAGCTCTCTCACTGGACTTCACCTATCATTTAGGTTTCCTTGTCCTCTGAAGTCACTGTCATTTTTGGCCCACGGAAGCCCCACTTACAATGCCTCATGTCCACATGTTCAAGGCAGGGAGCTGTCTGTGCAGTCGAATGTTCCTTGGGAGGAGCCGGGGTATTTGTGGATAGCAGCCTGGCTCCTCAGCTCCACAGGGAACACTGTCAGCCAGCGGCTCGGGCACTGCCTCCCATTCTAGACAGAGAGGACAGCAGGAACCACACCATTGTCATCTCCTAATTTCTTTGTTTTTAAACTTGTAAATCAAGCTAAATGAAGGCACAATGTAACACTTTCAAAATGAGTGAAAGCATCTGCCTCCTCCTGAACACAAATAAAGAACAGCAAGTTAACGACCAATTCATACACATTTGTATGGCATTTTAGTTTAGAAAATACTTTCACAGGTTATTTCATCCTTATAACTAATCAAGGAGGTAGACTGGGAATATTATTCCACTTTGTGGATAAGAAACCTTAGGCTGAGAAAGGTTAAATGACTTGCCTGAAGCCACACAGTTGGGAGGCAATTGGGACAAGGACAAAAATTTCCTGAATCACAGGACACCATATCATTGCCTTTTTCATCACAGCACATTCATCCTATCAGGGAAAATAGTAAAGCTTTTTCTTTAAAAGCATCTGAAATTCTCTAAATGAGGAACATAAAAATGTTTATCATAATCAATAATGCCATTTATGAAGCAAATTCCTATTTTCAGAGCAAATGTCAGTTTAGTGAGAATTATTTAATCTGTTAGTAAAATTTACACAAAGCAACCATGCAATGGATAGAGACAAAATTCTCAACTCTGTAAAACCACTCTCCTTCACTGGCAATGTGCCATAGTGACTAAGAACATCAAAAAAAGGGGGGAAGGCATAAGTCTGTGGATAAAGATGCTTATTTTAAAATAAAGGCTTCTTTTGTACCATATTACTTGTGCTCAGTTTTTCCATATTTTTTTTTCTCCAAGGCATGTGATAAACTTTTCATGTCAATAATTTCTCCCTCTTCCCTTCATTACAATTAACTTATTTTGTTGTTGTTTCTAATAAGAAAATCTTTTCCTCTTACTTTGGTTTGGAATAGTTTTGGAGTGCTTGAAATGCCAAGATTCTAAGACGATGTTTCAAAGGTCAAGTAATAAATGCCCCATAAAATAAATGAGTAATGGTTATATACACCGTTGCTGTATTTTCAGTAATGCTGATATAAAGCTGTATACTGTACTTTGTCAATTCACATTTATCAAGTTCCAGAAATATTAGAAAATCATTAGAGGTTTATGTTGAGTCTGCAAATAATACTAACATATAAGTCAAGACTGAAATATGGTAATCAGAAAAACAGTTGAAATGTGTCGATAAACTGTAAAACACCCGTGGTGGTATTTGTGCAGCCTTCCTCAGAGAGCTGGCCATGGGAAGAAATGGAAATGGGTATTTAGGTCAGAACTGTGGATGAGCTATGCTCAGTGCCAGGTTAGCCGAGGACACGGGGTGACTCTCAGGATTAGAACACGGAGACTAGGGAGCTTCTGGGAACTGCTCGGCATTTGGGGAATCCCAGTTATCTCTGAGGACGTTGCTGGCGTCAATATGAAGCCTGCTGTCCATCACTCTGGAGTCTTCCTAGACATCTTGGGTCTGGTGATCAGAGGAAGACTTTGGGGAATCAGCCTTCCATTATCAGGATTTTGTCTGTGATCTGAACAAGCCACTGAACCTTTAACTTTTCACTTGTCCAAAGCATATAACGCTGGAAAAGTCCTGACAGTTCATTCATTTTGCTCCATCCTGGAGCCAGATGATGTCTGACTGGTGAGACCCACCCTCTTTGATGTTTTACTCTTTTGAGAGTGCCCTGCTGTGAAAAAAATTTTATCCGTCCAAATTAAAGAGAAATATTTCTGCATCCAGCTGTTAGCCGTGACATGTTTGCCATTTTTCAGGGCACTGGCTTGGTGCCATCCACAGGCTCTGCTGCAAACCTATCTTTTTCCCTCTCCTCCGTCACAGCAATAATATCCACAGTATAACTGTCTCCAGTGTCCACACAGCATCAACATTTAAAAGGAAAATACTGGTAATCCTATACTGCTAAGAACAACCTTGGAAATATTTGCATGCAACAACTTCTTTTTCTTTCCTTTCTTCTCCACCTCCCCAATTTAAAAAAATCAGCACTAATGTCTTTCACAAACTGTAAAATTCTTTGACACAATCCACCCATTTAAAAATTACTTAAATCCAGTTTTAGTTAAAGCAACCAACAAGAAGTTCTGACCTCTACTAAATATATCTACAAATGAAATGAACTTGGATTCTTGTGAAAACTTGTTTCATATGTACTGAGTCCACATCAAAACATGGGCATTCGTTCAGTGGAGAGAGTTCTGTTTAAATGTAGACAAACTCTTGTGAAAGCTTGAATAAACACTGCAGTCTAAATAATCAAGAAAACCTGTATCTTCTCATATTTATTAAGTGTAATTTGGAGGATTGTAAAGATTGTTGTTAGAATTCTGTGTATTATAAACAAAGAGCAGCTCACACTGCCTTTTTCTCCATATATTGAGATAAATGAAGAAAACACCACAATTTCCAGCTTACCTCCCATTCGGGCCCTTCTGTCCCTTCTCTCTCATCTTTACTTTTGCTGAGGTGAAAAGGATCAGCTGAACTAGATCTCAGCACTTAGCATCAGAGAATCCTGTCTTGCGACTGATCTCAGACTATGACCAGCAAATGTGAAAAGCTACTCCTTATCTTTTATCACATCACTGAAGGATGGATTTTATAAAAAAAATAAACAATGGCACCAAAAAACATGCTATATGTGAAAAAAGGATGAGTTTTGGAAAATAAACCACAAATTAATTTGAATTAACATGCTTCTCCTACTTAGATAAACACTGTTTTAGTTTTTCACCAAACAGGAACAGGAATCATTATTTTATTAAAAATAGTCCTAGAAATAGCAACAGTGTGAATTGATGAGATTTGCATATTATCTATAATAGTATACCAAATACTTTTGCACTTGAGAACTATAAAATACCACATTAAAGCAAATGCACAACATAATATTACACACTGTGATGCATATTTGAATTTTCCATATGGTTCATGGGATACATATTATGGAGTACTATTTAACCCTTCACTTTAGTGAAAATTTTTGGTTTATAAATTCTAGTGTGTATGATGCCTCACAGACCTTGGTGGAAAATTGTTACTGATTTTACACCCCAGGATAATAGCTACTGAAGAATACTTGGACAAAAGCCTAGGTGCAAAGTGCTGTGTTGGAAATCATATTAAATACTTCCAAAGTACTAAGTAGACAATGTTTTTGTAACGGGATTTTCCCTAAAAAGTGAGAGACTACTCCCTTGTATGTGTAGACACCCACACCGTGCCCTAGAGCTCACCCGCTTTTTTAAGTAAGAACTTTCTGAAGACACAGAATGTTTGTCCCAATGAAGTAATGGTTTCCTATGGTTTTACTTCTTTTCAGAGCCGCCTACAGCTTTATTTCTTTGCTGAAATGTGTCACTCTTTAAATTATTATGCTTTCCTAAGTCTACGACATTCTTTTCATAACCGCATCAATAAAGTGTAATTGTCAGACACACTTTATTATGGGAGAAATGACCATCTGTTGAGGGTAGAAAACATATTTTCTGATCTTAAATAGTTTAGGAGACATTCCTAAGTCAAGTCGGGACAAGTTCTAAGCAGGCACTCAATTCCCAATTTACACCATCTTACCCATATCACAGGACAAGGGCAGAAGATGAAGCCAACCCTCAGATTCAGGGAGATCAAGAAAGTAAGAATCTGAGGGCTACAACTAGCCTAGATTAGGCATGGTCTGAGGTTGCTGCCATCCCAAGGGCTAAGAGGGAACTTTAATGAAATTCTGAGTACATCTTGGAGGAGGAGAAAAAGAGAAATGGGACAGAGGTAGATTTTGGCTTTTCTGTACCACTTTTCTTGAACGAATGGTTGCACAGCTGTACAGAGAATTGAACAGACCCTTTTTTCCCCGGTAAGTCTCCTCTCCATCAAAATCCAAGAGATGAGACATCAAGTAGAAGGTGACAGCAGTATGATGAGCCTCCAGTTTAGACTTTGGACCCCCCCCCCAGACTACATTCATTCAACAAACACTTAGTAAGCAGCTGGTAAATGCCATCCACAGTGCTTGGTGCAAGGGATTAAAACTTAAGACCCAGTTCCTGCTTACAGTTCAATAGGTCAGACATATACATAAATTATAAGGCATTTGAAGAAGGTATTCATTCTGGCATCACAAGCTATAGATTTTTTCCATCTTGTCTTGGGACATTTGACATCTAGGATGGGGTAATCCATTACAATTTCACAAAAAGAAGATACAAGGATTTAAAGAGAGAGTTAAAGCTAGTTATTTAAACAAATTCTAGACTTTGAAAACAAACATTTGATTAAAATCTGCCAGACTATACCCTCAATGAGTGCTTTGCAATCATAGCCCTAGTAATTAACTGCCTAGTACATGATAGTGCCTGGTATTCAATAAGTTTTTATAGGAAGGATGGAAGGATGAAAGGATGGAAGGATGGAAGGATGGAAGGATGAAAGGATGGATGGATGGATGGATGGATGGATGGATGGATGGATGGATGGATGGATGGATGAGTGGGCAGATGGACAATGTATGGATGGATGGATGAATAGATGGGTGGATCAGTGCGTACACTGATGGATGGATGGATGGATGGATGGATGGATGGTCAGAAGGATTCAGATGAAAGGATGGTGTTTAAGTTTGCTAGGCTCCTTGAAAGCCAAGACTATAAAATAGGTATGCTTTTAACAATGGGAATTTATTAGCTTACAGTTTTGAGGCTGAGAAAAATGTCCAAATCAAGGCATCAGGGCAATGTTTACTTCCCAAAGACTGGCTGCAGACAATCCTTGGCTCCTCTGCCCATATGGTGAGGCCCAGAGCAGCTTTGCTGGTCTCTTCCTTCTCTTCCAGGTTTCATTGCTTTCAGCTTCTTGCTTCTGTGGTTTTCTCTGTTTGTCTGCTTTCATCCCGTATATAAAGGACTTCAGTAAGAGGACTAAGACCCATCCTGAGTGAGGTGGGTCACATCTTAACTGAAGTAGCCTCATCAAAAGGTCCTACTTACATTGGATCCACACTCATAGGAATGAATGGATTAGGTTTAAGAAGATGCTTTTCTGGGGAACATACAGTTCCAAACCACTACAGATAGCATGCCTTCTATGTGCCCCAGCACTAACGGTTGGGCTGTGTCTCTCTGCTCTCTGGGTAGGTCAACACAGCTAAGGCAGACTTGAATATCCAATTAGGAGAATTTTAAGGGATATAACTTTGCTAGAAAAAGCATGCCTTGTAACACTTTGGCTAAAATTAAGACCTCCTCTTAAAAAATGCCAATTGAGGTCACCACAAAGCAGTTGATGGAGATCTTTTTCAATAGTATGACCAGAGGTTACACAGAGTCTACACATAACTGCCTTTCTCAAATTCTCAGCCCCTGCACCCTTCCCACCTCCCAAAACTGTCCCATGCTGAGGAGGATCTTTTACTAGTCTCAATTTTCCCTTTTGGTGGCCCTTTTTCTACCTTTCTTAATGCTTCAATCCCTCCCTTTTGGGCCTAGTGTTCCCTCTTTTCAGGTTCTTGGTAGCTGCCATTTATACCTTAGTGTGAATTTAGGTCAAAGTGCTATTCCTTACCTTTATCTTTAAGTGAGATTTGAAAAGGGTTGTGCCCCTTTAAAGGAAACTGAAGGATATAGAAAGGGCTGTTGTGATCCTGGGGAGGACAGATGACTATCCCCAGGACACTTCTACTGCACAGACATCCCATTTTGGTCCTGGTCAAAATCCAGGGTGAGACCGCTGATTGTGTGGCTGCATTTCCTGAGTGTCTCATTCCCTAAGAAGAGACGGAGCTCAGGGGAGAAGGTAAGGGGTTCTGTTACAAGGGCCACAGAGGTGCCTTTTTTTGTGAGGACTTTCCAGGCAGTGCCAGCAGGGCCATTCAGCCCCACTTTTATAAACACCCTCAAATCAAACTTTTAAAGTCATTTCCAGATGAGGTTATATATGCAATCACAGAGATACAGTCACAGGATTGAAAGAAGGAGGACTTCTTCACACAACTCTAAACTTGTGTTCTACAACCAAAACCACAGTGCCTAAAATGAGTCATAAATTAGCACTTTTATAAATCCTGTAATTAACTTATGAACAATGATATGTTTCTGGTATTAAAAGCATTAAGTTGGGAATGGATGTGACTCAAGCAATTGAGTGCCCACCTCCCAAATGGGAGATCCTGGGTTTGGTTCTCTGTGCCCCCTAAAGAAGACAAAACAAACAATGAACAGACAATGAGCAGATAACAAGCAAAAACAATGAGCAGATGAGAAAAAACAAGGAGCAGACAACGAGCAAAACAATAACAAGCACGACAATGAGCAGGGAGAGGATGTGGCTCAAGCAGTTGAGTGCCCACCTCCCACACCAGAGATCCCAGGTTCGGTTCCCAGTGCCTCCTAGAGAAAACAAACAGACAGTGAACAGACAATGAGCAAAAAAACAATGAGCCAAAAAACAACAAGCAGATGAGGAAGCCATCTCGGGCGGAGGGTAGAGGAAGAGCCACTGCAAAAAAAAAAAAGCAAGCAAAGTAATGAAAGAAAAGAAAACAAAAAAAATCAAAGAAATAAAAAAAAAGAGCATTAAGTTTTCAAAGGTAAACATTTAAAATATACCACAGTTTTTGTAATCCCATGTTGTCCTTTTTTCATTTTTTAATATGTCAAGAGCATTAAAAAAAATGGAAGTGGCTCAGGCCTCTAAAGAGTCCTGGTTTGGGTTTGTTAATAAAGCTCCTTTCACACAGTTGGGCTGGCAGGCTGGCAAGTATACAGCTAGTGTTGGTATACTGCATTTCCCATAGAAAGACAGCCCTGTTTCTGGATAGGCATTCCAGTCCACAGAGTGTGATTCCCCTGAAATTTAACCAAGAGAGGCCTGAATGTCTTTGGCACAAGGTTTACAAATCCTTTGGTTAGCAGAGGTTATGACCAATGCAGCCCCCAAAGAAAGAACCACCACCTAATTACCACTTTGTTATATAGCGTATGCTTCCTAATTTTTAGACAAGATTCTCTTTTTCCACAGGAGGCATCTGTGGACTGAAAAGAAAGAATGGGAAGTGGTCACTTAAACTATAGAGGATCCATAGAGGACTGTTGTCTGCAAGGCTGCAAACACCCTGAAATCTTATACAAAATGGTATATGTGCATACAAGTAATTTTCTGGAAAGAAGGTTCATGGCTTTTATTAGATGTCTCAAAAGGGGTGTATTTATAGACCGACACACACTAAAAATGAATGCCAAGACCCACATGTTAAGAGAGAACATCAGTACTGAATGTAAAAATGGAGATGAGAACATCTGTGGATGAGCTAGAATTCTGGGGGTGTTTTGTGCACTTCTGACAAGAGGTTCTCTTTAAAGACTGATAGGTTTCTTTGGTCTCTGAAGTCCCATGTCTCACTCTCATTTCTTTCTCTCCTGAGCAGGAGACCAGGACCTTCTAACTTCTCTTGACTGTACTTTCATTTTGTATTTGATTGCAACTGTGTTTTGATATATTGGTCTTGTTTACATCTCTAACCACATTTTCTGGACCATTAGAAAAGCAAACTGGAATAGAGTTCTTTATTTGGTTCATTTTAAAAGATAAATATTTTTAGGCTAGAGGTCACGTAAGTAGGCCAGGTTACATTGGGCAGCCTCAATGTTTCAGCTTTGTGAACATCGAGCACTGCCTACTGTCTGATTTAGTGAGTCAATGGTTATTAATATGCCCAAAGTTTTCCCTTTCAGTTTTGATCAAACCCTCTGATGCCACCACTTGTTGTAACCACATTAAATCAGCCCACCCAATAGAACCACTTGCTTTGAAAGCTGTAAAGTTTTTATAAATATACAGCACTGTTTTATCTTTCTCTGGCTTATGCCCTTATGTTTCCTAGTTAATTAATTGATAGGCAAGCTACAAATTAGGAATCCTGGTTTCTAATATGGAGTCTTGAAGCATTAAATTTGTGACTTGGGTAAGTCATTCAACCTGACTCTCTTTATCCTCAGATATAAAACATGGACATTCAATAAGATGATCTCAGGGATCCTCCAGTCAAATTCTGTGACTCTATGAATTGTTGGCCTTGTAATTGTGTATTAAATATAAGTACTTGGCTGCTGGAACACAGAAGATTAAAAACCATAATGCAATCATTTTGAGTATGTATAAAAATATTTCAATGCCCAAAAAGTTGGGGTCCTGGGAGGATGGCATAACCCTAGGTGAAATAAATTTTTATTAGACTTGTGCAATTTAATTTTAATTTGTACATTCCAAGCTGTGAAGTATAACTTGTTGAAGAATAAACTCTTAAAAAGTTATATTTTTTAAAAGTCCATGCAATTGAAAGTGAATTCAATTGCACAAATGTATAATCTATACACTTAGATCTAATTGTAAAGGAGACGTGGTAGAGAAATAGAATCAGACAGCCTGGGTTTGAATCCTGGATTCAGCAATTACAAGCTGTGTCATCTCAGAAAGTACTTAGCTCATGTGTAAAATGAAGATGTTAATGCTGACTTCAAAGCCTTTCTGTGAAGATGAAATGAAATAATCCAAACACGTGCCTGGCACATTTTATAAGGACTCAATAAGTAGCACCATTTCATTATCCTTTTCTGGTGTGTTTTGATTTTCCTTTCCAAAACAAATTTCCTTGTACTTCAACATTTCTGAAAAATTAAGTAAAACTAGTTACAGAAAAAAATGACAGAAATTCAGGTGTTGTATATTTAGTGGAAGAGGGCAGGGCAGGAGTCCAGTCTCTGCTAGACTTAGACAATTTATTTACTCTCTCTAAGCTCATTTTCTCACATGTAAATAAAGAATAAAAACAACTCCATAGGATGTGCAAAGGTTAAGAGAAATAAGACATATAAAGGGCTGAGACCAGTGCCTGATACACAACTATAAAAGGAAATTCGTAGAAAAATTAAAATTATATCTGTAGTTCAGTGACCGCCCCCCCAAAATCTTAATACTGCAAATGCCTTTCACAAATCATAAATTATGAAAAACTTCTACACAATGTTTTGTATTAAAAGCATAAATGCCACAATATCCAATAATGTTTAAAATATGAACAGAAGCCATTTAAACTTGAAAATAGATTTGCAAATCAACTCAAATTTGTCTCACTGGATCACACAGTATTTTTTTTTTTCATGTTAAAATAATATTTTTTTAAAGGAAGAAGAATATTACTCCCATATCCTTGAAAGAATCAGAATTTGCTATATTTCTTTCTAGAATGAATCTGAGCTTGGGATATAATTACTCAAAATTGGATTTATAAAGCCAAGGAAGTGTAAGCATGAAAAGTTTCACAGAATTTACATTTTTTTCTATCCACTTCATTTTGATAATCACCCTTGTAACAACTACCAGAATTAACTTGAAAAAATATGTGACTTCATCTTTTTTTTTAAACATAGAATCTAAGGTTCAATTTAAAGGGGAAGGGGCATGGGTGATGGAAAAATAGGCCCATAAGCAACTTTAGAAACAATTATAATTTATTTAAGAATTAACAACTTGCCTTTTCTTGTCAGTAAGTCATTTACAAAGCAAAGTCCTAGCAATAGTAAATACATATAACAATTCCACATACCAGAGTGAAGACTTAAAAAAGATTCTGTCTCATTTATGTAACCCATCTCTCAGACCTTTCCTTTGTAACATTTTCATTAGAAAGCAAAAATATATAGCTTTACCAAGATATATGCCACTTTTATTAGGGTAAGTATTTTTTCCTGCAAACCATCTGTGTATTTTTTGGCAATAAATTAAATACATGTCAAATTCTAAATGGCATAATTAAAACCCAACAAATATCTGTTTTTCTTTAAATTGAATAATTTTGTCTTGCTGAGAGGCTACATAAATCTTGGCTAGTTTGTACATTTTTGCTTTCAAGGATGTAATGTAACCATCAGAGCTGTTACATCATGTAAATAAATTTCAAAGATGGTATTAATAATGAAAACTATATCACATAACCTTAAAAATTTAATATAGCTGCCATGGCAATAACCAGATCATTTTTCCAAACAAATATATATTCCATCATGTCATTTTGAACTTTTTCCGACCTTTTTTTTTTTTTTTTTTTTTTTTTAGTTTAAGAAAGAAAACTACAATTGAGACCAAATGTTTTGTGAAAGAAAGTGCAGACTAGTTTATAGTTTACTTGGCTAAGTACAGATAATTTCAGATTAAATATGTTATTTATATTTTAGAATTTAACCCATTCTTATCATAAATCAAAGTAATTACGATAAAATTGTGATCTGAAATTATGATGTCACTTAGGAAGTCCAAGAGCTTGTAGTAGTGCTTAGGATGTTTTTGGAATGGTTTGACATAAACTATGACTACCAATTACACAGTTCCTTAAAAAAATCAAATGCAGAGCTTACTGTAGTTTGAAATAAAGACTACAATTGTGTCAACATCATTTCATGAACAAATTCTTAAAACCTTTATATCAAACAGATCATTCCTGTAGCTTCCTTTTGCCACCAGCTCTCCCCTATCCTTTGCAGATCATCTTGCCTCATCATCCAGCCCACCCATCGTGCTCCTGTCTCTTACTTAGGTCACCTTCATCTCCATTCTGGAAGATCTCACTTCTTTCAATTAAATCTGCACCTGTAATAAACCTGAGGCCCCCAAGTCCCCACATTTTAAGCACTGGTTGGATCAGTCAATGGAATCAAAACAGTAAGTGCAGCCCCTAGAGAAATAGTCACTAGGGTCCCTGGTGAACATTCTGAAGCTTGAACCCCTAAAGACCGTTCAGCACATGCCAGTAAGGAAATGATTCACCAAAGACCCTTTCAAGAAAGGCAAAAGATCCTATGGACCATATCCTCTTTATCTTCCTCTCTCTCGAGCTAACCGTGCCAAACTACACCAAAAATATTACAAAAAAAAGCAAAAAGCAAAAATAAAACCAGATGCTAATTTAATAAGACAATGGCCTAACTTTCACTAAATATCACGTATAAACTATGACTTGTACTTCTGAATTGTCCACATGAGGACATCAGTCCACAGACCACCTAAACAAGGACAGGCTTTCAGAGTCCACCAGAAGATTCCATATGCCTTAAAGCTCATTAAGGGCAGGTCTCTAGTTTGAGGGATAAAAGTGCCTTCTCCTCTTTCTTATTTGTCAAAGAACTGGAAGGTTAGAATTTTCATTCATTTAAAAAATAATCTAGGGCACTTAAGGGTAGGTAGGGGAAGCACGGTGCTTAACAAGTATTAGTGAGGCCCATACACTCCTGTCCACTAGACCAGCGGACCTTTCCAGTTGCTTCCTTCCATGCCTTCAAAAACAAACAACAAACACAAACTACTGAAACAAAACCAAATGTTTGTTATCTCATATGCTGAAATCTTGAACAATCTCTGATTGTATCTATCAGCTTTGCTTTAAGAAAATCCATATTTACAAAAGAGAAAAAGACAAGATTCTGCTTTACAAAAAAGCTTTACTAGTTTCCTTAAAGCACTCAACTTCCCCAAAGCCCTAAAATATGATTTGAATAACAACAATTCAATTTGTTTATAACATTCCAAACATAAAGTTGCTAAATATCCACGAATGGATGAATGGATAAACAAATTGTGATATATACATAAAATGGAATATTATTCAGCCATAAAAATGAATGAAGTACTGATACATGCTACAATGTGGCTGAACCTCAAAAAGGTTATGCTGTGTGAAAGAAGTCAGTGAAAGATGTGAATGAAGTCAACACAAAAGGCCACATATTTTATGATTCCATTTATATGAAATATTCAGAATAGGTAAATCTGTAGAGACAGAAAAAAAATTGGTTGTGGCCAGAAGCTGGTGGAAGAAGCAAATGGGGAGTAGCTGCTTAATGGCTATGGGTTTTTATTTGGAGGTGATGAAAATGCTTTGTAGATAGAGTTGTCGGCTGCTCAACATTACGAATGTACTAAATGCTACTAAATTGTTCACTTTAAAAATGGTTAATTTTGTGTTATGGGAATTTCACCTCAATATATAAAAGCAATTCTAAAAAACAGATTATAGATAGCTGGATGGATGGATGGATGGATGGATGGATGGATGGATGGATGGAGGGATGGAGGGATGGAGGGATGGATGTATACATAGATAGAAAGACACTCTGTGAGTAGGTTTACCTGTGTGTACACATAGACAAAGAAAAGAGATAACAGAGGCACTTAATCTTTGCTGAAAGTGAATGGACAAATGTTCAAATGCTTGTGATTTAAAATAACCTGCTATCCGAACCATTCCTGACATTTTGCTTTTCCTATCTGTCTTTTCCCTCTATAATAAATTCACACTTCACTCAGTACAATTGCCAATAACTACCATTTCCCTCAAAAGATCTAACCTTTGCATTTTGGATTCTAGAACAGTATGTTACATGTTAACCAATATTCACTTATGTTCCTATTTTTTTTTAATTAAGTTATTAAAGTAGGAAAAACTCCTCAGGCCTAAGAAGCTTCTAATCTTTGAATTCATAATAATGAATGGGAAAGAAAAAAAAAAAAATATATATATATATAACCATAGAACAACGTGGGTCTCTACCAGTATCTGAAAAGGACGGGGCTGGACGGACCTGGCATGGGAAGGATTTCTCATATATGGCTCAGCAACAGCATTCACAGTTTTTCCTGTATGTTTATACTACCCATACCATTACAAATTTAATATTCTCAAAATGACTTTAAATCAATTTGTTCATGTTATTTAGCTTCATGTTAAGCAATAATATAAACCAATTTGTTCATGATATTTAGCCTCCCGTTAAGCAATAATATTTACAATATTTTGGGTTGATGTACTAGGCACATTTTAAAAATATCTGTATACTACCTAAAATTATTTTGAATACAATAACATGTCACACTTTGGAACACCATGTTTGCTTCCAACGCCTGCTCTGCCCTAGCTAGCTATGGCTATTTACTGGGACAAATAATGTTAGCTCTGTGGATTGCCTGGTTTGTTCAACTGTAAGTAAAATGACAACGAAATCTCAAAAGTCCTTTCTAAATTCAGAAATTCTGTGACTCCAGGACTCCTAGAGTGATTTGCACAGTCACCTTGCTCAGTGAATCAAACCAGACCCAGATCTCGGGTTTCTCGACCCCCAAGTCAACGTTCTTTTTTCCACAACATAGTGTGCACACAGTGGAAATGAGCATGTTGGCAAATGATGGCAAACATGTATCTAGTGCTTACCTTGTGCCAAGGATGCACCACATTATTTTCTCACTTAACCATCACAACCATCCGTTAACCTATTGCACAGATGAGGAAACTGAGGCATGGAGAAGAGAAGTAACAAGCATAAGATTGGAGTTAGGAAAAGATGTAGCTGGGAATTGAGGCCCCAGCAACCTGGCTACAGAATGTGGGCTCTTTGCCACCAAGCCATACTGTGAATTTAGGGTGTCTCTCAGTTGCTAAGGTTCCCAGGCACACACTGCTGGCAGAACTCGGAGGACCTGAGGAGAGCAGTGGAGGGAATAAGAGATAACACCGAAGAATAATATGTAAGATGAATGGCAGTTGGAAAACTGAAAAGTAGTACATTGCAGCATGTTTCTTTTCCCTAAATTTAGCACAAATAAGATCAGCAACATTAAACCTTTTCTGGCAATAAAAGCAAATGAAAGAAAATAATACAAATAACATTACATTCTCAACTTTGCTTCCCAACAAGATTAGAAGAAAAATTGCAGCAAAAAGTCTCCAAAATAGAGTCAAATGTACTAAAATATCTTTTTAATTAATCTCTTAAATTTACTGGCTACTTACATAGTCCCTAATTAGGTTATTTTTTTCTTTTTACATTTTGATTCTTTCTACAAAAGGAAACAATAATAACAATTAGAAACGCTTTCACTGGCCTCCTGGGTATCTACTTCTTAAAAGGGTCTCCTGTGCTGGGTGAATAATGTCGTATATCTCACTGCTGTTCTCAGCCAACATGAACCCTATTAATACATTAAAACGGTCTGGGCAGAAATAAAATAAAAGGGGTGTGGTTCACTTAAGGCTTACGTAGCTCACGGTACACTCAGAAACACGCCAAAGAACACATTTATCATTATAGTCATACGATCAGTCTTAAAACTCATAATAGAACGATTTCCAAAAGAAGATAAAGGTCTGACTTCAGAGTGGGATGGAGCTGAAAAAGTAACCTTATAATTGAAATCTTCCCCTCGCCCCCGCCCCCAAAATCTCACAAGAAACCTGGTCACTCTCATTTCTCAGAGGCCTCTGCAAAACACACACACATCCACCAGAACGGTGAGAGCTGGTGGATCAAGAAAGTTTCATTTCTACAGTAAGCTCTTAGACCATCTACAAATATAATTTTAATACTTTAATTTCCTTTACTTAGTGAGAAAGTAATAAAAAAAAATGTTAATAGCCCAAGGCAGTTTGACAGTTAACAAAACAAACTAATGAAACTCTAAAAATAATTAAGTTGAGCTCTGCTATCCACATGGATTGGTCTGGTTATTTTAATATTTGTCTATCATGGATAAATATGGGAAGGGGGAGTGTATATGAATAAATCCTTAGGAATTTAATAATTCATCCAAAATTCAGCAGTCTGAGATGACTTAATGAGTTTGATAATGGGATACAGAAACTTTAATTCTTAAATCATTTGTTTTATTTCAAAGCAGTCAGGGGTGATTAATCAGCCTCAGTAATAGTTTATGGCCTGGATATAGTTGCTGGGGCTCTGGAGGAGAGAGCTGGGAGGCAGTTTGGTGTAATGTTGCGTTATCAACATCAACCATTAATGGGCACACCCTCAAGTTTTATTAAATCCACAGGTTTTTCGTTTGAAACTTAACTGCAGCCCTCGAACTTTGTGAACGGAGTGGAACCACCTCAGTGGAGACGCTCCTGCACTCTTGCAGCCAGTGATCCCTTTCTGTTTTGTTTTTGTTTCTGGGAACATCCTTAGCTTTTTTTCTCCTTTTTCTTTTTTTTTTAGCGTGGTGTATTTTCCAAGTCCTACATTTCCTTAAAGATTTTCCACTAAAACTTTAACAACTGAATTGCTGATTTCTAAGGCATTTGCTAGGACGAGCAAAGTATTTTAATAGAACATAAGCAAAGGTAGTTTTGTTCATGTTCATATAACATCACTTTGCACTTGTGTAGGACTTTATTGTTTCAAATATTTCATATATTTTATCTCACCATTGTTTCTAGACTGTGCAAACTGTTTAACAATGGCTAATTCTGGGAAGATCATGATTGTTAAAAAAGACAATCATAGAGATCATTTGTTTTCAGCAAAAAAAAATTGTTACTATAAAAGAAAAAAAGATTAAAAAAGAAAAAAAGATTAAAAAATAAAATAAAATAAAGAAAAAAAGAAGTTACTTAAGGAGTACAGTTATTGGTAAGTTTTTTTAAAAAATACTTTTGCTCTTTTTTATGCATTATTTTTATAAGATCTGTTTGTCCTTATTGACTGCAGAAGGTGAATGCTGTCCACTGCTGCAGGTTAAATGTCCCTGCATTGTGATGTGATTAGCTTCTTAAAATGCTCTCTTATATAATGTTCTACAGCACATGTCCACATGCTTAGTAGTAACTTAAGAAGATCTAGTTTATTAAAATGTACTCAAAGAACTAATTCCAGGGAGTTAAACCACATATGGTTTAGCAGAAAACCTATACTGAAAATGATTGGTGGAAATATAAGGTTAATAATGTCTGTTTTCTGTTATTCTGGCTTAATTTCATTTGATCAATCCATTTTATGACTAACAATGAAAAAGTTCAGTCCCTTTTAAAAAGAAATTCAAACATGCCTATAAATTAGTTTTCTGTGTGTGCTACCTCAATGTAAAACACATAAAAATTAAAATGTTTTCTAAATATATGGAGGGACTCTAACATTTAATTCTATCTATTCATATCAATTCCTATTTTAACAGACTGTATCAATCTTCTTCATTAAAGTCAGTTTAACTTATTACCTTGAAATTAAAATGTACATTTTTTACTCCATTTCTTCCAGATGCTTGTTTGAAGTAATAAAGATTTCTATGAGAAAATTTAACTGATTTTCAATGCATCCACATTCTTTTTGGAGTTACATTTTTGGGCTAACATCTCCAATAATTATTAAGGCCATCACAACTGCTAAGAAAAAAGGAATGAGGAACACAAATGCAATGGTAAAATCCTGCTGGGAAAAGTATTACGTAAAACCCACATTTATTTTTCAGATAAATTTTGAGTTTTTTACAAGAGAAGAAAAGAACTTGGCTGACAACTTGGTTGACAATTAGAGAAAGATATCTGGTAAAAGGACAAAGTGACTTTGAGTAGTTGGAACTATTTAAACAGAAATAACCCCAAAGTTTGTAAACTGATCCTTAACTGGTTTGATTAAAAGAACATAATTAATAAGTGACAAAACAGAATGAAAAGTTCATTGTGGCATTTGATAAACCACCCAAGAAGTTAAATTATTGCTTTTCTGTTTAATTTCGCTATTTGTTTTTCCATTTGAGTTGCCAATTTTCTAACATGTTACAGAAGGAAGAGGAAACCTCCTGTTTTTTGTTTTTTGTGTTTGTTTTTTTTTATTGATAAACATCACAGATTTTTGTTTCAAATCAATTGAACTTTTTCTTTCCCTAAAGATGATCCTTGTATTTGCTGTCACACTTGTGGTAAAGCCATTATTCCATCAAAACTATTTAAATAGCCCCCCTCTTTTAGTGACTTTGACAAGAACACCATAACAGTTCACATCACCCCTGACCTTCAGAGTGTATATCATCTTGTCAACATATAAACAAACACACTATTGGCTGTATTTTAATAGATTCTGTAAATATCAAGATCCAATTTATCAAAAGGTTCACCCAAAGTGACAGCTCTGAGGTTCTGGCTTATATTTGCAATGCTAATTCTGACTTTTTATGAAAAAGGATTTTTTGGTTTGGTTTTGTTCTTTCTTTTTTTTCTTCAGGAGAGTAGAATAAAAGCTACCAGAACTATGTTTTGTTTTGTTTTTTTCCCTTTCTCTGATGGATGCTTTCACCCGGATTTAGTCTCAAAAGGTGAAGACTGAAAGTACTGTCAAAGGTGGTTATTTCTCTCAGTTGTGAGAGAAACAAGCATGTTTGCACAGGAAGAATTTAGGAGATTTCTACTACTGTGTCTTAGCGTGGCAAATGTATCCTATGACAAGAATATTTGGTTTTAAATAGAAAAGGAGGTTATGACGAAGATGACTTAACACTATTTCTACAATCAAGCCATTCTTTTCTTTTTATTTCCACATTCACCACTGTCCCCACTGGGTGTCACTGACCTTGTATCTTCTTTCTAAAACATAAAACATGTATCATTGTTTAAGTGTCTTCTTATGAGGCCTTTATTGGGGAGATAATTATAGAATATTTGTCCTGTATGTCAAAGAAAAGTCTTCTAAATAATATTTGTTAAAGATAACATGTATGAGTATACATGGCTAAGAGACTTCAAAGTGAGTTGGGAGGTCATGCCAGAGGTTATGCTTATGCACGTCTCAGCAGGATCTCATTGACTACCACAGTAGACACTACCCCAAATAGTGGGGCTCCTGAGGGCTCTGGAGACATCTAGACACTATAGTCAGGGCAGACAGCTCAGGAGTTTGGTGCCCTGCCAGTGGGCCCTACTTTGGAATTTATGCTCCCCAGTGTGACAGAGTTGGACTCAGTTGTGGTTTCCCTACACACGGCTCTTCTGTCCTGCTATTTGAACCTATAATTAGTACTGGAGTTGGCAGGTGTACGTCCAAGAGACTTAAATCTTTGGGCTGTCCACGTGCCAGCTGGACTCTGAATCTCACGGGAGTTGCAACACCTACTCTCCAGTTCACTGGACTCACCCAGGACAATTAACAAGGAGGTGATGATGGACAACCACCATACCAAGGAGCCAAGAGAGTCTACGACTGCAAGCAAGAGGGTCCCATCCATCGGACCCATGGGATCACAGGCCCCTCTCAATTAGGGGTGGAATGGACATCACCATCCCAGAATTCTCAGGATTGGGGAATGAACTATGGACTGAAGTAGACTTACTATTATTCTACTATTCATTGTGATTTTAGCAATGGAAGAAATTATATCATTGATGTGGAGACAGTGGTCACTGGAGGTTCTGAGGGCAGGGAGAGGGAAAAACAGGTGTAATACAGGGGCTTTTTGGGGACTTGGGAATTTCCTGAATGACATTGCAACAACAGATTCAGGCCATTATATATATTGCCATAACCTAAAGAATTGGGTAGGAGAGAGTGTAAATTACAATGTAAACTGTAATCCATGCTTAGTGGCAATGCTCCAAAATATGTTCATCAATTGCAATGAATGTACCACACTAATGAGGGATATTGTTAATGTGGGAAAGTGTGGGAGATGTGGAGAGCAGAGCATGTGGGAATTTCCTATATTTTTAATGTAATGTTTATGTAATCTAGGTCTCTTTAAAAAAAATTAAATTTGAAAAAGTCAAAAAATAAAAATAGAAGAAGCCACCAAATTAAAAAAAAAAAAAAAAAAGATAACACAAACTTCAATAACTGTAAATATAAAATATCTACCTCCTGGGAAAATGAAAAAAAAAATTTAACAAAAAGCTAATGTACCTGGGAGAGAAAAAAAATTGAGTAAATCATTAAAACCTCTAAAATAAGGATGCTAAGGAAATGACAAGGTCTTCAAAGAGATAAAGATCTACAAAAACTTATATCTGTGTACAACTATCATTCTATCATGTCAGAAATCATACTTGGAAACTATCGTTTTTAGCAACATTTCTTTGAGTCTCAGCCAACCACTCAGCCCAAAACACTAATAGATTTTAAAATATTCAAAGCTTCCTGACTTGTCAACACACTTTGAGAAGGCTTCACCAGAGATATGGGAACCATGTACCTGCTCTTGTGAAAAACTAAACAAGGAAACCCATTAGAAGGTAATGACAGAACATCCAGGATTTGAAACCCTGACTTTGATAAGTTAGGAAGAGGAAAAATACCCACACACAAACACACACATACATAAATGCATAACTCATTGTTACTTGGACAGAGGAATTTGTTTATCTGCTTATGTGAAGTTTGAGACAGCAATAATTCTAATTTTGAAAGGCCTGAGGTGTTTCTCTAGATTTGTGCACCCCATGTGCAAATGGCTGGGATTCTTAGCATCGTAAAGACCACAATGTAGGGTTTTAGCTCCAGTGATAGACGGGAGATTTGCTCTCGCTACATAAATCTTTTCAAGTATGACATCAAGAAGGATAATGTCATAAAATGGGTACAGGTTTTGGGATCAGACATACCTCTATTGGAAATAATAATAGTTCATATTTAACTATTCAACAATGCCAGGCACTGTCCTAAGTGCTTTATATGTGTTAACTCATTTAATCCTCAAACTTCCTTATGGAAAAGATGCTATTATTATCCCTATTTTGCCACTGAGTCATCTCAGGTATAGAAAGCTGAGGACCCTCCCAAGAACATGTTTCTAGTAGGAGACAGAGCTGATTCAAACCCAGGTTGGACTAGATGCAAAACATCTGGCACTGTACCAGGCACATCATATGCACTCAGTATCAATAAATAACTCTTATTGTCATGGTTTATTCAGCAAAAACTGGAGGATATACATTCAAGCAGACATGACTTAGACCTCAGGTCGCCTTCATTCAGTCTACTGAGAAAGACAGATATTAAAATTTATAACTATAATGCATCATGGTGTTATGATATCTTCTCAGGGCCTCAGCTTTGATTTATAAAATGGGAATAATTAATCTTCCCTCATGCGAATATTCTCGCTGTCTTGATTTTGTGAAAATCAGGGTAAGCTAAACATTTGCTATATTAGAAACCATGCATGTGTCCCCAGACCTAGTTTTTCTCCCTAGGTCTGGTTTTTGGAATGCTGGTGATAAACTAAGCCTGAATTATTATATGACCATCCTGTATGGGAAAAGACTGTCACTTTGGGTATCTTTGGTCAACCTTAAAAGATATAGCAGGGGTACGGATGTGACTCTGGTGGTTGGGCGTCCATCTCTCATATGGAGGGCCTGAGTTTGGTCCCCGGGACCTCCCGGTAAAAATTTTAAAAAAAAGAAAAATATAGAAGGCACGTGGGCCACCAGGCCCCGTGTGCAGGTGCACCCCTAGGCCCCACGAGCCACGCAGCAAGATGATGATGTAACAGGAGAGCGACACAAAGGAGAGCCAGGACAAGACACATTGAAAAAACAGGAACTAAGGTGGTGCATGCAGTAGGAAGCTTCTCTCCCACATTGGAGGTTCCGAGGATCAAATCCCAGTGAAGGCAGGAAGAGACGGATGAGAAGAGAGGGAAAGAAATGGACACAGAGTCGCCCAGTGAATGGACACAGAAACAGCAAAAACGGGGAGGGGGGTGTAAAAATGGATATAAGTAAATAAATCCTTAAATGTATAGGGGAGGAAGATACAGACTATAGGTAGCAATACTTTGACGATGCTCTTTCATGATTTGTTAACAAATGTTTCACAACAATGCAGGGTGTTTGTGGGGAGGGAGTGATGTGTGGGAGCCCTGTATGATGTTATGCATGTTTGTTTTGTAGATTCACAATGTTTGCTGAACACTTATAAGTTTATGTATGTTCATGTATGAATGATATACTT